>JAIXHY010000016.1:2071624-2671624 GCA_020449905.1 Globodera pallida
TATCAATTGTCGCTTGTCCCAAGCCGCAAGGAATTCACTGCACTGTTGAGGGCCGTTAAAATTTGGGCAAAAAGTAAGTTAAATAAATATTATAATTAATTTGTTTTAATTATTTAGATCGTCTTATTTATGCGGGCATATTCGGCTACTTCAATGGGGCCACTTTGTCCGTAATGACAGCAAAAATTTGTACACTTTTCCCGCATGCGCCGCTGTCGTATTTATTGTATCAATTCTTCTCAATTTATTCAAAATGGTAAAGAAATTTTATTTATTTTTTATTTTAAAAAATTTGCACAAATTTTGTTAAATGATTTTGGAAACCAAATGATCAAATAATTGATTGATGTTGTGCGACCATTAATGATCATAAACAATCGATAATTCATTAATTGCATTTTAGGGATTGGGCACACGGCGCTCCAGTGATGTTGGACACGGTCACTCCAATTACATTGAATCAATTTGTGCGGAAGTGGCCTCCAATCTTTGGCGCTTCGCCAATGAATGTAATCACGCCGCGATTTCCTGAACAAAATTCAGCGTTTAATGTCAACAATTTTAGCCTTCGAATAATAATTGAAGAATTAAATATTGGTATGCTTTTTTAAAATAAATATATAAAAATATTAAGTTGTAACTATTTATTAAATTATATATAAATTTAAATTTATAATTTTTAAACAATTTATTAAATTGTTAATTAGAATAGAAAATGTTAAATTAACAAATTAATTTATATAGTTTTAAATTAAGACAAACAATTAAATCTAAACATAATTTTGTTTTTATGTTAAGCGAATCAAATTTTGTCGGAAGATTTCAAAAATTGGAAAAGCATTTTTGAAAAAATAAAATTTAAAGAAACTTTTGAACATTTTGCGATAATTTTGTGTTCAGCAATCAAATTTGAAGAATTCACAACAAATTGTGCTTTTCAGCGGAGTAAAATCCGCGAAAATTTGTCTGATTGGGCTAATCAAACAAAAGTTTCTGAAAAATTGAAACATTTCCAAGTGATTCCGCAATCGGAAGAAAAGATTGTGTGCAATATATACAAGTAACAATTACTTTTACCGATATTTGATTAAAAAAGATAAATTTTTAACAATTAGTTCTAATTTTGTTTATTAATGACCAAAATTTTCACCTAAATGTTTGAAGCCAAAATTTTATTATTTTTTAAGCCAAATTGCGTTCTGCCGTTTATGGCTTGTTGGACTGACCATGAAGGCTGAATATAAAAGAATAAATTTAAATTCGAATTTGGCACCAATTTATCGAAATGATTATGATCAACCGCAAAAATTGGATGTTTTTTGGATTCATTCTTTTTATACAGAAGTGAAAAATCTTGAAACAATGTACAAATTGTTTTTTAAAAATATTTAATTTAACAAAATCCCTTTAGAGTTAATAATTTGCGATATACCGGCACTCAGTGAATGAGAAATTTAATCCGTCATATATTTAATTTATATAAAACTTTGTACACCTAAATGATTCTATAAATGGCATAAAGTTTAAAGGAAGTTAATTATGAAAATTTAAATAAAAACGCATCCAAACCCACAAAATATGCAAACTTTGTTTTTAATGCATTTGTTATAGAATTTAGCCATAAAACGTAATAAACAAAATTTACATTTTCAGTGATTAAAGAAGAAAAAATAAAAAGATCTTTTTTGAACCATTAATCGAACTTTTTCACTAAAATATGCAAATGCATATGAATCCCCAAGCCTGCTTTAAACAATGAAAAAACTCAACAAAAAGTATATCTGGAACAATCCTATTTTTATATGCTTTTTTATTGTTAAAAATTAGGGTGGGTCACGGTCGGTTAACCGAACCGAAACCGAAAACCGGCTTTTTTTGGCCCAAAAACTGAAACCAAAAACCGGGGGTCGTAAAACCGGCCTAACTGAAAACCGGTACCCCCGGTTTAAAACCGACCGTGACCCACCCTATTAAAAATCCGTACAATTATGTATATATATATTATATATGTCGGCGTATTATTTGAATATTAGGATTTATCAATCAATGTTTATCGCAAATTTGAAAAGATTAAAAATTACACATATGATAATTGATTTTTTCAGTAACTCGGGATTAAAATGAATTCCTTCCCGGTTTTCTGTTGTTTAAACAGGCAACAAAATTCAACAAATTTAACTAAGGTCACTTTAACTTTTAATTTTTCAAAATCATAAATTTTATTCAATAGACGATTTAGCTGCCTAAACAAAGAATAAATTTTAAAACTCATTCAATTTCGTAATTTCAACGGAAATAAAATATGTACCTAAACGACTATAAAAATCAAAAATGAAGACCATTATTTTAAAAATTGAGTGCTAATCGGTATGGCCTTCGCTTTACCATTTCTCGTTACTTTTGCCGCAATAACTTTTTGCGTTTTAATAAATGGTAAAAATAATTTTTTGATAGTAATTTTAATTTAAAATTTTAGCTGCTGCCCCACCATATGGCCAATTGAGTGTCAAAGGAAATAAGCTTTATGGTTCCAACGGAAAACAAGTGCAATTGATCGGTAAATAAATGTTTTTTAATCATAAAATTTAAATGAGCGATAAAAATTAATTAATGGTTTTAATTTAATGAATTTTAAAATAAATTTCTAAAGGTATGTCGCTTTTCTGGAGCCAGTGGAATTCAGCTTTTTGGAATTCGGTGACGGTACAAAAACTGAAATGCAATTGGCGAGTTAATGTGGTACGCAAATTGTGATCCAATAAAAAAACATATATTTTTGGTTTAAAACAATTTTTTAAAACCATTTTAAATCCAGATCCGTGCCCCGTTGGGCGTTGAAAGCGGCGGATATTTACAGTATCCGGCTCGTGAGAAGGCAAAATTAATTACGGTCGTTGATGCCGCTATAGCTGCGGGAATTTATGTGATTATTGGTCTGTTAGAGTTGATGATAAGGTACTGTAATTAGGATTTAAAAACTTTCAGATTGGCATTACACAAGCAGCAAAGCATACACCAGTCAAGCCGTGGCATTGTTTACCGAAATGTCTAAAAAGTACGGCAAGCAGGCAAACATTCTGTACGAAGTTTGGAACGAACCGGTTGACAATTCTTGGGCGGGTCAACTGGTGCCATACCATCAAACACTCATTAAGGCAATGCTACTAGAAAATTAAATAAAACTATTAAAATTTGTGCCAATTAAGCAAAAGAGCTTCACATATATTCATTGGCATTTGAATTATTCAGGCAATTCGTGCAAATGATCCGAACAATGTGATCATTTGTGGAACGCCGCGTTACGACATGTCATTGACTGAGCCGGCGAATAGCCCAATCAAGGGACAGAAAAATATTATGTAACATTTTAATTGGCAATTTATGAATAAACCCAACGGGAATTTTAGATTTCAAGAATCCCGAACAAAAAGCCGATAAACCTAATTTTTATATTTGAAGGTATACCTTTCATTGGTATGCAGCTGACGCGAGCAACGGTGGCGGCAACGGAGGCGATGATGCCCTTTTGGCAATGGCAAAAAGCGCTTACAACAAAGGCTTGCCGTTGTTCTGCACTGAATATGGCCTTGCCAGCGGATCGGGAAACAAAACCATAAACTTGCCGCAAGCTAAAAAATGGTCGGTTGACCAATTAATAGAAAATTTTCAAAAAAATTATAAATTAAATTCATTTACTATGGCCGAAATTTAAGTGCAAAAAATTTCAATAAAATTAGATCCAAAAGGTGTTTTATGTTGGGGCCTTCCTTTCTTTTTTTGAGCATTTTGAAAATGCATATTTTTCAATTTTGGCAATGTGGCTTAAAACCAAAAATGTAATAAAACCCAAATTTTTGAGTATTTTGGCAAAAAAAAAGAGTTGTTCGGGTAATGACGAGAACTAAGGGCGTGCCCCCCAAGGGCTGGATGGCTAACGGGATAAAAACAACTAATCCCGAGAGTAATGTGAAAAATTGTTAAAAATGTGCCTTTTTAGGTGGGCATGGATGGATGCCAATAAAATTTCGCATATTAACTGGTGCATATGGGACGAGCCGTACAATGGAAATCCGATCAAGAAAGGGACAACGTCCGCTCAGCTTCATCTCGACTCCGCGCTTTCTGTGAACGGAAAGATTGTGAAAGGCATGATCGTGTCGAAGAATGCGGCACCGAGCGGATGCTCCGGATGATCCGACCAATGAGCGAATAAGAAATATAATACCTTTAATTCAATTTAGAATTTTACCAAATGCTTTGTTTTTGGATAAAATGCTTTAGAATACTTGTATCTGTACTAGGGATTGGGATTCCGCGGATTGAATTTGGAATACCGGCTGAGCCGTTTTTTGATCAGGATTTCGACTGAGCATTCTTCACGTTATTTCAAAAAAATAATTTTGAGAGATTTAGTAGCCGGAATATAATCCCGAAATCGGTGTTGGCCAGATTCAGTATAAAAAAAAGTTTTTATTCGTGTTAAAGCATTGTTACCATGATTTTAGTTTAGATTTATTTTTTGGTCACATTTTTTCAGCTCTGGAACCGGAGCTGAAGCTTTATGCATTTCTTTCCATTTTAAAATATTTTTAGTCACGTAAATTTTATAAAGTGTTTAATCTAGATTAATTTATGGATTAATAATTAGGTATACATTATGAGCTAAATTGGACAAAAGTAATATGTGGGGTTATTTTTGCCTATTTCACACCCAGATCAGCTAATCTTATAACAAGATAGAGAGAGTTGACTAAACAGGCTTTTTATTATTTTTCATTCCATATGTCCACGCGTTTTGCCTCAACGTTCAGACGCTTCGTCAGAGAGCACTGAATGTGAAAAAGTGATAAAATTCTAAAAAAATATTCAAATCTTAATACAAAAAGTGATAAAAATAAATAAATAATATTAATTGATTTTTGTTCTTTTAATAATTGTAGTGGAGCGAGCGAACCGTGTTCTGCAAATTGTTTTTTCCATAAGCATAAACTTGCTTTACAAATGTTATACAATTTGGCAATTTCCTCGTCGGGCAATTGCGGATTGTTTTGTTTGATTTGATTTGATGAGCTTTACCAATTCAATTTTTGTATTATTATCGTAAAACTTCGCTTCTGAAAACGATATTTTTTCTCTGCACAAATCCTTTGCCCGGGCCGAATTTGTTTCAGTACATAAAATGTCGAAAACCATCGCCCCAAAAGAATGGAATTTCCCTTTTTTCGAATCGATAAGATAAAAGTTAACTTTAACAACTCAATTGATGGTTGGATGTGAATTATTATGATTTATTATAAAATTTAAGCATGAGGCATTTTGAAACTAGTTTTTGCTACGGAATAGTTTGAACATTAGACTAAGATTTTGCTGGTATTCTTACTTTGATAGTCTGGATCAAACTGCTTTCTGTAAATGTCCAATCTGTTCCTGGGGATTCCCAATTTTGTTGCTATTTCTTTGTTTGACATTTTTGGATTTTGCCGTTTCATTTTCTTGTAATGTTTTACAACTTCAATCTTTCCTTTTTCACCATCACTTTTTTCCGGTACTTAATATTTTAAATTAATTTTTGTTCTCAATTAACTTACTAATTACAAATTGCTTTTTCCAATTGGCAATTGAACGAATGCTTACGCCCAATTCGCGTGCAATTTCTTCAACGTTCTGCCAACTCGGCGCTATTCCCAATTCATTTGTTAATTGCGCTTTCTTTTCCAGAAATGACTTCACTATTCTTTCCTTTTCGTCATCGCCGATAATTCCTTTAAACGTTTTAAAATAAATAAAAATTAAGCATAAAATTTCCCAATAGTCTCTTAATTTTAATTGACCTATTTTTCGTGCTTTGTTCTCTGAAAGTTTTGAAGCTTCATCCCCAGAAAGCATTACGTCATCGTTTGAGTTATGAGCATCCAATTTATCTGAAAATAATGATTATTTAACTAATTTTGTCTAAGAATTTGTTCAAAAGAAATGCCCTTGGCATAGGTATCAGAAATGGGCCGTCCCAAAAAGAGACATTTTTTAAAACAGGAAATTTGGACACCAAAGGGCAGGATTTTTTTCTAAAAATTAATTTAACCAATTGAAAAAACTTAAAATGATCAATGAGTTCTCAAATGAGAAACAAAAAGATTTATAAACGGCGCTGAATTAAAACAATTATCGTTGTTACCTCGTTCATCCAAAAGTTTTCTCCATCTCCTTAAAGTTTCTCTTGAAATGCTTAACATTTTGTAAATATTTTAGCGCTCAATTTTGGATTTTTTCTTTTGATCTCGTCGAATTGGTTGAGCAACTCTCTTTTTTCAGCGTCAGTGTGGAACTCTGTAAATTATGGGGGGAGGGGCAAAGACTTTCTTTTTGTCGGCGTATTATTTGTTTATTTTAGGATTATTCCAATAATCATATATCAAATACTACAAGGAGTCAGTATTATTATCTTCACAAAATTGAATTTTAGTAAAATTCAAATTTTAATATTAAATGTTCCTTTTTTTCAAGAAAAAGAAACAATTAAAAAACGGATTTTCGAATTTTACTGTTGTTTAAAAATAATTTTTTCAAAGAGAACGGCACAATTTTTGCCCTTAAAAATTATACTTTTTTCTATGCATTGCTTACTTTTTGAGTGGAAAACCTTTCGACATTGTGCCAAGTGGCTCCCGGTTACATTCAATTTTGCTGCAATTTCCGAATTGGTCATTCGTGAATTTTGCTTTTTAAGCTTCTCGAAGTGTTTTGGATTTAAAAATTAACTCACGCCCAAATTCTTTTTTCCAATTGAAAATTGAGCGAATGCTTACGCCCAATTCGTCAGCAATTTCTTCAGTTTTCTGCCAACTCGGCGCTATTCCCAGTTTGATTGCAAGACGCTCTTTCCTTTTGATAAATTCGTTGACAATTCTTTGCTTTTCTTTATCGGAGAGCCTTCCTGCATTTTTCAATAAATTAATTTATATATTTTTATTAATTTTAACAATAATTTATAATTAACGAACTTCCATTTCTTTTTAAATTTGAACCATATTTGGAACCAACATCCGAAGAATCAACGTTTTCGTATTTATCAAAATCTTCATTTGATAAATATTCAGGCTAAATTATGGCCAGAAAACTGCCCAATTTGATTAATTCTTTTTCAACTTTCACTGCTCTAAGATGTGGTTCTTCTACTGGCTTCTTTAACTGCTCCATAAGGTTTTTGTTGTTCAGCAACATTAATTTTTACTCCTTCAATACGTGCCAATTTTGGTTGATGAATTTCGTTTACATTTACCTTTTTATGTTCAGTATTCTGCCACAGTTCATCGAATAAATCATTGGGGAATGTTAAAAATTTGTTTATTAGGCAAAAATAAAGTAAAATGTTCAAAAAGAATTGCATAATTATAATACGAATTCTGTGGAATTAAATGTAAAAACGATGGAATATTATGACTAGAGACGAGATTTATATTGACTAAAGAACGCGAAATATTGACTTAAAATATTGACCAAAAAACCCCAAAATATTGACCAAAAACCCCAAAAAGTGCCAAAATATTGATTAAAAAATGTGCAAAAACTGACCAAATCCAGTCAAATTTTGCGTAAAACCTTCAAATTTCGTCAATCTTTATTAATTTTCCTTTTAAATTGTAAATGTATTTTTTTCAAGTTTTTGAAAATTTTATAAAAAATATCAAATAAAAAAATTTTAAGAAAAATGTCGATTTTTGGGGGTGGACTTTTGGTCAGAGAAAGTCATTTTTTAGGGGTGCATTTTTGATTTGAAAAATTTTTTGATTTTTGAGGATACATTTTTCGTTTTTATTGCATTTTCTTAACAAATTTGCGGAAAAATCGTGTTTCATTCCGTATTTATTTGGCTATTCCGTGTTTTTTTAACTTTTTCGTGTTTCATTCCGTATTTATTTGGCTATTCCGTGTTTTTTTAACTTTTCCGTGTTCCATTCCGTATTTATTTGGCTATTCCGTATTTATTTGGCTATTCCGTATTTTTTTTAAACTTTTCCGTGTTCCCATTCCGTATTTATTTGGCTATTCCGTATTTTTTTTTAAACTTTTCCGTGTTCCATTCCGTATTTTTTTTGGCTATTCCGTGTTTTTTTAACTTTTACGTGTTCCATTCCGTATTTATTTGGCTATTCCGTGTTTTTTTAACTTTTTCGTGTTTCATTCCGTATTTATTTGGCTATTCCGTGTTTTTTTAACTTTTCCGTGTTCCATTCCGTATTTATTTGGCTATTCCGTATTTATTTGGCTATTCCGTATTTTTTTTAAACTTTTCCGTGTTCCCATTCCGTATTTATTTGGCTATTCCGTATTTTTTTTAAACTTTTCCGTGTTCCCATTCCGTATTTATTTGGCTATTCCGTATTTTTTTTTAAACTTTTCCGTGTTCCATTCCGTATTTTTTTTGGCTATTCCGTGTTTTTTTAACTTTTACGTGTTCCATTCCGTATTTATTTGGCTATTCAGTATTTTTTCAAACTTCTACGTGTTCCATTCCGTATTTATTTGGCTATTCAGTATTTTTTCAAACTTTTACGTGTTCCATTCCGTTTTTTTTTTGGCTATTCCGTGTTTTTTTTGGCTGTTCCGTGATTCCGTGTACCGTATTTGTTTTGGCTTTTCCGTGTTTTTTTAACTTATCCGTGTTCCATTCCGTATTTTTTTTGGCTATTCCGTGTTTTTTTAACTTTTACGTGTTCCATTCCGTATTTTTTTTGGCTATTCAGTATTTTTTCAAACTTTTCCGTGTTCCATTCCGTATTTATTTGGCTATTCCGTATTTATTTGGCTATTCCGTATTTTTTCAAACTTTTACGTGTTCCATTCCGTTTTTTTTTGGCTATTCCGTGTTTTTTTGGCTGTTCCGTGATTCCGTGATTCCGTGTACCGTATTTGTTTTGGCTTTTCCGTGTTTTTTAACTTTTACGTGTTCCATTCCGTATTTTTTTTTGGTTATTCCGTGTTTTTTTAACTTTTCCGTGTTTTGAACACGGCCTAGCAAAAATATCGTAATCGTAAATATCGTAATTTTGGCCGTATCGGGTATCGTAAAAAATAGTATCGTATTTTGGTGTATCGTAAATATCGTATATCGTGTCGTATTTTGAGAAGACGATATCGACAGCTCTGCTTTTTCTTCCGGCAATTTGTTCCATTAACAAATTGTTCACAACGTTATTCGCATAAACTGAGTCTTTACACGCTTTCCGTCTCTTCTTGAAATCGCTTTAGCTGAATGATGATAGCGCTTCTTCTTCCTAAAATTGAAACACGTTCCGAGTTTAACACTCTTTTTTTAAATTGGCTTTCGATATTAATTAAATTCTCTAATTCTTTTTGAATAAATATTAAATAACCAAATTGGTTCACAAAAATAAATCATTTACTTTTCTATGAGTGACCATGTACAATCTTGGAAGTACATTTTGCTCTCTCCGATTTCATTTCCGGATTTCTTATTATCCGATGTGCCAAGCCTTGAAGAATGCATATTTCACGAGGTGAGCCGTGTATTATAATATTTTCGAACAATAATTTCCATTCCGTCTTCAAACTGCCCATTATACCGATATGTTCTTTATTTGCACAGTTTTGGCACAATTCGCAATTTTCCGATTTTGGCTTGACGTCCTCTTGAAAACTATTTAAACAAAAAAAAATGGTAACTTAAAAAGGCACCTGATAAATACCGACAAAATCAAAGGCATTTACAATTATGTAAGAAAAATGAAGAGTTGCGCTCGCCAAAGCGAGTTTTTTCAAAACATTTTGGTCATAATGACCTGACTTTGGCATTTCTTTAGAAAGAACTGTCGTGTATTGTTCGAGCATTTGTTTCAGAATAGAAAAGGCTTAAACTTTGTAATTATTATTCATATTAATATAAATATTTCATAAAATTGTGACAAGTGTCGCGCTTACTTTTAGGCGCGTTTCGATGCTTATCATTGGCCCTAATTAATTGAATAGGAATTTGCTTTGATGGACATTCCATGAATGGATTCTGAATTTTATCTTTTATTTAATTTATTCACACATCCAACCTCAACAATTTCGCAATATTCTTCACCGGTTGACCGGTTAATGTGCCGTGATTTATCAGTGGCAAACGAACCGGATGATAAAGTCAAAATTAATAAATAAAACATTTCGCATTTAAAATAAATATTATTTATTAAAAATTATATTTTTGTGTTTGTGCCTATTTTGCGGCTTTAGCGCCTATTTTAGGCATTTTTTCGAGACTTCTAATGCCTGAAAAATCTTGCCTTTATTTATTATTGTTCCTTGCCTTTGCAAATTTATTTTAAAATGCCACAAAGTAAGTATTATTATTAAAAGAAAGAATAAAATGTTTATAAAATTTAATAAGAAAAAACGTAAACAAATATTGTTGTTTTCCAAATGACACCACAGCATGGATTAGTTGAATTGAGATTATACAAATTATAATATAATAAAGTAAATTTTACATATTAAAATCAATCAAAATCGATAAAAAAGATAAATAAAAACAAATAAACAATTAAAGGGAAATCAATCATCATTGCTTCTCACCATTTACTGGCATGCACTAGCGGTTGGCGTTGTTGGTCATGGGCGTTGTTGGTTATGGGCGTTGTTGGTCACATGGCATGGAGTGCAATTTTTTGAACATTATAAGGAAATTTTTATTAATTTTTTTATGATTTTGTGTGCGACAAAAGACTTTAAGAATCGGCATATGCCAAGAAATAAAAAAATTTTCAAAAAAAACAAACAGATTTCGCACCAAATTTACGCCAACAGTTACCACAATTTGGCAAAACGAGTTGTGCCATCGAATGTTGGCATTTCATTTTCGCCCTTATCCCGGAGTCGTTTCATAATTCCACAACCGTTGACAGTCTGTCACGACTATTAGACCATTTTTGGATCAGTTTAAACACAGAAATAATAACTATAACTGTTTTTTGCGGCATATTAACCAATTTGATTTTATTGGCGATCATTAATTTTTATTCAATGTTATAATTGCTGTCACAAAGAAAAAAAATTTGAATATTTTAAAAATTGTGTTATTGTTTTTTTTTCTGGAAAAAACCATATTTTCGCCAAATGCAAATTGACACCGCATTTACATTGCAATAATCTCTCTCTCTCTGTCATTCATATTTAACATTTTATTTTTCGAATTGTTTAAATTTATTCCCAAAAAAAACTAATAGAATAATAAAATTTTATTTTTTTATAGAAAATTTAATATTATTCGCTTTTTTCTACCGAAATGACTTTCAGTAACATTCCGGCGCAATTTTTTTTTATTATTTTCTTTGTTTTTGTTATTGCACAAGACGAACCGCCTCAACAAATCTTACCAGAAACACCCATCGTATTATCAACAACATCGACAAGTATATGCGTGGCGAGGCCGGTCACTTTGGTGCCAGCAAATTTAAAAAGGCATTAACTTTTTTTAAACTCAACCAAATCAAACAAACAAAATGCCTTTTAAAATTACTTTTTCAAGAATTCTTTGATTGTTTAGCTTTGGCTTAACAATAGCTTTAAAAACATAAAGCTTTCAAATGGCTTCTTGTTTGTTTGGTTTGGTTGAGTTTGAAGTGTATAGCCTTTCAAAATTTGATGGCACCAAAGTGTGCCGTATGGGTAGAGCTAAAAACCATTATATTTTATTTAAATAATTATTCTAAAAATTCAAAGGTTCCCTTCGCCCGGGCTGTCCGCTGGGCGAAGAATTGCGCATTTGCAGTTTCTGCGACGGCACGTGCCGTTTTCCATTGCCGTTTTGCGGCTTTTTTTGTTCATTGATCCCGCGCTGTTATTGCCAGTGGGGGCACCTGAGAAACCGCCGGGGACAATGCATTCCCAGCGACCGATGTTTTTCGAATAAAGCGGCAGAAAGTTGTAATTAATTTATTTTTATTTAAATTCCCCAAATATTGAGCATACTTTTTTTTATATTGATTGAATCTAAGATAATAAAATATTAAAAAATTGTTCAGATTGCTGCGGAACAAACCGTTGCCTTCATTGTGCTGTTGGGTACAGTTGCAATGTTAGTTCGGGTCAGCCATTTTGTCGGCCTCATTGGTACGGTATTGGGCTCATGAGTTACGGTAAATCTTATTGCTTGACTTATCTATATAATATATAATGTTTTGAAAAATAAGCCGCCATCTTTGTTGTCTTATTTTAAAATTGCATTAATTTAGACGACGAGACTCTTGAACAAGGATGATGATTGTTATGTTTCGAAACTCGCTCAAAGGCATTAAATATTAAATCATTAGTAATCATTTGTCTTCATCAGTCCGTGTGATTAGAAGAGACCGGTTTTTTGTTTTTAAACTTTTCTGTAGGTTTTAGAATCTAAATAAAGCCTGTCTCTAGTCTAAAAATAACATACAATTTTTTATTGTGTGAAGAAATAAAGGCAAAACTTTAAATTTTTAAAGCTCACCATTTTTTGTTGTTGTCATTTTAGAGCTATTTTGGCACTTTTCTCGCCTATTTCGGTGCTTGTTTCGAGCCTAAAAATCTGTTTAAAACATGCCGTGGAATTCCTTAATTACATTAAACGGGAACAAAAATCAAAGTCGCTTTAGGCTGTTTCGACAAATTTACTTTTTGCGCCAACGGAGTTTCTAAATATGTCAAAAATTTTTTTTTTAAATTTGATACTTTCACCAAATAATTTTTGAGTTTTTAAAGCAACTTTGAATTGTGAATTAGAAAATATTCGCAATTCTAATAGTTGAATCGGTGGAAAGGTTCTGTCGGCGGGCAATTTAGCTAAGCTCAAAATTTTTAATTTTGATGAAATTTTCAAACATTTTTAGACTTTTTTCCAAACGGAAATATTATGTTTGTTCAAACAATTTGATATTGAATGAAATGCTATGCAAGTGAGCATCGCGTGAATGATGACGGTGATACCCACCCACCCATTCGGTCATGCAAAATTTATGAATTATTATTATTTATTTATTGATTTTCATTTTCTACACATCCGGCCTTTTTTGTTTAAATACATAAACAAATTATAAAAATTTAAGTAATTAAAAATCACCATAAAAATGGGCTCCCCATTGCTTGTTCGTGTTAACATATTCATTTTTTTCATTCTCACTATTGAAGGTAAAGTTTCTAAAAGTTAAAACTAAATTATAAACTTTTTAAAATTGCAGCATTCCACGTTATGAGGGACGATTTGCCCGTCGCAGATGAAGCTGTTGCTACAACACTAAACCAATATTCTTTCTTCGACCAATTTGGTATTAGCGTGTAGACAATTTTAAATGTTATCATAAACACGAAAAACAAACAAATGGGTATTTGGAAAAAAGATTAGTGTAAAACCTATCCTTACAATACCCGCCGGTACGGTACCCAGGTGGACCGGGTACCTTCTACCAGACATGGTCACGGATACAAATTTTTAAATCCTTGTCCGGATATATCCGCGACCTTTGTATCCGTATTTGTTTGTATCCGTCTCATTTTTCGAATTTTCAATCCGTTATCCGGATATACAGCGGATATATCCGGATAAGTGGATTTTTCATATCGTATCCGTCCCATTTTTGAAAATCTGTATCCGTATCCATCCATATCCGGAAAAATGAGTTTCACTAGTGCTTGTAAATACAAATTTTCCAGTTTTATGCATATCTTAGCATTTTCCAAAAATTTTTTTAAGAAATGCAAAAAGGTTCAAAAAATCTTGCTTTTACCATAATAAAAAGGGATATCCGGTACAAAATTCCGGATTTGGGAATTATGCAAGCGAGATTTTTCTGGGTAAATCCGAAAAAGCCAAATCCATAAAAACCCTGGAGTGCTCAAAAACATGGATTCCGGCTCTGGATTCGAAAAATCCGGCCGGAATCCGGTACTGTTGCAAAAAAATATAACAAATTTAAAATTAAAAAAAACTTTAATTTTTCAGAAGCACCGAATGAACAAAGGGTTTTTATTGAGCAAGAAAAAGCAATTGAATATTTGAAAACAGTGCATGAAATTTTAGAAGTCACCGATTACGACGTCAATTTTGTATGATTATTTTTTTAATACTTTGAATTTTTATAATCCAAAGTTTTATTAAAAATTCACTTCAATTTAAATCGGTTTGATCAATCAATTGAGGCTGTTTTTAGTTAAAAATGGGCAATTAGTAGCTAAAAGTACACTTAAAATATTCAATTAATATTTTAGACGGGATTGGAAGAACAAATTGAAGATATGATTAGCAATATCAACAAAATATTGTTGGAAAACAGAGCAAAGTTTGGGGATAATTTATGGGGAATTGTTATGAAATTTTCGCGTTACTGCCAACAATTCAGTCAACAACAAATTGCAAATAATGTGCGTGCGTTAGTAAACATTTGTTTTTTAATTAATATTTTATCATAAATATTTTTATAAAATATTCAATCAATCAATAAAGTTTGAACGAAACTTCGGCAAAAGAGTGTGCCGTTTGACAATGTTTGTTTCTTTGGCGGAATTTGTCAGCATTGAACTGAAGAAAATTTTGTAATTTTAATATTTTCATTTATAATCCGCTTTTATTTTATTGCTTAATCATTGTTTAAATTATAATTAATTAAAAAATTACCACTTTGAGTTTAACGTTTATAATGCACGTGATTAAGATTCAATTTAGTTTTTAATTTACTAATTAAGAAAGCAATATGGGAAGAGCCTTCTTCCCCGTGCCTGTGCCAGAATTCTTCGCGCTTTTCAACGGACATCGGCCTCAATTGCTGATGTTGCTGACCCTGGCCGAACTCCTTTTGTTGAAAGAGCGTGGAAAGCCCAACTGCTTGGCGTTTATGTATAACATTTTTTTATTTTAAATTCTGATTATTATTTATTTTTAATGCGTTTAATTGGTTCAACTACCAATTATATTTAATGAAATAACTTAAAAGAAGCAAATTATATTTATTGTAATTTAAATACAAATGTTTATAGGCCCAAATTAAAGTCAATGAGCGTTGGTTCGAGAAAATATTTGATTTTATGGATATTGCCAAAATCATAATGACAGAAACACGGGCACTCGTCAATGATCAGCCTCACATTCAATCGCCGGAAGTGATTTACTAAAATAAATTAATTTCTCGGATTTAAAAATTTTGCAAAAATTATTCAAATTTTTCTTAAGATTAAGCGCCAATTGAATGAATTGCTCAACCGAGAAAATTTGCACAATTTTGTCGCGACAAAAATTGAATTGGAAAGTAATTGCACAAATGAATGAAAACAAAATAAATGAGAAAAGATCCAAATTTTTTAGTTTTTCAATTTTTCCGTTATTCTGGGATTGTTTAGTAATTTTTTAATCAATTTCTAGTTTGGTATCGCTTTTAAAAATTATAATTTGTAAATATTTGATTATAATCATATAAAAATAAAAGGACCAAAACTTTAATGCAAAGACATTTTCAATATTTTTTATATTTTGCTTGAAACTAGAGTGCGGCAAAATCAATTTTCCGGATCCTGTAACAGGATTGAACTCAAAATATTTTACAGGACCGGATCCTCAGGATTAATCCTGTAAAATTCAGGATCCTGCTAATATAAAATCTACAGGATCCTAAACAGGATTACAGGATTGATTCAAAATTTTTCAAAAATCAATTTTGGTCTCAAATTAGGGTTGCTCCCCAACCCATCGGGAGTGGGAAATCGTACAAGCCTAAGCCTAACAAACCCCAAGCCAGACATACGCACATCCATCTTGCTCAACTCCTTGCGCACCTTTGCCAGAAGTAAGCCGAGCAGCGTAGCGCATGTTTAACCAACTTTTTTTGCCACGATATGCTTTAGTTGACCCATTAAACACGGACTCACCAAACTCGCTATCTGCCAACTCGAACTGTGACCCAACTCGCTTTCGCTTTTTTTCTTCTTCAAAAAACCCATTTTGGCCTTAAAAAGCATGAATTCGATTATTACTTTCCTTTTGCTTGTAATTTTGTGCCTTTTTGTTTGATTTTGAGGCCACCATTGATTTTTGAAAATCTCAAATTTCGAAAATTTCGATTGGGTTTGGGGTTCGACATTTGCAAAACCCGAGCTCAGAGTTGTGTTTTACGCGTGTTCACTCTATGCATTTAAAATTTAAATACAAATTTCCGTCCGGAACGCAATTCTGCATATTGCCTCCCTATTAGCATTAGCTTCACGACCAAAATTCTTTTTGGCATTTTATTCTCAATTACTTTATTACATTTGCACTCGTCTACTACCTCGCACTTTAGATCGCAATCCTGATGAAAGCATGGACTTTATGATACAAAGATTACAATTTCGTACAGATCAAACAACAGTGTTTTGCAACAAATGATTTAATTTTAATAGCAATAAAAAATCTTATTTTCTTATAAATATATTTAGCAGGGATGATACTTTTAGGGTTCTACCTATTTTTTCTGCAGCTTTGTTTTGACGAGTTATGCACGGATGTTTTTAGTTGGAATTTCGTC
Source organism: Globodera pallida (assembly GCA_020449905.1). Taxonomy (NCBI): domain Eukaryota; kingdom Metazoa; phylum Nematoda; class Chromadorea; order Rhabditida; family Heteroderidae; genus Globodera; species Globodera pallida. Next base: position 2,088,145 of record JAIXHY010000016.1, read on the forward strand.
GTTTTAACGAGCCTATCCGAGCCTAAAAAAACCCATTTTGGACTTTTCGAGCCTAAAATAGGCTCAAGCGATTTCAGATATTTGAAGATTTTTTGAGCCTATTTTTCTTAAGGAAAATGAAATAAAATTTAAAATTTTCTTGCCAAGATCACCAATTTTTTGAAAAATTTTCATAAAAAATACAATAAAAGATGACTATTTCTAAAACGCCTGATTACTCTAAAGGCACGTTGCGGCCCTCAATCCCCTCCCTCCCCCCCCCCCCCCCCTTCAGGGGTGGGATCATAAGAACGGGGTTAGGTAACCATGGGTAAATGACCTGGTTAAATAACCATGGTTAAATGACCTGGGGCCTATTTCAATTCTCGTCGTATTATGATATGATGCCATCATATGACAACCGGTTCATCATAAGAATGGTTCAATTCTCGTCATCTCGTCATATGACGGCATCGTATTTCACAATCGGATACGACGAGAAAACACAATAAAAATCGTATGTAGAAATCGTAACATCATAAAAAATTGTTTCAATTCGTCGTATGACAAATCATAATACGACGAAGCATATGATGAGCCCTTGGGGTGATCTTTTAATAGAATTTAACTTAAAAAATTTAACAATTTTTAAATTTAATTTTAAAAAATAATTTTTTTATTTGGGACGAAATTTAACTAAATTGTGCAATATTCCTTAAATTTTGGGAGTTTTTTAAGTAAAAAATTTCAACTTTTTGAAAAATCAGAAAAACTTCCAAAACCCCTGATAAATAAAGTATTATAGCCACCCAGTGCCTGCAGAATTTAATAGATAAATATTAACCTATGATTTAATTAAAAATGCAATATTTTCTTCAAAAAAATTCAGTTTTTTATAGTGGTCTATTTAAAAAATCATAAATAATTTAAACTTTAATCAAAATAAAAAAATTTTATATCAGTCGAAAGCTAAGATTTGGCTCTATTTTACTAATTAAAAATTAAAAATAAATCTTTATTTTTTAAATTAAAAATTGGCCAAAACCCTACATACGATGAGGCCTCGTAGGGTGTTTGGACGTGGTACATCCATCCCTGTGGAGCTCGTCGTATTACGATGAGACGATACGACGCGTCATATGCTACATACGACGAATCGTACGAAAAATCACACGCGGCATACGACGACATCGTACGCCGCGTATGATATGATGCCGTCGTATGATTTCATCGTAATACGACGAATTGAAACATACTTACGATTTTACGACGGCGGCATATGATTCTATGATATGATGCGCCTTTGATCTTCGTATGACGAGAATTGAAACAAATTCTCATCATATGACGACGTCGTAAAATCGTAACATCATATCATAATACGACGAGAATTGAAATAGGCCCCTGGTTAGTTAACCACGAACCCGCATCATAAGAAATTTTGAAATTTAACCATTAGCTCATGGTTAATCAGCTTCTTATGATATCGTAATTTAACACTGACCAAAAGGGTCATTCATCTCATGGCTCAAAACACGTTTTTATTATACAGGTTTTTTGAGCTGTCTTTTTTAAATTATTTATTAGCTTGAAATATGAAAAAATTACTATAAATTTTTATACCATTTGATAGAGAAAATTCTGAACTTTCCAAACATAATTTTTATTTAATTTTTTCCTTCTGATTTTAAAGGTTTAATATGCTTGCAAGAGTTGATGGTTGCAAGTTTACCATTCCTACCCCCTATGGTAGGAATTTTTTTACCACGACCTCGGGGTTACCTAACCACGTGGTTGCTTTTTTGTGATACCGGTCAAATTTTTACCATGGGCTCACGGTTAAATGACCAGGGATTTGACCGTGAACTGGCGGTTCTTATGATACGAACCACATGGTTAAATAACCCCGAGCTCGTGGTTATTTAACCATCACCTCGTTCTTATGATTTCACCCCAGGCGGTGCCATATGATTTCGACACTGATTGATTTCGATACTGAAGGAATTCGACACTGAACCAAAATTAAAAAAAAGTTCAAAGTTTTTACGAATATTATATTGTGAATTAAGCAGAAATCAATCTTAAATGCAGATGAGAGTCACACGCACAAAGATAAACGAGCAGATCACCATTTTGAAAACCGAGTGTTAAAAATTTTGAAATTTTAGCATAGGAATTTAAGATCTGGCATAGTGTTTATTCGAAATTATGGATTTTATTGTAAATGCGCCCTCCATTCGGTTTTTGTTTCTCAATATTTAACTCGAGTTCGGATTTTGGACCCCACGCAAAAGTTTTGCGTAAGCAGGAGGGAGTCGGCAGCCACGTGGTCGAATTTGCCGTAATGGCACATCGCAAATTCGTGAGAACAAAAATTATTTTAAAAATAACGAGAAATTAATTAAGCCAAAAAAGTGGCAACAAAATATTTTTATTAATATTTTGCACATTAGGCTAATTGAATTGAACTTACTATCGAATAATAAAATATAATTCAAAATAATCACTATTTTAACGTTATCAATAACCTACTTTAGTAGGTTGCCATCCCCCCGTTCGTGGATGACAACGGGCGCGTGGGAAGACTTTTATTGAATTTGGTCCTAAATCGTTGCGGACTGGGCCCCGTGCTTTTAGACGAAGAAAGCCGCGACCTTTATTACGACGGCATGGAGGGCGGAGATATGCAACCGCTAATTGCCCTAATGCGTGAAATTCGAAAATGACGTTACAAAATTTATAAAAATTCTGTGCCACAAGCATTGTCCGTGGCCGCTGTAATCGTTGTTGTACTGCTTTAACTTGTCGTCGTCGTCGTCGTCGTTGCAGCATCTAATAGCAGTGATGATGCAGCACCAATTGTTTCCTACTAACAAAAAAATAGGCCCTACACTTTCTTCTACAAAAAAATTTCTACAAGAAATATGCGACAAAAATGATGCGTGAAATTCGAAAATGACTTTAAAAATTGCCATAGGTTTGTTTAATTCTGACTTAAAAGTGAATGCCTTATTAACAAATTTTGAATATTTTGCAAAATCAATTTACAATTCAGCTGCTGCCTCATTTTTCTTTGTTTGCTGTATTTTTTCAATTGGCAAACGTTGGGCGGCGGAATTCAGCGGATTGTTTTGACTAAAAATTGTGTCGTTTTGGGCACCCAATTGTCTCAAATTCCAAATCACTGCTTGCTTGATTACTCCTGGAAATTTTTAATTTTTAAAGATCCGAATACCCTCCCCCCCCCCCTGGTTTTTAATCTTTTTATACTTTTAGGAATTTCAGAAGGTTAATTTTAGACCGCAATGAATGTCTGAAAATTGCTTTCACTTGCGATGGGAGGGAATGACAGGGATCACATGGAAATTTTTTCAAAATAAGGACATCAAAAGACCAAAAAATAAAATTTATGGGTCCAAAATAAGGACAAATTTTTAAAGGTTTTAAATTCTGATAAAACTTTTATTTTGGCCTAAAATGAGTTGTTATATACACAGTAATTACTAAATCATAACCTCACCACTAGGGGTGTCGGTTACTGGTAATTCTTCGGGTATCCGAATCAAACCGAAGAACCGAACCGAAACTTTTCGGATATCCGAAAAGAAATTTAGAAAGTAATTTTCGCAAAAAAAAACCGGTCATTTCCGAGTTTGGAGCAATATATTTCTGCTGTTTTGTATCATTTTCAAAATTTGTTACAGTATTATTCTCCAATTGCTCTTCAATGGCACTGTGTTTAATTGATGGATTTTACGCTTTCGTTTGCTTGCAGCCTCCGCACGTCTCGCCGAAGAGTGTTCACGCCGCCACTAAAATCACAACCGACTTTCATTTAAAAGTTTTTAATTTATTCTGTTAAATTAATTCAAACAAAAACAAATTTACAAAAAAAGGAAAAATAAAAAAATAAGACGGTTAAATTTGTAAAATATAATATTGTCAAATAAAAAGCCAGATCTATTGATTAGGCAAAAGCTAAATAAGAGTTGCCTTTATTGCGTGAAAATACATAAATAGCAGGAATGGGCTTTCTTGAAAGGAATATTTTTGAAATTTTATCTTTGTTTCTGGTTTTAAATCTAAAATTAGGCAAGTTTTTTTATGTGAAAATGTCGTTTACAAATTTCAAATCACAATCAGAGAACCTAGTCCCGGGTATTTAATGTCGACAACCGGGATATTGGCCCAGGATTACATCAAAGAGCCGAGCGAGATCCGTTAAAAGCATTCGGTCACGGCTTAAAGTCCCTGTAAACGAATAACCGAGATACGGAGTATATTTATTTCGAAATTCAAAGCATCAAAATCACTCAACAAATTATTTTAATTGTTTGTTCATTAAATTGCATACAAAAGCTTTCATTAAAATTGATCAGAAATGTAACAGCTTTCTATTCTCCTCTCAAATTAGCATCGGCTCGTCCAACTCCGTCTGGCAATAGTCCGGCCCGTTTACCGGCTCAGCGTGGTAGCCTCGGGCGACCATCCGGCATCGTTGCTCTTGCAGCCGTGGCCAAGCCTCGTCAGCAACTCTCGTCTGCTCAGGCGGACTCCAAAGACGTTCAGCAACTGCAGAAGCCCGGGGCCTGTAAAATTAGGATTTAGGTCCGGTAAAATGAAAATTGCGGGAACTGGAATTTTTTTTTGTTAAGAAAATTGAGCAAAAATTTTGAAATTTTGCCGAATTTCTAAAATGCAATTTTTTTGTTGAATAAAAAAAAGTTAAATTTGTAAAATTTAGTTTTAGGAAAAAATTTACCGAAAATTTCCTCTAATAATGACCAGCCCCTCCATTTGATTTACCATGTCCTGGACTCCACATTGGTCGCGTCAACGTATTCGCCCCACATTGTCGCAATGCCGCCAATCACTCGCTGCTTCTCCTCGTAAGTGCCCTCAAAGCCGCGCGGGTCGCAATAGTAAATCTCTTTGGCCGGGCCAGTGCCAGCACGCCAATCGGGCCCATAACTTATGTAGTTTAGGTACCTGGGGGGGGGGGGGGGATTCAAAAATTCAGCTCAATTTTTACAATAAGAAAGGCATTTTAGCTCAAAAATTTCATCTAATTTTCTAAAAATTTTGTAAATTTTTATATTGATTTTATTTTGGCTGTAAGAAAAAGAACTTTTACGGAAGCATTGCATTTGATTTTTAGGCATATTCTTTTGGCATTCATGAAACATTTCAGGCTAATCAATTTTCATTTTAATTTAAATGTTTATTATTAAAAAATATTAACATAAAAGTGACCAACCAGCAAGAGGAGACCAACACGTCAAAGCCGCGCTCAACCGCACGTTTTGTGTCCCGAAATCGCTCTTCAGTCGTTTTTGAATACCAATTATGCACAATCGTATTTGAAGGGTCCTGCCAACAAAATCAAATTAATATATATTTCAATAAAAAACTAAAATTATTGTAAAAAGAATATTTTAAAATTTAAAAAACTGCTCATTTCTTGCACATTTCGGGGCGCCAACGTGTAAATCAATCACCGGTTTGTTGTTGTCGAACACTTCTTGCCAAAAAATCATTTTTCTCGGCCGTTCGTCCGCCGCTCGTTCAGCAAAAAGTTGCTTAACAATCGACTGCAATCGTTGGATGTAATAATTTTCCAATTGCGTTATGTTGTGAAAATCCTTCTTCAGCATAAACTCTTTGATTTTCGCATTATTCCCCCTGAAAGGAAAGGAAAGGAATATTAGCCTTGGCACATTAAATTTGATCATTTTCGAAAATAAGTTTAAGACATTTTTTTTGTTGCTTTTTTAATTTTAAATCAAAATTTCACCAGCATTGGCTCGTCCAAAAGCTGGCCTCGTCGCCGCCCAAATGCAGGTAATTGTCCTTGAAGGTGTCCATTACCTCACGGAGGAACTCCTTGAGGAAGACGTACGTCGACTCTTCGCTCGGGTCCAACATGCTCGGGGGCAACGCTTTGCCAAAATCATCATGGCACGATGCCATCACACCGGCACCCCGCCAAGATTGCATGTGACCTGGAGATGAATTGAGAATCAAAAAATGTTGGTGCGATTTTCATTTTAAAAAATAAAAATCGGCGGGAACTTTCCGATCATCAATGAAAATGCTTTTACACAAGGCTCCCAGATGTGATTAGCCTTATTTTGAGGTTTTTTTTGAAAGGACAATGAGACTAAATTTTCAAAATGACGTTTTTTGTGGTTTTCAAAAGTTCGGGAGGATTTGTGGGTTTTTTAGGAAATTCATTGATAAAATGAAAATTTTCTATTAAATTTTGAATATTTCAAATTTTGAACAAAAAAATGTTCTCATCAAACGGCTTAAAAAATATAACCGTTGAACATTTTTTTATCGGTTAAATAAAGATTCTGCAAAATGAGGCTTTTCAGACAGAAATGAGTCTTTTTTGCCTGCCAAATGAGGCTTAAATTGCTTTTATACTTTATTATATAAGTAGCTCTGGTTTAACACTTCAAACATGTTTATGAATTTTCTAATTATGTATTTTTAGTATTTAAAAATATATATATATAATTATATTTGTTCACCGGGCGTGTCAAATTCCGGAATTACGCGTATGCCGCGCAGTCTTGCGTAACTGAGAATCTCCTGCAGCACCTCGGGCGTGTACACATGGCGAGGCGAGAATGCACCCTTTTGGGCAAGAACGTTAAAAAAAGGCGACATTAGACGCAAAACCTTTCCACTGATATTGGGGAACAGACGAGAAACATAGGGAAATGATCTGAAAATTAATATGTCTAAATCAAGGAATTTTGTTAATTAAAAATGGTTACCAAACCGAATCAAGACCAAGGCAATAAGTTGCTTCAACCTATTGTTAAGCTAAAGGTTTACAATTGTATAAATATCAAAAAACGTCCGGATTTTTAAACTTTTTTAGGTTTTCTGGCCATAAATTTTTTGAGCCTTGTCCAATCGTCGTAATAGCTTAGCTTAATAATAGCCTCAAAATATTTGAGAGCTTTAGAATGCTTTAAAATGGTCAGAATCAGAAGTTATTGGGCCGGTCTGTTTTCGCTCAGTCCGTATGCCCTCAAAAAATTGTAAATTATTTTCTAAACCCACTGACTCCATGTCGACAATGTGCCAGTGAAATGTGTTCATTTTGTTCATGGCCATCAAATCCTAAAATTGAACATTTTGCCCGACGAAAAGATTTCTCATTGTTTCCATATTCTACGCACAATTTGTCGCAGAAGCAAATTCTTTTTCAGATAATGCCGAGAAGTGTCAATTAGAATGCCTCTGACTGGATATTCAGGCCAATCATGAATCGTTGCTGTCCGAAGCAAATACTAAAAAATCAAACATCAATAAAAATAATTTTAATTTTATTTAAAAATAATAAAAAATGCTTCACGACGGGTACCTGCCCATTTTGTTGAAAGAACAGTTGGCTGAATGTCTCAAGTCCGCGCAATATTCCCCAAATCTCATTAGCCTCCAAAACCACATCGCCAGCAAATGGAACATTCAAACGATCTGGAGATGTGTTTTTATTAGTTGATTTAAATTAAGAAATTAAATCCCTTTCAAATAATACTAATTGATTATTTTGTCCCATTCAAATTTAAATGCCCAATATTTTAAACAAAAACGTAAATTAATTTAATCCCTTGTGTTTGCTTTCCTCACATTCTTCATCCATTTTTGATGTAGGAAATTGGCTCTTTTCGGGGCAATGTTTGCGCATTTGGACCACTAATTGTATGGATTCGGCAGAATTGGACTCGGAAATTGCATCTCCTCTAGTGAAGGGAAGAAGCCATCTTTGCACTTAAATTAATTAACATCATTATCTATCAAATTCTAAAAGCACTAATAATTTATAGTTGCGAATTTTCATTTAAAAATATAAATAGAATATTTAAACAATTAAAAATCAATATTTAAACAATTTAAAAAAATCATTTAACAGAGTTATAAAAAAATCTATTTAAAATTTCAGAATAACAAATCTTTCGCTTCCAAAAATATTATTAAAATCTTTTTTTTTTAAATTTTTAAAGAGCTTTTGCATACCAAAAGTGCTTTTGGCTTGCTCAAGAATGTCACAATCGCCTTCATTGAGTTCGTTTCCCCCCTGGCGTAATTGCATAAAAATTGGTGCTCGCACTGTTCTGTTCTCAGCACCGTAATGCATTTTCTGTGGCAATGGCCATACGCTGCCCGTCTAAAAAATGGGCATTTATAATTTATAAATAAATAACATTAATTAATTAAACATCATCAAAGAGTTCACGTGTAATTTATCTGATGAAATAAATAACAAAATAAATAACATTAATTAAACATCATCAGAGAGTTCACGTGTAATTTATCTGATGACGTACAAAAAGGTTTTCGGCTGATTCGATAAGAAAAAATATTAAATTAAATTAAAATAAATTGTGCAATTTAATCTTCTATAAAATGCTTTAAACCCAAAAAAAAGATTGTTGACCTGCCAGTTGATTTGTGCGGGTTCTGGCTGCACTTCATGCAAACTTTCTTCAACTTCCAATGACCGTGTCCTGGCGTCTGTCGCCTCAGCCGGAGTCAAAATGAGCAGTGGAGAAGCAATTTTAGAAGCGCCACTTTCATTTTCAATTGAATTTGCAAAAATAAATAATTGAAGAATTGGGAATAAAAAGCAGCAGCAAATTAAAATATTTATTGTGCCCATTTTTACTTAAATGTTTAATAAATTAACACAAAAAATTGGTAAATATATTTGAAATAAGGTTATTACTACTCTTTACAAACATTTGTTGTTTGAATGTGCTTGAGTGTTGTACAGAATGGAGGTCAAAGAATACAAAATAAAGAAACATAATGGGGAGGCGAGCCAATTCGTGGACAAATATCGCGAGAATAAGCAAACAATTGCATTGACTAAATTTTAATGCAGCTAACGGCAGAGGAAAGACGAAGGACAAATTTTTTCCCAAAATTACTAAATAATTTAAAAAGATTTTTGCTTTTAAAATAAATGAATTTAAATTGTTTTTTTTAATCTTATGAGACGATAAGAATAAATTTGAAGGCCGACCGCTTCGCGTTGATCACGGTTTGAGTTGAGAGCAACTGCTGCTGCTGGCTGCTTGATCATCGGGGAGAGCATTTAATGCGTAAATGTAATAATCAATCGTTATTCTTCTCATTGTCAGTCAGTCAGTCAGTCAGCATTAAATTTGTTTCTCATTTCGTGGAAAAATCAAAATTAATCAAAAATATTTTTAAAACAGTGAAAATAAAATTAATTTTGAAAATGCGAGAGGAACTTAGCAAATAGGTAGCATATGATCGTTTTATACTTTTGTTGGGTCTTCGTTCATAATTAGGGCTGGAAGGTTTTTGCAGATAGGGTTTGATGAGAGAAGCACGGAAATAGCATTCATTTTGAAACATTTTAGAATTAGAGCGACTTTTTAGTCAATATAAATCAATATTTTTGCTTTTAGTCAATATAAATCCGCTCTCTACTATTTAAATCAATTTAAAATACACTTTGAAATTTACGATTTTGTTTAAAATTTTGCATTTTTTAGGTAAATGAAAAAATATTGTCTTTGTTTTTAGCTCAGTTGTGGCTAAATCTGAATAGGCAAATTGCCGTTTTTAAAAGAATCCCCAAATTTGCTGAAAACATCATATATGGGGGTTTCAAGGGTGCTGATCAAGAATCTGACAATATTTTTTAGATTTGACAACATCTAAAATTTTGAAAATCTATGATTTTTGATTTTTGATTTTTTTTTTTTTTTTTTTTTTTGTATAGGGTTTCTTAGGTGCTGAAACCGATGGAACAAGCAAAAATTAGCGCGGGTTAGTTAGGCTTAGGCCTAAGCCACCCTGGCTCGGGGCGCGTTAGGCTTAGACCTAAGTTTTTTACCGACTTTGGAAAAATGTTTTATTTTGCTTTCGAAAAATCATAGATGTTGAAATCATAGATTAGATGAAATCATATGATGAAATAAATGGCATATTTGTAATCAGCGACCTCGATAACTACCGTTATTAGGGCTCGGACCGATATGCACGGAAAAATGGCACTTTTACTGCACTAATTTGCTTTATACTTAATTGTTTCTTCTTTTAACGTATAATTAAGTAGATTTAAAGCTTTAATGCGACATATAAATTGTGGTCATTTTGCACTCTCTATTAGTGTTCGGCAAATGGGGTTTTTCGGTATTCGGTATTTCGGTATAATACCGATACCGAAAAAATACCGAAATCTCATAATTTTTTCGGTCGGTATACCGAATCGGTAATACCGAAAAAAATACCGCGGTAATACCGAAAAATACCGCGGTAATACCGTACCGTGCCGAACACTTCTCTCTATAAACAATATTTATTTGTTGTTTTTATAATTCGATCACAAAAAGTTAAGATTTATTCTTTTTGTTTGAATCCAATCCAAAATATTAAGCAAATAAGCAATGAAAGTGAAAGGCGAACCAAATTTATTTAAATTATATTCATTTGTACACTTCGAATAATATTTAACATTTTCCGATGGAAATAAAAAGATATGATCATTTTTGCTCACAAAATTAAATTTTCTGATTGGCGGTTTTGCTGAATTGGATGTGCTTTTAGTGTACATATGATGCATTATTAATTGAGAATTTGAAAGAAGCAGTGAACGATAAATTTGTGTCCATTTATGTTAATTGGTTTTCACAATTATTGGAAAACTTCATATTTTGGTATGATAGACTTTTTTTGTGGCATAATTCATATGGAAAGTCAAAAAAATTGCTTATTTAATAAAAACATAAATACAGACTTTAATAATTGTATATGGGTATTCTTTTTTTTTGATTTAGAGCGAATATTGTGAAGAATTTTATAAAAAAGAGCAAGATTCACCGATATATCAAAGGCTGCTCACTAATTAAGTAGGTAACTTAAGATTAAAGATTTCCTTTTTGGTCGGGATTTTCTAAGGATCCCGTGGGATTAAATCGGGATCCCTAACACAAAACAAAAATTCGCTTTAAATTTTTGAAAGTTGTCATTAGGCGATATGAAATTTATCGAATCAAAATCCAAACACACTGAAATCGGGGTAAATCCGGGGAAAAAACGGGAAGAAAATCCCTGTCGCCTAAAAAAATTTTCTGCAAAACCCCATTTGAAGGACAATGGGCGGCTGGATTTGTGCCAGCGTCCTCGGCAGGGTGCTCAAAGTACCACATTAATGGGGCATTGGCCATATTTTGGATATCTTTGCCATATTTTTATGTTTTTTTGCCATATTTTAAGATTTTTGAAATGCGCTTTAGGCCAATTTTTAGCTTGACGGCTACACCACGCCGCCTCCAACCGGGATTTTTATCGCTCGGCCTGAGATTCGCTCAGGTCTCTTTGGCTAATCCCGGTATATATTTTCAAAATCACAAAATAAAATTATTTTATGTTTTAGTGATTGATGTGAAAATATTCTTAAGCAAATTGAATTTTATATTTTTGCGAGAAAATGTTTTATTAAACACGGAGAACACTAGAATTTGCGCTAACCACTCGTTTTGGTTTTCTTATTTGTTTTAAATAAAAATTTAGTGAATTTAAAACTGAATAATTTCACAAAATGGAAATAGGCAGGAAGGTCATTTTCCGAGACTGGAAACCCGAGACTCGAAAACGAGACGAGACCCCAAAAAAATCCGAGACTTTCGAGCACTACTAAATAGGAGCGATTCTACGTCTTATGCTTAAGGATTTAAACATTTTAATTAAATATCAACCATATTGTAGGTTTGCACTTTGCATAATCCGATTTATTTTTAGTAATAAATTCCCGAAATTAAATCAGAAAAACAAATTCATATGAAAACATGGCTTTGGGGAAATACGGAAATATTAACCAATCGATTTACTATTGATTTTCAGTGACTTCCGAAAGCTGTGGCAAATTGGAAATATTTTGAACAACCGGAGATGAGCAGGAAGTTGTTGATTTCTAAGAATGAAATCAATGCCAATGATGTGGCATTTAAATGATCCTATTTAATCAAAAAAATACGAATAAAAATTATTTGTTAATTGAATTGTCACTGTTTTTTCCCATTTGTTTTAAAATAAATAAAATTGATAAACTCTGAAATTCATAGAAAGAAATCAAATGTTCAAATTGTTCTTTATTCTGCTGATTTCGTCGCTCATTTTTCTCGGTTATTTCATTGATGGACAGCCATTGAAGGGTAAAGAAATTGAATAAATTTTAACTATTATTTATTTTAATTTTATCGTTTTTTAAGAAAATGAAAAGAAAGTTACTTCGCCAGGTAATAACGAAAGGCTAAAATTAACAAACTAAAATATTTTTTTAAGTAAGTGGACAGTCTGACGGAGCAACTTTGTCGAGTAAATTTTGAGAAAATAAAATATAATTTAAATTTGCATTTAGCCGCGGCGGAGTCTTCAATTTCAATTAAGTAAATTATTAGGTATATGCTATTAGAGACTAAATTACATTTTACAAAGTCCGGATGAAAATGTGTTCGTTTGTCCCCACTGCAATTCTGTCTTAAAGCTTGAACAATTGAAAATCCAACCAAAAGCCAAACAGCCGCAGGTGGTGAAATGCCAAAAAATTATTAAATGTTTTTAAATAATTATAATAAAGCCAAAGCCCCGCGGGCGACATCCCTTCCACGTGACGGACGATGTGCAAGTCGACCTGCCGAATGAGGAAGACGACGATTTGATGATGTCCCGAAAGTTGCGCAATGAAATGATTGGCTCAGAAGAAAAGCATTATCGCCCTGACATATTTTATTAATAAACTAAATCTATTATCGATAAATGTTAGCTGAATTTGAATTTTTTTAATCTAAATTTAGTGAAGCATTTTTAATGACGTAATTAAAAACAAAGTTTCTCTTCGCTGAAATTATCAAATGAGTGAGGCGAAGTAATATCGTTCCAGCAGATGGTTTTTTGAAAAGAATTTGCTGAGATGGAAGGCTGACTAATTTATAAAAAGAGGCAAATAATTATCGTTGTCCAATCTTATTAAATTAACTTTTTTTGTTGTTATTTAGAATTGTGATTTATTTTTCATTTAGGCCAATTTGTCTTAATTACATTACTTAATTTGATTAAAATAGTCTCCAACTGTCGTCGGTCTCTGCAAAAAACACATTCTTTGGCCGTTAGAATGGAAACTTCTAATGTAATGGGCGAAGAAAATTAATAAATCGAAATTTGCTATAAAACCAATCGAATAAATTCTGGGACGCATAAACTAAAATACTTTTATAAACTCCAAACACACAAAATTTGCTAATCTTAAAACAAGTTAAAAGTATTACTTAAAAAACGCTTTAGAAGCAATGGTCGGCAACAATTTGAAACTGTACCTTCTTCTGGCGGGCTTCTGCATGTTCATCTACGGCACTGAAGCCTGGGGATGCAAGCCGGGACCAAAAGGGCGGTCCGGCCCTCCGGGCGTTGCGGGGAAAAAGGGACCGCCCGGCAAATGCGATAAACCGCCGTCCAAATATGAGCCAACGACGCCGCCTCCCAAGTACGAGGAGCACCGCAAAAGATCAGCGCCCGAGGCGTTTTCGGTAAAATTTTTGAATGTTTTATTGGAAACGCATTAATCCAAATTAAAAGGATGCGGTGGGCGTTGTCAGAGTTGCCCGCGGGGAATATGAAAACAAGTGTCCAGCCGGGCCGCCCGGCGATGACGGCCCTCCCGGACCGCCGGGCCCCCCCGGAGAGCCGGCAACGTGTCCTCCTCCGAAGAAGTACGGTAACGATGAGAAGGAAGAGGAGAAGAAGTACGGTAACGACGAGAAGGAAGAGGAGAAGAAATACGGTAAAGATGAGAAAGAAGAGGAGAAGAAATACGGTAAAGAAGAGAAGGAAGAGGAGAAGAAATACGGTAGCGATGAGAAGGAAGAGGAGAAGAAATACGGTAACGATGAAAAGGAAAAGGAGAAGAAATACGATAGCGATGATAAGGAAAAGGAAAAGAAGTACGGTAGCGATGAGAAGGAAAAGGAAAAGAAGTACGGTAACGATGAAAAGGAAAAGGAGAAGAAATACGATAGCGATGATAAGGAAAAGGAAAAGAAGTACGGTAGCGATGAGAAGGAAAAGGAAAAGAAATACGGTAGCGATGAGAATGAAAAGGAGGAAAGTGGTAAAGAATCCGGAGGTCATGAACACGGAGGGGGCAGCAAGGGAGAAAAGTATGAGCATCGTCTCCGTGCTGTGCGCAGGTTTGTGTTTAAATAGGCGGGAATGAATTTTTTGGATTTTTTAGTTACGAAGATGAAGTTGGACCTCCCGGGCCTCCGGGGGCGGACGGGCCTCCAGGCCCGGATGGACCGCCGGGGGCTTGCGAATGCAAATATTAGATGATCAGACAATTGCAAGACGATCGGCTGTCCCTTCCATTGTAATTGTGTCATTTGATGTGTTAGTTTGTTAATATTTTCTGTTTATGTTTATCGGATAGTAAATTTCAAAAATAAATGAACTCTTTTATGTGTGTGCGTTTTTTATTAATTAATTTTAGAAAAAAATCCAAATTTATAAAAAAACATATTTTGTGTGCTAAAATAAGAATTATGTACTACCTAAATTACCGAGACCCAAAAAACTAAAGGGTTTTTTTTGAGTCACTCGAGACTCTCGAACAGGCTTACAACAAACCATAAAAAATGCCTCATAATGATCTGTAAGCTTTATATTCATGCATTTCATAGCTGAGGGCGTTTAGAAAACAAAATGTAAAAACATTCTACCTAAATAGCATTATTTTTTTCATCACTGACCATCATTTTATTAAGCTTACGAATACCTAAGAGATATAAATTTCCTTTATTTGTTTCTCTGCCTTTTTTTTATTTCAATCAACAAATATAATATTTGAATGTACGCAGAATGCATTTAAAGTTCAGGTAAATAATAATAGCATTAAGATTTTTAAACCATTAATTCAATTTTAAATCACAACTTAAAATTTTGCAGAAAATTAAACAAATGAATCGTCCAATTCCAACTCAGACGCATCGACATAATTGGAGATTAACAAAACCGGCTGATAAGAGCCCTTCAAAAAATAATTTAAAATTTTCTTGTCAAATTCTTCGGAAAGTTTTGTGTTTATTTTTGATTTTAAATACGCTTTTGCCTCTTCCGAATCGCCATTTTGTGATTTATCTGCCAATTCAATACCAACTAGCCAAACTTTGTGTAGGGACAAATTCCTAAAGAGCCCGAAATGAATAAAAATAAAATTATTGAATATATTCACAATTAATAAGTGACTGACAATAAAGATTATTTATAATTGCTCTCTGATTATTTTCTTATATTTAAAAAAATTACTTAAATTCGCTTTTTGAATGCGTTAAAATTGAATTTGGACAATTCAATTTTCCATTATCTTCTGTCAAAATATGACTGAATTTGACTTCACTTGTCATATCGTCAAAATGCTCCAATTGCAGCCGAATTCTTCGTTCAACAAAGCCACAAAATGTGCCCAAGTGCATGTGATTTCCGACAATGCAATAAATTGCCACAAAATGTTTGTACTGAAATTGCAAAAATTGATTAATTAGTTAGGTAAATAAATATAATTTTAATTTATAGCAATTAATTAATTTTGCCCACCTTTTCCGTAAATTTCTTTATTGGAAACAATTGCCTCCAATCGGAAGGAACTTGACGGACTTTTATCAGCGCTTAAAATATAATTTAAATGCCGGGGTTACGGGCGGTTAATTGTTATGGAATTTTGGATTTGTCACGGACACGGGCAGTTAATGGTTATGAGGACGGGCGGTTACGGTTAGGAATATTCATAACAGTGCAACTGATTTTAATACCTTCTTGCATGGATGTTTGCACGATTTGGTAAGTCGACTTGCTCATGTTGTACATTCCATTTTGCTCCAAACATCCTGCAATTGGGGGCTGGATTCAAATTTAATCCCGCATTAATTTGACTTATTATGTGTTCGCGGACCGAGTTTTTTTTCGAGATCTCGAGTGCTTTCTTCAATTAATATATGAATTCACCAAATTCACTAACCTGGAGTGATGATTGGCATTAAAAGTGGTGAGTTTTTTTTGTCTTCTTCGGCCTTTTGAGTCCAAGAAAACTTTTCAAATTCATTCGGCACATAATCGGCCAACCGAACGGGAATTGGCCATTTCCTGGGAAAATTTTGCATAATTTCATTATTTTGTTTTTTTATATAAAATTAATTTTGCTGATCAAGATTACTGATCTCTGATTAATTTCCCTATTTTAAGAGGTTAAAATCATTTGGGTCAGTTTTGAACACGGCTAGAAAAAAAAATCTTATCGTATCGTATCGTTTCGTAATCGTAATTTTTTGGCCGTATCGGGTATCGTAAATATCGTATATAATGTATCGTATTTTGAGGAGACGATATCGACATCCCTGATATGTACTATTAAATTGCTTTTAATGAGGGTAATCTATCTTAACATAAATAAACTAAGAGTGTTTGAACCAAGATCAAGGAAGTTAGATATACCCCGAACGTTTGAAAACCAAAAATCCAATTTTTGGCATTCTGGCAATTATAACTTCTCGGAAAAGATCGTTTGCATTTTGCTTTTTGCTATCGGCCGCCCACTGCCAATTAATTAATTAATTAAGTAATTAATTATTACCATGTACAATAAGTAAAGAAGAATTTGTGCAATAAGAATGGCACCGAAGCGTTTGGGTAAAAGAGCAGCACTTTTGTTGCCATTATTGTCAAGGAAATTCCGTTGAAAAAGCCAAAGAGTGAGTTGTAAATGTAATTGCCTAAAATTAATTTATATATTTTATTTAAATTTCAACAAACTTTTTGCCCATAACTTCAAAATCGCAATAAACTTTCTGAATTTTTGTATTATTTTGTTCCCCAGCAGCTCCATTATGTGATCGTTTGTTATGTATCCTGAAAAGCAAAAAAAGCGTTACAACAATTGAAAATGATTATTTTATGTTATCGTGTGATATTTTTTAGCAAGAAATTTCAAAAAAAAAAATTTGATCTAAACTTTGTGAAAGGTCGAAATTGTTATAACTAGGACTCGGTTCAGGTTTAGGTAATTAAATAAGTTGTAACAAACTTCAAATAGGTGCTAAACCCCCCCCCCCCCCCCCCCCCCCCCCCCCTCCTTCCCTAGAAAACAAAACAAAATGTTTAGGTGCAAAACCCCAAAATAAAGTCATAAAAATAGCTAGTCAAAATTGCAAAAGTATTTCTAATTTGATCTAAAAAGCTTATTAAAATAATTCGCTACCTGCCAATGATTTTATCATTTTCTCGTCAGGTTCTGCTTGGATGGCTAATTTGTGCATCATTCCCATCACATCGCTTCTCGTCATCGGCTCACTCGGCAGCGTTTCAATTGTCGGAATAGAAACAAATAAAATGTCAAATTCGAATCCGCAAAATTTGAGTTTAATCAGCGGAATGAAAGCCAACGGCATCTTTTTCAGCAATTCAACTTTGTCGTGCTAATAATAATAATAATAAATAGTCACAAATTTGGAATACAATTTTTGCAAAAATTCAACCACCTGACATAAAAGACAATAAAACGAATTTTGTTCACACTTTCGCAGTGCCAAATTGCACTCAAAAGTGCCAAAGAATTGGTTTTGTTCCTCAAATTTCGTCAATTTTTGTGGCACAATGCAAATTACGTCAATGTCCGAATTTGAAGTGCGGGCTCCCAGCATAAAGGAGCCGGTCTCCAACATTCTGGCCTCTTTAGACTGAATTTAAACTTTATTAATAAATAGATTTTTTTATTTAAATGAATATTAAAACATATTTTTTTACCCATTTTGACACAATTATTTTTAGCTCATTCAATGCTTTGTTTGCTTCATCTGTCTTCACATAATTTTTTTTAATGACAATTTCATTCAACTTAAACAAAATGTTATATGAATTTAGAAACAATGTAAATTGATTTACTCCAAATTTTACCTCTGTTAAATGTTTTGCGTCGTCATTAAATTGAACAAAAAATAATTGCTGGTTGAATTGTGGGAACACAAATGAATAATGCGTATGAACAGCTTTTTCAGTTTTGAATTTACTATTTAGCAAATAATTGTTATGTTGAATTGTTGAAAGACGGTCTAAAAAAAGCAACTTAATATTATTATTAATATTAATATCTATTTTTTTATATTTTAAAAACTCTAAATATATTAAAATGCGTGCCAATTCGCTGCTGCTCCAGCATTTTTTGCCATCCATTCAAATCAGCGAGAAATTTGTGGACCATTTTTGAATTTTGCTTTTTCTTTTTGTCCCATTGATAAAGTGAAAGCAATAAAAGCATTCGCCGTTCATCACTGGACTCGGCCCAAATGTCGGCACATTTGCCAAATTTGCTCGTAATTGAATTGGCCAAATTATTTCTGTGCAATTGCATTTTTACATTTTTAATTTCTTTTTCCGCATCATTTTGACTGATTGAACACGTTTTCGTTTCAATATTCCATCCTTCCGCTACAGAAATGATTTCCTTCAACATAATTTGCAATGATTTCTCCAAAAATTTGCGGTTAAAAGTGCCAAATTTTGTTATGCCGACTAAATGTTGTCTAAATTTGTTCCATTTTTGTATTAAATTGTCTAATTGATTGCTGTAAATTAATTGCATTTCGTTTTTTTCGAATTCGGCGATGGCCTTAAACATTCCATCGGCGGCCTTAAATCTGTTCGAAATTTCATACAAATAAATGCCAATGTCAAGTATTTGGCTGGCCAATTTGTTTGGGTCTAACAAAATATTTTGGTATTTTGACATCAAATAATCGCCTTTAAAAAAATCTGAAAAGTTAACTATTAAAAAATATGAACTCTTTTGTTAGAGAATTTAATGATAAAACCAAACAAGATGCTCATAAAACAGTCAACCCTAATCTAATGGAATCATTTTGATTTTAAATATTTTCCACCCCAAAACACTGCTTGGTAATCCTTCTCAAAATACCGTTTAGATCAAGGTTTTCAAGAGCCTTTTTTAAATCATTGTCATTTTCGTCGTCAGCTGTTTGGTTGGGCGAATTTTGCTCGAATTTTTCTGAAAAATTTGATGCCTCCAAACTGCTAGGTTCACTGTTTTCAGTTCCACTACTTGGCTTCTGTTGTTCAACTGATGCTGAATCGGGCATTTCGAACTGTGAAGTTGTTGTTGTTGTTGCTGTTGCAATTTGTTCAAAATTTTTTACAGTTTTTTTGCCTTTTTCACTTTTTGTATCCAAAAAACTCTTGGAATGTTTTCTTTTTCTTACTTTTGGACTTTTCTTTTGTCTGCCATTTTCTTCTTTTTCCTTCATTCCCTTTCGCTTCTTTTCTAATTCCTCCACAATTATTTCCTTTTCTTCTTCTTGTTGTTGTTCTTTTTCCTTTTCATTTTCTTCTGAATTCTCTCCTTTTTTTGTCCAATTCTCTTTTTGATACTCTCTCATCACAGCGAATTGTTCGTCATTCAATTTGATAAGGTACAAAACTTTTTCTGCCATTTCCCAACACATAAATTGCAAAAGCCATTGTTCAACAATTTCTGGTCGAGCTTTGAGTTCTACAAAACGCAATATTTTGATACAGAAAGTGAATAAATTTTGAGTTTAAAAATTAATGATACCCGGCGTCGGCTCCGTTTCTAAAGCGGTTCCGATTCCAAACCCCTGAACTGTGGATCGCGAAAAATTGGTGCTTCTTAGGAACCAAAGAAAGCCATTTTAAGTTTTAGTGTTTATTTGTTGCGGAATTTGTTAATTTTTCGGCATACTTTATTTATATATTTGTATCTTTTTTTAATTTAGTAAAAATTAAAATAACGAGGTGTTGGCCCTTTTTAAGTCTGTTTTTGTTAACTTATTTAAACATTAAAATGTTCAACCGTTTTTTAAGCGAACGCGCATTGATTTGTGTTCCAACAAATCTGTCAACATGTTGAAGTGTTGCTTTTGCATCCAATCACTCGGTTCAATTTCAAATCTTTTCATCATTTTTGTTTGGCATTCATTTCTTTGGCATTCTGCCTCCTCCATTTGTATCCTCAACGACGTACTTTTCCAAAGCGTGTTCCATTCGTCCAACAATTTATCACTGTTTACATTCGAAGTTTGCATGCGTCTATTGTCGGATTTGCCCTTCCACGTTTTTAGGCCCAATTTTTCCAAATTTTTTTCGTTTCGCTTCGATTCGACAAAATTTCCCACTTCAGTAAAGGCTTGCCGAATCAGCTTCTTCCGAAACATCAATTCGTCCAAACTTTCATCATAGACTTTGTCATAGACATTTTCTACAAAAAAAAATGGTTACACAAAAATCGTCGGACGACGACCAAACAATTTTTTTTGTTGGTCGTCGTCCGACGATTTTTGTGTAACCGACCCGCACCAGGGATGTGCTCTGTTCTGTTCTGGTTTTCTGATTTACCAGAATTTCTGGTCGTTTTGGGCACCAGAATTCTGTTTTCTGATTTTTAAAAGGGGCACCAGAATTCTGATTTCTGATTTTTTTTTATGCAACCAGAATTGATTTCTGGTTTTTAAAAAATCGACCAGAGCACATCCCTGACCCGCACCATAAAGCTCTCTGCAATGTCGCCATATTTGTTCGTAGATTTGTCTTAAGCCAATCGGAAGGCGCGGGTTTTCGACCCGAAGTTCGCCGTCCATCCAACGCGTCCAAACGGCGTATGACAACGCCAAAACGTTCGCCAACTTTGACTCAACATCCAAAGTGCCAAATGTGTTCAAAAATTCCAAATATAATAATTCAATTCTGTCTTCAGTTAGGTAATAATGGAAAATATTAATTACACCATCCCGTCTAATTAATCGTTAATTAATTTTAATCGGGGCTCGGCATAAAACGTTAAACAAAAAGCGGCAAAGAAAAAAAAGCACAGTTTCTGTATTGAAAACCACATTTTGCAAGAAGACAAAAATTGGGTTTTGGGTATAGAGACAAATTAAGTAAAACACCGATTGATTCAAAAATTACAAAAAAAAAAGGCACAAAAATCTTGAAAACCCCCATAAATGAGAATGAGGAAAACCTTTTTGTTTGAAACTTTGCCTCATCGGACTCTCAAAAAAGCACAAAATGTGGCTACAACGTTTTGCTTTTAAGCCTTACCTTCCGTCGTCGGCTTTCTTATGTACTCCGCACAATGTGTCATTAATTCGCGATAATCTTCTTCACTTGCTAACAAATTGGCAATTCGACGTCTTACGCCAGGCGTTTCTCGTACGAACTCCCTGAATTCCTCGTTCTCTTTGATGATTAAGAATAGTATGCCGGAGTGCAGTTTTGCAATGCCTTTTTGCTGTTGCTGAATTTGGATTAAAATGTTCAGCAAAATGTGTAAAATAATTTCGCGAATTAATTAGGTATTTGAGAATCTTAAAACGATCGCTTTAATATTTAAATCTTTTTTTTTTGTTAATTATGTATTATTATTACATTTTCTGTTTATTTTAACTAAGGTAGGACGGGACCGGGACTTTTGGAAAAATAAAAAACCGGGACCATTATAAGGGGATTTTAAAGAAATTTTGAACAACCGGGACCATTATAAGGGGATTTTAAAAAAATTTTGAAAAACCGGGACCAAAATTTCAGTACCAAAATGGAAAAAATTGACCATTTCAGTACTGGTCCCGGTCCCGTCCTGCCCTAATTTTAACCTGATAGGCGTTGAGTTGCGCATCGTATTCCGTACAATTTGGCCACCACTTTCTGACGGTTTCCAAATTTATGCGATCTTTAGCCTCCGTTGAGCATAACGCCAGAGTGCTCTTCGCCAACTTTTCAAATTGAACCAACAGACACAGACTTTGCCCCGTCCACTCGAAGAATTCGCGTTTTGCCAATGTTTTGAAAGCGTTACGATAAATTTGCTGGCATTTTACGTTCAGCATATTTTGAAGTTCAGCACAAACAGTGGCCGAATTTTTAATTTCCTCAATTAGAAAATTGTCAATGCTTTGCATAATCTGCGGAATGGCAATTCGACTTGCCCACATTTTTGCTTTGGAAGTGTGCGATTTGTGTGACAAAATGTTTTTGTAAAAAGCGGGTAGTGTTTTCAACAATTGTATACCTAATTTGGGATTTTATTATTATTTTCTTCACAAAGAATTATAAGTGTGTTCCGATTTATGTGCTAAAAAGCTCAAAATATGTACATACATACCGTATTTCCTAAAATAGAACCCCCGGGGTTGTATTTTTCAACCCCCCCCCCCCAAAAAGGGGGGTTCTATTTCAGGGGGGGGGAGTCTATTTTAGGAAATACGGTATATGTAATGCATGTGCCAAAGGTCAAAAATGCCAAAATATGTGCAAAAAACTGATGAAATCCAGTCAATTAATGCGTAAAAAGTTTATTATTCGTCAATCTTTATAAGCAAAAAAAATATTTTTTGGGAAAAAAGTGCTAGTTCTAACTCAAACAGTTGAAAAAATTTTAAAAGAACTTCAAATTACTAAAATATAAAATAATAATATTTTATTTTAAAATATAACCAATTTTCAAAACCTCCGGGAACTTTTCTTCCAATTTAATCAAATTATTGTCCCCGACCAGTTCGTGCAATTTCCCTTTAGTTGCACTGAATTCACTCCAAAATTCGTCGGCAGACCAACCATTTTTGTTGCTATTGCTTTCTTCTTCACTCTTTTTGCCTTCCAAAATGGTACTTTTTTCTGATAAATTGCAAAAATAGGCCCGAAATTGAAGCGACTTTTCCAGCAAATTTCGAAATGCAATAAAAGTAATCTCTTCCAATTTTGAACGGTTTGAACAAAGTCTCGCCAGGACGCGTTGCACTTTTTCATCATCACCGCACCGGGGCGCCAGCCATGAAGCAAAATCCTCAGCCTGGACAGAACGTATTTCCTCCTAAATTTGGTGGTGTTGCGGCGGCGTTTATTCTCTTTCAAAATTAAAAAAGCGATTCTTTCCCTAATTAGGCTCATAAATACTTCAAGTTTAGGAATTGGAATAAATTATACCGATATTTATATCAAAATTTAAATAATTAAAATTACTTTGTCACAAAACTCTTCGTAGAGAAACGTTTTTAAAAACAGCAAAAGTGAATTGTCGTCACGCAGCAGCAGGAGACTTTGTTTTTTTACGACAAACTCAAAACTTTGATATATTGTGCATATTTCAACTTTTCGATTTTGCGAATTTATTTCTTTGTTTATGTAGTCAATTTTCAAAATTTTCAAAAAATTGGAATACATCCATAAAAGTGCGTCCAGCTCAACTTGAAGGCATTGTTTTTGCTCTTTCATTCGACGGTTAAGTTGAACGTCCGCGGCATCCGTTGTAAAATATTCCAAGAAGCTCACCATCAGCAGATGTTCTGCAATGTAAAAGTGTTGAAAAGAAATAATCTAAGCATATTTAATCAAATTTTTCAAAACTTATGGGACAAAAACATTTGGGGGTCTTCGTTTTTTAGAAACAATTAAGTCGTAGGGGCCACCAATTCAGCCCAGCAAGTCTTTTCCTTGGCATTTCCGCAGGGGTAATTTTTTTTTTGTAATTTTTAAAATCATTTTTTGAAAAATGACCATAAAACTTTAGGGGCTGATGATTATTTTTCAATAACGGGCAAAAAAATAAAGTACAGTACACTTACCATCAACACTAAAATTTGTTTTTTCAAACGCAACCATTTCTTGCAAAGTTAGGCCTTTATCTGGACAACCGAATTGTTCAACCTGATTTTAAAATTGGTTATTCTTTAAAAACAAAAAGTAATAGGTAAGCTGCTATATGTTAAAATCATTAAAACCCTATAATTTTTTTTAAATAAAACATTTAAATCAGAAATGTAAAATTTGTCTTTTCGGATTTTTCAATATATCTCCTCTATACATATTAAAAAAAATTATTAAGGATCTGAAAAAAAAACAAGAAAGCGGAATGTTTTTTTTAAACTATTTTTAGCCATGAAAAAATGAAATTGCTACATTTTATTTTAAAAAATGCATATTTATTTACATATACCCTCATTATTGTTTTCTAAATTTAAAACAGAATTTGCCACTTTTACAACGCAAATCGAATGCCAATTTTGGACTTACTTTTCCCGTTTGATCACCGGTAATTTGGTCTAGCATTTCTTGTTTAAAACTTGGCTTATCAATATTTTTACATTCACTCTTCAATAATTCTTCTTGTTTTTCTGAATCCGTTTTTTCCAACTTTTTCGATAGATTTTGAGTTTTCGTTATATTTGCAAATTGCTTTTTCTCATCCTTTTTTTGCTCAATTTTCTCAACTATCTTTTCCCACTTTTCACCAAGTTCACTTGGATTTACAATCTGTTTAATTTTATCAACGCCATATTCCGACAAAACTAAAATTATTGACAATTCAATTATTTTTGAATATACATTTTATTTAAACATAATATATTAGATTTAAAAGTAAAAAAACCTTCTTGGAATTTGTTAACGAAATATTTGTGCCGAAAAAGTGCCGTTATTTCTTTTTGGTGTAATTTACTCATAAATTCATCCAAAGCGAAAATTCGCCTCCAATTTGTTGTCGCTTTCTTTTCTGAACTTTTGTAAATTTTCTTTCCCCATTTACTCCACAAAAGTTCCTGCATATATTTTGATGGTTTCTTTACATTTTTCTCCACAATTTCACCCAAAACAAAATTTTTTGTTTTTAAAAAAATGATGTCCAAATTTGCTTGAAAATTCATAATGTCTTCCAACTTTCTGTCATCGGCTAAAAGTACGTCAAACTTTATATCAAAGAATTTGTTTATTCGATCCCAAAAAATTTCCATTTTCTGTTCTACGGACAAAGTTTGGTGTAAAAATCGAAAGAAAACAAAAAAATCGGCCAAAAGTTTGCTCTTCATTCCCAAATCTGATAATTTATCGTTTGTTATTGTCTTCGCATAATGTTCCCAAAGGTTTTCGTCGTTTTGAAAGCCTAAATTCAATTATTTTTGTAAAATTGTTGTATTTATGGCCAAAAGGGATTAAAATTATGAAAGAAAATGGCCATTACTATTTGAGGGGAATATTTTGTACAAAAGTCCGCTGGCATCCAACTCGTCAAACATTGGGCCAATAAATTTGATGAGTTGGCTTTTTGCACCGATTTCTGCCAAAAGTTGCAAAATTTGGGAATTTTTATCGCTTTTCAAAAGGGCCACAATTTCGTTCTTGTACTGCTTGCCAAGCTCTTTGACATAATAATCGTCCAACGTCCGTTGCTGCTCTTCCGCCGTCTCGCACTTCTTGGTCTTCCACGACTTCAACTCCGTCTCCAATTGTTTCGGTGTTCTTTTGCCCTGGACAAAGTAAACAAATTTGATCATCACGCAAATGTTCTTCAGAGAGTGCAAATCGTCGTATGAATTGTTCAAAATTCTTTGAAGTTTTTCCACAACCATTTGTTGCAAAGTTTCATTTTTTGAATGCGGTTTTTTAAAGCGATTTTCCATTTCCCGCAATGTTCCGATCATCATCGCCATTGTTTTACGCAAAAACATTTTGTTGCGCTGATCAATTGGAAATTTTCTCGAAAGCAGTTGCTTATAACTTTCCAACATTGTTTGCTGACTCACAAAATCTGAAAATGTTTATTAAATTATTTATTTTAAAATTGAATTGCTCTCCGACCCCGACGCCCCCGACATTTTGGAGTTTTACCCCGGACCCTCGATTTGATGTCCCCGAAGAACCCCACCCCGATTTTTTCCACCCCCAAAGGCTCGGGGAGCAATAAATTATACCAATTCGCAAAATTTCTGGAAATTCCTCCTCAAGTCGCATCAATTCCACAGTGCCCACCAATTCTTCAAGTTTTAGCTTTATTTTTGACAATTCTGGCTCATCGCAGAGAAAGTCTCGGAACAGTGCCGATGTTTTGACCATTCTCGCAACGTTTTCAGCATGGAGCATGTTGATCGTCGTCTGATCAGAATTGATCAGCTCTGAGAAAATGCGATCTGAATCGTTCTCCGAATCGCACAATGACTCTACCGGAACTTTCGCTTCTGTTGAATGGACCGGCAAAATCTAAAAATTCAAATATTGAGTTTTTAAATTGAGTTTTAAATCAAAAACTTCTAAAATCTTCAACCCGTTTAAAACAAAATGCGAAATAAAACACTTTTCTGAATCATTATATTTTAAAACAAATAAAAAATTGCAAAACCTTAATCAATTTTTTGAAACGCCTTTTTCCCAATATTTTGGACATTGCTCTTTTGTCCGTCGTCCATTTGTCTATGCCTTCAACAATTGTGGCTAATGTGTTGTAATGGTAGCACAGTGCCCTCTTTGAATCCTCAATACCTTCCTTCATTTTGGCACATTTTGTCTCAATTCTGGCATATTCAGTGACCATTTCTAAAATTTTATGCACAAACGCCATTTTGGGTTTATCACCGACAACGGCCTCTTTCGCATTGTTCGGTGTTTCTTCACTTATTTGTTCAACATCATTAGATTCATTTAAAATTCGTAATGCTTTTTCAAGAAGTTCGGATGACAATTTTTGAAAATGCCAAATTGCAGCGTGAATTTGAAATTTGTCGAACCACTCTTGGCCATCAACAAATGTGTGCAGTGTGTTTGTAAATTGAACAGGCCCCAGTTTTGTTGGTGCATTTAAATACTTTTTGTACTGTGTTACGGCATCTGCTGTTCAACATTTTAAAGATTTTAGTTTTTATTTAAAAAATAAGCAACAAATTAAATTTTAAAAATGATAATTCAATATTAAACAATTTCATTCTTTACCATCGTTTTTAAAATCAGATTCGGCTCTATCATTTGATTGATGATGGCACTTGTGCTTCCGGTTTGCATTTGTTTCATTCGATTCTTTTACAAAAAGTTGTGCGAAAAAACCAATAAAATAAATTAAATGAGAAGAAAATTTCATTTTTTTTGACTAAAAAAATATTAAATTAAAGTAATAAATAATGTAAAAATAATAAAATAAATTTTTCCATAAAAATTGATTTTTTATTCATAGACAAATGGAAAATAAAAAATTCTAGCGAGAAAAAAAATGAAGAAACGTTGTATTTATTTATGCATTATTGCGGAAGCAATTCAGAAATGTTGGGTGACATAAATTTTTGCAGTTTTACTTATTAAAATGATGACGTCAATGGAAATGTAACCGATTGAATTCAGCAGCAAATATTAATTTGCTAGAATTACATAAAAAATATATCGCGTAAATATTAGTTCCTATGTTTTTATTAATTGCTTTCTGAATACCGAAATCAAATTTCGGTATTCAGAAAGTCAGCAATAATCAATCAATAAATGTCTGGCTATTTTATTGGCTAATGAGACGCCCCGGTGGGTCAGTGGAAGAGCTGCCCACTGATTGGGTGAAGGTCGTGGGTTTGAGTCCCACCCGGGGGATTTCCATCTGCCTATCTCTTACTCAATTTGGTGCCTTTCAATAGCACTCACTATTAGGATTGGACAAGAACGGGTATCCGGAACCGGAATCGGTATCCGGTTGTAAATAACTATCCGGTACCGGTATCCGGGTGCCAAGAAACCGGTGGAACCGCTATCCGGGGGACCCGGATAATATCCGGTCTTGTCCAACCCTACTCACTATGTCTGTAGATGCTACATAATAGAAGAAAGCTAAGCGATCCAACTTAATCTAAGAAAAGTTATGATTCGGAAATTGCGTTTTAAAGATAGGCAACAATTGATTTGATCATTTCATGTCACAAATGAGCATTTTGTTTAAATAGAGCACGAAAGATTAAAGTTGCACTTCACTTGAGCTCAGACGCGTGGGGCAGTTGGGGGAAAAAAAAAAGTTGATTTTAGGGGTGTATTTTTCGATTTTTCATTGAAATTCCCAAAAAAGCCACCAAATCCTCATTTCAAAAGACCACAAAAATCCGCTTAAAATCCGAAAATCCGCATTTTAAAAAAATCCTCGTTGGCCTTTCCAAAAATCACAGAATGAGGAAAACCCGCAGATATCCAATCCCTGATTTAGAGTGTTACATAAGTTTTACGCACATAAAATTTTTTTTTAATTTAATAAAATGCAATCAATCACTTAATAATATCCCCACTATTTGTAATTGATCAAAAGTTGTTATTTTGTGAGTATTAACTAGTGTTCGGTCGGTACGAGAAAGTACCGAAGCTTTTTCGGTACTTTTCGGTACTCAGGCTTCGGTACTTTACCGAAAAGTACCGACCGAACCTTTTTGGATTTTTTCGGTACTTTTCGGTACCGGTACTTTTTCGGTACTTTACCGAAAAGTACCGACCGAAAAAATCTGAGAACCGAAGGTACCGACCGAACAAAATTTGAGTACCGAAAAAAGTACCGAATGGAAAAATTGGTAATATATTTGAATTTTTCAACTTCTATTTTAAATATCACGTGGCTCAGTGGTTAAACTGAGAACCAAAAGTCTGTTATGTCTGAGGTTCGAGTCCTCGAGTCAAAATTTCTTTTTATTTTTTTTATTGAATGCCCTGCTGGTGCGTGATGTGGTTGCCTGGGGTTCAAACCCCGACTGTGTAAATAGTTTTTCGTGTCTTTTAATTAACTTATGGCAAAGAAAAACAATATTTTTTCTTTAAATATGTATATTTAAGATTTTTAAAATTGAAGGTAATTTAGGAATTTATCAATTTTTTTAAAGCAAGTTACTAGAAAATTAATTTTCAAAAATTTTAACCGATTCAAAACTTCTAAGATTTACATAAAGAATTAATTTTTTTTTACCATTTTAGTTATCGGAATTGGACAAGTTTTCTTAATAAAATCGTAAGAATTTTCATTTTTTCTTCTCGGCGACGCCTATCGGCATCGCCGTTCACCTACAAAAACCCCTAATAAAACGGGTATTTTTTCTAGTTTTCTAAACCTAAAATTAAATTTTTTGGAAAAAGTCTCAAGTCAAGACTAATCTGGATTAAAAATGTCCGGAAAATTTTGAAATCTTATTTGATTTTTTAATTTTTTTGCCCTTCCACGATGCATTTTTTGGGCCATTTTTCTTAAGAAATTCCATCAAAAACTCAAAATTTTCTCGGCGGCGCCTATCGGCACTGCGACCCCTCACCCTTCAAACTGATCCAAAAACTATTAAAAATCTTGCCGCAGGACAGGAACAGGTCGAAATGCTAATTTTCTTGAGCCGCAATGTGCCAATACTCAATTATAAATATTAATAAAGCCAAGATTTCCAAAATAAATATAAAAAATTTTGGTACCGAAAACCGAAAAAGTACCGACAATTTTTTTTCGGTACTTTTCGGTACCGGTACTTTTTCGGTACTTTACCGAAAAGTACCGACCGAAACATTTTGGACTTTTTCGGTACTTTTCGGTACCGGTACTTTTTCGGTACTTTACCGAAAAGTACCGACCGACCCTTCTGGCCGATCACTAGTATTAACATTGTGTATTCAAATAGTAAAGATACATAACAAAGTTTGTGATCCCAAGTCCAATGTGACTGTTTTTGAATGGGAAAATCATGCAAAATTTGATGTTATTGCTCCATCCTTTACTTTTTTATAAAACCCCAAAATTTTACAATATTGAGTTAAAAATTGCCCATTTTGAGGGTCAATTTTTGAAAAATAATAATTTGAGTTGACGCAAAAAATTAATTTTTTTTGTACAAAAAATGCTCAAATTTTTTAAGCAAGTGGAGTGAGTAATGTGTTTAAGCTCCGAAAATGCAAAATTTTACTTGTTTTAATTCACGTGAAATTCATTCAAAATCCAATCATAAACATTGAAACGTGTCATTTAACTTCCTCTCAGCCACAACTATTTATTTGTTTGTTTGTTGTTGGATTTTTTATTTAAATTAATAATATGTTACTATTTTATAATATTTTCGTTAAGCTTGAAATCTTTGAATAAAATTTCTTATTTCAATTGAAATCTCAAAAATGATTAATATGAAAAGCATATTTGTAATTGCTATTTCGTCCATTTGCACAACCCTAGCAGCTATATGTAATTTTACTTAGTTGAATTTAATAAATTCAATAAAATTTAATGTTGCTTTAATTTGAAATTTTAATATTAAAAATATAAAATTAATTTAAACATTTTTAGCCCCGCAATTGGTCGAAATTGATGAAATGTATTCAAAGTTGTTGGGTTTGCCAAACAAAAAGGACGAGGCAACTCGTGACTTTTCTGATGGGACTTTCGTCACGGAATTTGACAAAAATTTAAAGATGGACCTCGACTTCGTTTTATTCAAACAAGACATCGGCAAAATGTTATATTATGCTGAAAAATCTTTAGCAATTAAAGAGCATAAACAATTATTTGATAAAAAGCAGAAAAATTTTGATGAATTTGGCGCTGTTCTAGAGCATTCTTTGACCGGAATTTGTGAGATTTGGAAATTTTGGCGCAATCTTGGGGATGAATTTGGTTGGTATATGTTAAGCTAAAATTTTGTTCAATAAATAAACAGTTCATTTTTGTTATAATATTTTAATTTTAATTGTTTATTTAAATCGTATTATATACTTTTGGATTGCGGTCAATCAAAAATCCCAAAATAAAACAGGCAAACGGGAATGCCGGCAGGGATGTTTCAAAAACTAAAAAAAAACCCCTACAAACCGATTCAAAATCCGGCATCATTTTTCGAAGGCCTGGCAAAAAAGTCAAAAGTTAATTTTAACAAAAATTTGACATTAACTTTAAATTTTTTAAATGGAGATCAAAAAAATGATTAATTTTTCTGCATTTTTTAAACTTTATTTCATTTAAAAATTTCAACTTTAAGCTGAGTTCTGTAAATTCATGTTGAGCAAAATTTGGAATTGAAAATTTTAAACATCTGTATTTTTAAATTTTAGAATAACGGAATTTCGGTAAATTAACGTTACCAAAGAAGAACGAAATCCCAACATTTTTTTCGGTCGGTATACCAAATCGGTAATACCAAAAATACCGCGGTATACCGTACCCCTAAAACTCGGCAACTTTTCTAGGGCAGTCTCGGTCTTGAGTCGAGATTAATTCTTGGTTTTTTTTGTGTTTCCGTCTCGAATCTTGGGTATAAAGTATCAATGCTAAAAGATTTTGTTAAGCTAAAACCGGTTTGTTGCCTATGCAAGCACAAATTTACGCTAAAACTCGTCAATTCATCGACGCTCCGCGAAGAATTAATTGTTCAAAAATTGAACAATTATTTAAAGAGGACAGAAATGTCAAAAAAGCTGCAAAAGAGAAAAAGGGATGGGCTCAAATATTTTTAGATGACCTAAAATTACTCCATTTTAATGCATTTAAATATGTGTTGGTTCAAAAATACGATGACAGCAGTCAAAAATGGTAATAAATATCATTTAAATATTAAAAATAAATAAAAACAAATTATAAACTTATTATTTCAAAATAATATTTAATAATTACTTTGCCCTTGAGTTTAAAGAAATTGATGTTAAGGTATTAAAATTTGGATATTTCTGATTCTGTGAGCACCTCAAAAAATGCAAAATAAACCTTTTGTCAATTTTTATGGGTTTTTTAACGTTAAACAGATTAAAGAGCATTTATTTTTTGCACACTCAAAAAAATAGTTACTTAATATTTTCAAAAAATTTTACAGGAAATTTTCCAAACTTTTTGACGCTGAAATGATGCCAAATGAAACGAATTTTGCCTTTCAACTTCGTTTACTGCACGTTGAAGCAAATTCCGACAAAATTCGGCACATAAAAAGTGTGATTAAAGAACATTTTATTGACGAAGAAATGTTGTTAAGGCTGGAAATGTATGCTCCTGCAGTATTTGTGCCCGGTTAATTTTTGTTTTTTTTTGTAATTAAATATTTCTAAATTCAAAAATGCGGACGTAAATTTAATTTTTCTACATATTTGGCATTTTAAATTATAATTTTGTAGAAATTATGGATGACCAAACTCTTGCGGATAAATACATAAAAGTTACGACAACAGACCAAAAAACGCGAATGCTTGATGTGGAACTGAGCATAAGAATTTATTTTGGACGAATTTGGCAACTTTTTGAGGGTTTTTACTCACTCGAAAAAGGGGCAGAAAAAACATTAGAAAATGACGAATTTTTGGACAGAAAATCAACAGAATTTTTTGGCGTGTCGGATCACAATTCTTTTACAATGGACTTTTGCCACAAATGGTGGCACGAATTGGCCACATTATTTAACAGTGCAATTTCGTCATTGGAAGAAAATGAAAAAATTCAAATAAAAAATATTGACGCAGCGAATACAATAGCGGACAGGCTAAATGAAATTGAATGCCATCTCAAAAACATGGAACGATTGTTTTTGACGCAAAATGCGTTCAGAGAACATTTTCAAAATGCAAAAAAAGAGACAAAATTTCTGCTCAAAATGTTTTTAGTCGAAAGATTTGAAAATGAAAGTGATAGGGAAAATACACGTGCATTTAATGAGTTGATGCCAAAATTTCCTTTTTTGGTGCAAGTATTTCGAAATGGTAAGAAGATTTGATACGGCTAAAAAGATGAAAAACTCGAAAAACGCGCAATTTTTGGCCACCAAAGTCGAATTGTCCCCGAAGGTCAAAAGCTTTATAACTTTTTGTTACCTGACATAACTTGGTCAAACATTATACCAAATAAAAGCTCTCGATGAGGAGAAGCAATTAATAAGCAAAAACTAAGCGATCTAAAAGTTATGGCCATAAACCTCCAAAAATGGCCATTTTTGGAGTTTTTACTTTTTTGGCCATAACTTTTTAAGCGTTGCCCAATTGTAAAGCTTTAGCTTAATGTTTGGTATTATGTTCGACCTAATCGGTTTGGGTTGAAGAAAGTTATAAAACTTTCGACCTTTGGAGACAATTCGACCTTCGGACTGGAAGCGCAATTTTGGGTTTTTCTGCCACAACTTTATTCGACCGATTGGCTTCTAAAGCTTCAATTCAACCAAAGCTTTCATAAAATTGTGTCTCGACTAAATTGGTTAAATTGAAAAAGTGCAAAAATAGGGCGCCATTAATATTTTTTAAATCATTTGTTTTATTTTTTTCTGTAAACCCTAAAAATTGCGACTAAAAGTAAAAGATTTTATTTAGAGTTGACGGACAAACAAATTGAAGAAAAGCAAACCGAAAATTACATCAATTTTTTGGATTCCAATAAAAGTAAAAAAGTCTCAAAAATTGCTCGATTAATTATTAATATGCTCGTTTATTATCAGTGGTAATCATTTTTGTTTTTAATAAATTAATTTCAAATTCTTTTAAATCAATAATTAATTCATTAATAATTAGGGATCGAATTTTAAAAATATTTTTTGATGATCTTTAGGGGCGTGCATTTTTTGTTAAATTTATTTTAGAAATATATTTTTGTCTTTATTGTGATAAATGCCAAATTATATGCTTGAAAAAATCTGATAAAACAAAATAAATATACCTAATGCAAAAAAAATTTTATATTAAAAATTGATAAAATATAAATTTAATATTTTTTGAGGTTCAAAACAATCGTTGATGAAATTAGCTTAGACGACCATAAACAATTAATCACCAATTATTTGGAAGCAATTGAAATATGGATTGAGACATTGGAAGACTCAAAAAGTTTAAGCCTGCTTGTTGAACACGACATCGAATATTTCAAATTTCTGGAACAGGGCAAAAAATTATTTGAAGGCTATTTGCAACGGGACGACGCCAACGCAAATTTAAACGACAAAAAATCCGCGAAAATTCCAATCGTCGGGACTCTCGAAGCAATGCACGGAGGAACTGTTGGAAAGCTATTATCGCTGAAATCATTCAGAGACAAATTGAAAAGTAATTCTTTGCGCGGAGTGAAGTTCATAATTTAGTGAACTGTTAATCGAAAAAATGCAATTTATTTTCCATTTTTTTTTACTAATAAATTAATTACTTTAGGAATAGAAATTAATAAAAAAAGAATGAACGAATTATTTGACGATGGCTCAGAAATTATTTTAAATTTGTTAAATGTAAGTCAAAAAAGCAAAAAAGTTGAGCCTAAAGGAAAAGGCCAAAAAATTGAGCCCAAGGGAAAAGGCCAAATTGCAACAAAAAGTGATGAGCCACCGCCGTCAAACAGTTCAACAGATGGTAATTAATTTATAATTGCTTTTGTCTTTTAATTTTTCATTTATTTTATATTTATTGCTTTTTTAAAGTACCTAAATAAAAACATTTTAAAAGCAATTGCTCATTTCTTTTAGATTCCGAAATCTTTGCGATGGTTTTTTTATACCAACAAATTTTAATTGGCAAAGAACCGATGAATTCATTTTCAATAAAATTGTTTAACACCGATGCCGTTTATTTTCTGCTTAAGGACCTAATAAACGACGTTATGAACGCTATTCGTTCACTGAACACAACAAAAAATGGCAAATTGCAAAGAATGGTCTACCAAATTTTGAAAATTGAAAAATCGGAAAATTTTGGTGAAAAATCGCCAACTTTTGTGGAGAAAATCAAAAAAAGTTGTTACATGCAAAGTTTTTTGGAATGGGTGACCAACAATGGGACAATGCATTCAGAAAGTGCACCATGGAGAAAAATTTTGGACAAATTTGTTTTGTCCAAAATTGTAAAGGTAAAAGAAACTAATAATTAAAATTCAAATATAAATTATATGTTGTTCAAAATTAGCTTTTATAGTGTCTTTAAATTGGTTTTTATTAAGAGTAAAATTGGAGCGCCAAGTGAAGCCGATTTTAATTGGGATAGACCAGATTGTGAAGATGAAAAAGTGTACACCAAAAGTGACGCTGAAATGAAAAGTGTTCCAATGATTATAAAAATTCATATAAATTTAATTTTAAACCTTGCTGAGCGAGCGCCTTTTTTTCTTGAATTTTTAATGCAAAAGGTCGACACTTTGCCGACGATACAAAATTTAAGTAAGAAAATGGAATTATTTAATACATTTGTAACAAAAAAATAATAAAAATTGTCAATTATTTAATTATAAGGAAAATAATTGTTCCGCCTTTAAATCTGCTTCAAATATTTAACTTTTTAATGATTTCAATTTTATTTTGCCAATTCAATAATCAAGAAAAATTTGCCCCCAAAATTTACAGCAACAAATTGCAATATTCAAAGTTTGTATGAACGTATTTTTCGTTCGAGTTCCCTGGAAATGGCACGCTCACATCAGACGGAACTTTCACTGCGAAATGCCATTTCATGGATTGTTTCACTGACCAATGAACAAAAAAAATCGGTTGAAATTGTTCTAATTGAATCTTTCGTCACCTTACGAATCATCGATATTTTTGAGGACAACAAAGCGTTGTCAACCGTTCGAATGTTGTGCACTGCGGTGGCATTCATCAATTTGGCAACGAATACGGAAAAACAGACAAAACTTATTTGGAAATCACCCGCCCATTGCTTCGGCGAAAATGTTGAAGCCGATCCGATTTATTTTGATCAGCTGGCCATCCTGGCACATTGGCACATAAACTTTTTCAGAGAATATTTGCCCAAATGTGCCGATAATGATTTGTTGGTGCAAATCATACGGGAAACGCTGGGCTCACTGTACACATTGGGAATGTTGGTCGGCAGCGATGAAGTCTTCAATTTGATGAGCAATGAACAAATTCGGCCTAAATTGATTAACCAAAATCGTAGGCTTTTCCTTTTTAAATCTTAGCTTTTTTTAAAAGTTTTTCTTTTTATCAAATATTTGGCCAACTGTAAGTAAATTCAGATTTTTTTTAAAAATCAAAAAAAAATTTTTTGAACATTTTAGGTGCATTAGGATAAGATTAATTAACAAATCCGTATAAATCAATTTAAAAATATTTTCCCAATTTTATTTTTCACCGACAAAAATCGCTTATTGGCCCATTACGACCGATTATTGACTGATCAAAACTACACGGATCGGCTAACCAACCGAGTTTTTGCTGATCTGATTGTGTTGATGGAAGATTATTTTGATTCCAACAAATATGGGCAAGAGGAAAATGTGCTCAAAACGTTGATGGATCAATGGCGGTTGTATCTACGCTTTGTATACGAATCAATCATTGCATTGCCTGAAACTGCACCAAAATACGCGCTTTTAATCAGCAATTTGATGCCAGGTGATGAAGCAGCTAATCAAAAACTATAAAAATAATATAAAAAATTGATTAATTACTTTTGTAAATTTTCATAAATGTTTTTAATATTTTTATTTGAGAAATGGACAAGTTTTTGATCACCAACAAAAATAACAAAAAATTGACAAGCAATTTGGAAAAATTGAGAAATGTTTGGATACCGAAAGAAATAGCAGCAGTTGCTGAGACGGAATTGCAATGGTTTGAAGCAAAAAAAGAAGCAGCTCCACCCGAAATAGTCCAAAAAATGCATTTCAAACAGTTGAAAAAATTGAGATCCAATCCGGAAGCCGTGAAAGAATTTACAAAAATTTCTGAAGGTCAAAA
This sequence comes from Globodera pallida, assembly GCA_020449905.1. NCBI lineage: Eukaryota > Metazoa > Nematoda > Chromadorea > Rhabditida > Heteroderidae > Globodera > Globodera pallida. The sequence continues at coordinate 2,124,633 of JAIXHY010000016.1, forward strand.
AATAAGTTTTAGAATAGAGTAGAGCGGGACCGGTACTGAACTACTCCAGTTTGGAAGATATATTAAATTTTAATGTTTATAATATAATTTACATTTTTGACAATTATAAATTGCAAAGTTTTATATATGAAATTTTTGAATTCAAAAAATGTAAGCTTCAATAACCTATTTAATAAAATCAATAAATGAGTTAAAATAATATTTGTTTTCAGATCTGAAAAACAACAAAAATTGTAGAAAAAATTTGTTAAAACTTCTGACAATTGAAGATACGAAAGCATTTTTGAAAATGATCGGTGTTGAATATGGCAAAAATGAATTTAAAAATGATAAAAATGTTGACAATAAAGTGGATAATAGAGTAAAAAATAAAAATAAAATAAATTCGGATGAAAATGTCAAAAATAAACAAAGAAATCAAAAGAAAGTTGATAAAGTCTGGACAAAAATTGAGAAAGCAAAACCTTCGACATCGAAAAATTTAAACATTTTTGAAGATAATAAAAATCCCAACGACCAAAACAGTCAAATTTCAAAAATTGATGAATCCAAAAAAGTTGAACAAAAAAATGCAGAAAATGCTACAGAAAAGGTTGAGGAATTTGCATTGCAAACCCCGCAAATAACTGAACAAAATCAAACACCAATGACTAAAACTGAAGAAAAATGGTATAAAATAGAAAGAAAAAAAACGGACAACCAAAAACCGCAACAATTAATGCCATCAATTTACACATTTTCAAGTAATTTAGCATTTTTATTCTTTTTGCTTTCTTTAAAACTAAAATTTTTTTTTTAAATTATTTGTATTCGAATTGACCTATTTTTTATGTTATTTTAGATTTATGTGACAAATCAACGCTTCTTCAAAAATATAAACAAAGCATTTTGAATTATATTGGCCAAATGGATAAAGATGTCCTAGATTTGTGTGCATATGAAAACGAAATTGATAATCGCGTTAAAATTATATCCAATCTGAGCGAAATTGAGAATGTTTTTATGTATAATTTGGAAGAAAAAAACAATGGGCAAAAATTAAATGAAAATTGGAGTGATTTAAAAAGCAAATTGGGCACAATGAAAATAAAAAATAAAAATGATTTCCAATTTATTCGGGACAAATTGTTCGATATTTTGTGCCAAATTTTGATTTTCCAACACGGAAACGGCCAACCCACCAGCTTTAACGATAGCATAAATTATCAAATACAAAATTTGAGAAAACAAATTCACTTGAAAAATGTTTTGTTAGCACTTTACGAGGATAAAGAATTAAGACGAAAATGGAAGAATTTTAGGGCTGAGGAGAAATATAAAAAATTAATTTATTTGCTTCAACTTCAAATGAATATTAAAAGGTTTGAAGAGCTAATGGAAGAAGTCGACAAAATGAACGAACAAATTGAAATTGGTATAAAAACTATTGAATAAAATGTTAATTCAAATTTTAAATAATTAATTAAACTAAATAAAAATAAAAGCGGACCAAATTTAGACCAAGAATTGTTTGATGCGGTTGTAACCAAATCAGAAGAAGAAAAACAACATTATTTGCTCCCAACTTTTCCCAAAATTTCACAACAAATTACAATTGCACAACCAAATTATGTTGGAAATTATTTGGCTAAAAATGTGGGCACATTTAATGAATTTATTTACTTCTTTTTTTAAATTCAGTTTGACAATTATTTGACATCGTTTGTCTATGAAAATTTAAACAAAAAAAAAGAATATGAAAAGAAAAGAAACGAAGCTTTGCAAAAAATTGTTACAATTGTAGACAAATGGGCAAGTTTTGAGATAAACTCAAAATATTTAAAAAAAATAATATTCAAATAAATAATTTAATTATTTATTAATTTAGACTAAATGGTAAAATTCTAAGTTAGCCCGTAACCAACTTTAAGCAAAATAGGATTGAAACAAAAACCCTAAAAAATTTTTTTGGCCAACGCTCTATCTCAGACGGACGGTTCTTTAATAATGATAATTTAATTTAATTAAATAATAAATTAATTAAAATAAACAAAAAGCTTTAGTCGAATAAGCAATCGCTTCTCCTCATTTCTGGCTCACTTTTGCTCAATGCGCACACAATTGGTTCCGATGTGAATTTGGTGTGCATAACGCCAGGAGAAAAATTGAAAGTCAGCGATTTTATGGGCAACGACAAAACTTCAAAATGTTCAAAAAACAAATGCTCCGAGGAAACAAACACGTCACTTTTTTGTCAACTTTGTGAGGTGAATTTGATTTAAATGTAAACGTTTTTTAAATAAAAAAGAAATTTGTTGGCAATTTAAAAAAATCACATAATTTTTCAGCATGAAAGCACGACCAATCTAATCAAAATTGAGTCGTACTCCATTTTGATCATCCGCTTTAGCTTTGATTGCATAGAATTTGACATTTCGCTTGTCGCAATTCCAAAAGTACAAAATTTGGATGCACAGAAAATTAATGATCAGGCATTGGCAAATTTGCTGAATCAATTTAATTGGACGAATAGTGAGCATAAAAATATGAGTCGCACTCTCGCAAGTGGGTAACAATTTGAATTATTTTATCACTTCAAGAAAGGTCATTAGAAAAATTGGTCAATTAGTAAAAATGATCCAAATTTCCAAAAACCCACAAAATTGAAAAACTCAAAAAACTTAAAATTTGGTTGTGAATGCAAAAAAAAGAGGGAAGAGGTGAAAAAATTAATTTCATCTATGTGCCGGGGTTGGGGCTGAACCCTAATTTGAATGTTAAATTTGGAGTTTTAAATAAATTATAATAAAATTTAATAAAGTGCATTTTATTTTTCAGGTTATCGCTCAACCCTTTATATAGCAAATTTATTTTTTGGTGAAATAACAATGGCTGATGACAGCACTAAAAGTTTGATGAATATTTTGGAACAGCAACAATCGTTTAGTAATTCAAATGACAACAGCAGAAATTTTCGTCAATTGTTCATGGCAATAAAATTTTGGTCAAAAAGTATGATGTGCATTTGAATGATGAAATTTTATTATTTCTATTCACAAAATTTATTACTAAAATTATTTAAAAATTTATATTTATTTTTTTATCGCACTTTTTAAGACAATTTTATCTATTCGAACAAAATGGGCTTTTTGAACGGGATGGCGTTGTCCATTATGGTGGCCAAAATTGTGCTTCTTTATCCAAATGCGTCTTTGCAATTTCTGCTTGAAAAGTTTTTCTTAATTTATTCGACAAGGTAAGGAAAGGGGCTTTTTGATTTTTTGAACATTAATGAATTTCAAAAGTTTTTTTTGATTGCTTTAGGCCTCTCCAAATTCCGATTCAATTGACAAAAACTGAGCAAAAAAATTCGTTCCCCGACGCTTTGAACGCCCTAAACCCCAAAGAGCTTGAAATGCCAGTGTTTACCCCAACATTTTGTCCTCTGCAAAATGCCACCCGATTTGTCACACATTCAAACGCAAAAGTCATTCGACGCCAAATGGCACAAGGTTTTGTTTTTGTTTTTGAATTTTATTTTGATTTGTTTAATTAAAATTGTTGCAGCTTTGAGCAAAATAAATTCAATGAAAAATAGACCATTTAATTTGGATGCATTTTTGAACGTCGCCATTCCATTCACTGAAAGGGTACGACAACATTTTGAAATATAATAATAATTTACAAACAAAATCATTATTTAAAAATAATCATTTTTTAAACAAATATTAAATAAAATGCTCATATTCTAATTGTTTATTTATTTATTTATTTCAAATTACCGTTTTAATGGCTTCTTTTCAACAAATTAATAATAAATAACTTTTTCAGTATGCAAATTTTGTCGTCATCAATTGTATGGCGGAAGAAAAAGAGTTGGCTGATTCGTTCTGTGGCTTTGTCGAGTGGCGAATGCGTTTGCAAATCATTTTTGACATTGACAAAAAGGGCGGGAGCATTGAAACGCACCTCAACCCCAACGTTTACCGGGAAACATGCGATTTGCCAAGCAAACTTGTGCAGACGACAGCCTTTCGGTATTTGTTAGAGGGGAGGCCTATGCTTTTATATATGTGAATAATAGGGCCCGGATGTTTATGTTTTACATAGTATAATAGGGCCGGATTTTTATTATTTTATTGCTTTAATAGGGCCATGTTTTACATATTTTAATGCTTATACATTCTGAAGAACACTGCCAAAAAATAGCCTTTTTGCGTTGGTTTAAGCTCTTTTGGACAATTTCAAATTGCATATTCTGGCCTTTTTTGGAGCATATAAATCCGGTCTCTAATATGTAATAACGGTCTGTCTGATCAGTAGGGCTGGGGGTTTGCATGGGTTTATGTTTTTTGCGACAGGTTATGATGAGAGCATTTTTTGACATATTTGGCATTTTTTCAAAAGTGAAAGATCAGGTTTTCAAAAAATAGGCTTAAATATAATTTTCCAAAACATGAGTTTAAAAGTTTTTAAATGCAAAAAAAAGAGAATAATTTAAACTACATACCGGTATGTATTTTTAAGGCCAATTTTCTGCAAAGTGTGGCTTCTTGCAATTGTCAACGACAGTGTAATGCCCGAGCAACTCAATGTAATGGCAAATCAATTCGACGTGACAATCAAAAAACAATTCATTAACATGAATCACAAAGAGATTTTGGCGCCAAAATTGGCACTTAAATCAATTTTAATGAAGCGGGAGAAGCTTTTGGAGTTGGACGGAGCGTAAACAAAATGTTGTTGTGTCTATTCGATCATTGCCTTTAGCGCTATTGATGATCCATTGTTGTTGTTGTTGATCGATTGATTTTAAATTTAAATAAATTTATCGTCCGGGATCAAAAATTATTAGGTGCTACACCTATATTTAATCATAGTTCATTTACTAATTTTTTACGTCACTTTCAGTTTCTTATTGTAAACAAAAAAAAATTAACATAATTTAATTTCTTTTCTTACATATGGCGCTTTTAAGCACATAAAAACAAAACCTATTTCGGGAATTCAATTAAAGTGTTAGGGAAGTTCGCCTAATGCAGATAGGGAGGGAATCGGAAAATTTGCTAACGAATTTACATTTTTATGCAGTTATTTGATGTAAAAAAGCAGCGAATACCCCAAAAATCAGACCTAAAAACAAAGAAAATAAGCTGCTTTTGTTTACATGCATTTAGCTTTAAATAATCAATTTAAAAGTTGTTGCTTAGCAACATGCATACAATTATAATTTTCATGAATTTTTTAGCCGTTGTTAACCCAATTCCATATATGTATTTGTTAAATCAATAAAAAATGTTTTATTATTTTCAAATAATTACAAATCTATTATTGAATGTATCGTCGTTGCTCCCTGACCTTGACGCTCGACAGTTCCCGACTTTTCTACCCCCAAAGGGTCGAGAAGCATTAGGGTTGCCAGACGTCAACCAACTCCAACTCCCGACTTTTCTATTCCCGAAGGGTCGGGGACACTGATCGAACAACTTTAAATTAATCAATCAATTTCCATTTTTACAAAATCAGTGAATGGACTTGTCAAATTTCATTAAAATTTTGATTTTGGCTTCGCTTATTTTCGTCCCCGTAATTCAACAAGAACAACAGCAGAATGAATCCGCGGTTGCACGGAGGATGGGTTTAGGTCGTGAGACTCTTCTCGATGAACGCTATCCCCAACCGTGGGTATATAATAATAATTATTATTTCCCCAAAAAATTAAAAAATATTTTTTTTATTGGAACTTCGTTGGCGTAAAGCAAATTTGTCGGAAACGGACGAAAATGGCTTCATTTTGATTCGTTTGTTACCTTTTTTTGGTTCTCGTTGAATGTAAGCTAAAAAGTTTCAGCGTGTTTTCACGAATTGAACGCTTTTCCATTGGAAAGTTTGTACAACAAAATGTTTCGAATTCAAATAAAGACAGAGCTTCAAAAAGTGAAAAATTGTAAGTGCAATTTTTGTTTATTTAAATTTAAATTTATTTAATTTATATTCAGGCCAAATTCGATTTCCGACGGGCGTTCGTTTACGCTACCGTTTCCGATTTAACGATGCGAATGTGAGCGCGCACACTTATTTACCACACTCACTAATTATATTCTAATTAGAGTGACCTTTTGATGACACAAACTTTAACAAAGTGCCGTTAGTAGCTCATCTCTTTAAAAAACACATAACATTTTTACATAAAAATCGTTTAACATCTGAACCTCCCGAATTCAAACAATTGCAAAAAATTCATTTTTATAGAATTTAATTTTTACATAAATCCTTATAGACGAATAAAAAGGGTTTACGATTTGATTTATTGCCAATGTATCGTCGGGAATCTATTTTAATGAGTTTGATCCAAGTGCTCTATAGCATTTAAGTCTCTATAATGCCCTAAAAAAATAAATCTAAATTTCGAGGTCGGTCAAATCGGATTCTGCGCCCCTGAAAATCACATAATCTTATATTTAGCATTTCTGATTTTCTTAAATTTGCTAAATAAATGAAAATTTAGTGGCATTCTTTTTAGTGCCCAATTAACCAAAGTTTTTTAAATGACTAATTTTATGCCCATTTTTATTTAAATTTTTTGACTTTAAAGACGCACGTGTTCTTTGCGTACGGAAACTCTGCGCAAAGAATGGTGGCATTTTCGCGAAAAATCTCTACAGCTGATCGGCCTGGGACGCATAACGATGTTTGGAAAGGTCAAGTGGAATAATTTTGTTGGATTCAGAAAACGTTTTCAATTTTAATTGAGTAAATTTTTATTTAAAAAAATATAATTGTTAATTCAGGAGTTCTTCGCGTCCCCTGCCGTTTTTCATTGCTTGTATTTAACCCATTTGTGTCAGGCGAAGAGTTTGAATTTCACATTCTCGATGGCCATGAATATGTTGACAAATGCTCCGATATAGACCAAAAGAATTGACCAAAATGAAAATGAGAATTGGATTGGCGTTAAAAACATTTGATTTATTCTTTAATTTAACACTCCTGGCCTTTTTTTGACATCCGGTTACATCTCTGGGGATGTCTTCCGTTCCGTATACCGTGTTCCGTATTTTTTGGCATTTCGTATTTCCGTATTCCGGATTTTTTTGACATTGAAAACATCCTTGGTACATATAGTGGTGGAATACCCGACTTAAACAAACGTTTGAAAAGATTGTCTGGGCATAATTATTTTGTTATCACACCGTTTACTGTGATTAAGAAGCATAAATTGTAACAAAAAGTTTATTGCTACCAATCAAAACTACAACAAATTGATATTAATGTTGTTAGCCAACCAACCATTGTGGCTGAATCAAAGCTCCGTGGGGTCCGTCCGCGTCTGGAGGCCCCGCTGGGCCGGGAGGTCCGACTTCCTCGTCATATCTTTTTCTTTTCATCGCTACCGTATTTCTTTTCCTTTTCATCGCTACCAGGGCTGCACGAAAACAGGATTTTTCATTTTCGAAAACGAAAACGAAACGAAAAAAATAACACGGAAACGAAAAAAATATACGTTTTCGTACGAAACGAAAACGAAAAACACGAAAATTTTTAAATCAAATTTAATCATAGGCAAAACCATTGATCAACAAATTATGATGCAAAATAATTGGTTTTCAAGATCTTATGATGAAAGGAAAAAGTAAAATAATCGTTTACAAGTTTTTTGGGTGAGCAGAGGTGTCAATTTGCCCTATTTTTATGGCAAAGGGCATAATTTTGGAAATTTTCCCATATTTACAACTTTGTGAAAATTCGTATTTTTGAGGGAAAATGAGAATTTCCCAAATGAGTTGGCACATTTGTGGATGCGGGAGGAGTCGGCGGTGCCGATAGGCGCCGCCGAGAAATTTTTAAAAATGTGATTGGTTTTTGTTATGAAAAATGACCCAAAAATTCATAATTTCCCTTTGTTCTTGAATGAAAATTAAGAAATCATACGATTTGTGTAAGTTATAATAAGGGAAGGTCAAAATATTTATTCTAAAAAATGTAAACAATTTTAAAACTTAATTAAATAGTTTGTAAAAAGAAACTTCTCAAGAAGACATTCATAAAAGAGAATCAAGGGTCAGGGGAATAGAACCTGGCAAAGGATAACACGAAATATCTAGACACTAACCACTAGTGTTCGGCACGGTACGGTATTACCGCGGTAATTTTCGGTATTACCGCGGTAATTTTTTCGGTATTACCGATTCGGTATACCGACCGAGAAAAATGTAGAGATTTCGGTATTTTTCGGTAACGGTAATTTACCGAATTACCGTTACCGATTACCGACCGAGATATCTCTGACTGGAATACCGCGGTAATTTACCGATTTACCGTTACCGATTACCGACCGAGAAAATTGTTGAAATTTCGGTTTTTTTCGGTAACGGTAATTTACCGAAATACCGATACCGAATACCGAATACCGAAAAACCCCATTTGCCGAACACTACTAACTAGTGTTCGGCACGGTACGGTATTACCGCGGTAATTTTCGGTATTACCGCGGTAATTTTTTCGGTATTACCGATTCGGTATACCGACCGAGAAAAATGTTGGGATTTCGATATTTTTCGGTAACGGTAATTTACCGAATTACCGTTACCGATTACCGACCGAGATATCTCTGACTGGAATACCGCGGTAATTTACCGTTTTACCGCGGTAAAACGGTAATTACCGCGGTAATTACCGAAGAAATTTACCGAATTACCGTTACCGATTACCGACCGAGAAAAATGTTGGGATTTCGGTATTTTTCGGTAACGGTAATTTACCGAATTACCGTTACCGATTACCGAAAAAACCTATTTGCCGAACACTACTACTAACCACTACACCACAATGAAGATTCTATGTTAGAACCCATTAAATTAAAATTATCACCAAAAACTCCATTCTTTAGGGGTGCACTTTTTTTCGATTTTTTCGTAAAATTTTTCATTTTCGAAAACGAAAACGAAACGAAAAATCTTATTTTTTATTTTCGAAAACGAAACGAAAAATCTTATTTTTTATTTTCGAAAACGAAACGAAAAATCTTATTTTTTATTTACGAAAACGAAACGAAACGAAAAAAAAATTCTAGGACGAAAACGAAACACGAAAACGAAACCCAAAAAACCACGAAAACGACGAAAAACACGAAAACGAAACGAAATTTCGTGCAGCCCTGATCGCTACCGTATTTCTTCTCCTTTTTCTTTTCATCGCTACCGTATTTCTTTTCCTTCTCTTCGCTACCGTATTTCTTCTCTTTTTCCTTTTCATCCCTACCGTACTTTTTTCCTTCTCATCGCTGCCGTACTATCGCTACCGTATTTCTTCTCTTTTTCCTTTTCATCGCTACCGTACTTCTTTTCCTTTTCATCGCTACCGTATTTCTTTTTATTTTCCTTCTCTTCGCTACCGTATTTCTTCTTTTCATCGCTACCGTACTTCTTTTCCTTCTCATCGCTGCCGTATTTCTTCGGAGGAGGGCACGTTACCGGCTCTCTGAACAGACAAAAGCTCGCCAGAACAATATACAGCTTCATTCTGTTCAGCTTTTTTTCACTAAAATGTATAAGAAAAAGAAACATTCATGTTAGTGGAATAAAGTTCAGTATTCTTCTCGATCCAATCTAATTTTTTTAAGTAACTTGGGCTCATAATCATTCTGTTGGGTTTTTGTTGCTCAATTTACAATTATTAATTAGTTTGTGCGATCCCTTCCAAAACCAGATTTTCAAATCGACAAATTTGTGAGAAACGTTGTGACATTCAAATGTTTTTTTTGAAATTGTTCGTCGAAGAGAAATTTTGTGATGGAAAGCAATGAATTTTTGATGGGAAACGACTGATTTCAATTACATTTAGTATTGTGAAAATAATTAGCAGTGACATTTTTGTAAATTTATTATTATTAAAAAAATGGCAATAAATTAAACTTATTTTTTAAAGTTTCAAATTGAATTCATATTACACAATTTTGGAAAAAGTTTTTTTTTTGGTAAATTTAGCAACATCATTCATTAATTCTTCAGTTTTTATTCGCCAAATTGTTCACTCCATCGCACAAAATGTGACCGGACCAATGCCAAAAAAACATCTTTTGGCCTTTTGTATGGAATTAATCACGCCAAAACTAAATCTGATGATCTGAGAGAGACTGGCGAATAAAATGGCTGAATAATAAAAAAAACTCGCAAATTTTTGATATAAAATGGCAACATTCGAATTCTGTAGCACATAAAATAAAATAATAATAAAATATTTCTCACATTTTTATAGAAATAGTCAATTAATTATTACTGGGGAACGGATTGATTATACGCACCAAAAAGGGCCCAAAAAATACATTTTTTATTAATTTTTTCCATGCAAGATAGCTCCGTATATCCTCAAAATTTTCAAACATTAATAAAAGTTTTAATTCAAAAATGTTTCAGAATGGCCAACAACAATCTTAAGCTGTACCTTCTTCTGGCGGGCTTCTGCCTGTTCATCTACGGCACTGAAGCCGGAGGCTGCAAGCCGGGACCAAAGGGGCCGCCCGGCCCCCCGGGCGCTCCGGGGAAAAAGGGACCGCCCGGCAAATGCGAGAAACCGCCGCCCAAATATGAGAAACCGCCGCCTCCCAAGTATGAGAAACCGCCTCCCAAATACGAGCCAACGACGCGGCCTCCCAAATACGAGCACAGCAAAAGATCAGCGCCCGAGGCGTTTTCGGTAAAATTTTTGAATGTTTTATTGGAACGCATTAATCCAAATTAAAAGGATTCGGTGGGCGTTGTCAGAGTTGCCCGCGGGGAATATGAAAACAAATGCCCAGCCGGGCCGGCCGGAGATGTCGGCCCTCCCGGACCTCCGGGGCCCCCCGGAGATTCGGCAAAGTGCCCTCCTCCGCCAGAAGGCTACGGTTATGGACATGAGGGCGGTGGAAAGGGCGGAGACAAAGAAGAAAAGTACGAGCATCGTCTTCGTGCCGTGCGCGGGTATGGTTTATTGGTCTAACAGATTCGGGCACATTTATTCCGGGACCAGTAATTTTAAAAACGAAAGCAATGGATCTCGGATTTATTCGTAGATTACCTTGAATTCCGCAATCGAAATGCTCACTTAATGGCTTAATAATAATCCCTTTTCAGTTCTTATGGCGAGGAAGTCGGACCTCCCGGCCCGCCCGGCCCAGCGGGGCCCCCAGGCGCGGACGGACCCCCCGGAGCTTGCGAGTGCAAATATTAATGAACAAAAAACGATCAAAAAATGGCCACCAATCTTGTCCTATTTTATTCCATTGCTGTGTGAATTTGTAGCCTAGTTGTACGCCAATAAATAACAAATCAATTACTAAAATTCAAAAAAATGTTTTCTAAAATAGGAAAACTGGCTAATGGCAATTGTTTTCATCGAATAAATGCGGGTGGGCAACAACAAACTTATGCTGAAGTTGATCACCAGTTTGGCTAAAGACATTGTAATGTTTACCGCGTTGTGGCATATTGTAACGGAAGCAAAGGAGGGAAGCTAACGCCAACAGAGCGAATTTGCCACGTCCGAAACAACCCCAACGATCAAAGATCATTCAAATATGAAAATTGGTGTCACTCATACGGTTTATGTTGCAATTAGTGTGGGTCCCAAGGGGAGGGGGGTGACGGGGAAACCCGAGGATCCCCGGCCATAAAAATATAAAAATCAGAACAAAGATACTTCATAAAATAATTTTAATTGCGAAACATAATTAGAACTCGGATCGGATTCCTTACTTCAATAAAAATGATTCAATCAATTTTTATTATTTTTCTGCCTTTTAATTACATTTTGTGAAAAAAATTTATAATTGCAGATTATTTATATACAAAATTTGACAAGAAAAATTCGCTAAATTTCAATAATTTCAGTATATCCGCCGCCATTAAACGGTCTCTGTGTGTTAAAGTTGTTGTCCCACAAAGGAAGGCAGCCGCACACTTCGTCATTGGAACAGCAACCGCACTGAATTGCAAATAATCATTTGTTTATTACTACTAATTAAATACTAATTGAAGTTATTACTGGAGGCCGGATTGATATGCTACAAAAAGCCAAATATTTACCAAGCATGCACCAGCGAACATCCAACCCGGGCTTATTTTCTTAAGGATTCTTAACCCCAACTTAAGGCAAGGTTAACGGTTTATTTTCGATAAATTGATGGTAAAATTAAATTAATTAAATAATTTTTTTATTAATTATTCATAGCGGATTTTTAGTTGTTTAAAAATAATTAAAAATTTCCCAAAATAAGAGTAAAAATTGAATCCGGAAACGAGCATCAAGCCCCAGAAATCTATTTGTTTTTGGTGTATTTTTTAAATTTTGGTCAAAAATGCCAAAATATGCTTGAAATATGCATGAACCCCAAAAAAATGTTAACCAAATAGCAACAGGAGAAGCAGCAGCATAACGTCTCATTCAAATTCATTTGGCAACAGAACATGCAACAGCAGTGGAACAGCCACAAACTGAACAGGAACAGCAACACAACCCACCAATGGTCGAGCAGCCATCGGGCCGAGAATGTAATGGCATCCAAAATGTTGTCAATTTGGGTGGCCAACGGTTCGCCCAACAACGGCATTTTTGAGTCAAAATTGCATGTGCTTATTGTTGATTTACAGGATTAAAAATTGGTTTAAAATAGAGAAATTTTTTGGTTGTTCAATTTATTCGGGGTTTGTCTCGGGCGGTTAAAGCAATTTTGAGTTGATGAACACAAGATTTATAATGTTAATTGTCCTAAACAAATTTTATGTTTATTATAAAAGAAAATGATTATTTTTTAATCATTAATAATTGAAATTCATTATCAATTATCAAACATATGAGGACGATTATGCTAAAATTCGGGTTGCCAATCTGTAAAGTGTGCACTTATTACCCGATTAATGACGCTAATCATTTTGATTTTGTTGAAATCAATATGTAATTGATAAACAAAATGTTTGCTAAAATTGTACATTGGATGGACGCTTTTTTTATTTGAACATAGGAATTTTGCGGCTTAAAAAAGTAAATATGTATGTAATTTTTCTCTTAACAAAGCAACCATAATATAAAAATTAAGCAAAATGATCTCAAGAAAAATTTCAGGACAAACTTTGCCCAGATTTTCAACCGTTTTGTGGAGAACATTTTCTGGACCTGAATCTGGATTTACCTGGATTAAAAATCTAGGTTTTCTGGATATCCAGGTCCAGGGTACTGTATGCGGACCTTGATCTAAAAACGATATTATATAACTATAACTAACTATCCACATTGGGACGATCTTTAGAAAATTGGAAGCTCGAAGTAGGGGTTGCACTCCGACGTCGGGTTGAGATTTTTGGGGTTTGGGGACAAAAAACCCCAACAAACTTTTGGGGGAGGGGTGTCAACTAGGGCTAGACGTAATTAAAAAACGGAAGAAGATAAAAATCCGTGAGACACGGTCCCCAAATATTCAGCGTCATTTTGGTGCTGTTCCGCAAATGTGGCGGCGCCACCATTTTTTAGTTTAGTGCTAAACAAAAGCAAATATTTGTTTGGCATTTATTGGCGTACAACTAGGCTACAAATTCACACAGCAATGGAATAAAATAGGACAAAATTGGTGGCCATTTTTTGATCGTTTTTTGTTCATTAATATTTGCACTCGCAAGCTCCGGGGGGTCCGTCCGCGCCTGGGGGCCCCGCTGGGCCGGGCGGGCCGGGAGGTCCGACTTCCTCGCCATAAGAACTGTAAAGGGATTATTAAGCCATTAAGTGAGCATTTTGATTGCGGGATTCACGGTAATCTACGAATCAATCCGAGATCCATTACTTTCATTTTCAAAATTATTACTGGTCCCGGAATAAATGTGCCCGAATCTGTTAGACCAATAAACGATACCCGCGCACGGCACGAAGACGATGCTCGTACTTTTCTTCTTTGTCTCCGCCCTTTCCACCGCCCTCATGTCCATAACCGTAGCCTTCTGGCGGAGGAGGGCACTTTGCCGAATCTCCGGGGGGCCCCGGAGGTCCGGGAGGGCCGACATCGCCGGCCGGCCCGGCTGGGCACTTGTTTTCATATTCCCCGCGGGCAACTCTGACAACGCCCACCGCATCCTTTTAATTTGGATTAATGCGTTCCAATAAAACGTTCAAAAATTTTACCGAAAACGCCTCGGGCGCCGATCTTTTGCTGTGCTCGTATTTGGGAGGCCGCGTCGTTGGCTCGTATTTGGGAGGCGGTTTCTCATACTTGGGCGGCGGCGGTTTCTCATATTTGGGCGGCGGTTTCTCGCATTTGCCGGGCGGTCCCTTTTTCCCCGGAGCGCCCGGGGGGCCGGGCGGCCCCTTTGGTCCCGGCTTGCAGCCTCCGGCTTCAGTGCCGTAGATGAACAGGCAGAAGCCCGCCAGAAGAAGGTACAGCTTAAGATTGTTGTTGGCCATTCTGAAACATTTTTGAATTAAACTTTTATTAATGTGTTTGAAGAAAATTTGCTATTTTGAGAATTTCAAAGCTATCTTTCATGGAAAAAAATTAATAAAAATATATTTTTGGCTCTTTTTGGTGCGTCTAATCCGTTCCCCAGTAATAATTAATTGACTATTTCTATAAAAATGTAAATATTTTATTATTATTTTATTTTATGTGCTACCGAATTCGAATGTTGCCATTTTATATCAAAAATTTGCGAGTTTTTTTATTATTCAGCCATTTTATTCGCCAGTCTCTCTCAGATCATCAGATTTAGTTTTGGCGTGATTAATTCCATACAAAAGGCCAAAAGATGTTTTTTTGGCATTGGTCCGGTCACATTTTGTGCGATGGAGTGAACAATTTGGCGAATAAAAACTGAAGAATTAATGAATGATGTTGCTAAATTTACCAAACTTTTGGTACTTTACGGTTTTGCGCCCCCCTCCCCAAATTTAAAAAATAATCTGAAAATATGTTATTTGACGTATCCTTGAAGACAACATTCCAAAACAAGTTAGGTATGTTAATTTGTATTCTTTTGGCATTTTGTATCTATGCAGAATCTTTACGCTTCTTATTGACGCATTTAAAGGCCACTTTAAATAATCCCCGGATTCGAACAACGTCGAATTTCGGAAAGTGATATTTGTCAATGTCAGATTTGGAACTGAAGAGTCTGACGGAACCGATTTTTATAACCACCATATGTACATATCGTAATATACTCTTGTAATCCCACCCCCTCTAATAATTCCGCCCTCTCTGAGTAGATTGAGAAATAATCCCACCCCCTCTAATAATTCCGCCCTCTCTGAGTAGATTGAGAAATAATCCCACCCCCTCTAATAATCCCGCCCTCTCTGAGTAGATTGAGAAATAATCCCACCCCCTCTAATAATTCCGCCCTCTCTGAGTAGATTGAGAAATAATCCCACCCCCTCTAATAATCCCGCCCTCTCTGAGTAGATTGAGAAATAATCCCACCCCCTCTAATAATCCCGCCCTCTCTGAGTAGATTGAGAAATAATCCCACCCCCTCTAATAATTCCGCCCTCTCTGAGTAGATTGAGAAATAATCCCACCCCCTCTAATAATCCCGCCCTCTCTGAGTAGATTGAGAAATAATCCCACCCCCTCTAATAATCCCGCCCTCTCTGAGTAGATTGAGAAATAATCCCACCCCCTCTAATAATTCCGCCCTCTCTGAGTAGATTGAGAAATAATCCCACCCCCTCTAATAATCCCGCCCTCTCTGAGTAGATTGAGAAATAATCCCACCCCCTCTAATAATCCCGCCCTCTCTGAGTAGATTGAGAAATAATCCCACCCCCTCTAATAATTCCGCCCTCTCTGAGTAGATTGAGAAATAATCCCACCCCCTCTAATAATCCCGCCCTCTCTGAGTAGATTGAGAAATAATCCCACCGTTGGGATCGGCACGCGCGCTTCGGAGAACCGTTTGAACTGCTTCACCCGGTGTACAATTTGTGTGCGGCGATTGTAACCAGGCATCGATAAACAAAAAACCACTCGTTACAACTAACAGTATAATTTAAAAAGAATTTTCTGGATTTAATCCAGGGGCGCCGACATTTCATATACGCTAATACGCGACACTTCATATACGCGACATTTCATATACTAAGCAAAAAAACGACATTTCATATACTAACCCAAAATACGACATTTCATATACGCGACACTTCATATACGTCGAATCTCATATACGAAGCAAAAAATGATTATTTAATCTAAGAAAAAGACCGCCCGGTTACAAGTCAGTTTTGCTAACACTATTAGGCCGGCCAGGGTTCAGTTTGAAACAGTGTCATATTTTTATCAAAACAAAAAATATATAATCGTGTTCAAATGGCTTGTATTTTTATTTTTTCCCAAAATTTTTTTTGTTTACGTTCAATATTTTGTGCATCTCGCCACGTGAGTTAAAAATGAAAGCATTTGTATGGGTCCGAAGCGCGTATATGAAGTGTCGTATTTTGGGTTAGTATACGAAATGTCGTTTTTTGGGTTAGTATATGAAATGTCGTTTTTTTGCTTAGTATATGAAATGTCGCGTATATAAAATGCCACCCTGCCTTTAATCCATGCTTATAAAATCATAAGAGGCCAGTTACACGAGTCATGCAAAATTTTGTCTAATATTTATGAACGAACAAACAAACAAAAAAGAGAAAACAAAATGGGTATAAATTCACATAACGCAGTGAAATTCAAAAATTTATGGCACACAAATTGGCGGAAAAATTCGTTGAAGGCAATGCCTCTCCGGGTGCCGTAAATTCGGATGCCAAAAGTCGAGCACAAGCACCAAACGGTCTTCGGAGCAGTCGCGGGAATTCACCGAGTGACTGATGAAAAAATGCGTGGTTATTTTTTGTAAGCGTAATTTTTCAATAAAAATCTTTACGGAAATGAGTCGTCGATGACAACGGCGGTGGCGGCAGACCAATGAAATTTCTGAAAATGTTTATTTACTTTTATGAATTTTTAAGCCTTTTTGGTGGGTCTAACTGTTACGAGTTTTTTTGTTGGAGTATTTGATTTTATAAAAGTTGGTTCTGAGTTATGTTTTTTGTGATTATTAAAGTTTTTGCGATGGGAGACAAAACGAAAGAGACCCTTCGAAAGTTGGATCGAGGGTATTTTGGCGAATAAAAAGTCTAATTTTCTTTAGAAAAATCGTTAAAATTTTCAACAAAAAAAAACTCGGCATTGACAGACTTATTGAAAATTTTTTGAAGATTTTTAATCCTTTTCATGTAAAAAATAAATTTTTGGATCTGTTTCCCTAACAAAAACAAATAAATTTTTTAAAAAATTTCTCGGCGGCGCCTATCGGCACCGCCAAAAACATTAAATAAATGAACATTTTTTATCATTCTTTCGGAAGAATTTCTCTTTCGAAAGAAACCGAAAGAAAAACATCGAAATTCTCGAAATCGAAAGGTTTCGACGCAACCCTGATGGGAGGAGGTGCCGTCATCAAAAATTGAAATTTAACACAAATATTGCTAACAATCTTAATTGGAGCCCCCGTCGCTCACCTTTCCCCCGACCGTCATAAAGCAATGCTCGGCCGATTTGCCCTCGGGCACGCGCACGCCAAAGTGGACGCGCAAGCGCGCGTTGGTCAGCCCGCGGTGTTCAGCAATGGTGGCGCCGGCGGGCAGCAGAGAAATGAATGCGTTGCCGAACACACACTCCGTCAGTAGAGAAGCAGAAGAGTCAGACGACTCTGTCGGGAAAGAACAATGTAAATGTTTTTTGTTGATCATGATCAGCAACAGAAAATTTCATGTCCCAATCAGAATGATCAAACCGACCCTTAATTTAATTTTTTTTTTGTTAATTCAATGTTTAGCTTTTCAAAAAAAGGGTAGGTCCAGCGCTTGGAAGGGAGGGGAGAAGGGGGGGGGGTCTAAAGAAAAATTAAAGGACTTGAAAAACCATAAAAAAAATTAATTCTGGTAAAACTTTTCTGAGAAAAAAGATGTTTTCGACGCCTTAGGCCGGGCGGAAAGCGAGGAAAATTTTGAGAAACTTTCTTAACATAAATCGACAAATTCTGAACGTTTCTCGACACCGCTGGACTCCTCAAAAAGCTAAAAATATGACTAATCCACAAAAACAAAAACAAAAATTGCCGTGCCATGACACACCTCCGTCGTCCCCCGCCCCCACATTGCCGTTATCGTCGGCCATTTGGTGCAGCAGTGCGGTGATGCGCGGGCACTCGCGACACTGCCGTTCACGCCAGTCGCCCTGGTTGAACAGTGAAAAAGTGAACCATGCGGACGACGGGGCAGAAGAAGAAGAAGTTGAAGCAGTAGAGCCACTGTGCGTGGGTGACGGCTTTTCGTCGTTGCGACACCACAAATGTGTGCAGTTCAGGAGAGCCTGACGAAAAGTGCGGGTAATTGCCTATATTAAATATCCGAGCTCGGATTCGTGTTCTACGCATTTTTTAACCAGCCACCATAGGGGAAAAACCTTTTGTTTTGCAACAATTTTTGGACAATTTTAACAAATATCGTTAAATTTTCAAAAATTCCGGACCTCTCCCATTCCTAAAAAACTTAAAAATTACCGTTTTTTTAAAAGTTTGATTGCAAACCTCTCCATAATTTTCTTGGCGGCGCCTCCGCCGACCCCCCCCCCCAGCAGAAGTGAAACAAACCGCAAAAAAACATTTTTGAAAATTCCTTAACAAAAAAAAACAGTACAAACGGAAATGCACTCCTAAAAATATTTTTGGAAAAACTGCTTAAAATGCAATAAAATGGGAAAAATATTCCACTAATAATCGAATTTCTGGAACGCCCCCCCCCCCAAAAAAAACACAAGGTCTGGCTCCGGCCCTTGACTTTGATGGATCAAATAAATTAAATATAAGAAACATTTTCGCACTCCTCGGCGATGGCGGCGTGCTGCCGTTCGAGCAGCGCAATTTTGGCAACAAATTCCCGCGGCAGCTGTGCGCGCGTCCAAATGGCCCGTTGCGCGCCATCAAATTCCATGCGGAAGAACAGTGCGTGCGCATCGCCGGCGGACGCGCAGTGCGCACGCTCAAGCGCTTTGTGAACGCGCGCAAATTGCACACGCGCGCTAAAACGACCCTTTTGGAAGCGATCCAAGGCGGAGGCGAGTTCCTGGCAAAAAAAAAGGGAACAAATAATGGGAAAATTAAGGAGAGGTGTCGCAGACAGGCACAAAAATGAATACACAGAATATAAAATTCTCTGAGTTTAAATTTTTTGAACTTCAGATAAAAATCAGTAAAATTTTATTTTTTGAACAAAAATCTTTGAAATTAGTCTTTTTCTCGACCGACCAGGCCAGGCCCGAAGTCATTTTTTGCAAAAATTTTCACGTTTTAAAAAAATGGGCAGGCAGGAGAATTCTAATCTGATATTCCAATTAAACCGGTTCGTTATGAATTCCAAAAATAAATTTTAACATTTTTATGCTTTTTTATTAAATCGAAAAATTAATGCTAAACTCACATTTGCATTCCGATTACAACGGACACAGCCCGGCGAAGTGCAAATCGGTCGGTTGCGGGAACGATCAGTGGTCAAAAAGCGGTGAGAGAAAATAGCGATAGATAAATACGCCAAAACTGGGCCCAATGAGAGACAAATGGCCAACAACACAGTTAACATGATGATAAAGCCTGTTAATGAAAGATGAATATTTTTGCGAAAATAGTATAGGTACATATGTTCATATGTAGCTTTTGACCTATCTATATACAAAAAGTGGCACGCTAACATTTCATACGCGACATTTCATATACTAACCCAAAATACGACATTTCCGACATCTCATACACTACCCCAAAAACGACAGAAGGGCCAAAATGAGTCACGAAATAGCCAATAAAATACGGAACGGAACACGGGATCACGGAAAAGCCAAAACAAATACGGAACATGGAGCCAAAAAACATGAAATAGCCAAAAGAAAACGGTACACGGAATATCCAAAGAAAACGGTACACGGAATCACTGAAAAGCCAAAAAAATACAGAACACGGAATCATGGAAAAGACAAAAAACACGGAACAGCCAAAAACACGGAAAAGCCAAGTAAATACGGAACGGAACACGGAAAAGCCAAGTAAATACGGAACGGAACACGGAACAGCCAAAAAACACGAAATAGCCAAAAAATACAGAATACAAAAAAGTTAAAAGAAATACCGAACACAAAATAGCCAAAAAAAAACGGAACACGGAATCACGGAACAGCCAAAAAACACGGAATAGCCAAATAAATACGGAACGGAACACGGAAAAGCCAAAACAAATACGGAACACAGAATAACCAAAAAAACGCGAAATAGCCAATAAAATACGGAACGGAACACGGGATCACGGAAAAGTAAAAACACGGAATAGCCAAAAAAAAACGGAACGGAACACGGGATCACGGAATAGCCAAAAAAAACGAAACACGGAATCACGGAACAGCCAAAAACACGGAAAAGCCAAAACAAATACGGAACACGGAATCACGGAAAAATAAAAACACAGAACACGGAATCACGGAAACCCAAAACAAATATGGAACACGGAATACACGGCACAGCCAAAAAACACGTAATCTAAAAGAAAACGGTACACGGAATCACAAAGAAGCCAAAAAACACGAAATAGCCAAAAAGAAACGGTACACGAAATCACGGAAAAGTAAAAACACGGAATAGCCAAAAAAAACGGAACGGAACACGGGATCACGGAATAGCCAAAAAAACGAAACACGGAATCACGGAACAGCCAAAAACACGGAATAGCCAAAAGAAATACGGAACACGGAATTACGGAACAGCCAAAAAACATGGAATAGCCAAAAGAAATACGGAACACGGAATTACGGAACAGCCAAAAAACATGGGATAGCCAAAAGAAAACGGTACACGGAAAAGTAAAAACACGGAATAGCCAAAAAAGAAAATACAAAACACGGAATACTAAACTTTTCTTCCGTTTTATAATTTTTGTTCTTTCAAAATTCTTTAATTCCTTCGGTGAATTATTTTACCTCCCAATTGGCCCGTTTTTTGCTTTTATGTCGTCGAGAATTTGTACCTTTTAATTAGGGTGTCACCCCGACCCCGAACATTTGCGCCGCTGGGGTAATTCGACATTTGCGCCGCGACATTAGCGCCGTAAGACAAATTCGACATTTGCGCCGAGAAAAAAAAAAATCGAACTCAAAATTAAAAAATGCGGAAAATACATTGAGCCTAAGCTCAAAATCACTGGGGTTCGTTAGGCTTAGGCCTAAGCCACCTTGGCTGTTGTCGTTAGGCTTAGGCTTAGGCTTAAGCCACCCTGGCTGTTGTCGTTAGGCTTAGGCAAAAGCCACCCTGGCTGTTGTCGTTAGGCTTAGGCATAAGCCACCCTGGCTGTTGTCGTTAGGCTTAGGCCTAAGATTGAAATTTTTGATAAAAAATTCCTCCCTATGCTTTTTCAAAATTGAACCGGTTCAAAAACCGGTTTGCCAAATTCTTATTCAAAAAGCTTGATTTTTTTTTGAAAACTACGCACATAAAAATCTTTCCGGGTACATTAAAGTCAATTTTTAACTTTGGTTCGGGTAACCGGTAAAAATGCGTTTGAGGCGCAAAATTCTGCGGCGCAAATGTCTAATTTGCCTTACGGCGCAAATTATTATCTGATATTCGTTTCCGCAGAGGCTTTTAAAAATGCAATTTTATGCACTTTGATGTTCATATCAGGGATGTGCTCTGTTCTGATTTTCTGATTTATTAGAATTTCTGGTGATTTTGGGCACCAGAATTCTGATTTATGATTTTTTTAATGCAACCAGAATTCTGATTTCTGGTTTTTAAAAAGTCGACCCTGGTTCATATGCATACATAGGCATATGTATATAATGCATAATCTCATGATTGTCTGAAAAATGTATGTTTATTGATTATCGCTTTTATAATAGCATTTATTTATGTCACTTTTTGCCCTTTTGGCCTCTTGCACTTTATCTCGCGAAAACTTTCAATAATAATGCTTGGAGATTTGAAACTAATAATATGAATCCAGGTTTTAAAAATAGAATTTTTTTAAGAATTAAGCAAATTTCCATCAAAGCCCAGACTCCAAATTAGAGTAGGTCGGGACCGGGATTTTTGGGAAAGATCGGGACCGGGATTGACATCGGGACCAGCATCTCGAACCGGGATCGGGGTTTCGCTTTTTCAAAAACCGGGATCGGGATTCCAAAAACCGGGAATTTCCGACCGGTCCCGGTCGGGATCTGGTGCTTGGTGGTATGTCTGTTCGGCGAGTCAAATGTTCGTTTGGGTTCGAGCCCGCTTGAATCCAGGCATAAATTTTGGAAATTATTCAAAAAAGTGGCAACTTCTCGGACATTTCAATAGAATTAATTGGATTCAAAACTACAAAGAACGAATTGCTGCTTGACAAATAAACATTTTAACGAGAAAAAGTCATTTTTCAGTGGGCATATAATGGCTTATAATTTTTGCAACCTGCCTAAATGACTAAATCGTAATATTTTGTAATATAAAATCCTCATATTTTGTATAAAATCTTAATGTTTTGCAAAAATATAAAATCGTAATATTTTGCAAAAATATAAAATCGTAATGTAGATTTATTACTGATTTCACCTCATTGATTTATTCACATAATTTTGCGTGCGTCATTTGCCAATTTTCCATCTCATTCACTGGAATGGCATAAATGTTAGCCTCCGTGGCATTATTTTCAATGTGCATTTGCAGCACATATAAACGATTTTCTGACAATAAATTTTCACAAATATTTCTCTAAAATATTATTGTAAAATAAGAAATCGTCCATCATATTATAATTTTTTCCATCACAAAATTATTTACTAACGAAGACGGCGGAGGAATGTTTTTGACCAATTTAATGTTTGTTCAATTATCGCTGATAGTCATTTTCCTCTTGAATGGGACGAGTTGCCTGAAGCCGAAGCCAGGAACAGAACGCCAAAAAGGTATTTTGTTATTAATAGAGACCGCATTTATGTATATGCTCCAAAAATGGCCAAATATGCGCATATATATAAGTAGAGACCGGATTATATGCATTTTGCATATTTTGTTTTCTCTAGAAGAATACGGCTTAAAAATAGCCTTTTCGCGTTGGTTTGAGTTTTTTTGGTCAAGTTTAAAATTGCATATTTTTCATATTTCGGGGCTCGAGCATATTTTGGCATTTTTGTTCAAAAATTTTTAAAAATGCACCCAAAATCAGGATTTCTGGCTGTTTTTGAAAAATAATTCATATTTTTAACGATAACTTTTAGTTCAAAAAAAAAACCCCAAAAATGAACATTTACATAAAAAATAAGGGGAAAAACTCGCGCTGAAATGGCACGGCGCTAAATGGCGCTGGCGTAGAGATGGCCAGGATGGCGATGCGTTAGCTTGACAGTTAAAACTACCGGAATTTTTTCAAAAATTTCAACTTTCGAAAAATGCTAAAATAATATGCGCAAAGGCTTTAAATCTACTTAATTATACGTTAAATAAGGAAAAAAATTAAGTTTTAAGGAGATGAATGCACTAATATTAAAATTTTGAAAAAATTAAAAATTCTTTCAACAAATTAATTAGGTAATTGGAAAGGATTTTTTAGATTTGTCAGCACCGGTTGAGAAAATGAAAAAAAATGCCGTTGTCGACGAAACAAATGCGTCCAATGAAAACGGTTCTGGCACAGTCGGAGAGCTCTTCTCAATGGTTGAAGAAATGCAAACATCGGCCAAAACCGTTGTGGACTCAGCTAATGTGTTCAATGAAGATAATGATTATGCCACAAATTTGCTTCAAGAATACGCCGCCTCCATTTTATGCTACAAACCCATCGAAAAAATATTCGAAAATGTTGGAAAACCCAATTTCAATGACGAATTGATGAAACAAACGGGAATACAGAGAGACAATTTATGCCAACAGTTGGAAAATGGGACAAATATAGAAGAGTCAGTGAAAGATGTTGAGAATATAAAGAAAAAATTTGTGGGCAATTTGTATATTGAACCGCAAATTCAAAATCTTATAAAAGTTACTAAATATGAAGCTTTCAATGACAAAAACAAAGAAGCAATGTTGAAACTTATTAGAACCTTCATTCAAACTGGCGCAAAACTCAAAGGTTAAAGCGATTTGATTTTGTTTTGCAGATTATGGCTTTCAAATTGGATCTTAACGAATTTCACAAATTTCTTTCATATTTTTTAGAAAACAAACAGATGATGATTCCGTTCATAAAGCTCCCCCAACAAAACCGCAAAACGAAAGTGTCCGGCGGTATAATACGACGTAAACGAGCACATGACATCGAATGTGGGCCGAGCGGTGGCTGTATGCGAAGATGGACCAAGACGCAGAAGTGTGTTGGTGGCATTGTGTTTGGGTCCATTTCAGCCGGCATATTAGTTATGTCAATCACACTTTTGGCGCAACATCCGGAGATAGTCAATCGGCATCCGCTACCGGCGCTTAACTTTATTGCATTGCTCTTATTCGTGGTTTTAATGATTGCATGTTTTTTCGTCTTTGTAGTCAGTGTTGGCATGGTTCTTAGGGCGTGTCGTTAACCGATTATTAATTCAAAAAGCGGCAATATTGGGAGCTAATTTATAAGTACCTATGCCCAAAAATTCACAGGCCCCCCCCCAATCAAAGGGAACAAACAGAGACATCGCTTAGCAGCGCCGCGCTTTGTACGTGGGCAATATTAGCATAGAGCTTAATAGAATTATAGTAATTAGTTACATATCTAATTTAATGCCGCTTTTTTCAAAAATAATCGGTTAAAAATTTGTTGTTGTGGAAATTGGGACGGATAGGCACAAGCCGTTATCTATCTATCTCCTCCATCTCTTTATTGTCGTACCAGCAAAATTTGAAAAGGCCAACACTCATTATGACTATTTTTCGGTCTTAAACAAATTGGGCACGCTTAATGTGGACCGTTCGAAATGCTCTCAATGAGTAGATAGAATGTATGCCACTAAATATCAAATCGATTCAATCCTTTTGAAATAAATTATGCCAAAAATATTAAGAATTAAATTATGTTAGCATAGCGCCTTCAAATATGCTGAAACGAAAAACATTTTTGGTTTCATTGCTTTGTAGAGTATATTCTTTTATATTGGTGTAGTTCTTTTTTCTCTTTTTGTCCAATTCTTTGATATTTATTCGTTTTGTTTAAGTTTAGCGATCAATTTGTTTCAAAAGCCTAGTTGGCGTGCAAAAAAGCCTTGTTTCTGTGTAAAAACCTCATTTTTGCAACTGATATATTTTTGTTATCGATGATCGATTTGTTCACTTTTTATTCAAATTAAGATTTGATAAAAATTCGGCACATAAATTTTGCAAAAATATTTTTTTTTTGGGGCGGGCGGGGGGAGGAGTTCAACGGCGCCGGTGGGAAAGGTGCGTTTCGTTCCCGCCGTTTCGTTACCCCGGACCCGAATTCAAACATTTATTCAAAATTTCCAAAAACCAATCAAAATCAGGCAATGGTAAAGAATTGCGGTCCAACAAAAAAAATTAAAAATAAATGCATGTTTTCTATGGTGAACATACCTTGCGTTTAACACGAATCCGAGCTCGGTTTTGCAAATTCCGAACCCGAATTTGAACTTTAGTCAAACAATCTCCCTCATTTTTAAAAATAAATAAAAAAAGACGTGGGGGAAATTTTATCTTTTTAACATTTTTTATAAAATTATTTTTTTAAATGGGCGAGGATTTGTCTATAAAAGTTCGAATTTGGGAAAACGCACTTATCGACTTCGCTTGGTCTCTAAGCCAGAAACCAAAAATTTGCGCAATTTTGAAGAAAGTTAAAAGCCTGGAGTTAAGTGTCCTTAATAAGCTTAATATTTAAAATTGCAAAAATAGGGGCCATAAATATTTTAATCTTTCTGCATTTATCTTTATCAATTTATAAAATGAAAAAATTTCTGAAAATATCGGCGGTCTTTATTAGTTTATTTTTGTTCTAAGAAAAAGTGAATTTTTAGAAGAAGGTTTAGTCCCTTGTTGCTTTTTATTGTCAAACAAGAAACAGTTTCTTTTATACACCAAGCTTTATGTTTTAGGAGGCTTAAATTTAAACAAAAAAAGAATCATAGCATTGAGTATAAATTGTCAGATGCATTTTCTTAAATTTCTAAACTTTGTATGCTCGAAATAAACTTTGACGTAAATGAACAGCAGCAGTTAGCTAAACGACACCGACGATGATGGTTAATGCCAAATTAATTTAGTACATTAATTGGATAACAGTCATGAAGATTCGGCTTAATTAAAAAAATTGTTTAAAGAAGCAGCAATTCGTTCTTTGTAGTTTTGAGTCCAATTAATTCTAATGAAATGTCCAACAGGTTGCCACAAATGTTGCGTGCCGCTCGCCCATTTCTTGTCTGCCTTTTCAAACGGAACACGCAAATGGTAATTAAAAGATACAATTTGTTGAAAAGGAACAAAAAAGCGACAGAAATTTCATAGAATTTTATTAAAAAAGCGACCGCCGTTTATCACTTTTCAAATTCATTGTTGGATTCAATTCAGAAAACATGGCCTCCTCCTATATTAGCGTCCAGCAGACGTCCTCAAATTCCCTAGAAACTGTGGCCTCCACCTACCGACACTTTGTGCGACTTTGTGACGACCGAACTCGCCGTGACATGGCACTGACCACGTCGGCCATCGCTTTGTTCATCATCTACGGCTTTGGCATTGTGTCTCAGGCGGTCGTGCTGCCCGCCAATTGGCGACTCTCCGAGCAGCGTTCCGCTTTTATGCTACTGCTTCACATTGTAAGCTTCCGATTTTGCATATTTTGCTTTTTACATTTTGTCATATTTTAAAATTGTTTAGAATATTTTTGATTTGGTTTGGTTGTTCGAATACATTTGGCTTTCATTGGAATTTCTTGTTGGAACGCGTGTGAAGGACCCATATTCTTTGCATTCGTATTTATTCCGTTTTGTCAACTTTTGCATCGACACTTTTTATATTGAATTGGCATTTAACCGTTGCATAGCTTTCTTATTTCCACGCCTTTACAATGTGATTTGCAGCCAAAAGTTGGTTTTGTTCTATGGATAATAACAATTTTATTTTGTTGGGATAATTTTAAAAAGTTATTCTCACTAATAAACCAAATTTTGTCATTTTAACTTTTAAATTTTACAATTCCAAATAAAAATAAAAACTTTT
Source organism: Globodera pallida (assembly GCA_020449905.1). Classification (NCBI taxonomy): domain Eukaryota; kingdom Metazoa; phylum Nematoda; class Chromadorea; order Rhabditida; family Heteroderidae; genus Globodera; species Globodera pallida. Next base: position 2,151,845 of record JAIXHY010000016.1, read on the forward strand.
AGAAATATGAAAGTTTGTGTGGCATGCACCTACTGCCTTTCAATTGCATATACAATTTACACAAATTGGTTCGCGGTGCGAAGACCATTCCATTGTCTGATGCAATTGGGCTACTTCGAGCCAATGGCATCCATCCCGACAGTATGAAATTTATTAATAATAGAAAATAATTAAAATTGAATAGCAAATGATTTACAACATTTGCAATTATTTTAATTAAATTATTATTATTACAGAACGTCACTTCGCTGTTGCCGGATGCCGTTTTTTATGACGCAGTTCAAATTGCCTATGTGATCTCCATCTGCATACCTTTTCTCCTCTACGGCATAACAGTGACCAAAATGCTCATTGATTTTAGGCTTAAACGCGCATCAAACCCAGGCACTTTTTTTCATTTATCAATATCTCAAATTATAATTAAAAGCGCTTAAGCCCGATAGCCGTAATCAGCTTTATCCGTTCTTAAATTAATTATTTTAGTAGATTTTTCCAAATTTCGCCATTTTTTTTTCAGTGCAAGTGGCCATTGTCCTCCCGGTCGGAAGCCAAACAAACCAAGCGGACCGTGCCATATTTGTTAATTTGATGCAGGAACGGACGCGCTTGTTCTCCATGTGTTTGCTCAGCCAAGTGCCGTATTATATGTCCCACGCGCTTGACCAATCCTCGCGTTTTTTTCAACTCAATGAGAACACCGTTCAGGTCGCGAGAGGCTTCTTCTTTAAACAGTCAATAATAAGCGGTTATAAAGCAGTTCAGTGATCTGTCCAATCAAATCCCAAATGAATGAACTGATCGGAACAGTTTTTATTGGGGAAAATCAGGACCTGATGGCAGCATTTAAAAAATTGGCCCCTTTAGATAGAATAATTTTTGTTTTAATTTAATAAAATGTTTAATTTAATATAAAATTTAGGTTTTGGCAATTTTTTGGCAACTTCTCGGCACAATTTTCCACGTGCAGCAGCCCATTCTGATGCTTTTGCTCAGCAGAGATATGCGCTCTTCGGTTTTTAGTGATTTGGCACGTTTTTGGGATTTGTTAAAAGCGCGCATTTAATTCAAAATTCAGTGTTTTTTACGAATTGTGAATTTTTCAATTTTATATGTTGTTTAAATTCGTGTTCTTGCCAGATAATTTTTGAAACAATTTCATTATAAACTTTAAGGATTACCGATTCGGTATACCGACTGAAAAAGTTTTGGGATTTCGGTATTTTTTTCGGTATTGGTATTTTCCGATCCGAAAACCGACCAAAATATCTCTGACTGGAATACCGCGGTATTGTCGGTATTACCGTGGTATTTTTTTTCGGTATTTTACCGAAATACCGATACCGAAAAACCCCATTTGCCGAACACTAAATCAAAAGCTTAAAAACTTATTAGAGCTTGGCCGATTTTTTCTTATATTTTTGATTTGAAATATTTTTGTTTTCGTCTCGTTTTGATTAATTAATATTGGTGCTAAAAATATATACTAAAAGGAGAAATTTTCTGACTGTGTTTTATGTCATTTTCGAATTTCTCAAAAATATAAATCACATCAGTCAGAAAAACATTATAAATGTGTTATTTATAAAATTGACTATTTCGATGTAAATTAAATTAAAAATCAATTTGCAACTGAACAAAAAATGCCCGCCCGGAATTTAAAAATTCATTAATTCAAAAAATTTCATGCGTTTTTCTGATGGTTATTTTAAATTAAATAGGTATTTGTGTACTACAAAATTTTTTAATAATTCATATTTGTTTTTTGAATATTAATTGACCACATAATATTCTTAATTTCAATCTTGTTTAAGTGCAAGTATTCTGTTTTTTAAGTGAAATAAATGAAAAAAAATTTAAATACCCGACCCGATACCCGGAATCGGGGTTAAAGCCCAATACCCGCCCGGCAAGCCCACCCGGACAAAAAAATACGCGCCCAAAAAGTTCTGCTGGATTTTAATTTCCTCAAAAATAACAATTGTAATCACAAAAATGTTGCCCAAGAATATTTATTATATGACATTGCTTTTAGGCACTTTTTTATCCGTTCCCTCCCTACTAGTCACTTCTCAGTCAGTTTGATAAACACGAAACGGCAAACATTTGAGTGGACCGAAAATATAAAATAAACAGGCTCAATATTGTATATAAATTAAATTAAAAATATTTTGTCACCTGACAATGTGAAAAACAAAACAACTTAAATCTTTTATGACTTACTTAAAAAGGTGTTTATTTATAAAATGCATTTAATAATTGTACCCTTCTATACGTAACGGATTGAAATGTTCTTTTTATGTTACGACTCAAGCGGCCCACTCAAAAATGGCGTCTAATTAACTTCTCCAAAAACAATTATGGATTATAAAGAGGTAATTAACTAATTAGGGCAGTGAAGGGATGGGCGCCGGGGGCATTTGTCCAACAGTGACAACAATTTTGTTGAAATGTGTGCATTTATTTTCTTCACAATGATTCATTTTCATTAGCAATCTTTCCCAAAATGTCCCTTTTTTTGGGCATTAATTGCCCAATTGTTTCGTTTTTGCCAATGTTCGCATTGGCATTTTGCGCCGCGCCTTTGTCCAAAAATGTTTCGCGCCTCACTTACACAAAAGCTGAAGAACTTTGCGCTCGGGAGACGGCAAATCGCGTGAAGTATTGCAATTTGCACAACCCGACCAATTTGTGCATTTGCTATACTCCGGCTGAGGTGGGGGAAGGCGAGGAAAATTCGCAAAAATTGATCTCGCCAATTTTGCAAAACCCAAAACCCATCAAACAAAAAAAAAACCCTATTAGCTGAGAGTAGAAAAACAATCAGCGCCAGAAATTTGTTTATCTACATTTTTTTGTAAAGAAATTTGAACTTTAATCTCAAAGTTTGGCGTCTGGGATCATTTGGCGCAATGTGAATAAATTTGATAAATTTCTTTTTTTTTCTACATAAAACTTGAATTGGCTCTCAAATTTAATTGTTGCACTTCTTTAGCTTGTCCGAGATGGCACCCTGCTGTGCCCTCAACTACTGAGGCTGGACTCGTTGGAGTACCTGGTCAAAGCTCCTTCTCGCCCTTTAAAAAAGGCGTCAGCTTCATCTCCCCACCTTTAGGTACTGACACTTTCAGTGGCCTTTCCGGTCCCCCGCGGTTTCCTCTCCGACCCCGATTCCATTATTGCGGAGGATTTGGAGCTGTTCACCGGCTTTTCACAGGTAATTTTTTGTCCGGGGGGGGGGGGTTGGATGACGGGCAATCGTCATGCATGGCATAATTTTCATCATTTTTGTTCCAGTCCAACGTTCTCATCCTTCGCAAGGTCCATATCGCTTTCAGCTTCTTCCCATTTGCTCTGTTTTTACATGCTTGGCACTTTTTGTTTATGCCCTAAACAAACAGCACTAAAACTTTTTAAAATTTTATAATAATATGAGAAAAAATAGGCAAACATTAATTATTTATAAACACATATCGTAGAAAGTCCAATCACTGTATGGATAAACTGTTGATCAATGTTGGAGATTTATGGAAATGACCGAAGCAAATGGAAAGAGACTAAAAGCGTTGGACTTCCTCATCCCAAAGGGCTGCTCTGCTGACTATCGCTCATACGTTTTCCAATATGCCATTCTCCGTCATGCCGTCAACGCGGCGCCGTTTAACGACACGGACCTCCGTCTGATACATCCGCCAATGTTCAAACGGTTCTTCTTACACCAGGAGGGGCTCACAATTGCGCGTGTTGTGCAGGTAAACAAACTTCAGCATATTCCGTCGAGGGTTTACGCACGTTTTCAGTCAAAGTTTCTTCTCCCACTGATCTCTTCTACCCCGGCGGGACAGATTTATCGTAAGGGACAGAAACTGAACGGTTTGGGCTTCTGCCCTCTTCGAGATGCCACCCAATGCTATGTGGGTGAATTGGTACTGCTCTTTTTGGTCGGTCTATACGCCAGTGCCGAGTGCTGTTGTGCAATTTGTTGGCACATTTTTACCATCAGACAGACGGCAACGGACATAACCCAAGGACAAGCTTGTGGTGGTGATGCTGTTTGATTGCTTAAGTATTATGTCGCAAAGTATTGCACATAAAATTTGTGACTTTTTAAACTATTAACGGGCATTGAACCTTACTTGAAACAAACTAATTAGGAGATCGATCAGCCGGTGGGCTCCAATATTCGCCGGTACAAATTTGCCCGCCTATTGGTGCTTTGTATTTGGAAGTTTTTGCTTTGTTGTGTAAATACGGCTTAATTCATTACGCAATGGAACTTTTCGCCTCCGCCGCAACTCACACCGTACTTGATTCCGTAACTGATTCACAATTAAAACTAGAGACCGGAAAGTTGGACCCAAACAAAATTTGGTCAATAATATTGGTAAAAAATTTTGTACAAAACAAGCCAAAAATTTTTTGGTTTGGGTTTTGGTCCGGACTCTAATTAAAACACACAGACATATAACACACAAAATCGAATAAAGACAAATTGACATCTTTGAGAAAAATCTGATTAATCAAAAAAAACGGTTAGTAATGGCAAACAGCTTAATCGATGACAGGGATGTAAGCGGATTGCAAAAAAGTGATCGGAAACCGGAAAATCGGTGGGATTGGTGTTCGAGCGCCCATCTATCTGCCCAGCAAGCACTGTTGTGGTCTTCTCTCTCCATTGGTTCGCAGTGCCCGCAACTTTCACTTTCTGATCGCCCCCCCCCCCCCCCCCCCCCTCCCCCTCACATTAATCATCGATTGAGTCGGGGGCTTCCGTCATTTGCCGGGCGACGGAAAAGCGCGCCGTTTCTCCTGTCGGCTCTTCGGCTCCTCGTGAGTGCAAAGGCGCAGAAAATGGAGCGAAGAAAGGGTGGACGATTGGAGGGGGGGGGGGGGGGAAGCTGAGGGGAATGGATGGGGAGAAAGCCCTCCAATTCCCCGCCCCAATTGGCTTCCGATTTGAAGAAGCCGAACGTCTTTATTTCCCTTCTTCTTTGCACCCTCCAAAATCTCTTCAAATATTTCCCCCCCCCCGTCCCCCTCATTGCCGCCGGCAGTGCTTTTTCGTTGCCGTAATAATTCGATCCCGCTGCCTTTTTTGCGTAAGAAGAAGTCGAGAGGGGTGCTTCTTCTGCTAGAGGACCGTCACTTTGGGCCGTCTGATCGATCGCCTTGGGCAATTCGACTCGCTGACCAACCAACCGACCGATCAGCATTAGTCATAGCCCCTCTAATCACCGCATCATCCAGCTTTCATCCTTCCCGCATCGCCCATCAACTCCTCCTCCATTCATCTCAAAAGCATTAGCCGCCCTTCATCGATCCATCTGCTGCTGTCGGTCGAGGAGAGGACGGCGTGTTCTTCTCGATAAGTCCAATTCTGCTTCCGCACATCCAACATGTGCTCTTCTTTGAACTGCTCCATCTCCGTGTCCAAATGGCTCTCGCACGTTTTCACCAACACTTCGCTGGCCTACCGACTCTATGCGCGACTTGACCTCACCAACCTTAGGTACGTGTTTTCTAACCACGTTCAGTTTCGGGAAAAAACGCCATTCAATTGGGATTGAATAATGCAACATTTTGTTTTCGGCACACTCTCTATCTGATCTCGCCATATGAAACTGCCGTCCCCACATTGGAGCAGGTGCCAAACTACAACATCCAGGTCGTCTCCATTTTCCACTAAATCATATGAACTGATTCCGTTCAAACTCACTCAGGTCAGTGCCTGGTGGATGATGTTGATATTTCTGGAGTTCACACTGCTCTGGTTGTTCGGCCATTCCGACCGATTTGCCCTGAACGATTCGATGAGTTCCGTCTTTGCCGGAATGCTCTCTCAGTGCTTCAAGTTGCCTCTGAACGATTAGGCTTCAGAAAGCCTTTCAATTTTTTAGATTTGGAGGGCGTGCCGTGGCCATTTTTGGGTATGTTTGGCTTTGGGACCATTTTCGACTGATCGAGCTCCCGTGGGACTCGCCATGGACGTGGCTTCTCTGTTTTCTTACTCAGGCAAGCGTCTTTTTCTTTAAATTTTTGATTTTTTGAGTAGGACCTGGCCTATTACGTTGGTCATCGTGCCATACACGGTACAATTGATTTTGTGCTAAATGAATTGTGTTATCTGTGGACAGAGGCCGGATTCTTCTGGGGACTGCACACCATTCACCACTCCAGCGAGTACTACAACTTCTCCACCGCCCTTCGTCAAGCCGCCATCCAGGTGACAACAAATCCCATTAAATGCCTTTTTGTTTGGTGTTTTTGTTTTTTTTAAAAAACCAAATTCAAAGCTTCGCTTTTCAGGACGCGGGTCTGGCGGCTTACGACATTTTGCAGGTCAAAAGCCCATATCTAGTATGAGATTCTTAGGCAAGGAAAATTGCAAAATAGGCGCCTAAGCACAAAATTTTCTAAAAGATGCATGAAATAGGCACAAAAACCTCAAATAGGCGTAAAAAATACCAAAATAGGCACTAAACATTTTAATTTTAAGGTAAAATTCAATAAAATTTTATTCAATCTATTTTAACAATAAATCAATATTAAAGGCAATTTTATCGAAAGCTATTTTTGGTCTAGAAAAAAGTCGTTTTTCAGGAGGGCATTTTTGCCCAAGAAAAAAATCAAAGAAAAATCGATTTTTAGGGGGCGGGGGGGGGGGCTTCTCGATTTATTACCATTTTTCTTAAAGATTTTCGAAAAATGTCGAAATAGGCACAAACCAGGGTAAGCCATCGATTTAGTTGGGGTAACTCTTGTAAAAAAGATTGGAATTTTTGTCAAAAAGTAAGCAAGACACGAGCCAAGTCGCAGAAAAATAGGCATTTTGCATAAAATTTATCCCTACCCGAATCGCATCGCATTGCATCAAACATAAAATTCAAATTGAACCAATTGCAGGCCTTCGTCATCCCACCGCCCGTTTTCCTCGTCCACCGCTACTTTTCTGAAATCTTCCAATTCTGGATGCACACTTCTTTGTTCGGCTCTCTGGGCCCTATGGGCTTTGTGTTCAACACGCCGTCCCATCATCGAGTGCACCACGGCCGCAATGTCCGCTTTTGTCGAAGAAGAAGATTCTAGGCTTAATTTGTTCCTTTTCCAGGCATACTGTATCGACCGTAACTTTGGTGGTCAGTGAAACACACTGTAACTTTTGAATAACAAAGTTTTGTCCATCGTCGAAGGCGTTCTAATCATTTGGGACCGAATGTTCGGCACCTTTGAGGCAGAACGTAAGGAAGAGCCTCCGGTTTACGGACTGATTCGTCCAGAACGAAGCTTCAACCAGCTGTGGCTCCAGGCCTGTTATGAAAGTGGAAGGGATCTTAATCGCTTTTCAAGCGCAATTCAATGATCTCGTCCAATTTTGGAGTTCATCTTTTCCTAAAAATGATTTGTCCCATTTGTTAGTTCCACACCCTCAAGGAGTTATTGTGCGATAAATGGCGTTTGAAGGACGAAAAGGGGGAAAGTGTCTTTCCCGGATGGACGGACAAAGCGAAAGCGTTGTTTTTCCCTCCGGGCTGGTTTCCCAAAGCTCGAGTGAGTTTTATTCGTTTGTGTTCTGCCCAAATGCCTTTTCTATCGATGAGCTAATTAAAAAAAAAAAATTTGCTAGAAAAAAGGAAATTTGTTAATCTTAAATGCATCTATTGCTCTTAACGGAATTGATGGTTTTGTTCCTAAACTCCACACAACCCCACAGGTTCGCCTCTTCTTCCACTGGGCCTCATTGGATGACCACACTCTCGGAGTACCTCCGGTGAATATGTTTTTCTTTTTCATTTGCCACACCATAAACTAGAGTAAAGTGGGACACCGACACTGACAAATGAGGCTGAAATTCCCTTGTTTGGACTGAAATCTCCCTTCATTAAAATCCCGATTCAATTTTTTCTTAAATTCCGGTCCCGAGTTTTCCTTTAAATCCCAACTCAATTTTCTCTTAAATTCCGGTCCCGAGCTTTCCTTAAAATCCCGATTCTTAGTCTTCCTTAAAATACCTATCCAGTTTTTCCTTCCCGGTCCCGAGTTTTCCTTTTCGATCCCAAGTATTTCTTAAAATGCCGATCCCGAATTTCCTCATCGATCCAATTTCTCCTTAAATCCACCCTCTACTCTACAATAAACCAACAATTTTAGGTCGAATTGCCGGTCCAAAAGTACAACCCGCCGCTTTCCCCATGGCTGAAGGCCTACTGTGTCGGGCACTTTCTTCTCCTGCTTTGCATATTCCTCCATTTTGAATACGACAGGGGCCAATTAGGCTATGTGGACTTCTCCTTGAAGATCGCTTTTTTCGTTTGCACAAGTCTTCTTTTTTGAGACAATTTCCCGCAATTAAAATGAACTTTTTGCTTCATTCAGTGCAGTCCTTTGGCGCTTTCTTCGACAAAAAGTGGGGCAAACGCCGGTTTTGTGCTTCGCAAAAGGAACTCTTTTTAGGAAATTTGCTCCATTTTTGGAGATATTTCGTTCAATTGGAGTCATCGCTTATTATGCCACCCGAACGATCATTGAGCGGAGAGGCCTTCAGCCCAATCGCATTTTCATGGCCGCACTTTTCGCCGTGTCAGCGATTGCTTTTGCCGTTATCCCTCTCAGAGATTTGGTTCGGTTGCTTTCCATCCAATTTAACATTCAAAAATCATTCAAAGGCCCGAAAGGCGTCAAAAGTGACGCCGAAACGAGGAGAACCAATTGGAACTGTGCGTAAAGAATTCGAAAACGGAGAAAATGGAATCGCCGAAGTGACGGACAAAACGACGGAGACAAAAAGGAATGGAGTGGACATGGACAGGACAAAAAGGAATGGAGTGGGCATGGACAGGACAAAAAGGAATGGAGTGGACATGGACAGGACAAAAAGGAATGGAGTGGACATGGACAGGACAAAAAGGAATGATGGAGTTGACATGGACAAAAGTGGTTGCTGGATATGATGACCAATGTTATGTTCAACCTCCAGCCAACAAAAATGTTCTGTTTCGCCTTTAAGAAAACACAGAATCATACGCATATACCAATTTGAGATTAGGCGTTGGTCTGTCTGTGCTGACATAGAACGTGTTTTTACGGGTTTTTGGGGTTCAAGAAATCCGAATATGAACTCCGGTTTGACCGATTGGAAAACCCGAATACCACGATTTGGGCGAGCGATGTGCGAAATGTCCAGTGTGCGAAACGTCCGTTTTTCACTAGTGCCAAATGTCCGATCGCCGTTTTGCTACTATTTTTATGTTCCGAAAATTTCATCATCATATTTAATTGACAATGAGCAAATCGCAACGAATCGGGTAAAAGGGAACGAATCGGGTGAACGGGAACGAATAGGGGGTGAACGAATCGTCTTTTTACCGCACATACTCTTTTAATCCCCCCTGCGGGATTATTTTTCAACCTACTCAGAGAATGGGAAATTATTAGCCTTTAGAATTTCTACCTTATACGGTCCTGAAACGAAATCGCAAATTTTTTTTAAAATTCTCCAACTCCACCAAATTTTGGTAGGGGTAAAGAAGGGAGCGCTTAAAGCACGTCAGCAAAATTTGGTCATGAAATATAAGTGACACAAATATACACATAACACAATATTCTTCTGATATCGGGAACATAATCATCTCAGATAATCAATTAAGCCCAAATTATGCAACTTACTCTAGTGTCTATTTCATCTGAGATTTGCTCCTTCTCCGATGATTTTGCGCTCGACGCATTCTTCTGCGGTGTCTTCGTGCTCGATGCCTCCTCCTCCTCCTCCCCTTCTGCTGAAGTCCGTTGTTTGCGACGCCACAACACAAGCACCACAGCCGAAACAACAGCACTGAACATGCTGAAAATGGGAACAAATGAAACGAACGAAATGATTGGGAAGGATAAAGCACTTACACCGCTCCAACGACAGACAGAACAATGATCAAAGTCCAGCCACTCGTGATGTTTGCGTCCGCGCTTCCCATCGTGTCCGTACTTTCGGTAGTCATCGTGTCCGAGCTGTTCATAGTCATCGTGCCCGCATTGCTCGTCGTCATCGCTTTTTTATTAAATATGTATAATCACTCAAATTCACGAGTATAGTCAAAAACGTTTACAAATTTTTTCAAAATTCTCCAAGCTCCACCAAATTTTTTGGTAGGGTAAAAGAAGGGAGCCCTAGAAGCACGTCTGCAAAATTTGGTCACAAAATATAAGTGTTAGCCTGTGTTACAAGGCGAAAGAAAATTCTTCAATGGTGGGGGATACAGTGTCTAACCATAGTCTGTCTGTTATTTTTTTGAATTAGTGGTAAAATTGCTTGAATTTTGGCGCATCGTTTATTTTTGTCTGCTGCTGGGCGCCCATAGTGTGCCCTGCATTTGGTTGGGTGTTCATCATTTCATTCATCGATCGTCCATTTTTTCTCTCTCCAACAACCAACGTTTCTTCTGCTTCCACACCTTACTGCTGCTTGTGTTTGGTTTTAGTCACTAGGCGACCTCCTTTCATCATTTCAGTCATATGACACTTACTACATTGGCTATGGTTTAAAAATAGAGATCAGATGAATCTAACTGTCAAATTATAATGGGTTTCGAAATTATTAAAATTCATTTGTTCGGAGAATCGAAATGTGTGGAATCTTTAGCAGTCTAGTTACCTAAATTCTATTCAACCCGACAATTTATTTCCGTTAATTTTTTTAGCGATCAGTTCATCAATCTCTTATTATCAACTGCTGTCTATCATCCAACTGCCATCATGCAAATTTTCGTGAAGACGCTTACCGGCAAGACCATCACTTTGGAGGTTGAGGCCAGCGACACCATCGAAAACGTGAAGGCAAAGATCCAGGACAAGGAGGGCATCCCGCCGGATCAGCAGCGTTTGATCTTCGCCGGTCAGTCGATCAATGGAATTTACCGATTACCAATGCTTGCTTTTTTAGGAAAGCAGCTCGAGGACGGACGCACTCTTGCCGACTACAACATTCAGAAGGAGTCTACTCTCCATCTCGTTCTGCGTCTCCGTGGCGGAATGCAAATTTTTGTCAAGACGCTCACCGGAAAGACCATCACTCTGGAGGTTGAAGCCAGCGATACCATCGAAAACGTGAAGGCAAAGATCCAGGACAAGGAGGGCATCCCGCCGGATCAGCAGCGTTTGATCTTCGCCGGTCAGCCGATCAATGGAATTTACCGGTTTACCAATGCTTTTTCAGGAAAGCAGCTCGAGGACGGACGCACTCTGGCCGACTACAACATTCAGAAGGAGTCGACCCTCCATCTCGTTCTGCGTCTTCGTGGAGGAGAGAACTGAACAGCAGCTGACGGAGAGAGATGTCGAATATGGTCTATCAATGACTTGTCTCCACTTCCAATATAAGTGTATTGTGTTTCGATTATCGTTCATCAAATCTGTATGACCCCCTCAGTGGGCTTGGAGCGATAAAATGCATTATTATGAGGCACTGTGGTTTGTTGAAAGCATGTATTTGGGAGGTCCTCGTAATTGAGATCCGTGTAAGTTTCAAAAAAAGCACTCCGTTTCTTGTCCATTAGTCTCGTTTTTTTGACGGAATCTTTCCGTTCCCGGGCTTCCCAAAGATCTTGCCCCGGTCAACTCTAAAATAAATATTGATGCGTTCAGATTTTATGCATAAAATTCAGATGCAATCTGTGTAACACATGTTAAAGCTCAAATGCAAGAATTGAATTGTCCCGAAAGAAAATGCAAATATAAGAAAGAAAACAAGGAATTGAAGAACAAAAGTGAATAAAGTTATGCAAAATAAAATGATATGATCAAAAAGCTAGGATTGGACCACCGCCAAGCTTTTCAAAAAAATTCATAATTCGGGGAGGGGTCGTAATAGAAATTCCGATTTTTATTTTTGGTGGGCGGTGGGGACATATGATTTTTTGCTGGGTCATGAAGACAAGCTGGACAATTATAGAAATGGAAATAAAATCAGTGCGGTCGTTTCAAATGTGTTTCAAGCAGTTCAATCCATTCCTGCAGACTGCGCCTTTCGTTTGCCAACTGCGGATGAGAAAAGCCGCTGAGCAGACAGTTGCGCAGGGCCTCCAACCGCCGTTGCGGGTTCGTCCATTTGCAAGCGGACCCAAATTCGACCATCGCCGCCTCCGCTGTTTGGCCAAGACCCAAAAATTGGGAGAATATGTTTAAAAGAAAAATTGTTCTTCATTCTTTAACCATCCCGACAAAAAAGTAATAAAATGGTTAATGCAAAAAACAGTACCAAAAAGTGTGTCGGCCAACTCAGTGCTGTCACCAGTTTCGCGCAAATAAGTGATGTAATGGCGTGCCGCTTTCGGATGCTCCATCAAACACTGACGGAACAGTGCGTTGGACAGAGTGCGCTTGATGAAGAGCAGCACCTTAACAAAAAAATGCATTGCTTCCCCAAAAAAGTTGGTTATGTTTTTTGATAAAATAAATCAAGAAACAATTACACACCGTCATTATGCCGTCCCAATCGCATTCGGCCAGCGCAGCGCGCAGCAATTCCATCTTCTCGCGGTGCGATTTGTACAAATCCAACGCGACGGGTTCAGCGCGGCACAATCGCCGCACAGTTTCGTGCACCGGCGGCGTTTTGTAACGACTGTCACATGCACTCTGTAAATTTTTTTAAAAACAAAAAGCAGCAGCTCAATGGAAAAAATGATGGAAGCTAATGAAATGTCGAAAAAAACAGAGGGTCCAAAACTGAAGAAGCGACAAAACATCTAAAAACGAAAAATGTCCAAAAAAAGAAAGAATGTCGAGCGAACCCTGACAATTCGACACTACCCAAAAATTTTTGCGAATTCCATTTGAAATTGTCAAAAAAATTTTCTTGTTGCCGAACCGTTGCTCTTTTGCTGAATTGACCATTTCGTAAATAAGATGATAACAACCTCAAAATATCTCTTCAGTTTTTGGTGCTCCGTCTTCAGTCGTGTGTAGTCCAAGTGGACGGTTAGGTCGCTCAACGTTTGGGAGCGGTTGGAATTGTTCGACTCTTGCGCGGACGAATCTTCTGTGATCTGCGACGATGGCTTAAAAATGGGGAACATTTTAATTTTTTGTAAGATTTTGTTAGAAAATTGGTCAAATAAAAATAAAACAATAAAATCAAATTAAAAATTTCTGCAGAAAAAAATCATGGTTCAACAGCTGACATTTGTCTAGAAAATGTTCAAGTTTTGGGGAAATTTTAGTTTTACTTGACTTAAACCAATTGATTCAATTTTTTTAACGCATTATTGGCACAACTTGACATTCGCTTATTTAATAAATTAACCTTTCTGTTTTTGGTCTCCGGTGATGAAGAGATGTTCTTTTTATGCATCGTAATTGAGGTGCTCATCGACACACTTTCCGACTTTTTCCCGGAACTCGACGGACTCATTTTGTCCGTCATTTGTTTGTCGTCTTCTTTTATGCACAATTTGTTTTCCCATTGCTCCAAAGTGACGGAATTTGCTTCTTGAAAAAGTCCATCCCAAAGGCCGTCATCAGCGGAATCCATCTGCAAAAAAAAGATGATAATGCTGGGACCGGGACTCTCGTCGGGATGGATCATTTCAAATTCCAGGTCCCCGAATCCCAACAAAATTTAAAAAAAAACCCGGAATCGAGAGCCCTAAATTCGTTAAAGTTCGAAGATTCGAACCAAATTCTTGGAACTTGTTGACTGATTCCACCAGTAAGGGTCCATTTCTTTGTCGCCGGCACATGCTGCTGCTGATGATAAACCCTCGGCTTTGTCATTGCTCATCTGTTTGTAGTCCCTTTTTTTAAATCTAGGTAGTAACAAAATTATTGCTCACAAATCAGGACCAAGATTCCTGAAAATCCTTTAAAATTAAGGGTTTTGAGCAAGATATTCTCTCGCACACTAGTGCAAAAACGGACGTTTCACACATTGGGGGGAAAAAGGACGTTTCACACATAAATTTGGCACACATTTAATAAAAGCTTGTAAAGTATTTTAGATGGACTAATTAATTATTTGACTAAAATTTCAAAATGATCAAAATAAACTAAAAAAACATAATGCCAACCCATTTTGGCCACACAATGCCAACGCATTTTGGCCAACTTTTGGTGGCTCATAACTTTCTTCATAGTGGTTTCCGGGTCAAACTTTTTGCGGATTCGTACTCAGCTTGACGAGAGGAATCGATTTGGTAGTATTTTTATTCGAGTTGAACCATTCAATAGGCGAGCGATGTGCGAAATGCCCGATAGCCATTCTCTACTTTGGAGTAGGGTGGCACGGGACCGGGACGGGACGGGATCAGTGGTTATCTTTTCGGCAACTCTGATGTTGTGAGTTGGGTTCGAACCAGGGCTGGACGTCATGACGTTGACGTTGACGCCGATTACGCCAATTACGGCCTTTTTGAGCGCCGTCATGACGGATGACGTTGACGCCGTCACTGGCATTTTTGCGTAATTTTGGCGTCACTAGTGTAAAAAAGAAATGTAGCGGAACAAGCTTTTTTGTTAAAAATTCAAGCATAATTTAAGTAAAAATAATATTTTTGGTTGCATTTCGCTATTGTTTTCCACATGTCACTCCACTTTTTATTGTTTATAGCTCAAAATTGTGGAAATAAAAATGCCCAAAATTGACTGATTTTTGTGTTAAGAATCAATAAAAAAATGTTAATTTAAAAAAAAAAATTGGATTTTGAAAATTAAAAATTTTTTTTAACCAGTGACGTTGACGTTGACGCCGATTACGCCAATTACGGCCTTTTTTAGCGCCGTCATGACGGATGACGTTGACGCCGTCACTGGCATTTCAAAAAAATTCCGTGTGACGGATGACGGGGACTTAGGGGCCGGTGACGTCCAGCCCTGGTTCGAACCCGCTTGAGTTCAAGCACTTACCGTATTTTCTCTATTAGTAACCCCCTCTCAATTTGAAACCCCCCTCTCTAATTGTGACCCCCACTCTAGAGGGTTTGAAAAATAGTAACCCCGGGTTACTAATAGAAAATACGGTATTTATCGTTTTGCCTCTAGTCACATACGCGCTTCACCCGTTAATAAAATTTTTTTAATAATATTTTTTAATTATTGCGCGCAAAAAATTCATTAGTGTTAGATCGGAGCACCACAATTGGGCGCGCGCGATTGGGCGCGGCACGATTGGGCGCGCACGATTGGGCGCGCACGACTGGGCGCCGGCACGTTCGGTGACGGCACGATGCGGTGTCCGAAGCAACCCAAACAAAATTGGTATCTTGCAAAAGCTCTCATTATGCTGAACCTTTGATCAAGCCAAAGCTAACCGATTCGTCTTTTCAAAAAAAGGTTATAGGTTTAAAACCTGTGAAAATTGCCATTTTTTGTCGTGGTGACGTCATAACTTTCTTTGTTTAAGTCGAATCGCTTAGCTTTTGCTTTGTAAGCTTCTACTTATTACATGCTTTCGAATGATACCAAGAATGTTTGGTTTGGTTGACTTTGAACAAAGTTTTAACGAAAAACTTGTCGGCGCCCAATCGTGCCGCGCCCAATCGTGCGCGCCCAATTGCGGGGTACCGGTTAGATGCGTCCAATGCACCAAAAAATGAAAATCATCGACCCCTCGGCGACGCAGGATGACATTTCGCCCACTAAGCAAAAACCGACATTTCACCCACAAAGACAAAATACCATATTTCGTTCAAGCCCTCCGACCCCTCCGAATGCTTTCATTTTGACTTACATTAGCGAGATGTACACAAAATGTAAACGTAAACAAGAAAATTTTTCATTCGGACGAAAAATACAAACCATTTAAACAAATATAAAGTGTTTATTGTTTTGGTAAAAATACGAGTTCCCTGTTTCAAACTGAACTCTAGGTCGGCCTAATAGGGTTAGGAAAAAATCGACTTAGACTCGGGCTGGCTTTTTCTTAGATTAAAAGTCGGGGTTTTGCCAGATTTCGGCTAGAAAATGCCTGGCATCATCTTCACGCTGCAATTCACACGGCTCAACCAAACAGGGCCCGAAATGCCATTCACAGGCACTTCCCGCGTGTGCAACCACCGTTGCCAGATGGTCCAAGGCCGCGGCAGTGTCGGGACCTGTTGATTGTCGTAATCGATCACCGAAAGCGGAAACTGCGCGAAGAAGTCGTCATGTTCGCTGTTCACCAGCATGGACCATTGATCGCTGTTCGCGTGGATGACAACGTTCGGCACTTTGCTCTTCAACAGCTTGACGTAGTCGACTAGCTTTTCAGTGAACGCGTTTTTGTCCGACCCTTCATTCTTAACTGAATGAAGCGATTTACGGCACGGTAATAATGTGATGATATAAAGCGCATTTTGGCTCACAAATTTCGACATTGACCACAGCAAAGTCTTTTTTCGCGTCGAATCCAGCCTGCATGATTGTGTTCATGAAATTCTGCAGCTGCGCGTCGGCGCTTGCGCTGCCCGGCTCGCCTTTGAAGTAGTGGTAGGCACCACGATGAAGCATGCCGATGGTATGCATGCTTCTGAAATTTGCTTAAGCGATTCAAATAGTTGAAAGTAAATGTTTTGTTTGATATTTATTCTCTTTCCATAAGCCCCCGCCTGCCTGAAATTCTCTTCAAATCGCGGGTCCTGAAACGTGGCATTTTCTGTTGCCTTTGCATCGGCCAACACTTTTTGCTTCTTTTCCCACAAATTCGGATTCTCTTCCAACACCCGTTGCCAGTCGACCACGCCATTATTCGCCCAGACGGTGATCACATTCAGAAGGCAATCTGACAAAAATCACTCGGATGGAGAAGACTTTTTTAATCTATGTGCCCTCAAAAAATTCATTAATTTTCAAATAATTCATTTTTTAAGAAAATTTTTATTAGCATTGTCGTAGGATGAAAATAAAAAAAAATTGAAAATTACCCAACGACATTTAGAACCGTCCGGTACATTTAAACCAAAAAAAGGGGGATTTGTGACAGAGAGGTTCAGTTTGTTGAATATTTTGGGCATATTTTAGCCTTTTGGTTCATACCAGGGCTGCAGCGGATAATCCTCCAATGCCCGTTGTTTTTTAGTTTTAAATTTATCCGATGCGTATGATACTTTTTAATTAGTGAGAAGAGTTTGGTGTTTTTAAGCATCAATTAGCTTTATTTGATGATCCCATAAAAACGAAAGAAAATTTAAAAAAATCTTACCATTCTTATCCAAACAGTGCTTGCACTGCCCGCATTTGCCGGCAACAGCAGCAATGTTGAGCAGAATGGCAATTCCGACGAGGATCATATTTGTTTCTCTTTTGAGCAGTTTATACGATTTATAGGTTTGTTCAAATATGAATACCTATGTCGGTGTGTTATTTGAAAAATATTAAGATTAATCGAATTAGCAAATATTCAAATAATACGAGTAGTTAGCGTGCGCTCCCCCATTAAAAGAATATTTTAGTAATTTTTCAAATATAACCTATTTTAATTAAAATTCAAAAGTGAATTTTTGAATTAAGAGTTGCAAATCTCTTAATAAATTGAAGATGCACCCCTAAAAATGGATTTTGCCCATCCCCGTACGGAGATCCCCGTTCTCCGGTTTGCTCATTCCCGAAAACGGGGATCTCCAGGTTGTTCGTTCCCGGTATCCCCGTTCCCCGTTTTGACCGGGGATCCCCCCCCCCCCCCCGGCTGCAACCCTAATTTGAATATTCAAATATACCAAAACCACCTGTCAGTTGGGGAACGAGCATGGAATTTGTCTTTATAATAATTTATTTAATATCTTTGTAAAAATTTTTCTGATTCTGCTTTTCGGACTTTTGTCCGATTTGTGCGACCGGAACCTTTTGACGCTTCAAAGGGAAGGAAGCAACTTATATGATTGTGATGGGGACTGACCATTTGGGTTAAGTATGTTTTAAACGGATATTGATCGAGAATCAAATCGAACAATACACGAAAATTGGTTCAAAATTGAATCTCCATTCAGCAACTGGGGAAGCATATATTGCATATCAATCTGATCACAGCTCCTCCCTCGCCTTCCTTTTCAAATAAAATGAACTTTAGTTTCCACAATTATTCATTTTGATAAGTCAACAATCAAAAATGCTCCGTTTGCAGTGCTTCGATCGAAAGCCGATTAAGTATTGTTGATTAATTGAATTGATAGTTCAGTCTGTGGAAATTCGTTTGCTCCCCCCCCCCCCCCCCCCCCCCCCCCCTCTTATCGTCGTTAGTTAAGGCCGTAGTTAACACAAAAAAGGGTCAAATTGGCTGACGTGAGCAAAACCATTTAATACTCTTCAATGTCAGTGACGACCGACGATCAGTGAATGTGCTGAAGAAGAGAATTTGTTGGGTTTGAATTAGAGTTGGTCGGGACCTTTGAGAAAAATCGGGACCGGGATTGACCGGGCCGTGAAAGCCGGGATCGGGAAAAGCATGTTGAACCGGGCTCGGGATTTTGATTTCAAAAACCGGGATCGGGAAAAACCGGGATTGGCAATAAGGATAAGGTGAAACAAATTATTTTTATTATTATTCAAAATCATCTTTTTCGTTGTCTTTAACGTCGATTCCGGGAATTTCCCAACCGGTCCCGGTCGGGATCCCGATCCCGACCAACTCTAGTTTGAATATACCTATGTAAGAAAGCAATTAGTGTTTATTTTTCATTTTGGTAAAATTCAAAAAGCATAAAATTTGCATAATTTTATATTTCGCATTCTTCTTTCAATCGATGCCATGGAGTGCGTGCCGCGCCGCCGCCTCCCTCTTCTTCTCATCAATCCTCATTTTCCGTTGACACCAATATTTAAACATTCCCAACTGATTGTCTGACTGTTCCATGCGCATTGCTTAACCGGATTATTGTTTTTTGATAAAAAAAACACCAAAAATAATAAAAATACCGTATACCTATACTCTTGTAATCCCCCAACCTCTAATAATCCCCCATCCTCCGAGTAGGTTGAAAAATAATCCCCCAACTTCTAATAATCCCCCATCTTCTGAGTAGGCTGAAAATAAACCCCCATGGGGGATTACAAGAGTATATACGATAGTCTTTTCCAAAACCGCACCTGTGTTCCCCCGCTGAAGACTTGTCGTTTCACGCGCTAAAACATCGCAAAATAATTCAATATTCAAAATAAAAATGAAAAGACTTCGGCGGCGGCGGCCATTCCATTCGCCGGCGCGTCAAATTCAACGGAAGTGACAAATAATGGCACCTGAATTCAAAATTTATTGCTCATTAGAATAATTTTTTAAAACGCCGACCAGAAGTGCGAGCAGAAGCAGAACCATTGGAAGCTTAACAATGTATTGCATGTTGAGTTTGCAAATTTGCAAATAATTTTTGGTTCAAAGGGATTTTAGGCCGTTTTTAAAGAATGTGATTGTCGCCCAAGTGTTTGTTGGCCCTTTCATAGCATTTTGCTGAATCAAAGACCAAATTTTGGCCACAAAATGGTCTCAAAAAAGGTTAACGACAATAAGTGACGACTGACTGTGAAAGATTGACGAATAAATGAAATGATTAACACAATTTGCCACTTTTATGAATAAACAAAATTTATTCGTGAAATTTTAAATTTAAAAAAAAAAGTTTTTATTCTGAATGACATTATAAATTAATATTGACTTTTTTGAAATGTCATATTCTGAATTTGCAATAACTTAATTTATGCTTACATATAGACTAAACTCTGAGCTTCTTTGGTACCGATATTTTGTTGAATTTGAGACGAATTATAGAACTCTTCGAACTTTTGTTATGGATGTGTTGGTTATGGAGAAATGTTATGAGGGTTCAGGGGAACTATTTTGTTGAATAAGATTGTTATTGCATTTGTTATGATTGTTATTTTCCAACTTTTGTATAAAAAAAAAATCAAAAAAGCGACACATGAAACGATCTAGTATTTTAACTAATTGTACATGTACATGCTTCACTATGTGATGCGGTTAAAGCGCCTTGTTAAGCTTTAGTGCATAAAGTGGATTTAAAGCTTTTTAAAAATTTACCAAAAATCGAAATTAAAAAATTTGCTTTTCTGAATTTGTGCTTCAATTTTCTTATCAAGGAAGTATTAAGCATGTTAGTGCACTAAACCGCCATTTTTGGTGGGCCTATTATAATTTAATTTGATTAAATAAACTACCATTCTTTTTTTAAGCAGATAAATCAAAGAAGTTCATTAAAATAATTAATTATCTTTTACAATACAATCAGGGGTGTTATTATACCCCGGAAACGTAAAATTTTCCACGGTTTTGCCACGTTTTTTAAAGCTGGCACGTTTTGGGGTTGAATGCCACGTTTTTGCCCGTTTCTGCCTTAAAATCAATTTATTTCCATTTAATCGCAATTTATTGGATTTATTTTAAACATTAGTAAATTTCGCCAATATTTGGACCAATTTTCTTAACAAATCTTGTAAAATCTTCAAAAAAAAAGAAGTTCGTGCACTATCCATTCCGATTTGACTTGTCCCCCCAAGCCCATAATTACTTCTTTTCTCAACCAAATTTGCTCAAAATCGTAAAAAGTGGTGTTAAATATGCTAGTTAATGATTGTTTGAACAATTTTAAATTAAATTAAATGCTTAAAAAATTGCCACGTTTTTGACAAGTTTCGGTTCGGTTAACCGACCATGCACAACCCTAAACATTATATACTGATCAAAAATAAAATTGTGAGGTGTCAAATAAAAACAACAAATTTTTTTTCAACAATTTGGGGGTTTGGAACTCAAAAAAAAGAACAAAATAAATTTGGCCAATTAAGTTTATAATTTTATTATTTAATGATTTTTTTAAGATTTTTTTTAGATGGTTTTTATTTTAAGCAAAATTTCAGTCAAGCCGGTTCCCTCCCTCTCAGATTGATTAATAATAAATAAGGGCGAAAGTCTGTCGCACAAAATGAATTCCTCCCTTTTAAATTTCGATTTGTCCTCCCCAAAACAACTTCCTTTTAATGGCAAATGAGACAAATAAATGTTCAAACTTTTTTAAAATTTCTTCTCAATCGATCAATTAAAGTTTTGTTTTTAATACATTAGTTTTAGCGGAACTTTTAACTTATTTTTTAAATTAACCACTACTTCCCAAAAAAATGGAAAAAAAATTAAAAAAATGTTTCATCCCCGCCAGCGAAAATTTTCCCAAAATTAACTCAAACAAAAATTTGCCATTCACAGAATGAAGCCGCACGAATGCCATCGACAAAAATGTTTTATTTTATTTATTTTCTTCATTAGCAGTTTAATTTCTCCGTGCCTTGGGGGCCACGGCGGCGGTGGAGGCCACGGCGGATCCAGCAGCGGTGGCAGAGGGTCCAGCGCAGCTCGAGGCAAGTCCTGATGCTGCTACTCGAGAATCTATCGCTTGATGCGCATCGAGCAAATTTTTAGGATTTTTAAGCCTCAAAAGTGTTGTTAATGATGATTGATAAATAATTGTGCCGTACCTTAAGGCATTTTGCCATTTTTCATGTTTTACCTGTTGTGACTGAGTCGTATCCCACTTGGCCTCACACTCTACCCAACATTACCTGTACCCTATAACCCTTACAGGTAGCGTTGGTTCCCGAGGTTTCGCGTCAATCGGTCATTCCATCGGAACCGGGCCAGGACAGTGAGTGAAGGCATTTTTAATTGAATATGCCAAAAACATTTTTTTTAAATTTCTCAGCTTTGGAAGCGGCACGGGGCTTGGTTCAGCGAGCCGAGCGGAGTCCTTTAAAACGTCATTCGTGAGCAGTTCGGCTGGTCAGTCAGTTTGGATGTTATTTTTTTGTTCAAATTATTTTTGTTTCCAGAGCATTAATTTGAATAATAAAATTTAAAACAAAAAACCCATTATTTTAAATAATTATTGAAAATAGAAGAAACATAATCTTAATATAAATTTGAGGAAATTATTTTGCAAACTCAAATTGTAATGAGATTTTAAAAATTGTTCAGCGAACACCCACTACCATAACCAACCTTTTTATTACTACGGTAACCATTACTATTTGGGGAGGACATAGCGCAAGCAAATTGAATGCCGGAGAAATTCAAGTTTGGCGTTATGAAATGCGTAAAATTCGCGAAACGAACAAACTGTTTCAGTGTAAAATGCCCATGGACACGCTTTTCAATCTGAATGCTCCGTTATCTAATTCAAGCAAATTGACAAATGGAACTTGGCCGGCCACATGGACAAATGGAACTCTCTCCGTGACGAATGGAACTTGGCCGGCCACATGGACAAATGGAACTCTCTCCGTGACAAATGGAACTTGGCCGGCCACATGGACAAATGGAACTCTCTCCGTGACAAATGGAACTTGGCCGGCCACATGGACAAATGGAACTCGTCCAAAAATTCTCTACGGGCTATAGAGAAACAACCCCTTTTTTTTTTTTTTCTGAGTGAGGGTTGCGGCATTGAGTGTTGCCCCACTTCTGCTGCGGCGGGGGCAAATGACGACGGTTCCGTCGGCGGAATAGTGTTTTTAGTGCTGGGGTGTGTGATGTTATGTTGTGGTGTGCTGGGTCATAGAAAAAATTGATCTTTATTGAAAGCTAAAAGAATTTCTTAAATTGTTTACACCGTAAATGTTCAAAGAAAGTCAGAAACATAATTTATATATTCTAAGGACTGAACCCCCCCCCCCCCCCCCCCCCCACCCACTCGCACTTCAACTGCCTCCACCACTCACCACTAAACCATAACCGAACTGCAATTCTTCGCTCTAAATCCCATTTTTAGGGGTGAATTTTATCCCGGTTAATCCCGGTCCTACCGGGATCAGGATTTAGGGATCGGGATTACCATTTTCCGAAAACCGGGATCGGGATTCCGAAAACCGGGATCGGGATTCCGAAAACCGGGATAGTCCCGACCAGTCCCGACGAGCGCCAGACAGTAATTTCTGAAAAAAATGGTGAAAGTTTGAGACGGATTCGCCGGATGTAACTGAAGTTAAGTGCTTCGATTTTTTTACTGAAGAAAATAACTTAAAATGCTGTTTTCGACACGATTCCATTAATTTAATGTTCTCTATCCTAGTTTCGTTTTTTTGCAAGATTTAACAAATTTGGACTTTGTGGACCGCTAGGCAATAACTCCAGTATCACTTTGGCATTGTGAATGCTATTCCATTGAACTCAAACCCAATAATTCTAATTTCCTAAAAGCTTAAAAACAATACGGGCAATTTGCATTCATTCAATGTTTGCCGCTTTAATTCGATTATTATTGCAACAATTGCATCAGTGTGAACGTGTTGTCCAATCATTCCATTCAGTCCTTCTTTCCTTCCACAACCCCTCCGGCGATTCATAGGCTGCCTCATTTTCCGTTATTGATTTGCCCCTGATTTAGGCCAACGTTAGCTTGGTTTACAACCGGACAGCCACGAGTGCCGGGTCTGCAGCGGTTTTGTCGTTTCACGCGCTTAAAACATTTTTAAGAAATTCCCAATTAAAAATAATGAAAAGACTTCGGCGGCGGCGCCCATTCCATTCGCCGGCGCGCCAATTTCAACGGAAGAGACAAATGACACCTGTTAATTACGATTTAAATACTAATTAGTCCAAAAATTGTTTAAAGAGAAACTCTGACCAGAAGGAGCAGAAGCAGAACCATTGGAAGCTTAGCAAAATGCATTTTGAGCTTGTTTTTAGAGGACTAATGGATTTTTTAAGCGGATTGTTGAGGGTGTGAGTGCCCCAAAATGTTTGGCGGCCTTTTTATAGGCAAGAACATTTCCGCCACTTCGTTTTGATTAATCATTTAGCCCTGGGGGGGGGGAATGAATAAACGTGGGGATTTGTTCAATTAAAGACCAAAGTTGGCCGCAGAAAGGGTTCTCATCAGAAAAGGCCATCTGACAAAGTATTGTAAGTCGACGAATGATCAAAGATTCGTCCACTTTATTTGAGATGCCTGAATTTTCGTTTAAATTTTGAATAAATCATAGACAGGTGGCTAAATTAGGGTATTTCTACCTTATACGGTTGGAACGAAACCCGAGCAATTCATATACCAATCGAATCCTCTCGTCGAGCTGAGCACGAATCTGCAAAAATTTAAGCCAGAAACCACACTTTGAAGAAGTTATGGTTCCTCAAAGTTTGCAAGACCATAGGGGGGACCCTATTGGTCAAAAGGAAAATTTTTTGCGCGGACTCATGAAGAAAGTTATGGTCAAAAACCACGCGCGAACTTCTTCCGGAGCCCGGAGTCTCGCCCCATCTACTGCCCGCCGTAGTCGAGTGTGCGGTACTTTGGCCAGTATTTCGATATTACTATCTAACTTTTCCCCTGTTATTCTATCCGGCTTTGGTGTTTTGAACCCCTTGAGATTGATTTTTGGAGCAAATTTTTCTTCGAAAAAATACTTTAAGAAAAATGCCTCAAAAAAAAGAAAAACTTACCCCTACAAAATCGGATTTGATCATTTCTATGTGATGCAGAGCTGTTGGACCAAGTCAAACTTGGTGAAAAGTACAACAAATAAATATATTTAGACACCTAACAATTTGTTCTTTGAGCTGCTGATTTGTAAGTGCATTAGTCCGGAATCAAAAATACAACATTTCGAAAATCTTCTAGTCTACGGTAGAGTCCGAAAAAATCCCGCAGCGGGATCCCGCAATTTAGGTGCGGGATTAAAGGTTTTGTTAGTGAATAATGCTAGTTTATTCAAAATTAGCATTGACATTTTTGCCAAATCTTTAAATTTAAAAATATTCGAACAAGTGAAGTGCCCTAAGGATTTTTTGATCATAAATACAAATATACTTTGGTGTAGTGGTGAGTGTGGTGCTGTCCGTAAGATTTGTGGGTTGGGCTTCTACTTCAAACCCCGACAGTGCAAATGATTATACCTTTCAATGAGTATTAATAGAGTAAACAAATTTTTTCCCAATCTTTAAAATTTTTTTTGGGCGTCTTTTTACAACTTTTTGGACTTTTAATATTTTTAGTTGGGCGAATCCCAAAACCATAGGAAAGACTCTTTTGTTTTATACATAAAATTGGTAAATAAGTGGAGTCAAAAATTCTAAAAATTGCCGTATTTGCTAGCAAATCTCTTAAATTGAGTCAAAATGTTCTCGGCGGCGCCTATCGGCACCGCCGACTCCCCTCCCTCCAGAAGGAAGCAGAATTCGAAAAAAAAAATTAGAGTATCTATTTAAATTCAGTTCTAAAAATTTTCAATTGTTTTAATGTTCCGTAACAAAATTCTAATTTCCTAAATAATTTGCATTCATTCAATGTTTGCTCTCTATTGCTCTCTTTATTCGATTATATGTAATTGCAACAAATCAGATTGCATGAGTTGTCCAATCATTTAGTCTTTCTCCCCTTCCACAGCCCCTCCGGCGATTCATAGGCTGCCTCATTTTCCGTTATTGATTTGGCCCTGATTTTGACCAACGTTAGCTTGGTTTACAACCGGACAGCCACGAGTGCCGGGTCTGCAGCGGTTTTGTCGTTTCACGCGCTTAAAATATTTTTAAGAAATTGGCAATTAAAAATAATGAAAAGACTTCGGCGGCGGCGCCCATTCCATTCGCCGGCGCGCCAATTTCAACGGAAGAGACAAATGACACCTGTGAATTGCGATTTAAATACTAATTAGTCCAAAAATTGTTTAAAGAGAAACTCTGACCAGAAGGAGCAGAAGCAGAACCATTGGAAGCTTAGCAAATTGCATTTTGAGCTAGTTTTTAGGGAACTAATGGATTTTTTAAGCGGATTGTTGAGGGTGTGAGTGCCCCAAAATGTTTGTCGGCCCTTTTATAGGCAAGAACATTTCCGCCAGCCCTGGAGGGGGGGGGGGGGGGGGGGGGGAATGAATAAACGTGGATTTGTTCAATTAAAGACCAAAGTTGGCCGCAGAAAATGCTCTCAAAAAAAGCCATCTGACAAAGATTGTAAGTCGACGAATGATTCAAAAAAATTTAGCATTAACCAATTTGCGAATTAACAAAAAATGCTTATAAATGTCAAGCTTATGATTAAACTTGCTTTAATTTTGAATGTCATTGCATTAATTATTTTTATATTCAGAATTTGTGTATTATTTTAAATTTTTAAAAATGAATGAATTAATATATATTATTTATTTTTTATTCTAGAAAAAACTGTTTTAATTTTGTGGCTTGGGTTTGAACATGAATGGCTTGGGTTTAAAAATGAATGCAAATATTGAAACTAAAAAATAATTAAATTGCGTCTGGCCTATGGTAAAAGATTGCCCGGAGGTAATCATATGGGTTACGCCGCGCCGCTCAGCCGAAAACTTCAAGCTTCCCAATTTTTCGAAAAAAGTTCCGAAATAGGCACAAAAGTCAAAAAAGACACTAAAGATCCCAAAGTGCCAAAATAAAAATATTCATAAAATATATAAAGCCCCATAATATTTGTAAATTAATTACAAATCTAACATTAATTTTTAATGTGTAAAAATCCGTTTTATGCGTTAAGAAATGAATGCTTACAATAAATAAGTACAAATAATGAGCGGAACAAATAAGTTTCTGTGGGGATGAGTGTTTTTGGGGAGGAAATGTGTGAGCGGAGATGGGCACGACGGGAGAGTGTGGTGCCACAATTTTTTGAATTTTTTAGAAATCAAAAAAGTTGTTAAACCGAAAACAGCTGTTCCCAATTCCCTTTTTGAGAAAAGAGCAGCGCGTCCATCAAACGATTGCCCGGGGGGACGACATTCTCGACAGTGTTTATGATGGATGGAACAACTACGGGTTTGTGACAAATTCTCGGGCGTGCCCTTCTCACTTCTTCGGATTGTTCTGCAGCTGTTGCTGGAGTTGGCTGGTCCGGCGCATGATTGTCCCGATGGCGCTGGTGATCTCGCCTTCCGAGGACGACTTGTTGATGGAGATGCCGCTGGATTGGCCGTTGATCAGCTCATAGGTGTACGAGTACTCCTCGATCATCGCGACGAGCTGCTCAGTAGTCGGCACTTGATCAGCGCTGACACATCCGCCGGAAGAGCCATACGGACCGTTGCCGTCCACAGTTTGATTCAACTGCTGCCCAAACTCATTTTGGCTGAGCTGCAGCGCCACGTCGTCCAGCTCGGGTTTCTGACATGGAGTTAGACATTTACTACAGATTTTACTCAGCATTTCTTGTTGAAGGTTGTCAAAAATTAATTGCCTCACCGAACAAGTTGAAGCAGTGCTTCCATTATTAGCATCTCTATTGTTGCAGCTATTGCCGTTGTTGACGAGCAATTGTTCATATCCTTTCCACAACAACACACTTATAGCGTGCACACATGCCGCAAGACGGGCGCGTGCTTGTCGTCGCAATGTTTGCTCTTTTGATTGGGTCAACGCTGTAAAAAGGGATTTAATGTACTGTTCGAAGACGTTGTTCTGTTGTTGATCACCGTTGCCCGAGTTGTTGTCTCCATTTTGAGAGTTTTGTGAATTTGATGAACTGTTCTGGGAATAGGAATATTGATAATTTTGTTGGGAATTTGCTTCATTTTGTGTATAATTTTGGGAATTGGAAGAATATTCGTAGGAGTAACTGTAATTTTGTTGAGATGAGCCGCTGTTGTAATTGGAACTGGCATCATAAATGGACTCGGTGGTACTGGTTAACGGCTGCTGTTCGTCATCATCATCATCTTCATCCGAATTGGAGTGGGAGTAATTAGAGTTGGAGCTGTTCTGTCCCTGTTGGCCATTATGTTGCTGATTGTCTTCTTGATAATTTGAACTGCTGGAGTTGTTGTAGTACGAGCTGTTGCTTGAGTAGAGGTTAGCCTCCGAGTTGGAGCCGCTAGTCTGTCCTTGACGACCATTCGTTGCATTGGAGTAGGAATTGTAGTAATAGTTGGACTCCGAGTTGGAGTTGGTCTGCCCCTGACCAGGCTGCTGATTACCATCCCCTTCACTTAAACTGGCGTTGGAGTTAGAGTTGGAGCTGTTGGAATTAGAGTTAGAGTTGGAGCTGTTGGAATTGGAGTTAGAGTTGGAGCTGTAGTTGGAATTGGAGTAGTAATTGGTCTCGCCATTCGTCATCTGTTGACCACCGTTACCACCATCATTTTGATCATTGTTGTTGTTATTTTCATCATCGTCACAATTTTCGGCTTGGATCATGTCGTTGCCATACGTTTGCACGCCAACTGAATTCCAACCACCGCTAAGCGAATCTCCGACACCGTTTCCACTGTTTGAACCGTATTCACTGTATTGACTGCTCTGTCCCCAACCATTGCCGTCCTGTTGCTGTTGCTGTACTGCTTGAGCATCTTCGTCACTTCCTGATTGTTCAACTTTGGTTCGCTGACGGCTCAATTCGAAGTTGAACGAAAGTGAATTGTCAGAGTGTTCGACAGAGCTCGAGCTCGATTTGGAGTTGCTATTCCAACCGAACAGGCCCTCCACAGACAGCAGCGAATGATGGAATGCCAACAAAATGAAAATGGGTAAAATTGTGGAGAATGGGAAGGAAGTGGACATGATGGTTTGGCGAGTTTGTACGGGAATGAATGAATAGTGAGGAAAGATGAAGCACAACGAATTTAAATAGGAAAATTTAAGACAAAGTTTTTTTTGTTTATTCAGCCAAAAGTCAACGATTAAACGCGTGCTTGGAAACGCGTGAATTCGACACTTCAATTTCTATTTTTGCAAACATTTTTATTATACGTTCAAACTACGAGCAGCGAAAATGATTTTTCGTCCGTCGATTGTTTCAATAAACGGAAAAATTTTTTTTTTTTTTTTTGCTAACTCAATTCCAAACTTTTTTTTCTGCAGCTGTCCAAACGCAAATATAAGAAAAAAAAGTTTTGAAATTTCTATTTTCGGTTGGCGCTACGAATGAAGTTGGTTGGAACCAAAGCTAATTGCCATTCCCAAATTTATTTAAATATAAAATATATTTTTTAATAATTCCAATTTAATTTAACCAACGATTTCCAACCATTGCCAAAAAACAAAGAATTTATTTGCGAAAAGAAATAATTAATATTCAACAAATGATGCATGACGCGCTTTGAGCTATTTTGAAATATTAGGAAATTTTTTAAAAAATCGGTCAAAAATTTTGAAATTAATAAATGTTTTTAAAGTATTAAATGGCATTTTATCATTAAAAATAAGTCATTTCTTTCGGTTCCTTCTTCACTTTCTTTGCGCGGGGACTGTTTAGCACCGATTCACCAGAAGGCACATCCTGAAAAAAAGAAATTTTTATATTTAAATATTGCGAAATTATTATTTTTACTTTTCTCAACAATTATGTATTTTTTATTCCAAATAATTAGAGACCGGACAGGACAGGAGTCCTGAGACAAGATTTTCAAGGACTCCTGATTCGGAATCCTGTTATTTTCGTCGAAGCACCAGGATCAGGATATACTGAAAGCAAGATTTTTAATCCTGGTAAATCCTGATCCTGGTAATTTCCAAAATCCTGATGCTGAACCCGACTTTTTCAAAATTCCGGTCTCTAAAAATAATTGTTGTTGAGCCAAAACCAAAATCAACAAACATATCAACAATAATATGCTTTATTAATTGACTATTTATTCCCTACCTCCTCAATTCCGATCAGCACCACCTCGACCGGCTCAGTTTTGACGGCGTTGTGTCCAATTGGGGGGACCCATTTGTTGCGGATGACGTCGTCGACGAAAATAATTTCCGCAGAATTTTGGGGGCCATCGTCGGCAGCTAAAATTTAATTTTTGTTTATTAAATTCACAAATCAAATTGAATTTAATCTCCTTACTTTTTTTGTCAATAATTTTCTCCGCAATTTCCTTTTCATCTTCGACCATAATCATGTCCTTTGCGCCAAGCGAATTGTTTCGAAAATCGTCTTCCATGGCCATTCGGTTCAAAAATTCCTTACATTCATTCAAATGCTGCTCCAATTTGTGGCATTTTTGCTCCAAAACAAGCACATTTTTCTGAATGATCAATAGTAAATTTTTAATAAAATATATGTATTTATTTTAAGAAAATAGCAGTTTTAATGTTATTTTTTGAAATGAAAATGCATCTTTAGGGGTGCATTTTTGGCCAAATTGGATAAAAACAAATTCAGATTTTTAGGGGTACTTTTTGTTTTTATTGCATTTTTCTTAAAAAGTTTTTCAACCAAAAAAAAGAGACAAAAGAGGCACTAAAACTTCGAAAATGGCAAAATAGCCATTTATTCGCCGCTAAAAATCAAAAATTGTTCGGAAATACTATTTTTTGGCTTAATTCTTCAAAGCGTATTCGCAAAAAAAAAAAAAAAAATCGATTTTTGAGTCATCGCCTCCCGCGCAAACCCAAGTTCTGGCCGATACGTTTATTATACATAATTATTAAAATAAATAAATATAAATTAAAACGTTAATTAGTCCCCCCCACCTGTGAAGCGTCGAACGACTTTTTCATTTCCATCAATTCGCTGTTTTCCTCAGCCAATGCGTCATTTCTGTTGGCCAAATTTTCACTGTTCCTGACCAATTGTTTGCCCACTTTTAACAGTTTAAAGCATAATTCATTTTGAAGTTTAATGGCGCTGCCCATCGCATTCACAAAATTTGGACAAAAATGTTGAGGCGGCGCCGTTTCCTGAAGGTTCAGAAAAAATGTTTAATTTATTTTCCGCCCGCCGGTTTTAGCGGGAAGTGTTGCTAATTAGTTTAAATTAAGTACTATTAATTTGAGACAAATTCAAAAACGGACCAATTTTTGAAAATCATTTCGTTAAATCTTCAAAAAAGGACCCATCCCATTCCTAAAAAGCTTCAAAAATTACCGTTTTTTTAAATTTTGGTTGCAAATCTCTTAACAATCCCCCGCCGCCCTACCCCCCCCCCCCTTTTTTCTGGTTACGTCCTGCCCCCCCCCCCCAGTGCTCGAATTTTGTAATTTTTAGTTTTTTCCACTGTCCAACTCACATTTTCCTCATTTTGGTGTTGTTCGTATCGCTTTTCCATTGTTTCCATTTGCCTTGCCAAATTGTGCAAATCACATTCGATCACTTCCCCATTCAAAATTTGATTATTTGAAGCCATTGCAAAATAACACCTGCAAATTGCTTCGATTTTTCAAGAACTTAACCATACAATAATAAATGGGGGTAAAGGCGTTCTATTTAAGGCGTTTTTTCAGAGAACTGACCCACCCTTTCGACCGATTTCGAAACCCAGACCTCATTAGCCAATTATTCAAGTGTTTTTTTAAAAAAACTAACAAATTTTGTAAAAGAATTTATCAGATTTGAACTCTACGCCCCGAAAACCTCTTGAGACACCCTTTTACGACTTATTTGTTAGTCATTTTTTTTTCCTGAAAAATGGAATATTGCGAAACTGTTGGGTAAGCATTTTCGGCTATTTTTGCATTAGGAAATGTAAGAAAAAATTGTTTAACAATCGATGTGCGTGCCGCCGCACAGTAGTGCGCACACAAAATCAATTTTTCGGAAAGGTTACAGAAATAATGCTGGAAAATGCCAATGCCTACCTAGGTAACCTAAATGAATGAATGAATGGAGAGGAGGCGGGCGGGGGGGGGGGGGGGAATAAAAACGATGGTGAGTGGTGACTGACCTCCGTCCGATTCAATGAATGTGTTCGGTGGAGGGAGATGGACGGACGGACGGGCAATTAGTACATTTGTAGCGAATGGAAATTGGAAAATGGCCAAACAACGGAATTCCGTTTTTTGAACGGATTTTTTAACTAAAAAAGATCGATTGAGCAGTTTTCGATGGAGTTGGGTAAAAATCGGGACCGGGATTGACCGGCACCGTGAAAGCCGGGCTCGGGATCGGGACAGCATGTTGAACCGGGACCGGGATCGGGATAACATGTCCGGTAGTGGGCAAAAGACAGGGTTGCAATCTTAAAATTTTTAAAATCCGCATCGGAAAAAATCCTCATTTAGTAACTATAACCCGCAAATTCGACATTTCTTCATTAAAATCAAAAATTTTAGTTAACTTTGCATCATTCATTATATTTCTGGGTAAAAATTTTGGGTACATTTTCGAAAATTTTCGATTTTCTTCTTAAAATTTTGGAAGTCGAAACTCGGCCCAAAAATGTCGGAACTCGGAATTCCGCCCATCCCTGGTGCCGACCAACCGTAGAAATGTGACCTGGGCAATGGAGGTTCATTTGGCTTACGCAAACACTGAACGAACGATGCTTTTTTTATTTTTGCATAAATTATGGCGACTGAATTTGTCCGTTCAATAAAGTGGGGGACACTTGTGAAGAGAAGGGACACGACCAGAAAACAATTTTTTGGCCGGGGGAGTGGGGGGGGGAGCAAAAAAAGAAAACGACGCCGCCGGAGAAAACTTTTTGCAAAAAATGCACATTTAAAATTTAAATTAACTAAAATATAAACCGACCCCCAATTCTTTAAAACTGTCCATGCTTTATTGAATTCATAAATTTGGTTTATAAGCTTATGCCAACGAAGAAACAAATTCCAACAAAACCAAACGATAAAATCACAAACTTTGGCGTCTCAAAATGTTCGCGTCAGCATTATTATTATGCAATTATTTTACAAAGAAATGTCTAATTCATGGATTTTTAATTGATTAGATATTTTTTCTTATTCGGGTAAAATTTCGCAATTACATTTTTTTTTGTTTAATATTAAAAATTAATATTGTATATATTTTTATATTTCAGAAATGCTGCTGAACAAATTTTTGTTAAGAAATAAAATGAATATTATTATAACTATTTTTATAATAACTTTTATTAATAATGTGCATGGTCCAAAAAATAGAAACAAAAATAATAATAAACATAAAAATTACTTTGAACAAAATGTTCAATCAAAAAGTAAAGAATGTCCAGAAAAAGTAAAGTTTCCAAGCGATAATGAAAAGTTGAATGGCGGCGGTACGTTTTAGATCTCAAATAATTTAAAATGCTATTTTAATTTATTTTAATATCACATTAAATTTTTAATATGAAAATGTTAAATGAAAAACATTGTCATGCTTAAAATATATATGATAAATATAATATTTGTTGTCCAATTTTATTACAGTATTTTTGAAATATTTTAGACAAAGATAGTATTGTATTGTCGACAATTTTCAAGAATTATCTAATTAATGTAATGGTTGATGGATTTGTTTCGTGGCATTTTGATCGGACTTTTCGAACAAATTCGACAATTTGGTTTTTGAAGCGAAATATTGACAAAATGCTCAATTTTGAAATGGACAAAAATGATGAAATGGCCAAAGAAAGCGAAAAATGGGCCGAATTATTGGAGAATTATGAGCCGGCTGAAGAAACGGAGAAAATTTGCAAAATGTTTCAATTCGCCATTAAACTGTACCAGAAATTGTCAAATATTACGGAGAAAAAAATATTTTTAGTTGAAAGTAAAATAGATGACATTTTAAGCCAGGTTCACTTTAAACTGTAATTTTCATTCTTAATTTATATTTAAATACAAAAAACGATTAAATTTAGGTTGAAATTGTGAATTGCGATATCGCCGATCAAATGGAGGAAACATTCGCCACTTTAATCGAATCCCCAAAAATATTGACAATTAATGGACAAAATTTTATAAAACTATTGGAAATGTACGAACATTTGCGTCACTTTTTCTGCCACGAAGTTGAGATAAACAACGCAAAAGTTATTTTGCATAGCATAATCGGCGATGTTGAGATGACAATGCTCGAGGATCAATTCCCGCACATAATGCGATTAGGCAATAATTAAAAAGCCTTTTAAAATTCAATTATTTTAAATTAGGGTAGGACGGGACCGGGACTTTTGGAAAACCGGGACCGGGACTAAATTTGGTCCCGGTCAAAAAAACCGGGACTACTGGACAAAAACAAGAAAAAAAATGCTTGGTAAAAAACCGGGACCATTATAAGGGGATTTTAAAGGAATTTTGAAAAACCGGGACCAAAATTTCAGTACCAAAATGGGAAAATGACCATTTCAGTACTGGTCCCGGTCCCGTCCTACCCTATTTTAAATGAAATAATATCGACCCGGTCACTTTAGCGTGGCCATTTCTGTTTCAGTATCGCCATTTCAGTGTGCCGTGAAAAATCGAAATAAAGCATTTTTTGACCGAAATAGTACATATTTCTTTTGAAAAAATTACACTATTATTAATTTTTGATATTTCGGGTGTTCGTTCAGGTTTTGGTCAAAATTCGAAACACTGAAACGGTGACACTGAAACGTACCGGATCAAAATAATTTGTGCGCATTTCCATAGACTTGATGCTTACATCCACAACTATTCAACGCTTCAACAAACTCATGGAGAACAGAAGCAGCTCATCGCTGTACAAGGAGCACTTTGTGCGCTTGACGGTCGGCCTGTTGATCTGGGAAGTCAAGCGAAAGGTCAACGCCCTCGGCGTACTGGCTTCTTCTATGCCCAGTAGCCGAATTGCCGCATTCGTGTCCCGAACGCAGTTGCTGATCGCCGATGCTTATCGCAACGTGTCGTCCGATCGGACTGCATGTGTACTGTACAAACTGCTCGAGTTCATGCTGACGAACAACCAAGTGCTGTGCATGAGTGAAAAGGTGATGCAGCAGGGACGCAGACAATGCGCAGACCAAAAGGAACGCGACGTTACGGTCCAAAAGTTTGTGCACAGTGACCAGGGCGTACTGTATCAGCTGATAGTCACAGCGGCATTTTTGGAAGAGAAAGATTTGAATGAAACTTTGGAAAGAATGAAAATGCCAGGGGCAAAAACGCGTCTGAAGAGTGTGATGGGCAGACGAAAACGATTTGTGGACTTTTTGAAGGAGTGCCATTTGGAACTTCTTTACCAAAACGACGGCAATTCGACTATACATATAAATAATTATATTTTTTGACGACTAAATTTAATCATTAGTTATACTAATTAAATTAAAAAGCATTACCATATATAACTTTAAGTATTTGCCGACGATGCTCGCCTTTGGGCGCACTACTCTTTGGGAATGGAGCATGACGATCCAATTGAACGTCAAAGTCACAAGTTGGGTGCCGACATTGTTGTGTTTATGCGTTGGTTCAAACGGCAAATTGAGGCTCAAAATTTAAAAAAAAAGTTCAAATTGATCAGCGAACACATGGACGACGAAGTGTACGATCCGCTCTTTGATCAAGAGCATTTGGAGGAGTACGATCAATTTTTACGCAAATTATTTACCGACACGAAAACATTTTTGTTGAATCCAGCAACAGCAGAAGTAGAAAAAAGTGAGCAAAAAGAGAGAAAAAATATTTTTAAAAGATGGAAAGAAGTGGTAGAAAATGCTCGCAAAATTGAAAGCGTAAATGGCTCCTCTAAAAATGAAGAAATTTCCAATTGGATTCGCCATTTACATAACGATGAGTTTTCAACATTGATGCAAAATGGAAAACAGCAAAATTTATTTGAACGTAATAACACATTAATATTTATTTATTTTATTTTTATTTATTTTAAAGTGATCAAATTGCATGGACATTCGAAAATTCGCGAAGATTTGCAGCTTTTTGTCGATGAAACGGTCTCAGCGAATTTTAGCAATTTAATCATTTTGGAATTGAACGAAAAGTGCCAAAGTAAAAATGGTTTTGAACTGAATCAACGCGTTGAAGCTGTTTCTTTGAATAGTGAAGAAGAAATTGTCGAAAAAAATTGTGAAAATGTTGTTGAAAGTAAATTTATAAAGGAAATTAAATTAAATAATAATAATGTGAATCTAAACGATGAAGACCCAACGGCAGAATTTGATCTTTATGGGGTAGGGCTTATTTAATTTTTATTTCATAAGAATCTCTCTATTTTTTAGCATATTGTGTGCCCTGCAAAAAATGTAACAATCGAAGAAATAAGAAATGTTGATAGTGCAAATAATCCAAATGGTATACAATAGAGCTGTTCGAGAGTCTCGGTCTCGAACCGAGAAATTTCTCGGTTTTTTGGGTCTCGGTCTCGAGTCTCGGGGTCATTTCTCGGTCTCGACTCTCGAGTCTCGAGTCTCGGTAAATTTCAAGTCTCGAACAGCTCCAGTATACATAACGACAGTTTTTCTGTCAATTTTTAAACACAATTAATTATTTATAAAATTTTTCTGTTGTTTAAGAACCAATGATTGAGTCGCTGAAGAACCTTTTGCTTGAATGTTTAACAGAAAATGCTGAAAACACAATACCAATTATAAATGCGAAGGTAAAAAACAGCAGCAAATAGTGCCAGAAATAAATATTTTTTATTTTTTATTTTCTTAAAGTTAACAAAAAATTGTGACTAATTTTGAGAAATGCAAATATTTTAAGTTTGAACTGATTTGTGCCATTTGGTATTTGAATTTGTACGCTGAACGAACATTGAAAATTTTGGAGACAATGGAAGCGCAAGAAACGGTGTTTGAAAATGAGGTCAAAAGTTTGATAGCGATTTATATGAAACTTTTCTTTCTCAAAAGCGATGAATTGTATTCAAAGAATAATGTGTTGAAGACTCTTTTGATCAGAGTATTCCGTTTCATTGGGCACATTGCCAACAACAAAACATTATTTGAAAATAGCGACAATTGGAAAGTGTTCAGGGAGGAACAATTGGGTGCATGGGTATGCGCAGTTGCAACCATTTTAATCAAAAGTTTTACGTAAAAATTATTTTTAATTTTTAAATTAATGCGTAAATTTTGGTTAAAATTTGAAAAATTCTCTTATAGTATAGGCTTAGAGGCAAGACTGAGCGATCGCGCCCAGGAAGCTCAACTGATCTGCGAGAAAATATGGCATTTTTAAGGCATCCGTTTTTTCGCAAATAAGGCATAGAAAAACAAAAAATTTTTGGCACATTTTTTCCTCAAAGAAAATTTTTTTTTAAATTTCTAAAATATGGCAAAATTTAACAAGTGTGGAAATATGGCAAAATTTCCAAAATTATGGCATTTGCCATAAAAAGAGGGCAATTGAGCTCCATGATCGTGCCAAGGTTTTCCCGAGATCCCGTTCAGCGAGATATCTCGATAACTCGGTCTTGTCTCGGTAAAATCTTGGTTCCACCAAAATTTTTCGTAAATTTAAAAATTGCTCATTCATTTTACATCAGATTGGAAACGTAACAACCAAACAATGGACCATGCCCGAATATGATTGGGAAGAAGCAAATGACATTTTTGAGAAGCTTTGCCAAGACGGAACAAATTTGTTGATGAATATAGCATGTGTCCGTTCAATAATTCGCAGATTCATGGAAATTCAGCATTTTTTCTGCTCTCTGTCGGGTCAAAATGAAGTTCAAAAAGTCAAAGGTCGACTGATTGTGCTTACTGGTGAAAATTTGCTGTTGGCATTGGAGGAACGCTATCCAGAAGTGTTGCAAATTGGTGAATTATAAAATTTGTTATAATTTAAATTAAATAATAATAAATAGCCTCTCTCAAAATCGACTCCGAACTGCTAGTCGTGTGCAAGTCGCTAGTTACTTTAAAAGGAGGGCAGAGCGGCATCGGGTTTTAAAGAAAAATTGGAACCGGAATTGAAAACCCCCCGGGATCGTGATCCACTTTTGTATTCGGGATCGGGATAGTGTGGGATTTGTAAAGGTAAAATAATTACTGGGGCAGCAGATCTGGCACGCAGCTGCTAATAAGGTCAAGAGTGTATGTAGCAAAAAAAGCTTTTTAAAAACATAAAAAAGCTAAAACACTTTAATAAGCTTAAACTTTACAACAATTACCTATTCTTTATTATAATAATAATAATTTTGGAACAAAAATGGACAAAAACAATTTTTCAGATGAGCCAGCGGTGTGTTCTGACATTGCACGCTACAAATACTTTCTGCAACACAAAAGTGGCACAGATTCAGCATATTTGGCAGCCGTTCGACTCACTTTGCCCATTCTTATGCAAAAAATGAAAGTGATGGTCGAGCAAATTGCGCTTAAGCCAAAGAATCGGAAGATTATTTTAATGCTTAAAGAAGCGATGGGCAAAGTTCGGTTGGACGCATTTTATGGACTCCGATCGCTCAAATCAATGCCCCAAAGTTTTTGCATTGTGCAAAAATTTGTCAAATATTCGCAAAAAGTGTTGGAATTGCACAAAAGTGCCAAAGAAATTGCCAAAATTGAGGCAATTGCGAATTGGAAGGCGGAAAAGTGCGAATGTGAAGAGGAGCAGCGCCGTGTGTTTCAGGTAAAAATTGACTAAAAACAACGCCAAAATATTGGCCAAAAAAAATTAAATTTCCGAAAAATTCTGTATCGATTTTGGTGTGCTTTTTGGGCATAAAAAGTAAAATCGTATCAAGATGATTGGGGGGGGGGGGGGCGCCAAAATGCGAAATATTGATTTATTCTCAAAAATATTGATTTACCGTATTTCCTATAATAGAGCCCCCCCCCCCCCTTAATTAGAGCCCCCCCCTCTAATAGAGCCCCCCTTTTTGGGGGGGTTGAACAATAGAGCCCCCCCCCCCCTTAAATAGAGCCCCCCCCCCCTAATAGAGCCCCCCCCACCAATTTTTGAATTTTTTTTTGTTGCAAAATTGGCCAAACCTCTTTGGATTTTTCAAATTTGTGAAAATAACCCTAGCGCAAAAATTCTTTATTTTTTTCCATTTGTATCTCCAACTTTATAAGTCATTTGCCAACTTTAAGCAAAGATATGAATTTTAAAAAATTTAGTTAATTCCTTTAAATATTCTGGATTTTTTACAATTCTGAAAATATCTCTTTATCATTAAATTTTCCTAATTTTTTGTTTATTTCTAGTCTCGGATTAACCAGCTTTAATCAGAGATTTTAATAAATTCAATGAATTTCTGTGAAAAAAAAGAAAAATTCGAAAAAGTTTTAAATTTCTATTCCCCTCTTTAATAAGAGTTTTAATGAGCCCCCCTCCACATTTGGCCTTCATTGAAAAAGCATTAATTTAAGCATTACTTGTTTCCATTGTCTTTTTAAATGATTTTGAGGCCAAAATAGATTTTTGGAAAAATTTGAATTATTCCAAAAATGTTTGTATTCCGGTCTGGGGTTTGAAATCGGGTAAAATAAAGGTCAGATTCTAATTTATTTTTGAAATCAAAATTAATTTCTCTAATAATAAAAGTAATAATGTTTAAACTTTGTGAAAATGTTCATTTTAAAAATAGTTATGAATTTTTTATGAAAATTAATTTGACCAAAAAATTGACATTAACTTTTAATTTTTTTAAATAGAGAAAACATCTCAACAAGTAAAAAATGTCCAAATTTTAGCATTTTTTAAAATTTTATTTCATTTAAAATCTCAAACAAATTGCATCTTAATTTTTAACGACTATATTATTTACCATATGCAAAACATACCTAATCCATTATTAGAAATTGAATAAAAAATTAAAGACGAATTAAGCAAAAAATAAATGTAAGTTATTTCAAGATAAAAGCGGCATTCGTCGTAAGCTGAGTTATGCATTTTTTTAAAATCAAGAACTTCAAAAACAAGATTGTTAAAAACTTTTAAAAAATAAAAATCATCCGATTTTGCTGAGCAAAATTGGGAATTTTCAAAAAAACTTTGATGTTTTGTGTTAAAGAAATCAAAAATTTTGTTATTCAATAATAAAATTTCTATTCTGTCAATGATTTTGCCAGAAAAATGGTCAAATTGACTAAAAATTGCCAAAAATTTGTGCAAAAATTGCATAAAAAAATGTTGAACAATAAAGCCCCCCCCCCCTCTAGTAGAGCCCCCCTCTCTAATAGAGCCCCCCTTTTTGGGGGGGGGTTGAACAATAGAGCCCCCGGGGGCTCTATTATAGGAAATACGGTATATTGACTAAAAAGTCGCTCTAATTTAAAATTTTTTTGAAATAATGGTGGGCTTCTCTCGTCATAACCGCAAAAAAAAAACGTTTTACAAATACAAATTTGGTCCCTATTAATGAACGATGAAATAGGTACTTAAAAATTGATGTATTTTGCTATTAAAAATAAACAGTATATGCTGTTAAAAATAAAAGACATATAATTATTTTAATAATTCAAAGTTTTTTGATATTTACTTTCTACAGGATCAATTCCAAGAATCTTCCGTTAAACATTTCGCTATGCTGAGCATTTACTTTACGGACAATGCGTATAAAATCGTCGAATTTGTTCAAAACACCCGCGGCGCACGGACGCGCGTCAAAAAATTGATGAAAGCGTCGAATTTGAATTTAAATTTTATGCACATATTTTTGAAGCAACTTCGCAATTCCATTTGTAAAAGCTTAATCATTATTAACTCATTAACGTAAAATATTTTAATGATTTTAAAGTGCAGGTTTTTATAAGCAAGAAAGCAATTTTGTGGACGCAATATTCGGTGAGGACAAAGCCACTCGAGTGGCGGGCAAACTGTCCGTGTTCATCGCCGTTTGGGTGTGCTGGTTGGACGATGAACTTTCGGAACAGAACGCCAACCGAACGGTCGGCTTGAAAAAGTTGGACGAAATTGTGTGGCGTCAGAAGAGAGAGGACATTGAGGACATTTACGACGAAATTGTGGACGACACTTTGGACGAATTGGCACTCAGAAGTCAGCGCCTCAAGGACTTGTTCCTCAGAATATTCCAATTCGTCCAAGCAAAAAGAGGGGAGAGGCGGCTGAACAGACTCGGCATTGGCCACCGCAAAGTCGGGAATGAACATAAAATGCATTAAAAAATTAAATTAAAAATATTTCAATCAAATTCAGAATCCAAATTCGTTAAAATTATTGGTTGAATGGAACAAATTCGTTGAGGGTTCACCTCAGC
The DNA here is from genome assembly GCA_020449905.1 of Globodera pallida. Taxonomy (NCBI): domain Eukaryota; kingdom Metazoa; phylum Nematoda; class Chromadorea; order Rhabditida; family Heteroderidae; genus Globodera; species Globodera pallida. The sequence goes on from JAIXHY010000016.1 coordinate 2,192,599, forward strand.
AAATGGACAATCAGTTGCAAATGATTGACGAACAGACCACTGAATTTGATCAATGGCACCGTGTTATGCAATTTAAAGCATTAACTGAGCTGCTGAACGGGGAGGAATTTCGAACAAAGATCAAAAATGGTAAAATATAGTGGATTATTCGAATTTTCTTAGTAAAATTTAACTAATACGAGGAATCAGTATAATTTGAATAAAAAATTATTTTTAAACTCAGTAAAATTCGAATTTTTTGTAAAATTTGAAAATTCCGTTTTTCTTATTGTTTCTATATTTTTTGAAATTTTACTAGTAAAATTCGAATTTTACTAAAATTCAATTTGTGAACATATTCAAATTATACTAACTCCAACACATATTATCCCATCCAATAGGCATTGAACAAGGCGAAAATGCCAAAAGGAGGTTGTTGGACTTTGTTGATCCAAACTTTGCTGAGGCCTTTCTGAACTTTCTGAAATCGGACAATTCTTCGAAATTTGATGAAGAATTAAAGTTGATAATGGACAAAGTGGAAAGAGAAAATAATGAAAAAATGGATAAAGAGATCGCATTTGCTGATCAGAAAATGTCAGAGATGATCGGAGAGGAGGAAAAGATTAAAAAACAAAAAGAGAAAAATGAACACATTCAGAGTGAAAAGAGAAAGAAAAAAAGTGATCAGAAACAGCGAGAGAGTGAACAAAATATAATAACGGAGGGAAAAGAAGGCAGAGAACGAGATAGTGAACGGCAAGAGGGTAAAGAAGGCAGAGAACGAGAGAGTGAACGGCAAACAGAAGAGGGTAAAGAAGGCAGAGAACGAGAGAGTGAACGGCAAACAGAAGAGGGTAAAGAAGGCAGAGAAAAGGCGCAAATTTTGAAATTGGCAAAATCGCCACGAAAAGCAATAAAATTGGCGGCAGATTTTAGTGAATTTGTTACAACAGATTCAGCAGCAAGTCCAAAAAGCGAAAGTAGCGAAATAATGGTGAAAGAAGACAATAAAAGTGGGACAAAATGCCGTCAAATTTTAAGGGAGGAATTGGCAACAAGTGCCAAGTTGACCGGTCTGTTCCAAAACTCATTTCTCAAATTTTACTCAATTTAAATACCCAAAAAATCATAATAAAATAAATTTACAAATTGTTAATGCTTTTGAAATATCAGATTTCATTTTGGATAGCACTTTGCACTCAAATTACCGTGAGTTTATGGCGAATCCGAGCGAATCAAAGCGGTGCCAATTGGACATTGGCATTTATGTGAACGAAATTTGGCATCGGATGGAAATAATTGACCAATTGAACAATTTTATTGGCATAAATTCGATGGAACATTTTGTCGGAATTGTTATTGAATCGGACAAAGTGTTCGATTTAAGAGGGGAATGGAGGAAAATGGGAAAAATTCTTGCAAATTTTTCGGCAAAAATAAATGAAAGTGAATTTGGCTTCGATCAAATTGAGGGGAATTTGCACAAAATGTTAAAAAAATTTATTTTTGCGTCGGAAGGAAAAAAATTTGACGACGCTAAGGAAAATTATATGGACAAAAATGAACAAAAAAGCGTCAAAATGCAATTGCATCAAAACAAATTGGCCAAAACGATAATTGAGCAACAAAATTTTGATAAAAATGCCGAAAATAATTGGCAAAATTTGGACGATAATAAGCAACACAATATTTTAAAAATGCTTAATTTTAATCGAAATGGAAAAAAATTGGTTTATCGCTTCAATGAACAGTTGGAAAATTGGAAGAATTTAATAGAACAACAGCAAATAGGTATTAATAAATAAATAAATAAATGTTTTTAATTTGAATAGAAAATATGAAATTGTTTAAAATGCTTCTAATTAAGTAATAAACTTTATTATAGTTTAAAATTATCAGATAGAAGATTATATAACCAATTTTATGAGCACACCAAAGACATTTTTGGCCTGGAAAGTGTGCATTTGGGAGTTAAATTTGCTGAAAATACACAACAAATATATTTTCAACATCCAAATAACAACAATAATAACAATTTGCATGCAAATTTGGTTGGTAAATAAATAAAAATCTATTTTTCATCATTTTACAAATCTCTGACAATTATTTCTCGCAGATTTCTGAACTTTTGACTGAAAACAGATTCACTGAGTCCTCTTCCTCAACGACAGAAATGGCCTTAAAAGAATTGAAAGAAATTGTTTCTAAATGGGTGCTGTCTTATGTATAATTAGGGATGGCATTTAGGTTTATACCTTTTTTAATGCCTACAAATGCCTATTTTGGCACTTTAGTTCCTTTTTTAAACTTTTTGTGCCTATTTTGGCATTTTTTCAAAAATTTCTTAAGAAAAATGCTATCGAGAAAGACCCACCTAAAAAGCATTTTTCAATCAAAAAATTTTTCCCTAAATGAGATTTTCTTTAAAAAATGTACTCCAGCAACTTTTTTTGTTTCAAAAAAAACACCCAATTTTTCCGGCAAAAAATTCCCTTCTACGACTTTTTCCTGGACTAAAAATCACTTTTTGATAAAATTGTATTTAATATTGGGCGAGCAACTGCGAATCGCCAAATTGATTTATTGTTAAATTTGAATGATTTATTAAATTTTACCTTAAAAATGAAAATGTTTAGACCTTTTTAAATTGGACATTTAAAGTCCCTTTTTATAGTCAAATAATGAGGCGACACTGCTCGAGACCGGCTCTTACGTTCTCGGCACGCATTCGCAACTGTCGGACATCGACACAATTTGCATTGTGCCACAAAAATTGGGGCACAGAGAGGAGAAGGAGCGCTTTTACGGCATTTACTTATGCAATTTGGACATTGAAGCGGACCAAAGGCTTTGTGAGGACAATTCTTTGTATTGCCAATTTTGCAAGGTAAAAAATAAACAAAATGATTAAAATTTAATTCAAAAACAAAAAACGCATTTTAGAACCCTAAAATCGAAATGTTGCACAAAATCCCGAGCACTTTTGTCCCAATGATTGAACTTAAAATTGCAAAGATCGATTTTGACATTTCATTTGCGGCAATTCCGGACGTCGATTGGCTTCCGAAAGAGCCGCTCGGTGCAGACGAAGTCCAATTGATGATGAAATTTTTGGCCAAACAAAAGTCACCCCAGGAAGCAATGCTTAAGGCATTGTCGGGTAATTTGATTTGCATTTAATAATGTTAATTTGCTGAAATAAATTGTATTCGATCGATTAGACAGACAGATTGATTTATTACGAAAGCCAGGATTAGACCAGCTTTGATCATTGTGACTAGGATTTATATGCAAATTTATTTTTTGCATGATAATCCCAACCCTAATCATTAGCAACATTGAAAATACTTATTTTTTGAAATTTTCTACCATTTTCAGGTTATTTGGCCAACAAAGCAATTAAGAAAATGGTCGGAAGTAGAAACTCTACTAAATTCAAAAATTTATTGTGGACAACAAAATTTTGGGCAAAATGTGTGTCTTTAATCAATAATTAAACTAATTTATATTTAAAATTAAGCCAATCACATCTACGGCAACCAGCTAGGCTTTTTCAATGGAATTTCATTGGCAATTTTATGTGCAAAAATATTGTTTTATTATCCGAATGCGTCCGTTCCATTTATGCTAGAAAAGTTTATGCTAATATTTTCAACGTGGTAAAAATTAACATAATTTAATATTTAATAATTTTTATCAATTATTATTTTGCCTCAAGGAATTGGCCAATGCCCGTGAAAATTGCTGAAAACGGTCAAAATGATTTTGAACCTTTCAATTGGAGGCCACCGGCTGTCGGAATTGAAAAAGATCAAATGCAAATGCCAATAATCACTCCTACTGAACTTACGCAAAATGCCACCCAATACATAAACAAATCGACAATGAAAATAATACAAAACGAAATGAAGCAAAGTCTTTAATTATGCTTTTGTTTGTTATAAATTATTATAATTTTAGCGCTTTCTCAAATGATAATTTTGAAAAATGGGCCAATTTTATCGTCAGATAAAAATGAATGGAAGAAATTATTTCCCGCCAAACAATTCATTGAAAAGGTTGTGGTGGTGCCAAATAATACTTTTAGCTTACAGTACTTTTACTGTACTACGATTAAATTCAAATGGTTTAATTTTTTTATTTTAAAGACTCCTTTTTAAGTATTTAATGCCATTTTAATGTATCAGCGGCAAACTTTTGCTTTAACTGACCTATTCAGTACCGTCATTTTGTCGTGATCGCGTGCATTGTGAGCGTGAAACAGCACATTTTGCAGTTTTGTGGGTTTGTTGAGCGAAAACTGAGAGTGCAATTGTTGCATTTTGATCAAATTATGGACAGTTTGGTTGATTATAGCCACATAAAAAGCGATCAGCAATTTGGTGGAAACGATCAATGTCCGACAAAAATACGGGAAAATAATCCACGGTTCAGGTACCAAACAAATCCAATTACCTAATAGTTTAGAAAATGCCAAGTTTATTATTATTTTATCAGAAATCCATTATGCAAAATATGGTTGGTCGGAGTTAAAATGAACAATGCGTCTATGGAAAGCAATCAAAGAAATTCAAAAAATATAAAATTGGAGGAATATTTTGACGAAATTTTAAACAAAGAAATTGACATGAAAATATTCGCGGAATACGATGCAAAAGTGCTGAAGGGATGGTATCAGCACATCAAATTGGAATCAAAATATGTGAAATGGGGCGAATTGGACGGGTGGTAATCATTTTTAATCATTAATTAATAATTGAATATATAAGTAATAATAATTTAGGAATATTCAAACGGAAGCGATTATTTAAAAGTTATAAGCTTTAACGGATGAATTCATAGTTAATTATGCTGACTTTGTCAAATAAAATATTTGTCGCAATTTTTAATTAGTTTTTATTTACTTTTTGTTGGATAAAACATCAAAAACAAAAAATGCATAAATAAAAGAAACAATGAAACTTCTTAATTTTAATTCGTCTTTAGTGATAAATAAATGTTCAATTATATTTCTAATGATTAATTTTAATAGTTTTACTTAAAAATTTTATAAAGTTTAAATTTTATTTTATTAAAAATAAATTACAATTCTTTTGATTTCGAAAAAAGTGTTGGGTCTCTGACGATGGGATCAGCACATTTTTAGCTGTTCAAACAACTTAAAATGAAATAAAACACTAAAAATTTCCTAAAATATTTTCAAACTCAAATTTGGCCAGAACTCGTGCTTAATAAAGCTAAATCATAAATTCAGTTAGTATTTATACTCCCAATTTTTTCATTTTAATTAAAAAAAACCAAAATTAATTATCTGTTCAAAAATATATTCACAATGCAAGCTATTATATGCCTACTCCTCTTGCTTACTCTCCAAATAACAGAGATACTAACTCAGGTTCGGACTTTTAAACGTCAAAATCCACACAAAAACTTTAAAGTTTTCTAAAACATTTAAAATGAATTATAAGGCTTTTAAAGAATTGAGAAAAACAAATAATTTTAATCAATGACCTACACACTGATCAGGAGCAAATGGAAGAACTTAAGCAACATGAAGAAAAGCTATGGGGACAGATTGAGAAAGAGACTGATCAAAAACAGAAAGATGCGTTGAACACGGAACTGAACGACGTCCAAGGGAAGTTGAACAACATTTATGGACAGATGAAGAAGTCCAAGTAGTTCAACGACGTTCAAAGCCGAAGATCAGGATATTCTGATGACAATGCTTTGGGAACTGTACAAAGGGTAATGACGAAGAAAGAACAACAAAAAAAACTCCGCCGAATTTGCTTTCGATTCGTAAATTAAATTGTTAAAGGGTTCAAAAAGCTTCAATTTTATTTGCTATATTAAAAATATTCAATGAATCGATTTAATTTTATTTTTAAAGAAAGCCAATCCATCAATTCGTAAACAAATTGCCCCAGTCATAAATTGTTCTTCGCCGCCATCTTTGTTCCAAGTGCATCATTACGAACTAAACAACTTTATAAAAACAAATTTAAGCTAATTTAATTGTTTAAAAAATCATTACCGGTCCCACCACCAATTTTGGTGTCCATGCGTAGCCGACGTGGACGGAGTGTTGCTGGTGTCGTGCATGCCAATGCCGTGGCCGCACTCACATGGCGCTTTCGGCTTGTACAACGAGATTGGGTCAAACATAAAGCATTGGCACAGACGACAAGCTTTTAACAGAGTACGGTTAAACTAAAATGGCACCCACCAATTAAACTTACGTCCTTGTCCCATTGTTTCTCGAGTTAAAAGTTTAAAAAAAATCTGAAATTCACATTTTTAGATTCCCTTTGGAAAAGTTGACCCAAAATAATAAAATGGCTCTTTTGGGGGGTTTTTAGGGGGATAGGACGGGGGGGGGGGAGGGGTAAATTATTAACTAATTTTGACGATGGCAAATGAAATAAAAACAAAAATGTTTATGAATAGGTATGTGCACTATTTAACTATTGTGCACACCACTCACAACATTAAATGATTAAATGGCGCTGATATGAAAGACAAAGACGTTTTTGATGACAATGAAAAGCAGCAGAATTGGTTGAGAAAACATATGTAAATAATACATATTTGATAAGGAATATTTATGTACAAAAATAAAAATATTTTTAAATTTTGGTTTTTTTTAAAGATTTTACGGCTCATAATAAATATTTAAGGAAAGCTAAAATTATAAAAATTGAATAACAAATCAGAAATTAATATTTAAGGAAAGCTAAAATTATAAAAATTGAATAACAAATTAGAATTAATATTTAAGGAAAGCTAAAATTATAAAAATTGAATAACAAATCAGAAATTAATATTTAAGGAAAGCTAAAATTATAAAAATTGAATAACAAATTAGAATTAATATTTAAGGAAAGCTAAAATTATAAAAATTGAATAACAAATCAGAAATTAATATTTAAGGAAAGCTAAAATTATAAAAATTGAATAACAAATTAGAATTAATATTTAAGGAAAGCTAAAATTATAAAAATTGAATAACAAATCAGAAATTAATATTTAAGGAAAGCTAAAATTATAAAAATTGAATAACAAATTAGAATTAATATTTAAGGAAAGCTAAAATTATAAAAATTGAATAACAAATTAGAATTAATATTTAAGGAAAGCTAAAATTATAAAAATTGAATAACAAATCAGAAATTAGATCAAATTGCTTTATGTAAATTAAAGGAAAACCATCATTTCTGCAAAGAATAATATTTTTTTAATTGAAATCCTTACACAACAACAACTACCGGTTTCTTTAAGCTATTTGCTCGGATAATTAAATGTTAAAAAAAAATCAGCGTGTGAAAATGCCGACAATTAAACATGACAAAAATCCGTGAATAGCTGCGAATAATTTACCATAATAACATTTGTATCTTTTATTGCAGAGAAATAAGTTAATTAGTTTGCGGTGGTTGTATTATATTTAAAAACTTTACTCTTTGTTTCTCAATAATTGATTTTTGTTCTGTTACTGTCTCAAATGCGTTTTGTGTTCGTCATTCTCCGTCAACATCGAGCAGTAACAACGCATCACCCGCATCAATCAGTTCACTTCCCGTTATTGACATTGACAATACGTCCACTTCCGTCCACCCAACTGGCACCGGTCCAATGCAAGCCGCCGGCGTTCGGATTATTGATATTGATAATACCGGCAGCCCGACCGCCGGCCTGTCGTTTCATGCGCTGTATAAAGTAAAAATTGAAATATTTCCCAATTCAAAAATGAAAGATTCCTCCGATTCCGTTCACCTGCGAATCAGCTTCATTCAACGGCACAGAAGAGACAAATGAGACCTGAACAATACAGGCAGGACATGTTTATTACTCATTAACAATTACTCTTCTAATTTTAATTAGGTAATTAGTGTTTAAAAGGCCAACCAGAAGAAGCAGAAGCAGAACCAGCGGAAGCTTGGCAAAGTGTTGCATGTTTGTTGAGAACGGAAATGTTCACAAATTGAATATTAGCCGCTTGTGTTAGAGGATTGTGAGTGTCCCCCCCAATTGTTTGGAGGCCCTTTTATAGGCACATTTTCTACCCCTCCGTTTTGATTATTCATTTATAACCGTGGAGGAATGAATGAACGTGCGCATTTGTCGAATTAAATGCCAAAACTGTCCAAAAATGTTCCTAGAAAACGCCATCCGACAAAAAGTATTTGTAAAAAAGCAAGTTTAATCATAAGCTTGACATTTATAAGCATTTTTTTGTTAATTCGCAAATTGGTTAATGCTAAATTTTGTTGAATCATTTGTCGACTTACAATCTTTGTCAGATGGCTTTTCTGAGAACATTTTTTGTGGCCAACTTTGGTCTTTAATTGAACAAATCCCCACGTTTATTCATTCCCCCCCCCCCCCCCAGGGCTAAATGATTAATCAAAACGAAGTGGCGGAAATGTTCCTGCCTATAAAAGGGGCCGACAAACAATTTGGGGCACTCACATCCTCAACAATCCGCCTAAAAATCCATTAGTCCCCTAAAAACAAGCTCAAAATGCAATTTGCTAAGCTTCCAATGGTTCTGCTTCTGCTCCTTCTGGTCAGAGTTTCTCTTTAAACAATTTTTGGACTAATTAATATTTAAATCGCAATTAACAGGTGTCATTTGTCTCTTCCGTTGAAATTGGCGCGCCGGCGAATGGAATGGCCGCCGCTGCCGAAGTCTTTTGATTATTTTTAATTGCCAATTTCTTAAAAATGTTTTAAGCGCGTGAAACGACAAAACCGCTGCAGACCTGGCACTCGTGGCTGTCCGGTTGTAAACCAAGCTAATGTTGGTCAAAATCAGGGCCAAATCAATAACGGAAAATGAGGCAGCCTATGAGGAGAGGGCATTAAGAGAACGCATCGCTGGAGGGGCTGTGGAAGGAGAGAAAGACTATCTGAAAATATGTTTTTTGATGTACTGATTACGAATTTGTCGATAGAAAATAAAAAAGTTTAATGCGATTTTGGAACCGGTTTAAATATTTGAAAATTAAGGAAAAAATACTTTTGTAAACATCAAAGCCGGATAGGGGGAAAAGTTAGACAATAAGATGGAAAATAGCATCCAAAGTACCGCACACTCGACTACGGCGGCCAGTAGGTGGGACGAGACTCCGCCCTCCGGAAGAAGTCCGCGCGTGACCCGGCTGGGGGTAAGGGTCAATTGCGTCTCAGGAACGTTTAGCAAAATTTAAAGCGGTTCAAAACCGCTTTAAATTCTAAATTTCTAATTTTTATTGACGAATTCGTAATCAGCGCATCAGACAATTTTTAGAATAAAAAAATTCCCTTACAAATTTTGACAAAAAGGGTCCCCCCTATGGTTTTTGGCCAACTTTGAGGGGCCATAACTTTCTTTATAGTTGAGTCCGCGCAAAAATTTTTTGCAGGTTCGTGCGTTAGGGTTAGAGTGAAGACGAATGGTATATGAACTGAGCCATTCGTTAATGTGAGCTATGATCAACATTTACCAAAATTCATAATGAGTAATTAATTCGTAACAGCCAAACCCCCGTAATAGTAAGTAATTCGTTATAAGTAACTCGTAATTTTCAAAAAATTTTTTAATGGCATTTTTTACCGAGTTAATTTGATCCAACATCTCAGAAGCACAAGGAAATAGCCAAGTCATACAATCGAAATCACAATTAAATTTGAATTATCCCACACGGAAAGCGCTTTTTAGTTTCTTAGGTTTAGGCTTGGGGTGGGGGGGGGGGGTACCAAAAAAAGTCTATTTTTAGGGGGAGCATTTTCCTAATTTGTAAGAACATTTTTTTGAGAATTCTGCTTTACGGGGGGGGGGGGGGGGTCGGCGGTGCCGATAAGCCGGAAATTTTTGAAGATTTTAACAAGGGTTGTTAACAAAATTGCTCCAAAATTAACGAAACTTGGCCAATATTTCTTAAATTTTGGGAATTTTCCAAAATTTTAGAGAAATTTCACAAAAATTTATATTTTGTTTCAATTTTTCTTTGACTTCAATGAAAAAATGATGGCATTTTGATTATTTATTTATCGATTATAATTACAAATTTGCTTCAAACTAGGGTAGGAGCCGGGGGGGGGGATCCCCGGTCAAACCGGGGATCGGGGATACCGGGGACGGACAACCCGGGGATCCCCGGTTTCGGGGATGAGCAAACCGGGGAACGGGGATCCCCGGCCGGGGATGGGAAAAATCCATTTTTAGGGGTGCATTTTTGAAAAAATTCTATTTTTTGGGGGACTTTTTTTTAAAAATCGAAATTTCTTCAAATTAAAATGCACCCCTAAGAAAAGGCTTTTCTTATGGAAAATATGCACCCCAAAGATTTAATTTTTTATGGGAAGAGAGCCCGACGGTGCCGACAGGCGCCGTCGGGAAAATTTTTGGATTTTGGTTAAGAAATTTCACCAAAATTTTGGCAAAATTAAGAATTTTGTTTCAAAATTTTTAGAAAAATTGCAAAAAAAGTTTACATGAGAGTGGAGGATGTCCGGCGGTGCCGACAGGCGCCGCCGGAGAAATTTTTACAAAAATTAGCATCTTTGTTAAGAAAATTGAAGCAAAAATTCATAAGGGCGTGATGAAGGAAGGGTCGTCGGTGGCATTTTAATTTTAAAAAATTTGAAAATTTACTTAAATATTCTTTTAGTGGGGGAGCACACGCGACAGAACCAAAATAAATTTAAAAAAGTGGTCGCACCCAAGAGAGTCCGAACACAGACCGCAAGATAAGAGTTGCAGGAAGACAAACCAATAAACCAATCAATTCATTTGGGAGGATTAACCTAAAAAGGATTGAAATCTTTTTCAAAAAGCACGTCTCAACCAAAATTCAAACAATAAATCAATATAATTATTAAAATTCCTGATGTGATGCCATCTTTAGGGGTGCATTTTCATCCCCGTCCCCGGCCGGGGATGAGCACCGGGGATCCCCGTTTTCGGGGATGGCAAACCGGGGACCGGGGTCGGGGACGGGGATGAGAATGGCCGGGGATCCCCGGTTTTCCCCGTCCCCGTCCCCGGCCGGCTCCTACCCTACTTCAAACACAGAATATTTGCACTGCAATTTTGAACATTTTTAATCGTAATCATTTTTAATCATTAGTACGTGTTAAATTAAATTTATTCCAATCCCATGTAATATGTATAGGTAATTCATTTATTCTATTTAATTAATTTAGGACCAAATAATATGACCAATAACAAATATTCACAATAACAAATGCCAGGGGGAATAGCACACGTGATTTTTGATCAATTTTGTTGGCCATTTCGCGCCCTCTGAGTTGAGCCAGTGTTCGTTTGATCAACACGGCCTGCTTACTGACCTGCCCAATTTTATTTTATTTAAGATTAATTACAAATTTAATTTTTACTTGGTTTCTGATCACTCGTGCCGATTCACGAATCGAATTTTTTCTCTGAACGGCATGCACGCGAATGTGTTCTTCGTCGCTGTATTGAAACGGTCCGGGCAATGATGACCTTTATTAAAAAGTCTTCAATAATTCTTGATTTTCACAACATTGTGTTAAATCAACTCAAATAATTAAACACAAATACAATAAAAATTGAAAGGTTTCTTGAAAATAAATAAATTTCCGAATTTTAGACCTATTTTAAGCACCAAAAATTGCCATCAAAAAATCCAAACCTTTTCTTATAAAAGTTTTTGACGGACCTTGACAACGGTTTCATTCGAGCGGACCTTGACAACGGTTTCATTCGAGCTTCGTCCATGTGGAAGAAGTCGGCACTCAAAAAATTTCTGCTCATTTTTCGTCGCTCCTCCTCCGTCGTCGATGAACAAACTTCCGATTCTAAACTCGAAATTTAAATGAACACTTACAAATTAGTGCCCAAATTATAAGATTTGTTTATAAAAACTGCATTTGATATTTTTAAAAGTCTCTTTTTCAGCAGCCTCCAACACTTATTTTTCAATCACTGAATGTCCTTTCAGAAAATTTTAGTTGGCCACTCTGAATTAAAAATATGTACATTTATATTTTTTGTTTGACCTTTTTCCCCATTCCCGGAATTTTTGTCAATTTTTTTGCCGTTTTTATATCGGAAACTTCGCGCACTCATCGAAGGGCGTGTTGGATGATTCATCACAGTCCGGTGCCGAAAGCTGTCTCGCTCGCTCATCAACCTGCCGTTTGCAAGCACTCCGCACCCTCTTTTTTGCCAATTCCTAGGCAATTTTATTAAATATTTTTAAATTTATTTAATTGCCAAAAAGATGCAAGCATTAATTGCAACGTTAAAAACATTTTTTCCAAAAAAAAGGGTTGGTTTAGTCCATTTAGTAATTCTGCTGAATCAATTTTAAAAACGTTTAACAAACTGTCCATTTTTGGTGTTGAAATATGTGCTAAAATTGTCTTGAAAACAATCTTTTTAATTGAGTTTTCCCGAATTCAGCAGCCGCACCTATGCAACTGTTCAGGGGTGAGGAACTGCTCAAGGTCAAGCTGTACAGCGGCGGCATCATCGGCCGGGTCGTTTGAGTTGGGCGTGGAGGTGGCGCCACCGGCACCAAACAACGAGTTCAAAGTGTCCGAGTCCACCACCAGCGGGGGCTGAACCTTCTGATGATGGGCCAATTGGAACAGATGCTCCTGATTCTTGGCAAAGTGCGCGATTGTGTACTCGACCATGACAGCTGACAACAATTTAATATTTATTTAACAATTAATTTTTGTTGTTACCGAACACAAAAACCATGCACATGTTCATCCAAGAATCAATTGCCTTAATGTAGGAGACTTCGGGCAACGCGAGTTTCACAGCATTTGCCTGAAACAGCAGCAAAACTTCGTTCCAATAAAATATGTAATTCAAAAAATGGACTTGTGTGGCAATTGTGAGAAGAGTTGTGATAGACAAAGAAACCCGGGCCGGCGCCGAATCGATGTCCAGCCAGAAATTGAACCTAAAAAGAGCGATAAATGATAATTAATATAATTAGAGCCCGGACCGATCGAGATCTCATGGAGATTCTCGATCAAAATCTCGGTCGGTCCTAAGTCAATTAACATAATTATGATTACCATGAGATTATAACGATGAGTGCGGTCGGCAAGTAAGTTTGAATTATATGGTGAAGCATGGCCCGTTCAACTAAAAACAAATTTGAGACACTCTTTAATAATTTGTATAAATTTAAAAAAAATTTATAATCCAAAATATTTTGAAGATTTTACAGAATAAATAAATTATTAAAAAACATATTTATGTGCATCATACCGTAAAACACCGCCGTCATACAGCTCCAAATGCCTTTATTAAAGTCCAATCGTCATGTTTTAAACATTTAATCCCCTCCGTTTACCTTCAACATAGGTTCCGTTACATTCTCCGGTGTCAATTCGTACCAAGTTCATGTCTTAATAACAAATTGTTTTATTTATTATTTTTATAATTATTTACCCGGCATTTTAATGTCCATATTTCTGTCGATTGGCGGATTAATCCGTGTGGACCATCGAAGACGCAAATGTGTCTCGGGATAGGCATCTAAAACAAAAACAAATTTAATAAAATCCCCGACAAAATCTCACAGCTCAATATTCTCAGCTCACAAATTTGTGAATCCAGCGGATATTTCCATAGGTCCATCATGCAAATTGCCACCAGTGATATACGACAATCGTACCAAACCCTGGAAATTGGCATTTTTGCCAAACGAAGACTAAATCAAATAAATATTAAATGAGCACCTCCCGTTTGGGTAAATCCAAATCATAAAATTGTCATCCGTTATCTCTTGGAATGATGCTTGTTTGGCGTTTGCAAAATAAATGTCGGGATGCCAAAGTTTCTGATGCGTTTTATTTTAATATTCAAAAGGGTAAAAGCCCGCTTTACCTTAAAAACGTGCTTATCCCGAATCAATAAGGGGCCCGTGCCATTATGCCTTAACCGCACGTCATCCCATTCCTGCAATTTTTGCTGTAATTTTTCGAATTTCACAAATTGTTTTTTAGTGTTCTTTGAATTACATCAATTTTATTAAATTAAAAAGGTCGGCATTTTGACCTGGTACATGTACATGTCCAAATGATAGTCCATGGTTTGTGCACTGAAACTTGAAATGCCCTCAATGTACATTGACATTGAAACATTTGTTGCTGTTCCTGTACAATTTTAGTAAAAAATTTGATCACTTCCGATTGCGAGTGTGCTCTACCTTTATCCTGTGTTGGGGTGGCATATTTATTGTATCTTTTTTCATCATCCAACAATGCAATATATTCTAAAAAAAATATAAAATTTTGAAACATTTCTTTTTATTTATTTTTTACCATTTGTCAATGGCACCATATTTTCGTTGGCCATTATAATTTGGTGCACAAAAAAACCAAAAATCAGGAAAAGACGAAAGAATTCGATGCGCCCGAACATTTATGGCTTTTGTGTGAACAAAATGACGTTTTTTAAGGAACAAACAATATTTATAAATAATTTTCCTTAAATTCACTAATTAAAGTAATTACAATAATTAAAAGTCCATTAAATTTCATCTTATCGCTTAGAAACTTTCACAAAAGCATCAAATCGGCGTTTAAAGTCCCTAAAATAAGCTTAATTTTGCCATTTTGTTGCAATCGCCGCATTAATAGCGATCACTCACTCCTCAAATTCCGCCTAAACTCCCGACTTTACAGCGCCAAATGCATCCGATGGAATAATGATCCATCAATTAGACAATTAATCGATCGATTAAATGATAAATGGGGCAAATTCATTGCAGAAAAAGCATATAAAATGTAAAATAAATGCGATTTGAATTTCTGAGATATTCCAATGGGAAGAAGCTCAAAGCAATTAATTGGTCTAAAAGTGTGATTAATGTGTTGTGTTTATTTTGGACCAATTTTGTGTAAACATTTCCCCTAAATAATCCGATTAATTTTGTCCAGTAAATTGGGCAATTTTTGCTTTTAAAAATATAAAATGTTTTTGAGTGATTCAAATGGACAAATATAATAAAATATAAAATGTTTTGAGTGATTCAAATGGACAAATAAATATAAAAGAATATCGACATCTGCGACATTTTGGCAGTTTGAGCGTCAAATTGCAGATGTTTGTGAAGAACAATTTGGATGATATTCATTTATTATTCGCGATAAAAATAGAAAAAAAGGATAGCCAAACACCAAATAAATTTGGAAAATAAAACACCAATTTTTGATTTGAAATTCTTAGTCATAAAGATGATTACCGGTATATTCGTCAAAATAGAGGAAATTTATGTCAAATTTTTTGGGTTTTGACCGGGCCCGGAAAATTGCGAGTTTTTTGCTTTTTGCGCTATAATTCCCGGGTTTTTGAACCAATTCCAATCCCGGTCCATGCCTTATCCGAAAATCTCGGGTTTTGTTCTGCTCTAAATTTGTCAAGCACAACTCTAATAAAGAGTTCACAGGCGACAAGAAAATGTTTGGCAGCAAAAAACTTTCTGGTATTTTGAATGGCATATGCCAACGCAAGCAACTGTTTGTGATATGGTGGCATTTACTGATGACGACGAAAATCCCACAGAATTTTCTCATAATTGGGGGCACAGCTTTTGGCTGAAGGAGGCAGTGGAAGAGCAAACAACCCCGCCGGTATTATTGGCATTATTATAATGTTGAGATATTTATTTGTGTGTTGTGCCGTCGCCCCCCATTCGCCTCAGTTTTCATTAAGCGTCTCCCGTTACGACTAACGACGCCGCGCCCTTTGGGTTTGCCCAGATGCCGCCCCCCTCCCTCCCCCCGGGGGGGAGGGGGGCGGCATTCTTTGACATTTCCCACGAATTTTCTTCGCCCGCCACATCATCAACAATGGCACCAAATGTTGTGAGAAAGAGGTGATCAAATTAAATGGAAAGGGGCGGGGGAGTAAAAAAGTTTTTTGGAATAAGTGAAATTTGTACAATTCCCCTCCCCCCCCCCCCCCCACCCTTTCGTGCGTTTTGAATTCGTGGGATAAAGCGGGGAAAGCAATTTCGATGGGATAATAAATTGAATGACCAAAACGAAAGGATGTGAAAGAATTTTTGTAGTACTGATCTTTAAAATAGCTTAACTTTCTGTTATAAATATACTAAGTATATGTTATAGAAAATTTAAAAATCGGCGATCAGAACCAAGGCTGGACGTAATCACGCCAATCACGGCCTTTTTGGGGGTCCGTGATCACGGCTCACGGATTTTTGAAATAATCCGTGTTTTTGATCAGTGATCAGTGATTGATGTTGAAGTACGGATTAATAAAAATAATTTTTCGAAACAAATAATTCGGAAATTATTTTGATGCCTCTGCAAAATTCTTTCCCACTTTTGTTCACCGGATAAATTTCCGGTGGTGCACTGGACGCCCCCCCCCACCCCCCTATTCCTAAAAAGCTTCAAAAAATACCGAATTTTTAAAATTTTGTTGCAAATCTTTTAACAAATTGAGTCAAAAATTCCAAATTTTCTCGGCGGCGCCTATGGGTCCAAAAGGGTCAGGAAATCGCAAATAAATTTTGTACAAATGCATAATTTAGTAATTTAATTAAACATTTATAATTAACATTGGAAAAGCAATGGGAGGCAAATCCTTATCTGACAAAAATCATAAAACAAAGTAAAAATGTTGCCGGAATTTATTAAAACATTTTTTTTCCTCCATCGAATGGTCGCTTAATGTGGTGGTTTTGAACGAGTGAATGGAAAGTTTGGTCCACGACCCGACCAATATTCATTCGTTCGTTCCCATTTCCACGTAAATTTAGGCTTTTGAGAAAGAATTCATCCAAATTTTGCTCATTTCTTTTCAAATGGGCGGCAACCTTTTTGTTGAATGGGAATGTTGGGAGTCCCATTACTTTGGTTTTCATTTTTGCTCAGTTTCCGTGGCATTTTTTCTTTTTTTGGAACCTTTGTCCAGTTTTTGAATTTTGCACTCAATTTTCAGAGCTAAGATTCATATTTCGCCTTGTAACCATTTCGCCTACAAGGCTAAAAAAGTACCATGGGTGGCCTATAACATTTTAAATTGAAATATGCTATCGGCGATTAAAATGGAAATAAACAAACATTTGCATAACCAAAATAAAATGTATTTAAAAATTTTTGTTCCAAACAATTGAAAACGGCGGCTACCCATCAAAAGTGTCCAAGCACCAAAGAAATTGGCATTTGCATAAATTGCCATCGGCGTGGAAACAATTGGTCTCTGGGAACTAACAAATTCGCATCTTTTGCATATGGAAATCATTCATCAGCCAAAGCGGAAAACAGCCAACATTTTTTTTTCGATTTTTATATGCCTAAGGCATTTTCATATTTAAAATTTTTGGGTTAAAATTATCCGAAACTTAAACGATCTACCGCTTAATTATCCGGTATTCGGTTGGACACCCGGGGGTTTTTTTGGAGAGAATCCGGGGGGGGGGCGGATAACCGGGGTTTTCACTTTACCAAAATAATGACTTTAAAACTATATCAAAAATATGTTTGCAAAACAACATCAGGTTTAAATTAAGAATTTGAACAAAACAACATTTAAGAAAAAAATTCTTCAAAAAATCATTGTAAAATCAACAAAAAATCAATCAAAAATCTTTTTGTTCGTAAATAATACTTTTCCAATGATATTCATTTCGCTATTTTTTTCGTTTTTACCCTTTAGCTTTTCACCCATAACCTTTCGTGTCAATGGATTTTTGAGAAAAAAAGGAATATCGACAATTAAAATGGTAGGGGGGGGGGGTTTGATGGGGGAGGATGGACTTCATGGACTTCATGCTGAGAGAGTTGAGGAGTTATTGGCATTAGGTTTGGGCAAGGAGCTGAAAAATGTCTGTGATGGAGGGGCGAGGTATTGGCACTCACATTTTAGGGCACGAGAATGTGAGTACAAATGGGACGGGCTTTGGGGCGAGGGGGGGGGGGGGGGGGGAGGGGGTCGAGTGTCTCGACACTTGAACTGGGACGAAAAAAAGGGGGCCCCATATTATTGACAATCTTTTAGAAGAAAAAAGTTAAAATAATAAAAAAGATATACCTATTCAAATTTCCAAAATTAGCCTTCCCTTTACTACGCATGAAATTCCCTAAATTCACAAAACAAATATTAGACAAATAAAATGTTGTGATTTTTTAACAAAGTCAAAAACAAATTTGAGAGCAAAAAACCAAGAAAATTACCTATTTCACTGAAAGTGTAAGTGAGTCGAATAAAATAGTGCAACAAAATGGCAATGCACAAAATTATCCATTTTTTGCTATTTTTTGGAAAACCCATAACAAGTGGCCCACCCAAATGTTGTTGCCGTTTAAGTTAACACACTTTTTGGCCAAAGAGCAAAAATTTCCATGCATAAAAATACCAAAAATTACAACAAAAAAATATAAAACAATTAAATTAAATTTTTTTTAAAGATTATTCCAAATTTATACTATGAATTTATTTTTAAATTTTCCAAATGAAATTCTGCCCAATTATTAATTTTAGCAGAAAAATATTTGAAAGACAATGAATGGAATTGCGAATTATGCTTCTGCATATTCGCAAAAGTGCCCCCTAATATAATGAGTCTGCCTGCCTTATAAAATATGGACCAATTAAATGTGGGACGTTTGTTTAGTTTTTGTCTTTTATTCACAGAAAATCATAATCCAAATTGATTAACAAAATCAAAAAAAAATAATTAAAAATTCATATAAGAATTTGACTCATTATTCCTTCCGAAAAATGACATTAAAAAGCTCATTTGTTTTGGAAACGCTTAGGAATGAATGTGTGTGTGCTGGTGCGGAATTTTTTGCTTTTATGACGAATAAAATCGAAGAATGCGAATGAAATAAAAAGAATTTGAATGTTGCGTTAATTAAAACTAACAAATGATTTTAATTTTAAAATAAAATTAATCAATATCACCGACTTACTAGGAAGTAAGCAACAAAATATTAAATAAAATATTTATAAAGCGAATAAGGCTAAGCATCAGCGATCTCAAAAAGACAAAACATCATAAATTACTTGAGGTACATAAATGTTGATGCTTTTTGAATTTTAATTTTGTCAAATTAAATTTAAATTTTTGAATTTATTCCAAAAAATCACATAGGGCGCGGCGCGACTTTCCATTTATTCTTAAGGCGGTGCCGTTGGACACTGCTCGCAGTTGCATGCAGCCGCAGGCCATTCCGGGTAATCCGCTTTGCCGTCCGCGTTCAGTTTCATCGCCGGCGGCGGTTGTTCGCTTTGTCCGGTTCTGTTACCAAATTTTGTGTGTGCGTTCGCGACAATCGCCTCGCAGCACTTCTGCACGTCCGCCTGCTGGTACTGACAGCAACGGAGTTGCATGTCATGAATGTGATGAATAAGCAGGGCCGTGTAATTCTCACCTGACGATAAAAGTTGGAATTGGCAAAATAAAATTGGCAGGAATTTAAAATTCTGTCCAAGTTCGAATGAATTTAAATAGGGTTTTGCTCCCCGACCCTTCGGGGGATGGCAAGTCGGGAGTCGGGGAAGAGGCAGGTCCAGGCCAAAAATTGTCGGAAAGCAACACTAATTTTAAACTTATTTTTATGAAAGCGAATAATTGGTTACTAATTGTTTTAAATAAATGTTAATACAATTTACTCGAATTTTCTGGCATTTTAGGAAAATGAGGGAACATTTGTCCATTAGCGCCACGAAAAGTTTTGCAAAATTTTCCGGTTGCATTTCCATGCGATGATTCGTTGCCGAAACCGGGTGCATTGCCGTGCCAAATGCGTATTGGGTCAATGGCCATTGAAGTGCCCGTGTTGTTTTGGCCAAATGTGCCAAACAAAAAGTTGGCCAGTAAAATTATTTTTATTATCATTTTGATGTAAAATCTGACTCTTCAAGTAACACTTTAAAAATATTTAAATTTTAAACTAATAAAATTTATATTATAAATTTAAACCCCTATTTAGTAAAAAATTTCTTATTTATATATGCCTAATATATTTTTTTAATTTTAAACGTTTTTAATTGGGGGATTTTTTTTAAAAAATGGTCGTGAACTGAGTGATAATCTGGCGCGATATCGGATAATTGGCATGTCACATGCTTCTGTGTGATGGCAATTGTAAAACTGCGAAGAAATGACGCACATTTTTACAAATCACTCAAAAATAGGCGAAAAAATAAAATTTATGAGAAAATTGAAGGATTCATGGCCGGCGCCAACGGACAAGTCGGCATGAAATGAATTTAATTGCATTTTCGTTTTGATCAGATCCACATCGGATACATTGGCAAGCGGCCGGACAAATGTGTGGCAATCAAATTGATTGACATCGAAAATTACGAGATTAAAAAAATATTCGAGAATTCAATTTTATTATGAACAAAATACAAAAAAAGTTGCCATCGAAAAAGCGACAGCACATCATTAAACTGATCGATTAGTTAAAATTTATTTAAAGCTTAAAAATGGTCTTTTTCAGAACATAATTAGCTGATTTACCCTTCTTTTCTTCCACGTTTGAAAAATGAAAGAATTAATTATATACCTAGATTTTAAATATAATTGTATCTATTGATATAAATAAATAAATAAGTTTCTTTTTTATTAAAAGCATTTCTTTGAATTATGGTTCAGTTTGGAGAACCCCGTAAATTCAGACCGGTCTGAATATATTCGAATTCTTTTTATTCCAATTATGTTTCTTAAACTCTTCTCTTAAGCGGAAATGCGAAGAGAGAAATTAGTGAAAATGATGAAAAAAATTCCCTTTAATTGGACGCCGCCGAAGGGGAAAGCGATGCCAATCAAATTGAATATGGCGCCCTAATAATGGAACTTGGCACGCGAACATTTGGCGAAAAGATTTACACCCAAAAAACGAATTTTCAAAGTGATCAAAATTTCATAAAAAGTGATAAAACTGTTGTTGGACAACTGTCAGCTATCGTAATAATTTTTGAAATCTTTAATTTTGCTGACGAAATTTGGAATTCCAGTCCGCCGGCGTCAAAATTCCATTGAAACCAGGGATGTGCTCTGGTCGCCTTTTTTAAAACCAGAAATCAGAATTCTGATCGCGCAAAAAAAACCAGAATCAGAAAACAGAATTCTGATGCCCAAAACAACCAGAAATTCTGGTAAAAGAACAGAAATTTTTTAAAAATTTTAACGAATCATATAATATTAAATCTAACAAATTTTTACAACATAAATGTCATCCCTAAATCAACCCGATCTTTTCGGTTATCGAAGAAACCCGAAAAAAAATTGTATTTTTTTAAATTTCAAAGAAAGCATTTTTTGAAATTTTGGTGGCAAATCTTTCGCTGCCCCACATAATGGCAAAGCCACGAAATGTCAACTCAGTCAAAAACCACGAAATGGCAAAAATAAATAAAAAAATTTTTCTAAGTCGATAAAAAGAGTTTCTAAAGGTTTTCGGGGCGTAGAATCCGAATCTGACCTCTATTTTAACCAATCCAGAACCCCGAACCCGAATTCGAACCTTTTTTCGGAATTTATAACTTTTCCAAAATTCACATTTATGTCTCAAAATCAATTAAAAAGCACAAAATTATGCGAATCGCAAGTAAATGATCGAATTCATGATCGATTTGTCTCATCAATTATTTGTAACTTAGAAAGTGGAGGCCGCAAATTTTGAAATTTGCGTTGTAGTTACAAATGAAATGCTTCGAAAGTTTATTTTTTATTGTGTACCAATCTGCTACTGAACCACAACCTGTGCATTGTTAGTTCTACATTTGTCCTCAACAACAGATTGATGATGATTCCAATTATTAAGCAGAAAAATTGGTTAATTAACATTATTTCTCCTAATATATGTTCTAAAGTTAAATATACCTTTTAAATTAATTTCAAATGCTACTTTTTAAAATAATTGAATATTGCATATGTTCATGTGCGAGCATAACATCATAATAAGGTTCTACTTGGCTGTTTGAATAAAAGATAAAGC
The DNA here is from genome assembly GCA_020449905.1 of Globodera pallida. Taxonomy (NCBI): domain Eukaryota; kingdom Metazoa; phylum Nematoda; class Chromadorea; order Rhabditida; family Heteroderidae; genus Globodera; species Globodera pallida. Next base: position 2,214,562 of record JAIXHY010000016.1, read on the forward strand.
TGACAATGAAAGGACCCAAAAAATCAATTGGTCAAATAGATTTTCAGAAATTTAGACCATTGTTTTCTAAAACCCCATTTATTCCGAACAGAAAATTGAAAAACTTTTGATTTTTGATCCCTTTTAGAATGTACCCGCCTAGCGCGTCGGGCCGGAGTGTCGCGGATAGAGCCCGCGCATGGTTGCTGTCCAGTTACCATCAAACTTTTGATTTTGCTTCATCGGGAAAAAGACTAAGGTAATTTTAGCATTTACACAAAAATTAGTATATTAGTGATTTAGATTTGGTCAATTTTATAAACACCTGCGGACCAAAAAAAGTCACAAAATTGATGTCTTTTACTCGGATATCAACCGGTTATTTATCGAATTGCCTGAGCGAGAGTACAATTTGGCGATGTTTAACTGCAAACATTGGGCAGCCAGTTTTTATCCTAAAAGTAAGAAAAAATTTTTAAAAATTTATAAAACTATTAATTAAAATATTTTGAAAAAATTATTTAATAAAATTATTTTTAATTTTAGTTCTCAACAAATCGAGATTCTTCACAAAAACGTGCAAGTGTCATTCAACCAACCATACTGCAACTTCCATCGAGGGTAAGCTCGTATGAAATCATGTAACAACTTTTTAAAACCAAAAGTTTTTTAGTTCATAAAAATGATGATTTTGTCGCCATGGTCGCATTTACTTGCATGGCCTGTCATCAGAATATGTGCCGAACTTTCGTATATTCAGAGCGTGGGCGTGAGTGGAAGTATACTTTCTTAACTAAAATTTTTTAACCGGATTAATAATTTTATTGATTTATTTTTTAAGGCCTGGCGTTTTTGAACAGAAAAGCAGAGCCAATTATTACGCCAATTTAAACACCGGCATGCACCTGATTATGGAGGTGTATGCTCGTATGCCGGACCAACAAAGTTATCGATTTGCACGATACAATGCAGCACATTGGTGCAAAGATTTTTTTGATTAAGGTAGGTAATAGAAGCCCCCATTTGCTTCAAACAATTTTAACAAAAAAGCGATTTAAAATCCATCGGCGCATCCACACGGGCGGCGAAAATCTATTTAAAATAAGTGAAAATGAATTCTGCAAAAAAATACAATTAACTTTCTGTAATGCGCGAAACAATATTTCTTTTAATGATTTAAAATCTTACAGAAATTTCTTCTATTTAGTGTGCTCACGCAACGTGCATTGAATTGATCGCTGTTCTTCAGTTGTGTTAAAAGTGTGTCGGAAAGTCGGAATTTTTTTTTCATTAAATCCATTTAAAAAAATTTTACGATTTTGTTTGCTTTTCATTTTGGTTTCGAATGCATTTATTCTTCGTTCAGATTTAATAAAAAACTTGGGGCCCCAATACCTTTGGCAAGCTGCATTTAATAGAATTTGAATTGTCGAAAGGTAAGATCTGACAATTAATATCACTAAAATTTTAATTGAGTTGAGCATAATAATTATTTTAACTTCGGTTGGTCGCCTCTTATAAAGTGTTGAAATATGAAAAAAACAATTACTATATAATTGTAGAAGTTTGCTAGATACGAGTAGACAACAAAATACATAGTATGTATGTATATGATGGGCGTTGTAATAATTTTTATTTCAAAGGATTTGTTGAAATTTACTTTTTAATTTCAATAAATAATTGGTCGTAATTAATTGTTTAAAATTTCTTAAGATTATTTATACTTAATAATAAATAGGGCTTTTATTTGTATTTCAATTATTGATTATCCAAACATTTTCTGGCCAATCCCGAAGACTCACTTTACAAAAAATCAATGCAATGGCACCTAAAATTTCGGAATTTATTTTATTGGCTGCTCACTGTTTTCACAATAAATTTAATATGATCAAATTTGAATCAAAATTAAAATAATCATTTCATTTTAGTCCAAAAAATCCTAAATTTTGGCTCGTAACACCGACCAATTTTGAGCTTTTGAAGTCATGATCGGCTTATTTAGCAATTCATTTTTACATTTATTTTTGTAAATTTAGCTGAATTGTTCACTCAAAGAACAAGTTGCTCGACTCCACTGTTCAAAATGTTTTAATAATTATAATTATTTTAAAATTTAATAAAATTATCAAATTATTATATTACGTCAACCAAGACAAAAAATTACACCAAATATATTCATCATCCGATAAACTATTCCACTGAATGGCTCACAGAATTTAATGTGAAAATGCAAAAAGCCGAGTTTGCTGTCAGATATGTACAATTTAAAACTAGCGAATTTGGCATTTTAAACCACTGAGTACTGAATGAATGTAGCCTGCTGGGTTTGGGGGAAAAGGATGGTCGAAATTCCAAATTTCGGAATTTCGACTTACGAAATTTTTGTGCTTGAAAATCCGAGTTCCGTCTTCCGAGTCATTCATTATTCAAAAAAAACACCTTCAGAAAACCTTTAAAAGGTAATTATTTTTTTTGCAAATTTTAGGTTTAAAATTTTTTTTAAAACTTTCCGAGTTCCGTATCGAAATTTAAATATAGAGAAATGCATTGATTTTGGATTAAGATTGTTTGAAACTTCTTGTTTAAGCATAAAAGGGTTCGCTTTGCCAGGAATAAGTTTCAATAAAATTAGGCAATTTTAAGTGACAAATTTACAAACTTCTTTTATTTTAAATATTGGTGGTACTTAAACGCTTTATGTATGTATTTGATGTATTCATTCTTTTTATTTGAGCTTTCATAATTGCATTTTACATTTTAAGAATCTGTTGAATGTTGTGCCGGTGATGCAATGAGCGCTAAAGGAATTTTGGATTTTTTGAACGGAGAATGTTGCCCGTACGAATTGTACGGAGAGCGGTGGGAGTTTATCCAAATTTTTGACGGGCTATCGGTGAAAAATTTGGACCAAAACATTGGGGAAAAAATTACATTAATTAAATGACTTTAAAGAAAAAGAGAAATTGTTGGAATTGAAAAGAATGCTGAGAAAAGCGCTCTTAAAACGAAGAGAAGCCGTTGACGGTTTGAAAATGATCAAAACGCATTGCGACACGCTTACAACCGGCCGTTATTGAAACGACTCAAAATTTATTTCTGATTAATAATTAATTAAATAATTCTGACCAAAAAATGCTTATTGCTTTGAATTTGCTAAAATTATTTGTAACTGGTTTTCCCCAAAATGCTGGCTCATTATGGGGTGCACTCACAAATCAGCAGCAGCAGACAAAATTAGGCGAAACGCCAATATTTACGCAATTTTACCACTAAAATTTGATTTTCCCGTTTCCCGATCCCGGTTCAAAATACTGGTCCCGATCCCGGTTCAAAATACTGGTCCCGATCCCGGTTCAAAATACTGGTCCCGATCCCGGTTCAAAATACTGGTCCCGATCCCGATCCCGGCTTTCGCGGTCCCAGGGTCCCGGTTTTTCCCAAAAATCCCGTTCCCGACATACTCTACTCCTGAATAACAATTTTAATAGTGCTTGAATTCATTTGTAAATTATATCGTTGGCAAACAAAGTCTGTCATTGGGCTATTTATAAAAATTTTATATTGAATAACATTTTTAATAGAGTCCGGACCAAAACCCAAAACCAAAACATTTTTGGGTTGTTTTGTACAAAATTTTTGACCAAAACTTTTGACCAAATTTTGTTTGGTCCAAATTGGGAAAAAACCAAAACAAAACCAAAAGCGAAATAAACCCAAAACTTTTGACCAAATTTTGTTTGGTCCAAGCCCATTTTTGTACAAAATTTTTGGGTGTCTTCCAGTTGAATTTACACCCCTAAAGATGGCATCATCGAATGGTTTTTCAATCTTTTTTTACAAGAATCCATTAAATAATTGATGTCTTAGTGGTTTGTCTTTACGCTAACTCTTACGTTATGTGTTGGGTTCGAACCTCCTTTAGTGCGAGCACTTATTTATAATTTTTCCTCTGCTCACATACGCTTCCCCCCATTAATAAATATTTATTAATATCTTTTTAAATATTTTTTAATTTAAAATTCACGCAAAAAAAGGAATTTTTGAAAAAAATTCATCACATTTTTCTGAATTTCTGCTTCAAATTTCTTAACAAAGATTGGCATTTTTTTTTTGTAAAAATTGCCGAACATCTTTCATTCCTAAAAAGAAAAAGCTTCAAAAAATTACCGTTTTGAAAATTTGCCAAGTTTTTGGGGTTTGTCATGTATGGATGGGGTGGGGGGACGGTTTGTAGTTGGCGTGATTGACGTGACACTGGTCAAACAATGCTTTGAATACAATTTTATTTAAAAAATCGTAAATTTAGGCTTTTTGTTAGTTTTACTAAAAAACTTTTGGGTTTTGTACAAATTTTGGGTTTAGCCAGACCAAAAAAAACCAAAACCAAAATAAACCCAAAAGTTTTGACCAAATTTTGTTTGGGTCAAATTGGAGCACAACCCAAAATAAACCCAAAACCAAAATAAACCCAAAAGTTTTGACCAAATTTTGTTTGGTCCAAGTTTCCGGTCTCTAATTTTTAATAGTGCTACACAATATAACTTACGCCCCAATAGATTTGCTGGCTTAGCCTAATTTAGAGAGATTCTAGCTGACGTCTCTTTTAAGTATATGCGCATGTGATTGGTGACTGAATTAATTCAATATATTCACATTCAATTGAGTGGTATGCTTCATTGTATATTTCATGAATAAAATTATTATAATCCAAATACATAAAGCTTCGCTAAAATTACGAATTTTCTTTTGGTAGTAGGAGGAAAAAATAAAAAAACGCATAAAATGGCAATTTGTTTGTCTTAATCAAAAATTGCTAGAAATGTTTTTTGCATTAATTTCAGAAAAACTTTGTGCGACGAATTTTTCGCGGAATGCTTTCTTTTCCAAAACTCATTTTTTTGGCACTCATTTTGCAAATCCTCGTCCATTGTTTGGATGCCGAACCTAAAAAACAATTTGGCTTTATTTGCACAAGCAAGTCGACTACCGTGAAGGACTACGGCCGCTGTGAGGTGAATGATGACGTTTTACGCTTTTTCATTGTCGGCGACATCGGCGGCGAGGAGTACAAGCTAAGCAAAAAGACTACGGTTGCTGACCAACAACAACAACAGTGCACGGTGAATAGTGGAGGTAACGTGCCCCATGCCTCTGAAACGTGAATTGTAGGGTAGAGCAAAAGCGGTTTTAAACCGGGGGTAATTTTTTAACCTCTTCTTTGGAAAAAAATTCGTAATTTTTGGACCTATTTTTTTAGCAAAATTGTTAAAATCTTAAAATTTTTTCCCCGGCTGGGACTCCTCCCATTCCTAAAAACATGAAAAAATAACCTATTTTTAAAATGCTTACAAATCTCTCTCAACAAAAAAGGGAAAAGCACTCCCTAAAAATTGATTTTTTAGATCCCCCCAAGGCAAACCCTAAGATACTTACTGTTTCTTTCAGAAGGTACGGTAGCTGTCCACTCCTGTACGGGGGAGGAGGTGAAGCATCGGCCCACACAGGCACAAAAAGAAGTGGCAAAAGCGATGGATTTGCTGTCAGCAGAACGGGGATTAAATGCAAAAGAATTGGCAAAAGCGATGGATTTGCTGTCAGTAGAACGGGGATTAAATGCAAAAGAATTGGCAAAAGCGATGGATTTGCTGTCAGTAGAACGGGGATTAAATGCAAAAGAATTGGCAAAAGCGATGGATTTGCTGTCAGCAGAACGGGGATTAAATGCAAAAGAATTGGCAAAAGCGATGGATTTGCTGTCAGCAGAACGGGGATTAAATGCAAAAGAATTGGCAAAAGCGATGGATTTGCTGTCAGTAGAACGGGGATTAAATGCTAAATTTAAAGTCAATTTTTTGCTGAACACAGGAGACAATTTCTATGAGCATGGTGTGACTTTTGACGATGCTATCACGCGATTTAATGAGGTTATCAACTGATTCAAATCATTCTCTCAATAATTACAAAAATTTTTTTTTGTCCATAATAAGATGTTCAAATATTTTGTAGAATTTTGTACAAATCTACAATTATCCCAGCCTTGATGTTCCATGGTATACAATCGCTGGAAATAATGACTGGGAAAGCAAAGATGGAATTCAGCCTCAAATTGAACTGCTTGATGGCAAATGGTAAGTGAATTAGAGAGTTGATCATCGGCATTGTTAAAGAATTCACCAATGGCAAATCACTTATCTGATACCGATTTCATGATCAAAGATGGGCAAAATTTTTGTTTTGTAAATTTCGTAAATTAAACTAAAACAAAAATTTCGTTAAGAACATTTGATTTTGCCCATCTTTTATCAAAATCTAATTGAAAATTCAAAAATGCGAAATGTTTCTCAAAATTAGGACCTTTCCCGCCCAATATTATGTGGTACATTATAACGTTGGACAAGACCACAGTACCCAAATCCAAGTTCGTTTTATTATGATCGATACTACGGTACTTTGTGGGAATGGCACTAAAGATTTCGAGCGCTTGAGAACAAAGCCTGAGGAGCACAAAAAATATGTAAACAAGATAACGGAAGCCAAAAAACAGTTCACCTGGTTGCAAAAAGAACTGAGGGAGGCAAATCGAAGGTTTTTAAATATAAAAAAAGATTTATCAAATAAAACCCAATTTATTTAAATGGATGGTCCAATGAGCGACTTTCCCTAGCATTAAATGAAAACGCCCGCCTGAAACCGTGTCGTTTAGGGGCGGGGGGGGGGGGGGGGGGGGGGGAGGGGGGTACGTGCCGGGAATGTAACCGGATTCCTAATATTTTTAGACCCGGAAGTCAGGTTTTCGGACTTTGGGCAAAAAATCCGGGAAACTCACAAAATTGGCAGATTTTTCGTTAGTTTGTATTTAGTTATCCAAACAATAGGCCATGTTGTGGCAATGTTGTTAAATTCATTAACGGCAGGATGACATTTCATCCACGCGACACTTCATCCACTAACCCAAAATACGACACTTCATCCACTAACCCAAAAACGACACTTCATCCACGCGACACTTCCTCCACGCGACACTTCATCCACTTACCCAAAATACGACACTTCATCCACTAACCCAAAATACGACACTTCATCCACGCGACATTTCATCCACGAACCCAAAAAACGACAGAAGTGCTAAAATGAGAAAATGAGTCATCTGTAAATCTTGCCATTGAATAATAAATTTTATTGAGAGCAATAAGTTAAAATTCAAAAAAATAAATATGCTAAAAATTTTGGCAATGAGCACAATTATGTCCTCTTCAAGAGTTGGATCCCGGGCCCGTTTCTTGGCATTTTTTACTTGTTCAAGCTTTTCGCGCCTAGATACCATTTAACTACGCCGGAAGAATAAATTTTGGTGCAAAATTGAACTAATAAATAAGCTTAAAATGTTAAACGTTAAGAAAAAAAATTTCGCTAACTAATAAAATCAATGATTTTCTGAAGCTTTTGCGAATTATGCACGAAAAACACGGTTTTAGTCGAAAATTTCGTCGTTTTAACTCACCTATCCGGACCTAAAAACTCTATTATGGGATTTTCTACCTAAAATAGGGGCAGTGGATGAAGTGTCGTATTTTGGGTTAGTGGATGAAGTGTCGTTTTTTGGGTTAGTGGATGAAATGTCGCGTGGAGGAAATGTCGCGTGGATGAAGTGTCGTTTTTGGGTTAGTGGATGAAGTGTCGTATTTTGGGTTAGTGGATGAAGTGTCGCGTGGATGAAGTGTCGTGTGGATGAAGTGTCGCGTGGATGAAATGTCGGCGTCCCTCATTAACATTATAATATGTATGACAGAAAATCATAAATTTTGTGATATCGATTAAATTGAAGGCGTGTGCACTTTTTGTTTGTGGTTGGCCATCATGGAATGCACTTTCTCCCCCCCGCGCCACGTTCGTTTTCCTGCGCACCGAAACTGCACAGATTTCTGAAGCAATTCAAAGTGCAGGCCTATTTTGCGGGACATCAGCACAACTTGAAGCATATCGACTTGGGCACCGGAGTCAAATTCATTACGTCCGGCGCGGGTTCTCGGATGGAAGCCCCCCCTAATGGGAGTGGACTCAAGGACGGCGCGGGTTCTCGGATGGAAGCCCCATCTGATGGGAGGGGACTCAAGGACGGCGCGGGTTCTCGGATGGAAGCCCCCTCTAGTGGGAGGGGACTCAAGGACGGCGCGGGTTCTCGGATGGAAGCCCCCCCTAATGGGAGTGGACTCAAGGACGGCGCGGCTTCTCGGATGGAAGCCCGCTCTAATGAGAGGGGACTCAAGGACGGCGCGGCTTCTCGGATGGAAGCCCCCCCTAATGGGAGTGGACTCAAGGACGGCGCGGCTTCTCGGATGGAAGCCCCCCCTAATGGGAGTGGACTCAAGGACGGCGCGGCTTCTCGGATGGAAGCCCTCTCTAATGAGAGGGGACTCAAGGACGTCGCGGGTTCTCGGATGGAAGCCCGCTCTAATGAGAGGGGACTCAAGGACGGCGCGGCTTCTCGGATGGAAGCCCGCTCTAATGAGAGGGGACTCAAGGACGATATCATAAAATTTAGGTGAGTTTAGGCAAATAAATAGAAGTGATTTATCTATCATTTTACTTTAACTTTTTGTTAGGATTTGCGCAATAATTCGTATTGTTTGGAATATGTTGTTAATTTATTAGATATTCATTTGAAATTTTAGCGTATATTATTTTTCTAAACTCTTATTATTTGGCGTGTAAATAAAATTTTTTTGAATTTTTCAGATATCCCAAGATTCTTGGCGAAGTATCAAAGATAAAAGGTGAAGAAACCCGAGCTCGAGGCGTTCTCGACGGAGGAGCATTTGTTGGAGTTGAAATTAATGCCAAAGAAGGGAAAGCCAAATTTAACTTTTATGCGGCCGGAAGGCTTTATCACGACGATGAGACAAACACGGAGTTGGAGGAGCCGCATCAATTTGAGGAAACATTTGAAATAGAGGCCAGAGACGTTAAAAAAATGGGTACAATTAAATCAAAAATTTAAAAACGAATTATTGGGCTTGAAATTGATAATAACAAAAAAATTTTTAACAAGCATTTTTTTATTTAACTTTATAGTAATAATAATATTAAGAAAACTTTTACTTCTGATTTAATGCTTTTGGGTTTTCTTCAAATTATTTTAAAGATGAAAATGACAATATTTGTGACGAATTTTTGGCGCTAAAGCAATTGGTGGACGATAATGAGCACTTCAAAAGGGATAATGATAATGAGAGAATGCAAGACCTTTTGGGTGCATATTTTTGCATAGATTTGAGGGACAGTGAACAACAAAAAGAATCGGGCAAATCTTCCCAAACTAAAAAGTCCGGCTTTGGTTGGAGAAAAGTAAACGCAAATTCGAAATTTGAAGTCTATGCAAAGGAAGCATTTGATGATTTACGGCAAACATTTAAAATTAGCTACCGAGACTTGGCGGTATATTAAAAATAATTATGAAAAAACTCAAATAATTTTTAAGGAATCATTTTTATCCGACGATTTGGTAGAGCAAAAAACGCTTGGCAAAAAAAGAGTTTTTCGTACAATGGACGAGAAATTTCTGCTAAAAACCATTTCCGGTGACGGCGATGTGCACACGTTTATGAAAACGTTGCCAGGAAAGGGAAAAGAGTCGTCTTCGGACAGCATTTTGTTGGTTTTACGTCCGGTTACTGAGGTAAAACAAAATTTTAAAATTTAATTAAATCAACAAATGTTTTTTGATTGGAATAGGTCAACCCGCCGCCTTTCATACCTTCTTTAAAGTTCAAAATTTGCTGTTTTAGGGAAACGATCAAAAGGATAGCGAATTGTTTGCTGTAATCGGAGAGGCCAACAACGGAAAAGCAAAGTGATTGAAGAATCAATGAGGCAGATTTCTATTATTTTTGTGGGATTTGCTAAAACCCGGACGGATCTGGATCCAGACCTGGATTTTTCTAGACTTCCAGATCCAGAATCCAGGTATTTTCGTCGGAGCACCCTGGATCTGGATATCCAGAAACCTGCATTTTTAATCCAGGCAAATTCAGATCCAATTCTTTTCCAAAATCCAGATCCGAATCCATTTACCATTTCATCGTATTGAAACGATAAAGTTGCTGCACTTTTTCATAAAGTTGATGTTGCGAAACGCTCGAAATTTGGAATTTGAGTTGAAGAAATGCTTTCAAATCTAGATGTAAAATAAGCAGAATTGTTTGTTAGGTAATTTGACTATAATTAGTAGAGACCGGATTTATATTGACTAAAAAACGCAAAATATTGACTTAAATTGAACAAAACTCCCAAAAAGTGTCAAAATGTTGCTTAAAAAATGGGAAAACTAACCAAATCCAGTCATTTTATGCGTAAAACCCTTCAAAATTCGTAAATCTTTATTAATTTTGCTCTCATAATTGTAAATGTATTACTTTTTACGTTTTTCAAAATTTTATAAAAATATCAAATAAAAATTTTTAGGAAAAATGGCCATCCTTGGGCGGGCGGGGGGAGGGGGTGGATTTTTGGTCAAAGAAAAAAAAGTCATTTTTTAGGGGTGCATTTTTGGTTTGAAAAATTCTTTGTTTTTTTTTGTTGCATTTTTCTTAAGAAATTTTTGGAAGTGCCTGAAATATTGAAAAAATGCCTAAAAATGGCATTTTTCTCAAGAAAAATGCCTAAATATTGATTTATTATGAAAAAATGGCGAAATATTGATTTATTCTCAAAAAAGCTAAAATATTGATTTATATTGACTAAAAAGTCGCTCTAATTCTAAAATTTTTCGAAATGAATGCTATTTCCGGGCTTCTCTCATCAAATCATGCGGAAACGTGGAAATTCGCAAGTTTTGGGGTCCTTTTCCACGGTTTTTCCACGTTTTTTTAAAGCTGGCACTTTTGGGGTTTTTTGTCACGTTTTTTCCACGTTTAGCCTCGAATGGACTTTCTTTCAATTTATTGGATATATTTAAAAAATATGTAGACATTTCGCCAATATTTGGCCTTTCTCAGCCAAATTTGCTCAAAATGGTGATAAATATGTTATTTAATGATAGTTCGAGCAATTTTATATTAAATTAAAAGCTTAAAAAAATTTCCCACGTTTTTGAACTCGTTTTCCATGTTTTAGGGTTTTGCCGATAACATCCCTGCTTTAGAATGAAGTCATAATTTGATTCTACGGCCTCGAAAACCATCTAAAGGACCATTTTGTCAACTTTTAAACTCAGTATGGCAGCGCCCAAACTTCCCTTGGAAATTTTTGCGAATAGAAAAAAAATTAATAATAATTTGCGCTGATTCAAAATCTTTCGTTGTTCATCGGTTACAAGTAGGGTGGCACGGGACCGGGACGGGATTTCCCGGTTTTTTCAGGTCCCGGTCCCGGTTTTTTAGTCCCGCCGGGACCGGGACTAAGCATTTTTAAGCACATAAAAACATACATATTTTATTCTTTAAAATAGGGAGAGGTATACAGAACATTTTAAAATTTTCGGATTGTTAAATATTATTCTTAAATTTAATTTATCATATCAAAACGAAACGCCAAAAAAAAACACGTCACTTTCCAATTGGACATGGGGCAGCATTTAACATTCTACCAAAAATGATGTCCGCGGGGTACAATCATCATCACTCGTCCATCTGAACACTGATGGTCGGCCTGTGAATGCACATTTATCACAAAACCGATGGATGTGTAAGCCGTAAAATTGTCCATCCCATTGAAGTCAATAGATTATTTTTAAATTAACGCTAAAAATGCCCTCGGGCCTTTAGTTTTCACTCATTTTTGGAAGTTGCTTTTCAAAGGGTGGCTTTAGTTTAGAGGGAATACGGTAGCATACAAACTTTAGGGGGAATACGGTAGCATACAAACAAACCTTAGGGGGAATACGGTAGCATACAAACAAACTTTAGGGGGAATACGGTAGCATACAAACAAACTTTAGGGGGAATACGGTAGCATACAAACAAACTTCGCCGAACAATTAAAATGTTCCAATTTCTCCGTTTTTATTTGCCGCTGCTGGGCATCGCTTGTGCCGTAATAATGGCACCGATGTTGGCCAATGCCAACAGCGACAACGCCAGTGCAAGCGCAGCGTTTGTGCAGAAATCGGACTTAATTAGCACAGAAATTTCAAGAATAGGCATAGGTATATATACTGATTGTTTAAGCTGCTCGAAATTGCCCTGTTGAATATTTTGCATTTTGAGTCCCGGCCCCGGCACTGGAACTCATTCTCGATCCCACGAGCATTTCAAGTCTCGCACAACTCGGTCCAGGAATGCTTTTGGTGCTGAAAAATGCTGAGTCGGAAATTTCGAACCCGGGTTAACCCTATTGACTTGATTTGATTCTGAACAATTGCATTTGGACTTTTTATCCTACAAATTCAAACAATTATTATTAATTTTATTATTATTCACAGAATGCGACGCGTTCTTGAAGGAGAAGTGCACGTGCCATTTGCATAAATGCCGCCCAACGCAAGAGTTTAGTGCGGGCATTTGTTGCACTGCCGGCTATGTGTCGGAATGTTGCAACGAATTGGTCAGTTTGTGTGTGCCGTGGTCATTTGTCCGTCCGTATTTAAATATGCCTAAACACGCAAATGGCAAAATACGATGTCGGCGGACCTGCTGCTCTCGACTCGCATTCCGATAACTTATTTTTAAAACTAACTGTTTTGTTTTAACATTTGAAATATTTTTCAAAATTTGTCATTTAATAAAAAATAATAAGAAACAAAGAAAGAAGAAAACAAAATTGGAAGAAAAAAAATCACTCCGGAACCTCAAGAACGAAATAAAACTATACGAAATAAATAAAAATTGCTTAATTTAACATTTTGTTTTTTTAGTTTTTTCCTAGCGCCTGCACATCGGCTGCCAACCATTGCCCGTGCGGTTGGGGCACGTGCGTCCCGAACACGGGACGAGCGGGCGACGATTGTTGCAACGATCACCATTCGTGGCAATGTTGCCAAAAAGGGGGAGGGGTAAAAAATTTTAAATGTCCATCCCCGCGGGGGGCAAAAAAAACACACTTCAGTGCCCGGACATTTCAGTGCCGTTGACAGACTAAATGGTGCCGTTAGTTTAGTTTAAACTTAAAGTTATAAACAACGGCACTTGAAATTTCCTGACTCCGCTCACTAAATCCACCGATAATTTGTCCAAAACCCGTCGTTATTTATTTGTTGCAGAATTTATTCATTCCATTCCATTTTTTCAGGCACAGGGAGGCACGTTTATTATTTTTGGATCGGCAGTGTCTCAAGAGTTCGGCTGGGCCAAGAAATGCATCATTGGTACCAAATAATGCAAACCCAACCGTATTTTAAATGAAAAAGTCTACGATGTGTCCTTTTTTCAACAAACCAAATTACTCGGAATTGTGGCGGCATTTTCAAAAAAAAAAATTCAAATCTTTTGTCAAATTTTCATACAATTTTTTTAGCGTTTGTGGTGCTGTTCGATTTGCTTATGCAACGTCATCTCTTCTGACCATTTTTTGGTTGTGGCTGATAATGTGGAACAATTTTAAATGGTGATCAGTGATTTTGTCGAATTTTTTTGAAACGTTTTTAAATTTATGATCTGATCAAGCGCCTTTTCCAATAAACCAAAATTGAATGTAAAAAAATTTGTTAAAGAAGAATTTGTTCCTTTTGTGTGCGGAGTTCAGATCACCGAATTGTTCGGACAACTGAAACGGATCAGCAGATCGGACATTTGGGGATTAACCAACAGCCGAAATATTAAGCCCTAACTTTAATTTAAAATTATCGATTAAAAAAAATTAATGCCAAAAAGTAGAGACCACCGGACGGCATGGAATCCCGTCGGGTTTTTCTGGGATCCCGAATGAATGAATTTGTGATTCCGACGGATCCCGACCAGCCGAGCCTTTTTTCAATTGACGGGATTGAGAGTTGGCAGGGATCCCGACCGAGCAATCTTCAATCCCGGGATTGAAAAGCGATTTTCTGAGCGATCTGCTGGATGATGCCAATGGGAAAGTGACGCTGATTGTGGATGACTGCTGTGTCTATGTCGGTTTTTGGGGGCAAAAAAACCGTTTTTGAATATTTGAGCGATGTTCGGTTGGCGAAGCGATGGCTGCTCATGGGAAGCCGGTTTATCTCTTTTCCCATCGGCGGACTTTACACCAACGGACTTTGAATTCGCTTTAAAAATTCGATAGAAACGTAAACCATCGTCACCACAAAATCAGACAAAATTCTGCTAGTCATGTTTCGCTGAATGAAAAACGGACAAAATGTCTGCTAGCCAAAATCTGAATATGTCCGCTAGTCGAACGGACAAAATGCCCGCTAGTCAAAATCTGAATATGTCCGCTAATCGAAAATCGGACAAAATGCCCGCTAGTCAAAATCTGAATATGTCCGCTAATCGAAAATCGGACAAATTGTCTAATTTCCCCAGATAGACAAAATCAAAAAACACCAATAGTTGAAGAAAAAAAACAACTTCGATTCGAAATATTTTGTTAAATTCAAACGTTATAGTTTTTATGATTTAACACAGTGGGAGTTGTGATAAAAAATATTTTTGAATAAATTTTGTAATAACTTAAAAAACTTTATATAATAATAATTAGTGCCCAAAAACTGAATGCTTTTTACGACGGATACATCGCCGCATTTATTTCAAAAGTCAATGGCATCAATCAGCCAAATAAAGTGCCAATGCCAGCACCCAATGAGGAGCCAACCATGCCGGCCGAAGATTTTGCTCCTTCGCCCAGCAGAGAGGCGGACGAAGACTTCAACGCGTTGTCCACCAGAATTTCGGTGAACTTACCGAACAATTCGCTGAGTTGCTTCCTGAGTTCTAAACAATCAGAAATTTAATGATCGGAATCCTGATCAAGATCGGCCGAACTTTGTAGCTGCTTAGCTGTCCCGTTCTTGGTTTTGGACTTGAAAATCTAATTTCTTGATGTAAACCTTCAAGAATTGACTCGGACTAATCTCTCACAAACACTCAATTTTTTACAATTTATCGATGTTTGTTAAAAACGTTACTGAAGCCGGAACCGCTGATTTTTTGCTGTAAAGCAAGACTGCTCTGACCAATGATCTGCTCAATCTTCAAGAATTGCGAAAATTAGACCCTCATTTGTCTTTATTTTAATGTTTTATTTTAATTAATTTCAACCCAAGTTTTGTTATGCCCGTAGCGAGCTGCATTTGCAAGCTGTTCTTCAACTGTTGGCAATTGTGACGATTTATTTGCTGAGTCGGCTTCACAGGTGACCGATTTTCCAACCCAAAAAAGTGAATGTTTTATAAAAAAAAACAATTTTCACATGCCAGCAATTCATTTTAATTTGAAATTTTGCATAAAAAAAGCAATTCCTAATTTTTTTTAAATTGTCCCAACGGCTTTTTAAATTACTGAAATGTCAAATATGGAGCCAAATCAAAAAATATGTATGTGTAAATTAATGCCAATGCCTCAACTGACTTGGCTGAGCGCTCGTCGTGAGATGGCATTCGCATTTGGGTCCGGGGGCAACCAACAATCGTTGGCATTGACGCATGCCCTGTCCTTACTGCCCATCACTTTGTTAAACGTGCCGAGCAAAAGCTGAACGTATAAAAATCAATGAATTATGCGAGCTTTTATAGTAGGGTTGGACAAAACCGGATAATCCGGAACCGGTATGGAAAAATTTTGGATCCGGTCTTGAACGATGACAGCTAAATTATGCTGGATCCGGTACCGGTATCCGGGTGTTTTTGAGCTATCCGGTATCCGGGGGACCCGGATAATATCCGGTTTTGTCCAACCCTATTTTATAGCTAGGGAGACCAAGCAACAACAAAAAAAATTATACCTTATGGTTGCGTTACTTCTTCACACAATTTAAATTTGATCAATTTTTTAATATTTTTTTAAATATTTAAAACAAAAACAAACGATTTGCTTCGCGTTGTTGTTGCTCGCTTGATACACAACCTTATGTTCGCCAACATAGATGACTGAACGAGTCGTAGTAACGTTCTTAAAATTTGACAAAATTCATAAAATAAAATAAACATTACTCGTTTTTGGTTGAATTTGACTAATTTAGTCCATTTTGATGTGACAAGACCCGCGACCTGTTTTGCTTGTGCCAATTTCTGGATGGTGATGATGTCCCCACTTTTCAATTGGCTTAACAATTCTTCCATTGAATGCCACACTTTGCAATTGGCCGGCTTCACCAATTCATCATTGGCTGAACCGTCCATTTCTTCGGCCAAAGTGAGCAAAACGCCGCAAATGCTTACAATGAAAAACAGCGTAAAAATTTGCATTTATTGGTAATTTAAAATCTAAAAACATTATTTGCCAAATTTGGGGGGATCGGGGGGCATTGTTAGTTTGGAAGAGCGCTTGGAATTAATTTCCAATGATTTTAATTATAAAATATTTTATTTTCTGTAAAAAATTTAAGCTTTAATTACATACTTTTAGCTCTTCCGAATTCATTTTTCTTTTCGACTTAAAGAAATTTAGCTTACCTATCTTTGGTGACAAATCGCATTTACAAACTTTTGATATAAAATTTTGAATAAATGCCAACCAAATGCTGATGCATTTATTTGTTGATGTGAAACAAAATATTACAAATGAATCACTGACATTTTTCTCGTTAAATGCGAAACTAAAATATTTTGCACTTTGAAAAAGTTATGAAATAATGATCCCTCCCCCACCCAAAATTTATTTGAACTTCCCAGACCTAAAACGTAAAAAATGATAAAATGTTAAAATTCAAATTTAATATTAAAGCTTTACCTTTCTTTGCTATTATTTCAGCGAAATGGCTGAACATTTTATGCATACGTTACGTTCCATCATTCTGTTGCTGTTGTGGTGCCAATACGGCACCAATTCGAACAGCATGCCGTCGATTCACTGTAGCAGTGGCATCTCCACATTTAAAAGCACTGAATTTATGCGTGCCGAAGAAATGGTCATTAAAGGGAATTTGTCCGTCGGCGACATCATCGAGAGCAAAATCGTTACCGCACTGCCAAACGGAACATTGCTTGAGCTGGTGAGCAGCAGTTGGCATGCCATCTAACAAATAAACAAACATTTAACTAATTGAAAAAATTATAGAAATGTCATGGAAAATATTTGTTCAAAAAGTAATACATTTTAGTCCGGTTTTCGTCCCCGACTTTTTTGAATTTTTCGGGGTTTTGGCTGGGAAAACCCCGAACCCCGACTATTTTGGTCGGGGACGAAAACCCCGACCCCGACTTTTTCCACCCCCGAGGGGTCGGGGCTCAACCCTACATTTTGATCGCCAAAAGCGGGGCTTAAACGCAAATGTATTTTTTTTTCTTTAATTTTAAGCCTCTTTTCCACAAAGCCGTAGTTGTGAATCCAGAGACTTTACAAATTGTGCAATATCGCTACAAAGATCAAAAGGACACGACGGCGGAGGAACGGCACGAAATGGCGGCATTGAAAGGGCAAATGGCAGCCGAGGGATCCAACGACGTGGTCAACAATTTGCTCGATTCAGTCGTTGAAGAAGCAAAGCGCAACTTTCGAAATGCCGACGGATTGGTTGGTAATGGCATTTTTTCCGGCGCTTTTTTGTTTGTTTGTTTCTATCGTCTAAAATAGGCTTTAAAACGCAAAAATGAGTTTTTTTGTTGTTCAATAATTGGAGCTAAAATATGCGAATTTATTTTAAATCTAAATGAATAAATTATAAAAATATATAAAATCCAGGCTGCAATTCGAAACGTGCGTATCAATTGTTATGGGCCTATTGAAAACGGAATGATGGACCTAATGCGTAAATACAAAACTGGAAATCGAAAGGTTCATCACTAAAAACTGCTTTTGGATTCAAAAAGCCATCCAATTACCAAAAATATCATTTTATTTATTTTGCTGTAATTTTTTTACAAAATTTTCATTAGGTTTATTTGGACAATTTGGTCGAAAGCTTCCAAGAGCCATGCCGAATAAACAACAATTTAGACATGTGTTTGGCACCGTTGCAATCCAAAGAAATTGCGCGACGTGCGCTGGTCCGAGTACGTTTTTTTTTGTGTGAACACAGAGATCGGACCGATCGATATTCTCGACTCCGTAAATCTCGATCGAGATTTTTTGAGATTCTTGATCGAAATCTCGATCGGTCCTCAAGTCCGATTTCTAGTGAACACATTGCAAAACGCCTTGAAATATGAAAGAAATCAATTTAATTATCTTTTTATATTTGCGCCCCTTTAATTATTATTTTTATAATTTTTTGAATCTTAAAATGTATTGCTTAAGTTTATTGAAGATTGGCGAAGAACAGTTTGATCTCCAACACCAAAACTGTGAAACATTTGTAAATTGGATTCGCTACGGTGCAAATTACTCGGAGCAGGCAATTCATTTTATTTAATATTATTATTATATAAATAATTTAAAAAAATAAAGGGTGAACGCATTGGAAAAGTGTTGAAGAATGGCATCAACGGTTTTGAGGCGCTCTGTGAACGTGCCAACCAGGCGTTGGTGAACATTGTGGAAGGGGAAATCGAACGAGTCAAGAATAAAGTGATTGGCGGCGGCTTCAAAGGTGCAGGGGCCGGCATCGTATTGGGCGGTCTCGGCTGTTTGATGGCCCCTCCGGCGTGTCCGGCCATTGCTGCGGTGGCAATTGTTGGAACGGCGGGAGCAAACGCTTTTTGGAATTTCAGAGACGCCAGGGACCAGGCGAGTGCCGAAAATGGATTTTTAACAAAATTACACACAAAAACTATTCACGCCATTTTTGAAATTTGGCCAGTAGAAAAAATGAATAATAATTTGCGCTGATTAAAAAATCTTTTGTTGTTCATCGGTTACAGGCGATGGGCAATGTTGAAAGTGAGATGAAAGCAAAGTTGGAGCAGTACAAGCCGGAGTTTGTGCGCATTGTTCGCGACTTGGTGGTGGGATTGAAGCTGGAGAAGATCGTCAAAATTAATGTGTAAAAATCATTCAAAAAGCGCCAACAATGATTAAGTGAATTAGTTAGTATAATACTCGAAACAACACATAAAATCTTTTACGCTCCTTTTTTATTTGACTCATTTTTTAGTGTATTTTCCAAAACTAATTTACGAGCTTACGCTTATAGCTTAGTAATTTCATAGTTTCGCTAAAAATAGGTACCCCTAATCGGGGGGGGGGGGGAATTATGCTTTGTGTAAAATCAATTGGTTCATCAGTTAGAGGAGGTTGGGTGGATGAGGCGAGTGAATGTGAAATGTAATTTTTCATTATTACAAGAATTTCCAATTCCAGGTTGAACAATTCTTTCTGCTTCCATTGGCTAAACAATTTTTATATTTATTTCAAGCATTTTCATTTCAAAAAAGTTATAATATTTTAGAAATGCTAATTTTGTTAAATTTTATTTTATTTGTCGGCGGACTCTCCTTCACCAACGCAAGTCCCACGCATATGTCTCCCCGTAAAATCCTCAACATTAGCAGCAACAAACAGAATGTTCAAATAGGTCAAAGAATGGACTCAAATTATTAACATTTAAATCAAATTGAAAGATTATATTATGAATTATGACTGGAGCCTGCATTCTTAGGCACTAAAAACTCCAAAATAGTCATAAACATCCCAAAAGCTCAAAAAATTCCAAAATAGCAAGTAAAAATCCGATTTCGGACAAAATTCCTCATTTTTCTGAAAAAGCAAAAATTTGATTATTAGCGGAACATTTTGGTCCAAGAAAACGTTGATTTTTATACCTTTTTATTTAGATTCAAAGATTAAGATCACTTTGGATTACGAAGATATGGTTCTTTTTGAAGCGCAAGTTGTTCACAAAATTGTGAATGTTTTTATCGATAAAGTTCAAATAATTCCAAAGAATCCGACAAATGCACAAAAACGTTCCGATTGCAAACAATCTAAAACAAATAAACAAAATTCGCGTTCCATTGGTTGGCTTTTATTCTTTTTAAAAACAATTTAAAAAACTAAAGAAAAAATTCAAAGTAGAGAGATCGGACCGATCGAGATCTCGAACCAGGATTTTTTCGATGTATTGATGAAAATCTCATTTTTCAAAGAAAAGTTTGGTTTTTCGAAATCTCGATTGGTCCTCAAGTCCGGGCTCTAATTCAAAGTTTGGTTCAGGCTCAACTTCTCAAGGAGCAACAACAATTTTTGAGGTATAAAAAATGCTGTCGTCAAGTGTATATCACCCACTACAATAAGTTTATTTTGCAGGAGTTAAACTCAATATTAGAACAAATTGAAAATGCCGAGCTCAAAAAGAAATATCGGCAAATAATTGCACCGTTTATCCAATTTTTGGAGCAGATAAATTGTAATATTTAAAATAAAAAAATATTAAATTTTCAAATTCAGCAGCTAAATCCACTGAAATTGAGGCGAACAAGTTGATTGTCTTCCAAACAAAAGTGGCCATTGCCTTAGGGTTGGCAATTACGCAAAGTTGCCTCAGGGAGGATGGCGATAACAAAGAGCAGACGCACAATTGGTGGCGCGTGTTTCGCTCCTCGTAAAAGATTTTATCGCCGAATTATTTTTTTAATTTAAATTTTGAATTAGGACTTTATGAAGCGAGATTTTGGTTCGAGAATCTCAAATGAAATCTTTCGGTCTATTTCACTTTTTATATTTAAAATGATTAGGTAGATTAATTTATGATTATTCGTTAAGCTAATTTGTATTAGTAACGTATACTACTTGAATGGCAAAGTACAGTACTTGAAACTGGCCCTCGTAATTAATGTTTATTTTTTTGCTGATTTTTCTAACTCTAAATTCGTTAACATTTCTTTTGTCGGACCTCTCCAAAATGCTTTCATTTTTGACACACGTTGGCGAGATGTACAAAAAGTGAACGGAAACAAGAAAATTTTGCTGGAAAAAATTCATTCGGACCGAAAAATACAAGCCAGTTGAACTGCTTGAATTTCTTTAAATTGGACAGTTACATACTTCGAAAATTAACATATTCGTCCTTGATTATTAAATCCAAGCCTTTTCGACACGATCCCTGCTGTCTGTCTGTATTAACTAAAAGAAAAAATTAAGATTCCCTGACGCAATAATGTCTGCGGCTCAACAACAATCATCGAGTTCTGACGATTTGCGAAAAACGTTGAATCAGCATTGCATGGGCGGCCTTAGACGCTATGAAATGTTGAAAAACCAATTGTATGTGTTTGAATAGATGAATAATATTTATATATATATATTTTGCTAATAATTTGCTTTTTGTTTGTCTGACTTTACATCTTAATTAATAAATTAATTAGTTTTATTAATTTTTGATTATCAACATTTATTTGTAAAGTTAAATCATAAAATTAAGAGAAAAGGATAATCATTTGCACAAGTCAAACTTGAAGGTAAAAAAAGATCTGTTCGACATAAAATTAGTTGCTTTGAATGGTGAACCCGTCGATAAATGTAATTTTTTTTAAATTTACCTACTTTATATTACAAAATATCACTTACCTATTTTAATATAATTAAAATAATTAAACAACTGTCATTAAATTTGTAATGCAATTAATTTAGCAAAAATAGAAATTGGTGAATTGGACAATGCAACTCCTATTGTGCTGTCCGTTTATGAGCTCAACTCATATAAGAAATTTAAGCATATCGCACTTTTATTGGGGGACATTGGTATGGTAAACAAATTTTAAATATTATAAATAAATATTTAACAGAAATTCATTATGGTTTCTACGGAGTGAGGCTAACAAAATTTGGTGGCTTTGCTAAACCGGGACAACTGAAGTTTACGTAAGATAAAATGTTTTTATAATTCATTATTTAAGCTGCCCGGGATCAGGATTTTGTCTGCATTCCTGGGGACACTGCTCAATCTTGAATCCTAATCACAAAACTGGGACTCTCTCTGCCTGACCCTTTTTGTTAAATGTTCCGTACTGATCGGACCCGGATTTGGTTTTTGGTGGTTTGTCCATTCATTTAGCTTCTAACTTGAAGATAGCTTTTACCCAAAGTAAGCTTTAAATGTGATATCAAAAATATTTGATTTGGTCGGCTAAGAAAAAAGAGAAAGTTCGAGAGGTGGAACGGCGTCGTCTTTTACCGTATAAATTGTGCTTAACTTTTAGCCAAAAAGTGTTGCTGTCCAATGTGTACACGAACTTCAGTGTTCGTCAAATTCAGTCAGTACTCGACTATTTGGAATTGGGCCCCTACAGGGATTACCATTTTGTGGAGAAAAATTGTTCCGACTTCACAAAGGATTTGATTAAGTGGATTGCCGTGACGCAGTCCAAGGAAGGCGGTGTTGGCACTTATCCGCCTGATTCTGTAAATTTGTTAAATATAATTATTTTATAAATATTATATTTTCAATAAAAGGTTGAATATTTGGAATGGCGAGCACAGAGCACAAATGGAAATGCAATTAAACTGGTTTCGGACGTGAGAACTTTTAATTACATTTCTAGGGCCGCTAATTATATGGATAAAAAATCTCGAAATATGGCCATAAAATATGGATGAAAAATTGCAAAATATGGACGAAATATGGAGAAAATTTTTTGTCAAATAAATGGGCAAAGATTTTCCTAATTGAAGTAATAAAAAAACTAAAAATTTTTGTATGTAAATTAAAGGTCTTTCAGAAAAATTTTTTGAAAATAAGCAGAATTTTAAATTTTCATTTTTTGGTGGCAGAATTTTCAGTCGCGAAAGTCAATTTTTAGAGGTGATTTTTTGAAAATTTTGAAAAAGTCGATCCTTTGGGATGTATTTTTTGTTTCTATTGCATTTTTGTTAAGGAATTTTTGAGACATGGCGAAATTGGAAAAAATATGGAATATGGATAAAAATCGCAAAATATGGAAAAATATGGATTATAAAATGGGCTCTAGAAGCTCCAACCAAAGCTAAAAACACTATTTCTGGCATTTATACGCTGTTCCGAGCGCGCAAAAAAATATGGATTTCAATATTATTAGCGGCTCTATACATTACCTAAGCTGATTTTTATAATAAATTAATTGAATTTGTTTGTCAGCCCGACGTTTACAAAAAAAAGTTTGAAGAGGTGGACTTTTTGAACAATCCGTACTTGGTCCGAATCGTAAAAAATGGTCCAGAACCTGTGAAGAAATTCATGCGCGGCTTCACTGAGGCGAAAACGGCATTTGGCGGGATGAGAAAAAAGAAATTCTAACATTTGCACTCATAAAAAGGTTTGATTGAGTCAGGCATATGCTTGTATTCTCAAAGAGATTGTGTGTTGATAAAAAACAATTTTGGTAAACAAAAACATTTTACTTATTGTTAATATATTCTATGGTAAAAGCACCGGACAATCCGTCAGAGGACAATCCGTCAGTGGACAATCCGTCCGAGGACAATCCGTCAGTGGACAATCCGTCAGTGGACAATCCGTCAGTGGACAATCCGTCAGTGGACAATCCGTCAGTGGACAATCCGTCAGTGGACAATCCGTCCGAGGACAATCCGTCAGTGGACAATCCGTCAGTGGACAATCCGTCAGTGGACAATCCGTCAGTGGACAATCCGTCCGAGAAAAATTTTTTATGGGGGATGGCGGTGTTAATCCGCTTTGGTTTTTTTGGTTTTTATCCAAAAAGTTGGGGTGATCTGGGAATTGAACCCAGGGCCTCTCGCACCCAAAGCGAGAATCATACCACTAGACCAATCACCCTCATGCTTCTCCTCGGGATCATGATTAATGTCTGCTGATCAAGCCCACCTATTAAAATGTCCACTGCGGCTTCGCTTCTGAAAAATCTTTTTAAAGAGAACTTTTAATAAAAAACTGGTAGCATTATTTTTAATTTATTTGAGGATTTATTGTTTTCATTAATCTCCATTGAGAGTCTTCTATTTGCCACGTATTCATTGGTCATTTTAATGATCTTAGAGTAAAAGGCTAACATTTTTTGGAGTTGGCTGACTTTTTTGCTTTAAGAAAGGTTCTGAGTGTAAAAATAGTGAGGAAAAATAAAAAGAAAAACACCATTTAGAACGGCGGCGCTTACGTTGACCCCCCCCCCCCCCCCCCAGCAAAAAAAACTTGTATTTTTGAAAAATTCGAAAATCTGCAAAATTTTCGAAATTTTTGAGCAATTTTCTTAACAAAAATGTAAAAAATCTAAAGAAAAATTTCCCGACGGCGCCTGCCGGTGCCGTCGGACCCTCCAATTGTTATCAAAAATTTTCGCATAGTGCGTACCTTACGAATTTTAAAATTTGATTTGTCCATTATGTTTTTCAAATCTTTCAAGCTCAGAAGAATTCTCACCAAAAAAGCCAATCATTAAGAGTGCCAAAAAGTTTCGTTTTCCGAGACTAAAAAACTCGAGACCGAGACCCAAAAAACCCGAGAAATTTCTTGAGTCGAGAAAATTTTTGGCTATATTATTAACATCTCTCGAAAATTTCGTTGCCGAGTCTTTTGTAAACACACTAGACACATTTTCGAGACATGTTAATAATATAACCAAATTTACATCATTTTCTTTTTACTGAAAATGGAAGGTGTGATCCTCTAGAAGACCTATAAGCTGTTGTTGTATTATATCGTTAGCAATAATTATGTGATATATGACGGTCCGGATTTGTTTGACTCGAATTTATATGTGAAAAATGTTTGGGAACAAAATGGCGGGAACAAAACGTACCGCATAGCCCCCCCCCCCCCCCCCCCCCCCCCCCCCCCTTGTTACGGCCCTGCCCGCCAGCAGTGCAAAAACTTTTGTTGAGGTACAGCAAATAAATGCATTTTAAAAGAATTTATAAATGCCGAAAAGCGTACAAATCATGGACCATTATTCGCAATTGGATTACAGAAGTGATGACGATGACAGAAATCAGAGTTAGTTAATAAGAGAATTAATTTTTTGAATTGTTGCCAAATACTTTCAAATGAAGGAAATGGGTCAAAGCAGCTCTAATAAACAAACATATAATGCACAACACCATCCTATTCCCATAATATGTAGCTAAACGACGGAACGCAAGCAGCAGCGGGCACCAGAAAATCAGCATTTATCAAACGCAATAGGGCCAGAAAAACTGAAATTTACAAATTTATTGTTCGCATTTAATTTAAATATGCATTTATTTACCTGAGACCATTTCGAATTTCCATATTTTGCAATTCCGACGGAAACTTTGCATTTTTCACCATTGAAGCATTGAATTTTGTCACACTGCGTTTGTTTGAGAGGGATTAAATTCAGTTTAATTAAATTATTAAAAAAACCCCCGGGCCTCCTTCCATGATGATGTTTGTCGATTCGTCGTACGCCTTACTCGAGTGCACGCATTGTGGGAACCCTAAAAGGGTATAAATTAAATTATTTTGTAAAAAAAAGTTCAATTAACCTCCGAGTACTTGTGCATACGGACGATTGCCAAGCTTTGACACGGAAATTCGAACATGACACGAGAACCCTTCGACCTCGGCACACTTTACCAAATTGCACTGAATTTTGAGAAATGATAATTATTTTTTAAAATTCTGTTCCCAAACTAGGGTTGGAGCCGGGGGGGGGGGATCCCCGGTCAAACCGGGGATACCGGGGATGGACAATCCGGGGATCCCCGTTTTTGGGGATGAGCAAACTGGGGAACGGGGACGAGGATGGGGATGAGAATGGCCGGGGATCCCCGGTTTTCCCCGTCCCCGCCCGGCTCCAACCCAATCCCAAACATTGCCCACTTACACCCGGACCGTCTTTTTTTATGTGCGAGTTTCCGTCCGGGTCCGTGTTATGACTTAGTTGATATGGGTCCATTATGCATTTTGGATAGTCAAACTGTTCGAACATCCCGTTGCCCAAGCTGGCAATGCCAGTTCGGATTGCGCAAGCGGAGTTATTTGTACATTTGATCAGAGAACACTGAGTTTTAAAGATTAAAAAAGTTATTTTTTTGAATGATAATTGTCTAAAATTTAGTTTAATAATTGAATAAAAGCAATAAAATTTACCCCATCCGTTACATTATGATAAACAATCAGCTTGTCCTTATGTTTTTTGTTCAGTTTATGGCCTAAGAAATACAACATTTAAATGCAAATTTAAATAAAATAAAAATTATCACCAGTTCCAGACACCACCGATGTTTCGTTTTGATCTTCTTCATTTATCGAAATTTCCTTTCCAATTTCTGTTTAAAATTTATGTTAACTTATTATAACTTTTTATTAAAATTTGAAAACCTTTCAAATGGTGGCTATTATTGAAAGTTGGAATGCGCGGACGTAGATCATTAAAATAATTTTGTGGAATGGAATCATTCGTCACTTTAAAAGTGTTCGTTGTACCTTTAAATAATTTTAACAAAGAATTCAAATAACAAAAAAACATCAAAAAAACTAATAAATTAAAATATTTAAAATTATTTCCTAATTTACTTGAATTTTGCATTGCCGTAGAATTTTGCACGCCGTTACTGCTCTGACCTGGTGGTTGCATTGCGCCCTGCGTTAGTTGAGCAGATTGCTTAAACAAAAACAATTTTTTGGAAATTTTTAAAAATTAAGACCAAAGCCAACACGCTGGTAAGAAGCCTTCCGACGCTTCCGAACTTTGATGAAACAGTACGTAAATTCTCGTCCGAATTGCTGTGTTCTTCTGCTTCCTCGTCTATTTCTGAATTTCATGTAGAAAAAGGATTATTTTTATTTTAAAATTATATTATTATAAGTAAATCACCATTTTCAATCGGACCATCATTCGTTAAAACGCATAGTGGTGAAAAGAGCAATAATAAGCATAAGATTTGAATTTTCATTTTACAATTTGTTTAGAAATAAATATATGGAATATGTAAATGTTTATAAAAATCTTCCCTTTTATTAAAACTTTTTTGACTAAATTTTATGTGGCATCCAGTGTGGGGCACTGGCACCTGAGAAAAATCCACATGATATTTAATTGATTTTGCTTTGAAAAAAAAATAAATTTTTATGGCATCCAGTAAGGGCACTCTGGCACAACAAAAATTCACATGATTATAATTGATTTGTGCTTTGCAAAAAAAGATTTTGGATAAATTTTTGGGCATCCAATAAGGGCACTCTGGCACAACAAAAATTCACATGATTATAATTGATTTGTGCTTTGCAAAAAAAGTTTTTTACGAGTTCTCTATGAAATAATATTACATATGTTAGGAGTGTAAGTATTGTGCAAGGAAGAGAGTGATTCCGCTGAACAAATCGCCAGATCGATCTGAACTTTGTCGGCCAACCGGGTATCGAAAGGCCCCGGATCGTTTGGACTCGCCTGTTTTAGAGATACTCTCTCCATAAATGATATCAAATTCGACAATCCTAAACGGAGGGGATGTCTTATCAGTATAGAGTTATAAGTATAATCAAATAATAACCAAGTCTAACGATTTATTCGAGTTTCCGGGGGCAAGGAGGAAAGCGGATTCCAGACATTATTTTGTATTCGGACACATCAAGGGTGGCGCACGAACCGCGTTTGCAACCCTTAGTCGTGAAAATCATTAACCCCTACTCTAAAAAAGTGCCAAACAACGGCAAAATTACATACAGAGAGAGTAAAACGTTTATAAGAAGTACTTACCGTATATACTCTCACTGGCGACATTATTTTTCAACCTCCTCAGAAAGGGCGACATTATTAGAGGTGGTGGCATTATTAGAGGGGGTGGACTTAAAAGAGTATATACGGTAATTGCATTATATGGGATGAATGCATGACAGAATACTGGTTTGGGTAATTAATTATACAAAGAAAGTGCCGTTATACAAAAAAAGTATTGTGGGAACAAATCACAAAAATCCATAATGATTATTCACTTTATAATCGTATCACACAATTGCACGTAAAAGCGACGCCCAAAAACAGCCGCATGTTGTGCAACACGGCCAACGAAGGAGCATTGATTGTCGCACCTGACGTCAGCCCGGGACGGTAGTGGCCCGGGACGGTAGTGGTCGGGACGGCAGTGGCCAAGGACGAGTGGCGGGACGGTAATGGTCCGGGACGGTAGTAGCCGGGACGGCAGTGGCCAGGGACGAGTGGCGGGACGGTAATGGTCCGGGACGGTAGTAGCCGGGACGGCAGTGGCCAGGGACGAGTGGCGGGACGGTAGTGGACCGGGACGGTAGTGGCCCGGAACGGTAGTGGCCCGGGACGGTAGTGGCCCGGGACGGTAGTGGCGGGACGGTAGAGGCCGGTAGTGGCCCGGGACGAGTGGCGGGACGGTAGTGGCCCGGGACGGTAGTGGCCCGGAACGGTAGTGGCCCGGGACGGTAGTGGCCCGGGACGGTAGTGGCGGGACGGTAGAGGCCGGTAGTGGCCCGGGACGAGTGGCGGGACGGTAGTGGCCCTGGACGGTAGTAGCCGGGACGGCAGTGGCCAGGGACGAGTGGCGGGACGGTAATGGTCCGGGACGGTAGTAGCCGGGACGGCAGTGGCCAGGGACGAGTGGCGGGACGGTAGTGGCCCGGGACGGTAGTGGCCCGGAACGGTAGTGGCCCGGGACGGTAGTGGCGGGACGGTAGAGGCCGGTAGTGGCCCGGGACGAGTGGCGGGACGGTAGTGGCCCGGGACGGTAGTGGCCCGGAACGGTAGTGGCCCGGGACGGTAGTGGCGGGACGGTAGAGGCCGGTAGTGGCCCGGGACGAGTGGCGGGACGGTAGGGGCGGGACGGTAGTGGCCCGGGACGGTAGTGGCTCGGGACGGTAGTGGCCAGGGACGAGTGGCGGGACGGTAGTGGCCCGGGACGGTAGTGGCCCGGGACGGTAGTGGCCGGTAGTGGCCCGGGACGAGTGGCGGGACCGTAGGGGCGGGACGGTAGTGGCCCGGGACGGTAGTGGCGGGACGGTAGAGGCCGGTAGTGGCCCGGGACGAGTGGCGGGACGGTAGGGGCGGGACGGTAGTGGCCCGGGACGGTAGTGGCGGGACGGTAGAGGCGGGACGGTAGTGGCCCGGGACGGTAGTGGCCCGGTACGGTAGTGGCCCGGGACGAGTGGCGGGACGGTAGGGGCGGGACGGTAGTGGCCCGGGACGGTAGTGGCCCGGTACGGTAGTGGCCCGGGACGAGTGGCGGGACGGTTGTCGGGCCGGGACTGGTACTGCAGTCTCCAATGTTGGGACTGTTTTCTGCCTTATAAAATCACGGGTTTTTTCACTATTGGCAATCATTGTTTTTGACCATCAGTCCCGGGTTTTGACCGGGATTTGATTAATTTTCCCCGTTATAAAATCTCGGTTTTTTAATTTTCTCAATCCCGGTCCCGGTTTCCCCAAAAATCCCGGTCCCGACCAAACGGCACAGCGCCAAAACGGCGGCGCCAAAACGGCGGCGCCAAAACGGCGGCGCCAAACCGGTCGCGCCAAAACGACCCCGATTTATTCTTTTTTCGAATAGATTTTTTTTTAAAGAAAAATGAAATAAAAACGAAAAATGCACCAAAAAATGGGCATTTTTCGAGGCCAAAAATCTGCACCAACAAATGGACATTTTTTAAAATTCTCCAATATTTTCAAAAACTGAGTCCCCACTGTAAAGACACTTCAGTCCAAAGTTTATAAACTTCTTTCTGAATTCAGACCGCCAAAAAACTTTTTTCGAATTCTTGCTTTAGAAACCGGAGCAGAGTCAAGAATTTATGAATGTGCCGAAAAGCGTACAAAAGAATTTTCTTGCTAAAATCATGTACCAATTCGCAATTGGATTACAGAAGTGATGACGATGACAGAAAAGAGACAATTTCAGAGTTAGTTTAAAAGAGAATTAAATTTGAATTGTTGCGAAAATACTTCAAATAAATGAAATTGAACAAATAATGGATCCAGAAAAATTAGAAAATTTAGTGGTAAAAATCTAGTCTAAAATTAAAAAACATACATATGACGAAATATTAGAGCTGCCAGAAAGTCTTGACTCGAACAAATCGCTGATTTTTTGGGTCAAAGCAGCTCTAATAAACAAACATACCTATAATGCACAACCCATCCTACTCCCCATAATAGCTAACCAAATCTGTAAATTTGAATCATTCGAAAGTATATGCTAAGAAGAATAAGCTTTAGATATCAAAACTCCGAAAATGTATCCCTTTTGGCGATTGTAATCACTTGGCTCTTAATTTCTCATAACAGACCAAAAACCTTCGAATGATATCAAAATGACAAATTTAAAAAATTGTTCTGAACACGACGGGACGAAAGCAGCAGCGAGCACCAGAAACGAGCTGTTGCGCATCCAATCGGCATTCATCAAGCGCAATAGGGCCAAGAAAACTGAAAATTTCAAATGATTGTTCAAAATTAAATTTAATTTCTCACTTTAGACCAATCCAACTTTCCATATTGTACATTTCTAACGGAAACTTTGCATTTTTCACCATTATAGCATGTAATTTTGTCACACTGAATTTGTTTGAGAGGGTTTAAAATTCAATGAATGAAAGCACAAAACCCCTGGGTCTCGTTCCTTGACTTTGTTTGTCGATTTGTATTCATCACTTGAATGCAAGCATTGTGGGCCCCCTGAAGCGTTAAAAAAAAAATTAAAATTTTTAAAAGTTCACATAACCTTCGAGTACTTGTGCATACGGACGATTGCCAAGCTTTGACACGAAAATTCGAACATAACAATGTAACCCCGCAGAACACTTTGCCAAATTGCACTGAATTTTGTGAGAAATGATAATTATTATTTTTTAATTCTGGTCCCAAACATTTTTCACTTACACCCGGACCGTTTTTAACGATTTGCGAGTTTCCGTCCGGGTCCGTGTTGTGACTTAGTTGATATGGGTCCATTATGCATTTTGGATATTTAAACTCTTCGAACATCCCGTTGCCCAAGCTGGCCATGCCAGTTTGAATATTACAAGCGGAAGGATGTGAACATTTGATCAGAGAACACTGAGTTTTAAAGATTAAAAAAGTTATTTTTTTGAATAATCATTATCTAAAATCATAAAATTAATGTTTCAATATTTAAAATAAAGGAATAGGTTAATAACAATAAAATTAAAATTTACCCCATCCTTTACACGATCATAAACCTTTAGATCAGCCTTAGCCTTAGGTTTTTTGCTCAGTTTATGGCCTAAGAAATACAACATTTAAAATGCAAATTTAAATAAAATAAAAATTATCACCAGTTCCAGACACCACCGATGTTTCGTTTTGATCTTCTTCATTTATCGAAATTTCCTTTCCAATTTCTGTTCAAAAATTTATGTTAACTTATTATAACTTTTTATTAAAATTTTAAAACCTTTCAAATGGTGGCTATTATTGAAAGTTGGAATGCGCGGACGTAGATCATTAAAATAATTTTGTGGAATGGAATCATTCGTCACTTTAAAAGTGTTCGTTGTACCTTTAAATAATTTTAACAAAGAATTCAAATAACAAAAAAACATCAAAAAAACTAATAAATTAAAATATTTAAAATTATTTCCTAATTTACTTGAATTTTGCATTGCCGTATAATTTTGCACGCCGTTACTGCTCTGACCTGTTGGTTGCATTGCGCCCTGCGTTAGTTGAGCAGATTGCTTAACAAAAACAATTTTTTGGAAATTTTTAAAAATTTAAGACCAAAGCCAACACGCTGACCCCGACACTGGTAATAAGCCTTTTGACGCTTCCGAACTTTGATGAAACAGTACGTAAATTCTCGTCCGAATTGCTGTGTTCTTCTGCTTCCTCGTCTATTTCTGAATTTCATGTAGAAAATGGATTATTTTAATTTTGAAATTATATTATTATAAGTAAATCACAATTTTCAATCGGACCATCATTCGTTAAAACGCATAGTGGTGAAAAGAGCAATAATAAGCATAAGATTTGGATTTTCATTTTACAATTCGTTTAAAAATATAAAGAATATGTAAATGTTTACAAAATGTCTTCTCTTTTATTAGAAATTTTTGGCCTCATTCTTATGGCATTCAGTAAGGGCACTGGCACATGAGAAAAATTCACATGATTATAATTGATTTGCTTTTAAAACAAAAGATTTTGGATAAATTTTTGTGGCATTCAGTAAGGGCACTGCACTAGCACATGAGAAAAATTTACATGATTATAATTGATTTTGCTTTACAAAAAAAAAATTATCTTTTTATGAGTTTTGTATGTAATAATATAATTTTATTGAGTGTAACAATTGTAAGCAAAAGAGTAGTGATTCCGCTGGCTGGACGTGGACGGCGCTGGCTGGACGTGGGTGGTTTTATCTTTTATTTTTACATTTACATATTTTTGTTTCTACTCAATCTTAAAATTTGTTCCAAATGCTCCACACACCAGGCATGTCAGCCAACGACCTTAGAAAGTTTCAGGAATCGGGATTCCGGGACCTCAAAATTTCGGGAATCGGGATTCCGGGAGCTAAATTTTTTCGGAAATTGGAATCCGGGGCCTCAAATTTTTGGAAATCTTGCTCTTTCGCAACTTCGCCGTTTGTTGTTTGGTTCTAATTTTGCTTACCTATTTTCAATTCACCGATTTCTGGTTGCGCATCATCTGTTGATTGTGAAAACCAATTCATAAACTGGTTATATAAATGTGGACATAATTTATTTTGTTTATTATTGTTGATGTTTGGTGTTCACTGATTTCTAAGACGCGTCAAAATTTACAAAATGATTTTCGTCCAACAAAAATACGCAATTAAGAAGATAATAATTCTTTAAATATTTTTTATATTTTTCTTCCGCAACTGAAGTGAGCGTACATTTCGCGGGGAATGTCATTTTTGGCAGAAAATGTTTTTAAAAATTGAAAAACTTTTTAAAACTTATTTTTTTATTAATTTTTAATACATAATATAAATATAATTGGTAATCCTTATATTAAAACAATTGCAATAATGCCAGGGGAGATATAAATTGGGACGCATTGCTAACGACACGCATCGGCACACGAATCGGCAAGTTTGCCGGTGGCTATTAATGGTTTTATTAGATATGGGAGGGCCAAATGCAACTGCGCCAGCAAGTGACAGATGAAAACCCATCACAACACGTAAAGCAGAGACGGAGGGCGGGGTCCACTATTGTTGTCTAAGCCTAAGCCTAGGGTGGCTTAGGCCTAAGCCTAACGAACCTCTAAGTCTCTAACTTTCCCCAAGTTATTCTATCCGGCTTTAGTGTTACTTAAGAAATCGAGGTTTCCTTAATTTTCAAAAATTTCAACCAATTCAAAAATTTTCTTTCAAAAAACTAGTGTCGTATTTCTTAATGTCGCATTTTCCGGGAGCCAACATATTGCGGAGTTATGGCTGTCTCCTATTGACAGTTTTTATTGCTTTCCCCCATTTTTGTTTGCGCTTGCTCAAATGATTTCACCGTTTGACGAATAATGCACAAATATTTTGTTTGTTGTTTGGATGATTTTATTAGTGTTATTGTCACGTTTTCATGTGATCAGAGGGGCTGGCCATTCTTGAAAGGAGCAAAAAGTGATCAAAAGTATCATCAGCAGATCTTTTGGCGCAATTTCAATTATAAGTTTCTCCTCTGATTAATTTTGGATTATTATCAAATGTGTTTAATTTAACTTTTAAATAAATCCAATTTGCAAGCGTCAATTATTTTAAATAAAATATTTTCTTTAAATTTAGAACAAACAAATCAAAAATGCTCCTCAATTCGATAATTCTTTTTACCGTAACATTTTTGCTTTTTTTTATGTTATTTTTTAACAACGTTTTTTCAGCTTCTTCTCACCGCGAATGCATATGAATTATTCTTCAAGAATTTGACAATGGTGAAAAATAATTTCTTATTTAATTCAAAAATGATTTTGCGACTTTATGCCTTTTTTATAGATTTTGCCTAAAATTTTATTTTTTTAAGCTCGGCGAAGCGGAGGAAAATTTTTCTTGCACTTTGAAAGCGTTTAAAGAGACGGAAGAGAACAAATGCGGCGGGTTGGGGGAGTTGGACACGGGCGGAGCACCAAATGAAGGATTGGACTGGGCCAAGGACAAATTGTGCCTCAAAGTTTCATGTGACGGCGAGCCAATTCGCGAAACAGGTAATTTTGGAACAAAAATTGTTACAAATTTGGATTGGAAACAAATTGTCTGGTAAATTGCATTATCTAACTGCCAATTTGCTTGCACTAAATGTGTTATTCTCTCTTTTTTAAATCTTTTTGGAAAATTTAAAAACAAAAACAAAACCTCTCAAAAATAATTAGAGGAGGTAAAAAGTCATGTTTAAATTCGATTCTCCTCAAAAATTGATGTCAAATCGAACTGCTTGGCATACTAGCAGGACGCGCGCCCGGTCGGGCGGGCATTCGACTGGCAGGCGGGCGCCCGACTAGCAAATATTCGACCCGGGCCGCTAAAACCCGAATTTCTTTCGGGAAAAGCCCACCCGGACAAAATAATAAAATCAAAAAAATGCCCGCCCGGAAGTTTCGTTGGCCACAAAATTAAATTGTTTCCAACTTTCAGCTACCAAAATAGCAATTCGCCTTCAGCAGTGCCAATTGATTCGCTTGCAAAAAGATGGCGGCAACAAAACGGAACGGCCAATTCTTCTAATCGACGCGAATGGATGTGCGGCGGTAGGCAAAGGCAATGGTCGTGGCCCATCGGTGAATAAATGTTTCAATTCTTTGCCAAATTAATTAAAAATTAATTAGCTAATTGGCCCACTGAACTATTCCCGTGAGGATGTCTCAGTGGAAATGCACGGATGGACATTTGCCAGCGGCGACGGGGCCGCCGCTCCCGACAAGGCCACACTTTCTTGTGAGGTCCAAGTCTGCTCTGACCCGTGTGACGCGAACTGTCTTGAGAAAATTGTGAGTATTTTTTTAAATTTACTCATTATATGTAATTATAAAAATTGGTTGTCTCATTGTTTTGAGAGAGAACAAAACCAATTAAACAAGTCCAAATATGTTTCAAATTCATATTTTTAAAATTAAAATTATATATTCCCACCATTTTTCATTTTCAGTCTCTTGAAAAATGCAATTTCACCGAAATTGCCGAAGAAAAAAGAGCGGACGAATTGTGCAACGCAAACCACGAAAATGGCGCTGTTAACAGCGGAATCAGCTATTTTTTGGTGGCACTTTTGTTCTTTTCATGCCTTCTTTTTGCAATTCAGTAAATGCCCCACATAAAATGTATTTGAACTTGTTAAAAAGTCGAATAAAATTAATAACCTTAACATTGAAGTTAAATAGGGAATAATATTGAAAAATGATAAAAAATTAGGGAAGTTAAATTTGAAGAATTAAAATGGTCATATGATAAAGCAATTGATTTTAGAAGAAATTTGTTTTATCTCCCGGTATATATCACCTACATTATTTTAGGCATTTGTTTTAATAGATTTATTTAAAGTTTGGCTTTGTCACTTACTTCACAATAGAAAATGACACATAAAAAAGTTGATAGTTCCATATTCCTTTAATTTAAACGACCAGAATTGATCAAGTTGGCCAACCCAATTTTGGAGGTGTACCTTTCAAGTTAAGTCCCCATTTTTACCCTCAAACACAAAGGATGTGCTGTTATTGGACGAGGAATCATTCGTCCGGGGAACAACAAACGCCCAAGGGGCCCCCTATTCAAGTTTATCAATTTTTGATGGATTTTTAATGGTGTTAAATTCCCTTACTTTTTTTGGTTTTGTACCAAAACAAAAGCATTAAAAATAAAACACATAACTTTTTATGCTCTTCAACTGCTAGTGTCTGCTGGCTGGCTATTTATGATTTCAGCTGAATCCGGCTGGAGGCCGCTCCAATTTGTGTCGACTCCGCGTTTTTAAATTATTTTGTTCTGACTTCGGAGTCGAGAATCGAATCGAAGGATTCCCGGCAATGGCACGGCACATCGGTCCGGTCGACAGATGACGCCGGTTCACATGCATTCATTTGCCAACTATTTAATGGCACTGATCAATGGGCCGGTCGCGCACTTTATCCACGTCACTAAAGCAATGGCCAATTTTATTTGAGATTTGAGTGGATTAGCTATTGGATATGTGGCAATGTAATACATTGAAATATTTGGCATTTTTTACAATTATTAACAGAAAGTTGTGCAATTAAAATTTAATTTTAGCGATGAGCAAACAAAAATTTATTCGAATTTTATTTTTTATTATTTGTTTTAACTTTTCGTTCACTTATGCAAAACTGCCGGACACTTTATTTGGTAATTTATTTCATGGAATTCCAATATAAAAAAATAATAATAATTTGATTTAAACTACTAATTTTTTGAATAGGCATAAATTTACAAAGTTTGGACGACGAATACGTGCGGCTGCTTTTTGGCCCCAACATGGACAATCCATCAGAACAACAGCAACTGAGTGCTCGGCTGTCTGCAGTCCAAATGTGCCTAGACATTGACAGGCATGAATGGCATTTTCTGTTTTTATGCCATAAAATTGTATTAAGCCATAAGTATTACCTATTTGAGATCGGACAACGAAACTAAAAAATTATTTGTTGGATTTAAAAAAATTTTACATTTTTCAAATTGCAATTTTTCTTGCAGAGATTTGGCTCCGTTGGATTTGCACGCAAAGATTATGGCCAATAAGGCCCGAAAACTGAAGAAAACATTGGACAATGTGGAAATGCGGAAGATTTTTGATGATTTGCGTACAGAAATTGAACAAAACCAAGACAATTTGGGAAATTCCGATCTGTGTAAATTGTGGGATTTTGAGCAAATTTTGTTCGAACTAAATCGAGAATTGACTGTTCAAACGCCGGACGGCACCGTAAAATTACTGCAAAAGGACAGAGTTCAATTGGAGAAAAGGTTACTCTGCTGAAGTTAATGATTTCCCGTAAAAATGCTATATAAATTTAAATCATTAAAATAAATAAAACTTTTAGTTTAGAAAGCGAAATTTAATTTAACTTTTAGCCATCAAAAAAGTTTTTTTTGAATTGTCTTTTATATTCAATTTTTAGTTTTAAATGCAGCGATATTGAAAAAGCCAAGGAACAAAATTCATGGGTTTTTTCTTATTTCTCGAGACATTTGTCGCTAAAGCATTTTAAATATATTGACGCAAAATTAATGTTGGGTTTGTCGACAACAACCCAAACGGCTTGCCAATGGTTTGGCACCGAAAGAATGCCGGCCGAAAGCGAATTGGCGTACAGATTTCGTATGTTGAGCATCAGAGGCGCATTTATCAAATTGAAAATGGTAAAGTCTGTGATGGAATTGTTGCTCAATGCCCCGGAGCTTGGTTTTCTGGAAGTTCGACATGCCCTCATTTTGGCTGCAGGTCAATCAATCAATCAATCAATTCATTCACAATCAATCAATTCATTCACAATCAATCAATTCATTCACAATCAATCAATCAATCAATTCATTCACAATCAATCAATCAATCAATTCATTCACAATCAATCAATCAATCAATTCATTCACAATCATCAATCAATTCATTCATTTATTTATTCATTGTTCAAATCATTACTATTTTTTAAATTTCAGAAGCAATGCGAGAAAAAATATTTCTTTTAACAATTTTGGAATTTTTTGGCGACAATCCGAACATTGTTACAAACAATGGGAATTTCCTCGAATTTATGTTTGTATTAGGAAAAATCTTGTCATATTTTCGACAATTTAATGACAAAAACGCAAATTCAAAACAGAAAATTGAAAATCTGTGGCAATTGTTGGCCAAATTATTCCAAAAATTGCGAGACGGTCAACCAGCGCCGCTGTTCAATGATTTATTGAGTCAAGTTTACTCAATTTTGGGAGAATTAACGCACGAATTTGGCAACCAAAAAATGGAAGCGAATTTTAAACTTTTGATTGCATCGTACGCAAAATCTTTAGTCAAACTTTACTGTGAAAATGATTTGTTCCGAAAAACGTTTGGTGAACGCATTTTGCAGAGGGAAAGGCTAAAGCAAATTTTTGAAATTGTCGATGAGAACAGGCGATTAATTTCCAAAAAATTTTGGGAGATTTTCGAAGGTTTTTCATAAATTGAAAATTGTAATTTTTAATTAAAACAACAAAAATAATTTAGTTGAAGTTATAAGCGACAATTCGAATACTAATGACAGCGTTGACAACAAAAAATCGTTTTTAGAATGTCCAAAATTAAATGGAACGCATACCGGCAAAACGTCGGCTGAAGGTAGTCCTTCTGAATAATGAAGCAACTTTTTTGTTACTTTTTAAACAAAATATTACATTTCCTTATATTGTAAATGAGAAAAACGGCAAAGGTCCTTCCTTCTTCAGCACCATTCTGCTTAGAGACCGGACGGGATCGGGTCTCCCGTCGGGAATTTTTCGGGAATTCCACAGGACTGAATTCGGAATCCCGACCAACCATTTTGGGGCATTTTCGGGATTAGGTCAGATTTTGTTTGGAGGCATTTTCGGGATTAGGTTAGGTTTAGGCCAAATCCCGATCCCGGAAAAATCGGGTTCGCCTGTCTCTAATTAAGACTATGCAGTAAATTTAAAATTTGAGAACCCGCTGCTCATTTGCTCATGACATTATACGTTGGATTGATGCTGAAAATCGAAAATGAGGAAATGCTGAACAACAATAGCATTATTATCAAAGAACTGAAACATTTGGAGTTTGGCTCCGCTTTTTGGGTTTATTGTCAAATGATTGAAAAGGAATTATTTGAATTTGCCGATTCTCTCCAGGAAAAAAATGTTGACTTTTTGGTTAATATTGGCATTTACAAAATGAAATGGACAAAATTGGAACCAGAATTACAAAGTGCTGCTGCTGGTGACGGGAAATTGTGTTCGCTTCACAAATTCGCACTTGAACTTGTCAAGGACAAAAAACTAAAAGAAAATGCGGGCTGGGACAGGCATCTGAAGCGTTTGTTGGACACTTCCTCAACATTTATTAACGAGCCGGTGACAAACATCACAACTTTATGATGCATTACCCCCTCTATTAGTAACCCCGGGGCGGGGGGGGGGGGGGGGGGAGGGGTAAAATTAGGGGGGAGGGGTACAATTAGGGGGGGGGAGGGGAGGGGTACAATTAGGGAGGGGGGGGGGGGGGGGTGGGGTACAGGGGGGGGGGGGGTACAATTAGAGGGAAGGGGTACATTAATAGAGGAAATACGGTATGTTAAATTTTTCACAAATTTCTTAGATTGCTTCTTTAAATAGCAAATTTTCAATTTTAGAAATTGGTACTGCTTGCTGATGATGACGGCATAGACTGTATGGACATAAAATTGGCATCCCAATTTGTGCAAAAACTCCGAAAAGTGCCCAACTGGACCGACCATGTCCATTATTACGCAATAACAACATTTATCTCAAAATTTGTTGAGTTTCAAAGCATATTTTGCTACGGAATATATAACATTGACAGCCTTATGATGAAATTGAGACTCAATTGGGTTGTGCAGCGGAATGCTTTACGCGCTATTGAAACGACATTTCCTGAAATAATGCACTTCGGTAAGGGGAAGGGATAATAAATTTAAATATTAGTTGATGATTGTGGAATATTTTTCGACCCAAAAAAGACGAGTTTTTAAGACTCCAGACCAAGACTGGACCCCTAAACTCGAGATCCCAAAAAACTCGAGAGTTTTCGAGACCCAAGACCACAAGACTCACCCCATAAATATTAACGATTAAAAAAATCGCGAAATAAGATTAAAAATTGGGTAACACCTTTTTTTCACAGAAATGCAGCTTGAAGACACTTACGTGGACGTCTTGCTGAAGAAATTGGAATATAAATCGAACTCTTTTTTGGCCGAATGCTACGAGGCGTTACTTTCAATACCCTATTTGTTAAAAATGGTCAATGATTCTGAAAATATTCTGCTGTCCAACACAGCCACAGCCGTAAATAATCAATCTTTTGAACAAAATTCAATTCGGCAAAATGTCCAAAAAAAAATTATAGAAATAAAGGAAAAGGTTTATGAATGCATCAAACAAAATAATCCTTCAAATTGGCGGGAAAATTTGTGCTTATTAATAAATTTGAACAATATTTTGATGACTATATTACCAAATAATCTTCATACATTCACTCAATGGGAACGTCTTGGTTTGCTTGAATTTTTGATACATTTTTTGATGATTTTTAGTTCAAACAAATTGTTGTTTAGACTTTTTTGATGATTTCAGTTCAAACAAATTGTTGTCTATGTAGACTTTTTTGATGTTTTTCAGTTTAAACTTTAAACAAATTGTTGTTTAGAGTGCAACTCCGAAAAGGACATAAAAGAAGCATTTTGTCAACAAAGAACACTTCTAAAAGCAACACATACTCAGGCCATAAATAGACTATTAGCGCCCAACACCGTAAATACGAAAAATCGGAATCAAATATTAGCGCTGCCTGGAGCCAAAACAAAATTATGGAAAATGTCAAAAGATTTGCAGCAAATAAATTCAAATTCGATTGTATGTGACCAACAAATGAACACAATAGACGACGGTAAGTGGAGAAAAGGCCATAAAAATTGATGAAAAAAATAAATAAAATATACAATTTGAAGAAATATTCACATTAAAAAATTTTCCGCTTAAATTGTTTTTTGTTTATAATGAAAAATGTTGCACAAATAAATTTATTTAGTTTTTGCGGACAACAAATTGCTGACGTCGCATTACGACAAAATTTTGTTTGCGAATTTGGACGCTTGCGATCGAATCGCTGAACTTTTGAAGGCCGATGTGTTTATATTTATTCAATGGATGGATGGCAAAATTCGATCGGCACGGCGTTCATTCGCAAACAAACGCTCTGAGATATTTTGGGAGAATCAAAAGAAATGTTTGGAGTCCATTTACGACCGAATTTCGGATGAAGACGACCCGACGACACTTCAGCTGAACTCCGAAAGTTTGGGCAAATTTTTCTACGAATTGAAGCAGTACATGGAGAAGGGGAAGCACCCATTGGACGAAAAATGGGACGAAATATTGTTTAACCTCTGTGATCCCAGAAAGGGGTCATTTGAACCAGAAAATAGGATAAAATACGAAAAATGGAAGCAGGCAATGCACAAAGAGGCAATAATCAATCTGATCAGGAGTGATCAGACATTTACTGATCGCCTAAAACAAGGTGTTGAATTTTTCACAAAAAATTAGTCATTGGCGCTTAAAATAACTTATTAAAATGGTATCGTTTTAAATTACAGTAATTCATTTGAATTTTAAGCGTACATATCACCCAAGTCAAGTGCCAACTTAAAAAATGATTTAATTATAATTGTCGGAGTAATGGAAAATGCCGATGAAATTTTGAAAATATTAGCTAAAGACCAAAAGGAGCAAATCGTTGCAGAAGACACATTTAATTTGTTGCATTCAAATTCCCCACCAACGTGCAATAAATTGGACATTCTTTTAACAGAACAAAAAACAACAAAATCAAAGAACAAAAAACCGAAGCAAAGAATAAATTCTGCTGAAAAAAATAGTAAAAACTCAAGCCAAAATGCAACGCCAAAAACAGAAAAAAAGAGTGGGGAACTGAAAAAAGAGGCGACACAAAAAAGAGAAGACGACGACGCCGGCATCACAAAGATTGACGACGCCCAAATTTGTGAAAGTGTTAGTGAAAATGTGCAAAGTCCTCCAATTTTTGAAGAAATATTCGGAGACGACAATTGCTGCGGCATTGAACAGTTTTCCGGGTTATATTTGAGCAATTTTGAAGACAACAATTTCTTGGCAACGCAATTCGAAAAACTCATTAATATTGTGCTAATGAGTTCAGGTTGATAATATATAAAAAATATTATTCTTTGCCCCCCCCCCGCCTAATTGCCTTTTTTAAATGGCAAATGCCGCCTTTTTAAAAATTTTTAATTTTCCAATCAATCCTTTGTGTTGTTGATATTTTCGTGAATTTTTTGGGGTACCAAAATTATATATAAAAAAGGGGAAATTGTTGTATTCGCGCTGTATTTAGGGGATCCGGCGGCGCCATTTGATTCGATGGTCCAATTGTTGCACTTTGGCATTTATGCCAATGAAATTGGACACCGGCTTAAACTGACACGGCATTTGAAGGGTAAAGTGCTTCCCGAAATTGGAAAAGCGACTGAATTTGCAAACATTGAAAGTGAATGGAATGAGTTGAA
Organism: Globodera pallida; assembly: GCA_020449905.1. NCBI lineage: Eukaryota > Metazoa > Nematoda > Chromadorea > Rhabditida > Heteroderidae > Globodera > Globodera pallida. The sequence goes on from JAIXHY010000016.1 coordinate 2,256,692, forward strand.
AATCGTTGAATTAAAAAAAGTTAAAAATGCGCAAAAATTAATTGTTCACCTCTTTTTGTTGCTTAAAAAAATTGTGGCCAAAATGGACAATTTTGAGATAAAAAATGGGCAAAATTTGGGCGAGTTTGAAGAAAATATTGTGAGGAATCAGTTGAACTTTCGAAAATTCGCCAAATTTATTGTTGAACATTATGCCACAACAAAATGGGGTCGACTAAACAAAGCGAACAGAATCGGCATTTTAAACAAACTTTTGGGGCAAACAAACGCAGTGATGGAAGAACAAATTGATGAAGATTTTAAAATATTTTTGAAGCGATTTGAAAAATTAAATTTACAAAGAAATTTGGGTAAGTCTATTATGTAAATACTCGAATTACGGTTATTTATAGCTAGAGCGCGGATTTATATTGACTAAAAAACGCGAAATATTGACTTAAAACATTGACCAAAAACCCGCAAAATATTGACCAAAAACCCCAAAAAGTGCCAAAATATTGATTAAAAAATGCAAAAACTGTCAAAATCCGGGTTAATTTTTGCGTAAAACCCTGCCAAATTCGTCAACCTTTATTAATTTTTCTCTCACAATTGTACATGTATTATTTTTACATATATATTTTTGAAAATTTTATAAAAAATATAAATTAAAAAATTCTAGGGAAATGTCGATTTTGGGGGTGGATTTTTTTGTCAAAGAAAAAGTCATTTTTTAGGGGTGCATTTTTGGGGTGAAAAATTTTTCGATTTTTAAGGGCCATTTTTCTTTTTTATTGCGTTTTTCTTAAAAATTTTCGGAAAATGCCTAAAAATTGCATTTTTTCTCATGAAAAATGCCTAAAATATTGATTTATTAAGAAAAAATGGCGAAATATTGATTTATTCCCAAAAATGCCAAAATATTGATTTATATTGACTAAAAAGTCGCTCTAATTGTAAAATTTTTCGAAATGAATGCTATTTTTGGGCTTCTCTTATGATCCCTTATTCGCAAAAAAAAACATGTTAAAACTTGAAAATCCGCCCTCTATTTATAGCACAACATTACATAATGGCATTTTCAGGCAAATACCTTGGCATTTTTTTCAAATACTTAAGAAAAATGCTAAAGAATCGAATTGCCCCTTAAAAATCGCTTTTTTTTAATTTCCAAAAAATTTTCTCCTAAAAATTAATTTTTTCTCGTGCAAAAGTGCCTTTCTGGGACCAAATTGCATTTTTTTAATATTTGGTGTGCAACTGCTGATTTATTGTTGAATTTGAATAATTATTGAATTTTACTCCAAAAATGAAAATGTTTAGTGCCTATTTTGGATTTTTGCCAATTTTAGTGCCTAAAAATGCCCCTCCTATTAATGATTATTTAATAAATTTTTTCAAATATTCAGATAAAAATATAATTGCACAATATAAAGCAGACCCTTATCTACAAAATATTGAAGAGAACCCAAAAAAGAAGGCCGCGGACATTGATTTGTATCAAATATCCGACGGATGGCAACAAATGGATTTTGATGAAAATATGTCCAAAAACATGAAAAATATTGGCTTGGTATTGAACGAAAATTTACTCTTTTTTTATAAACAATTTTTAGATTCAAAATATTCTTGAAATAAATAAACAAACGGAAAAAGATAGAAATGCAAAATGGAAAGCAATAAATGAAATGAGGAAACTTTTTGAAAATTGGGTACAATTTTAACTTTCTAATACCGGGGTTGTTTTTATTTGCGAAAGACGTCCTTAAGTTTTTATTTCTTAATATTTGAATGTTTGAACTATGCAAAAAACATCATTTAGAAAAACTTTTAAAATCTTTTAAAATGGCGATTTTTTCGTAAATTTTGGATATTTTTTTAACAATTTTTGTCTTGGCGGCGCCTATAGGCACCGCCGAATCCCTCCAAAATGCTTTTAAAAGTGTGTTTTAAGTTGGAGAAAATAGTCCTTGGCTTTCCTAAAATTGGCCAACACATTCGTCCTTGAACCTAGCCTTTATAAGAAGGGAGCTCTGATATAATATTATCATAAAAATGCGGAAATAATTTTGTTTTAAAATAACAACAAATAATTGTAGTCCGATGAAGCACGATTTCAAATTCCGGCACTAATTTACTTAAAACCGATTAATGAATTGTTTACGCCAATTTGCATGTTGCCTGAAGGCTTTGATGTACCGAGCAAAATCTTTGGCAATTTTCAATGCAAATTGAGCGAAAGAATGATATGCAGTGACAATTCGCTGTTTTGCATATTTTGCAAGGCAATTTCGGCTATAATATTTATTCTAAAAAAAATGAATTAAATAATTATGTACATTTGTCGGCGTATTATTTGAATATTAGGATTGTTCCAATTTTATTAGAGAAATTTGAAAATTCCGTTCTTCTTTTCTCGTTTCTATATGTATTTTTTGATAACTCCTCGTATTATTTGAATATATTCAAATTTTACTGGGAAAATGAGAATAATTCATATTTAAATAATACGCCGACATAAAATATAAACAATAAATTCCATTTTGTTCAGAACGCAAACGTAAATTTTTTGCAAAAATACCCAATGGATCAACAAATGTTGGCCGTCCCAAAATTGAAAATAAATTTTATGCGGACAAATTTTGAGGTAATTTTCGTTATTGTGCCAGGCATACCGCAAATTCCACGGCAAATCTTTGACGGCACACAAATTCGAATATTTTTGCATCATTTTGGAAAAATGTTGCACAAATTGCTCGAGCAAAGTTTTGTTGATGAGGGTAATTACGAAAATGATGAGAAAAAGCGAACGGAATTGAAAAGACGCTTAGAAGAAGAGTTGTTTTTGACCGGTACGAGCTAATTTGGAACCCAAAAAATCCCTAATAAATTTAGACGACGATGAAAGCGCGTCCCGAATTTTGAATAAAATTGAAGCATTGAATAAAGTTGAAGCATTGAATAAAGTTGAAGCATTAAATAAATTCGATGAGTCGGCGGCGGCCAAAAGTGCAAAAAACGACCATTTGAACGAAAACATTGCATCGGAAGTGCGCGCAAAGTCGACGCTGAAGCGGCAAAGAATGGAGCAAATAAACGCAATTTTGACTGTTTTATGGAGTAATTTTGAATTTATTTGGACATTTTTTATTTGTTTATTTAAATTTGTTTATTTTCAGACCACTCAATTCAATTAAAAGTCATTGAGCTTTTATTGACGAGACAAGAAATGTTCAAAATGCACAGATTGGACGAAAGCGTGATGAATGGACGCATTTTGAGCAACTTTAGGACTATTCACGCCTATGTCGAATTATGGGCAAAAGGTGGCGGCATTTTACTTTTACATTTAATTTTAATTAATTTTATTGCAATTTTAAATTGGTTTTTAATCAATTTTAGACAAAAACTTACTCAATGGCCAGTTTAATTCGCAAATGATCATACTTATGCTGACCAAAATGCTTCTGTTGTTCCCCGGCGAAACATCAGTGCCTTTTTTGTTGGAGAAATTTTTCCTGATTTATTCCTTATGGTCTGTACTTTTTGGTTTTAAAAAGCTACTACTTATATAATATATATGTATTAATGGACTAAAAAAGTGAAATATTGACTTACAATGGGGTCTAAAAATCCCAAAAATATGAATCAAAATGCCAAAATATATAAAATAAAGACAAAATCAGTTTAACAATAAAAAAATTTCAAAAATTTAGTTTTAAAAGCATCTCAAGATTTTCTGGCGTCAAACGCATCTTCTTTTCGGTCAATACCGAAAAATGTTCAAAAAATAAAAAATTTTTTAAAATATCGATCTTTAGAGGTGCAAATTAATGTGTGAATTTTTTTAAAATTATTAACGGTACATTTTCGTTTTTAGTGATTTTTTATTTATATGCACTCAAGTCGCTCTAATTCTTAAAACTTTTTGAAATAAAAGCTATGTATTATCCGCAAAAAAAAAACATATACTAAATAAAAGCATAAAATGTGGACTCTTTAATTAAATATTATTTAGGGATTGGCCAAAACCGTTGCAATTGACTGAAATTAATTATGAAAAGAAAGGCCAATTTTTGCTTTGGTCGCCTGCGCGTGAATGGTTTGACAGACAGCAAGAAAAAGGCGATCGCGAAGTTTGGCCGGGAATGCCAATCATTTCGCCGATATTTCCTGAACAAAATGTTTCCAATCGAATCGATTCTTTCACAATAAAAAAGATGCAAAATCAATTTGCAAATGGTAAAAAATTTGTAAAATGAAATTAAACAATTTATATTTATACAAAATAAAACTTAAAATTTACATTTATTTTAACAAACCCAAATTTTAGCCTTTAATCAAATTAGAACGGCAAAAGACGGCGCCGCATTCGTTTTAGCGAAATCCAAGAAAGACGACGAGTAAATCCGACCAAATTTTAATGTTTTTTAGCAGTGTTTATCTTTTTGGGCCATAAGTTGCATATTTTTATTTACAAATTGACAAAGTTTCACTAAGAAACGCATTTTCTATTGATTAACGCGCGTAATTGAGAATTCAAAATTCAAACATTTTTAATTTTTTATTTAATATTGTAAAGTGCATTTTCCACCCTTACACATTTGCGCTTTAAATTTTCCAAATTGTTGACACATATTTATTAGAAAAAAATAACAATAATGAAATATTCAAAAACTTTTAAACATAAAAAAAAGGTTTGGGAATTTGTACATTAGGCCAATGTGTCAGCGTATGGCACAAAATGCATGAATTTGGGAAATGCCATTCGTTTTCAGAGGAATCCCGCCGGGGCACGCTCATAACCAACAGCCAACAGAAGGCTAAAAAATGGAAAAAATTTCCATTAAATATAAAAAAGTTCAAAAACTGAAATAAAAAAAAGTTGTAAAAAGTGTTATTAAAAGTTTACCTCCTCCATGGTCAAGTGCTGATCTGGCACCAAATCCTCCAAATTATCGAGACTAGTAGACAGCGGGTCGACACCGCAGGCGAAGTTGCCGAGACCAGCAAATTCCGATGTGTTGAAGGGCCTCAAGCAGAAAAACAGACACTTTTTTTCACTCAATTTTTTGTTTACCTAAAATTTTCCGCACTTTGCAACGGTGACGACATGTTAAAAGCGTCTTGCGTCGTAAATAGGTCACGCTGAAAATATATATAAAAGATAATTTAATATTATTTATGTTTATGGTAGATTAAAACAAAAGAAAACTCGGGACTAGGAAAAACCCAGGATCAGAATTTTAAGGAAACCTCGGGATTAGTAAGCCGAAATTTATAAGGAGAAAAATGAATTTAATTCCGGTCAAAAAACCCGGGACTAACGGAAAATAAAGTTTTGTAAGTTTGAAAACCCGGGGTAATATAAGGGGGAACCCAATCCCGTTCGACTTTATTTCAAATAATTTATTAAAAAACGTAAAAGATAATTTCATTAAGAATTACAAATAATAAATAAAATATTTATTCAAAAATTCCGAATTAACTGAATATTATTTAACCTTTAGAGGGTAACAACCGTACACTCACTTGACTCTGCTTGTACTGTAGTTGTTGTTGTTGCGTGTTAAAGCCTACGGCACTGCTTAAAGGCGTTGTGTTCAAATGGTCAGCAGATGGCATCGTTGTGCTTCCACAGTTAAACGATGGCATCAAATGCGGCTGATTGACCATTGGAGAGGCTGAAAATTTTATTTTTTTTATTAGAAAATTAATTAATATTTAATTTGTTTACGATATGCTAAAGTTGGCGGGACCATTTGAAGCTGTTGTTGGGTTTGATGTTGTTTCGGCGTGATAATGGCAGTCGCCATGTCGCCATTTGGCCAAATCCAGTTCGGTTGTTGCCCTTGGAGCTTAAATTGTGCCAAAACTTAGACCTGGAGCTTAAATTGTGCCGAAATTTAGACCTGGAGCTTAAATTGTGCCGAAATTTAGACCGGGAGCTTAAATTGTGCCGAAATTTAGACCTGGAGCTTAAATTGTGCCGAAATTTAGACCTAGAGCTTAAATTGTGCCGAATTTAGACCTGGAGCTTAAATTCTGCCGAAATTTAGACCGGGAGCTTAAATTGTGCCGAAATTTAGACCTGGAGCTTAAATTGTGCCGAAATTTAGACCGGGAGCTTAAATTGTGCCAAAATTTAGACCTGGAGCTTAAATTGTGCCGAAATTTAGACCTGGAGCTTAAATTCTGCCGAAATTTAGACCGGGAGCTTAAATTGTGCCGAAATTTAGACCTGGAGCTTAAATTGTGCCGAAATTTAGACCTAGAGCTTAAATTGTGCCAAAACTTAGACCTCTACCTAACTTTAAAACCAAAATTTTTTTAATTTGTCTAAATACACATCCTCAGCGACTCCTATAAATTTCCGAAATTTCCATTTACATATTGGTGATGTTCTTGAAGGAATTTTTGCTGCTGAAAAGCCACAGAATGACGGAGCAGTGCCTGGCGATGTTGCAACATTTGTTGTTGAAGTAAATATTGCCCACAGGCATTGGCATGCTGGTGTACTGTAAGCAGAAAGATTAAATACAAAAAAATCAAATAAACTTTTAAATATTTTAACAATAATTAAGGTAAATGAACCAATTAAGTGTAAATAAAAATAGCAAAAAAGAAAATATCACTCTTAAAACACGAACTTTTTTGAAATTTTAATTACAAAAAACTAAAGTTTTAATAATAAATTTTTAAAGAGGATCCAATTTAAAAAATGATTTTTTTTAACAATAATTCAATTACTACGATTAGAATACCCGGAATGTACTTAGGCATTGGTTATTTATTAGAATAATTTAGAGCTACCTTGTTGTGTGTTGTTGCAGTTGGTGCTGCTACTGCTTGTGTTGTTTGGGCTTGGACTGCTTGTTGAATAAACGGATTGTTCCGAATTTGGTGGCGACAAAACATTTTGTGACGGTGGCGGTGAAATGATCACAGAACCGGACGCGGGAAGCGGCACATTGGCGGTGCCGGCTAAAAAGTGCACAAAAATTTTACAAAAATTTTGCAAAAATTCGAAAAGCTAACCGATTAGAGGATTTTGTTGCTTCGGTGTGAGCTGTTCACCACTTTTTATGGAAAGTGCTGCTTTTTTGGCAACCTCGGAATGGACAATGTCGCATTTCTGCAATTTGGGCATTTTTATTATTATTTATTTATTTATTTAAAAGCTTTGTTAATGCTTACGGCTTCTGTGCCATCACTTCTTCTGGTGCCAGATGTCCTCTGGCGTTTTGTGCCTATTTTCACAGAAGAACTTCCTTAAACAATAATAAAAATGTTTAATTTTGCGCATTTTTGTCGAACCATCGACTCCACTGTTTGCTCTTTGCTGCTGCAAATGCACAACGGTGCAAAACGGTCTTCCGATATGCTGGTGATGCTGTTGTTCCGGGTACTTCTTGAACAGTTCGGCAATTGGCCCAAAGCCGGGCTATAACAATATACGCAATTTAATTAATATTTTCCCAAAAATATTTTTACTCTTTCGGTTAATTCCGGAATTATTTTTGTGTCCGAAGAGTTGGCCTTAGTCCGATCAGCGTGAAGTCGAAGCAGTGTCTCCGTTGATTGGTACTGACCCTGTTCAACAGCAAGGAACAGCGGAGTCCGACCCTTTAATATGGGGTTAACATATTCAATTTCACCAACATTAAATTATAATTTTAGTAAAAATTATATGGATTAAATCAAATCAATAAAATGTTAAAAATTGTTTTTTTTCAGCTTTCTGCAAAGCTTTAATCCATTTTTCTTACTTTCTGGTCAGTAGCCTCCCGGTTGGCTCCGTGCCGGACAAGCAGTTCGATCACCGGCCGATTGTTGCACTCGGCCGCCCAATGCAATGCTGTCTTACCGCTGTAGCCCAAAAATTCGGCATCGCCCGTTTGGTTGACAAAATCGGCACGGCGATCAGAGTCCACCGCCTCAATCAAAAGCTCCGCAATGCGCAACCATTGGTCACCGCTGTAATGCCAAAATGAAATGTTTTACAAACAAAATTACAAAATTTAATATTATTTATCCAGATGAATTTTGTAACGTAACGTTTGTTCCAAAAAGTACAGTATATATATATTCCATGCTACGGTATTTTCGCTTACGGCATAATAGCGCTTCCAAAAAGTACAGTATATATATATATATATTTTCATGCTACCGTATTTTCGCTTACGGCGGCATAATAGCGCTCCCAAAAAGTACAGTATATATATTTCCATACTACGGTATTTTCGCTTACGGCATAATCGCGCAACGCATCAGCGGCGTCTCCTTTCGCCTGTACAGCGCGCTAAACACCTGCAGCAACGCGTCCTTTTCCCCCTCACTGCTGCTGATGCCGTTGTACGCCGCTTCGCCAATCAAAAACTCGGCCATGGCGAGGTGACCGCACTCGCAAGCCGCGTATAATGGCGTGCAACCATCCGCGTCCGCTAGACGTTGGTCCGCCTCGAACTCGGTGACCAGCTTGCGCACCGCCAAAACATTTTGAGTACGGACGGCCAACAAAAGTGCAGATGTGTCGTCTAATTAGAGGGGAAATTAAGCTTCATTATTTGCAGATTAGGATTTCAAAAATTTTAAATTTGTCCATCCAACTTTATAATAATCAAGCAATTTTTGACAAAAACAATATTTTTTTGAACCACTCACTCAAGTCTAAAGCGTTTATTTTGGCACCCTTGGTGAACAGCAATTGGATGTTCTTCAGCAAACACTGTTCGACGTCGTCCTCTTTGAAGTACGGGTTTTCGAACAGCAAATGCAGCAGAATACGACCGCGCTCATTGGGCGCGTTCACCTGAACGTTTTAAAATATTTTTTGATTTTATTATTTTTGCAAAATTTTTACTTACCAAATAAGGTTCCAGTCGGTCTTCTTGGCCCAACAGCCCATATCGAGAAAAGAGTGCGCTTTCACGAAGTTCAGCCAACAATTTCCGACTTTCGACGTCTTCGATCATTGAACAGTGAGTGTCTGCAAAAATTGAGTTAAAATTGTTACCTTTTTTAAAAAATAAAATTTAAAAAATTATTTACACTAAATTTGTTCAAAAAATTCTTTTAAAGTTATTTTCAACAATACTTTTTTTTAAATCTGAACAAATTTTCTCACCAATCGGCGAATGTTCCGTCGATGATCCGCCAATGCCTGAAGAGGATGAGCTGGAGCAGTACTGCGTCGTTTGGTGTAATCTTAAATTTAGAGCTTTTTTTATGCGTTGTTTTGTAAGCAGACAAATAAAATTACGAATTCGATTGCATTGTCTGCTGCTGCTGATTGTTGTGAGAGACCAATGATTTGTTGTTATAATGATTGGGAGCATAATGGTGGATTGGTTGATGAAATTGGCTTAAAATTTTTGAAAAAATAATTTGTAGAACCAAATTTGGAAAACGTCAATAAAATGTACAGTTGCAAAAGTCTATTTAGAACCCAATTTTTTTCAATTATTTATTAAATTTACACCCACCCATGCTGCTGCTGCTGCTGTTGATTGTTGGCGTGCATGCTTGTTAAGCTGTTCAAACTGTCCACATGGCGAATCAATGGAATAGCCGAGGCGGCGGTGGACGAAGCGCAACTTTCCATTCCGTTGCCGGCATTGTACATCAACTGCTGCTGGTGTTGATGGATGTTGTGATGGTTGTGTTGCGCGTACGGGTTGAACGGATGCGCATTGCTGACGATCAATGGCGGGTGATGGCCACCGCCACACATCGTTGCTAAGCCATTTTTGGTAGCTAAATGTTCAAAAATGTTGAGATTCTTAAAATTTGAATTATTTTAATTAAATCAATATTAGTTTCAATTTCAGATATAGTTAATAAATAAAAGGTTTATAATAGGAATTAGTAGATAATAATACTGCAATTTTAAAGTAATTTTTATTTACGTTTTGAATCGTAAATTTCGGGCTTCCAAGTCTTCGCATGTCGCCGTTGTCGATTGCGAATGCGTGCGCTTGCGAACACTGTGCCGACAGCGGCCGACGCAATCGCAACCATCGCAAACGCGAGCAGTGCGAGCCAAAAATGCAGTCGAGAGGTGGACGGCTTGCGCGCCTCGGATTGCAGAATTTTGGCAGGGATGTCGTTGAAACTCTGAAATTGGTTTTAATAAAAAGTTATTTATTGTTTGCTTCTTTTAGTATTATCAAAAATGGAAAAATATTAAAAGAATACACAAAAACTGAATTGTATTAATAAAACAATTGTCATCAGCGTCGCAAAATTGCCGTGAATATCCAATTTGATATCATTGATCCGTTTTTATCCCAAAATGCCCCAGTTTATCATTTTCACGTCACTTTTTGGCATTTATATCCAATTTGATATCATTGATCCGTTTTTATCCCATAAATGCCCCATTTTATCATTTTCACGTCACTTTTTGGCATTTATATCCAATTTGATATCATTGATCCGTTTTTATCCCATAAATGCCCCATTTTATCATTTTCACGTCACTTTTTGGCATTTACGTGAGGATTTATATTTATTTTTGTTAATTGTCACGCGGACGTTGTAATACAAATTAATCCTTGTCAAAAAGAGGGAAGAATTTTGCATACAAAAACCATCAAATGACAATCGGCAAATTTTGTCTACACCCCGAAAATCAGTCGGGGGAAGGAAATCCGTGCCACGGGGAAGGAAAACGGGGGAGGGGAGGGGGGCGGGGAGAGACTTTCATTTTTACCTTTTTCGCATTTGCAGCTCCCACATAAGCGGCCACATTTTCCATGTCCGAAAAGCACAGTGTGTGAACGCCGACCATTCGATTTGGGTGGGCCAAACTGCTCGGACTGATCCTTTGAAGCAAAACAAAATGTTTTTCAAAAATATTTACATCGTTTGTTTACTTACATATTGCACATGGTGACATCAACCTGCAGGTATAAAGCGATGCCTTCAACGAATCCTGAATTTGTTTTTTTTAAATTTATTATTTTGCTATTTGGGTGTTAAAATTTTCTATTAAATTTGATTAAAATATTCAACAAAAAAAAGTGTAAAATGTGCAAAAATTATGCGAAAAAGTTGAAAATGTTTTTTTGTTGTTCGCCACCTTCTCCTTCTGCCCCCCTTTTGGTTCTGTTGTTGTGCGTCTCGGCCTCCGCCTGCGCCTCATACCGGACACTGAACAACGATGTGGCGTTTAATTCTGCCGGTAATTCAATTCGTTGTCCAATGCCTTTGTCCGAACGCCATTCAAAAAGTTTTGGCTGAAAATGTTTTTATAACTAAATTTTGAATACAAAATTATAATTCCAAGAAATTTTAATGCTTTAAAATAAGCACATAATTTGTTTATATATAAAAATTTCAAAAAGGGTTTCCCCATGCCTTTTGATCATATTGGTCTATGGCCAGTGCCAAAGATGCTCTGAGATGGGCACTTAATGTGACCAAGAATTGTCGGAGTAATGTTGGCTCGTTGATCAGTGTGGACGGATGGACGGCGATGACCAAGAACAGCTCGCCGAGCAGTAGCTTCGATTGGTCATCAGCAGGATCGGGCTCATGAGCATCATGGACACAGTCACCACCCTGAAAAATAAATATTTTGTAAATTTTTGCCACATTTTAGATGCCATTGTAATATCATAAATACTAAACACCGGACTTGAGCTTCGAGCGAGATCTCGAGTCAAGATTCTCGAAAAAATCTCGGGGCTCGAAAAATCTCGCGAAGCTCATTTTTAGTCGAGCGAGATCTCGAGGTCGAGATTTCTCGAGAATCTCGTCGAGATTTTTCGAGATCTCGTCTCGACCGGTCTCTAATACATACTATAAAGATTAGAAAATTTCAGAAATAAAATTATTTGAAATTAAAAATAATTAAAATTTGTGTGCTCACATCCCATCCGCAGTTTGCCTGGTTGCACTGCTCATCGCAGTGGCCGTCGGCGTACACTCTGGCACATTCGTCCATCCACGGGCACTTCGATTGTGGCCTCTCCAAACAGTCGAAGCCGTCGAACAAACAGCGTTCATTGTTGCAAATCTTAAATATCAATTTTTATGTATGTGAAAAAATAAAAAATGTATTATTTTAATTGGAAAAATTCTTTTTAATTTATCCTCAATCAAAAACCCCCACACTTACATCATCGCATTTGCCATCAGCAAACGAATGGGCACAATAGCTCGCCTGGGGGCATCTGCCAAAAGGTTGTGCCTGTTTTGTGGAACAATCGCCTCCATCGAATTGGCACGCGAATAAATTGCACTAATTAAATAAGCAAAGTTTTAAAAAAAAATGCCAAAAATACCTCCGGATCACATCGATGGTCCCCATACTTTGCCTCACATCCGACCTTCGCGCAGTTGGTCTTATCCACAAGATCCGTTCTGTTGAATTTGTCCACGGGCACTGACGTCTGAACATTTATGTGAAGTTTTTGAGTGCCATTTTTGAGAACAGCAACAAAACCTCGCAATGACGTCCAGTGAATCCGCGTGAACATTCGCACCAAAAATTGTTAACTTTGTCATGGCATTTTCCCCCGTTGTCGCAGACACTTGGAAAAATAAATTTTGAAAAATTAAACGATGGCATTTCTTTCCCCTCGGCATAATAAATTTTGAAATTTAAACGAAGGCATTACTTGCCCCTCGGCATAATAAATTTTGAAAAAAAATGATTAGAGTCATTCTAATATTTCTAAAAAATATACAAAGAAATAGAGCATCACTTTAAAGTAATTTAATAATAATAAGAGCATCACTTTAAAGTAATTTAATAATAATATCTTAAGGAGAATTTTTCAAATTCGAATCAATTTTTTGTTCTTCACAAATCGGTTTAATAAATTTGAAATTTTCACTTACATATTTTCACAGTCATTTCGATTCTGTTCACAGTTCACGCCAAACCATCCCGGCGCGCATTCACATCGGTGCCGATCATCGCCAAGGTTTACACACTTACCCTTATGTTTACATGGAGAAGGGTCTGAAGTTTTTTCAATTTTGTTTTTAAATGTTTTTTTATTTTAGAGTTTTTACTTTTTGAGCACGGATTTTGCTCAATTTCGCACTGTGCACCTTCAAAGCCGACCAAACATTTGCAGCCCCAAGAACCATCTGAAATTTTGCATTCTTTGAAAAATAAAAAATTATATTTTAATGAATGATTTATGAAAAATAAGCAATTTTCTAACCATTCAATTTTGCACATTTTCCACCCTTTTGGCAGCCATTTTCGCAATGCCTTTCAATGGGCACATTTTCGCACAATTGCCCCGTAAAACCCTTCGGGCAAATGCATTCGAAGATGGCTAAAATAAAAATAAAATAAATTAAATTTATTTATTAATTTAATTTTCGAAGATGGCTAAAATTAAAATAAAATAAATTAAATTTATTTATTAATTTAATTGAAAAGAGCCAAAACCTCCTCCGTTCGGATGCTCCTTCACATTATTTACATTGTTCACACATTGGCCTCCATTTTGGCATGGATTTGTATGCAATGGACAGCTTTGATTGCTTCAAAAAAAAATATTTAAATTTTATTATTAATTATTATTTTTCTTACAAAGAATTCTGTGCGGTTTCAGCGGACAGATTACATAGTGGGCCCTTCCAGCCGGATTGGCACTCACAATGCCACGTTTGTTGGTCGTCCAATGAAGCCTAAACAATGAATGATAAACCCGTCGTGGGTTGGAAAAAATGGGCATTTCAAATTTAAATAAGCCTCCTAAATACATCGGGACGCTTGTTTATTATAATTAGAATAAACACGAAAAATGATAGCATCAAATTAAAAAACACAAAAAAATAATTTAGGAAAAAATCATTAAAAAAAACTCTCAAATTAAAATTTAATTTGCCATACATTAATTAGGCATTGGCCATGCACACACGGGCTATTGCCACCTTCGCATGGGGCCAAGCGATGCTCGCAATGTTCGCCGGCAAGTAACGGTGGACATTGGCAGGTGAATGAACTAATTAAGCCAATCTTTTATTTTTCGTTTATTTTTGAATAAACAAACTCGTAATTAATTGTCGGTGTACAAATTTGCCACTCGTTGCATGGATGGAATTCGCAGGGGTCTGGCTTTTCACTTTAAATATTTTAATATTAAAAATATTTCATTTATCTTTTAAAATATTAATGTTTTAAAAAATATTTATATTAAAATTTAAATTAAAAAATTTGTTTTTAATCGAAATAAATTTAAATTTAGTCCAAAAAAATAAATAATCCATTCGAAAAAGCGCTCAAAACAATTGTTTTAATAATTCGCAAATTTTTAAAATATTAAAATATAATTTTTTACATTTCGCATAAACGGCCAGAAAATTTAGAAGGGCATTCGCATTGTTTTGAAAAAGCATCTTGACAGGTGGCGCCATTTTGACAGTCCAATCGACAATTATTCACATCCTCCTCAATTTGAATTTCACAATTTTTGCCAGAAAATCCTAAAATTAATAAATAAAACAATAAGTTTTTTTATTTGGATTTTACAATTTCTTTACCCAAATTGCAACGACAATCATAACGGCCAAAATAGTCGTAACAAATGCCTCCATTTTGGCAAGGCTGATCAGTGCAATAGCTGATCCGTGATGAGCACATTTTGCCGGTGTAACCAAACTTAAAATTTTAGAATAAAAAGTTTCAGGGGTCGGGAGGCTTCTTTGGGGGGGGGGGGGCAACTCTATTCAACAATGGGCAATGAAATTGTGAAAATCCTTTAGATTTTTGGAATTTTTCATTTTTAGTTCTCAAGGCCAGAAATAAATTAGCCATTAAATTTTGATCAATAAAATTAATGAAAAATTGAAAATATTTAATAAAAATATATAATTCTTGGCATACAGCGCATTCGCATTTGTAACTGCCGACCAAATTCACGCATTTGCCTTTATTAAAGCACTGCTGGGTCAAACCATCCGAACATTCGTCCACATCTTCAGTGCAATTTTGACCCTTAAAATTTAATATTTGTTTAATTTAAAAAACAAATTAAAATAATTAATATCTTTCTTCAACCAACCAACCAACCTTCCATCCGTCATCACAAATACACGTAAAACTTTCATTGAACGGACTCGCAAAACATTGGCCATGTTCGCATGGATTTTCGTGGTGGCAAATGTTCTGAAACTCGCAGAGGCGGCCTTAAAATTGTTAAATTGTCTTTTTTATTTCCTTTTTATTTGGCATTATTTACCGATTCGTTCCGGGGCACAATGGCAATCGTACCGCGCAATTCCGTCCATACAGGTGGAGCCTGCATAACACAAATTGTCCACGCAGTCATCAAGATTGATCTCGCAATGTTTCCCTGGAAAGCATAATTTTTGTTTTAAATATTTCAATTAAAAAATAAACAAACCATCAAATCCGCCGACGCAAATGCACAAATAAGAGCCATGCCGGTTCATGCATGTGCCCCCATTTTGGCACAATCCGCCGCTGAACTGCTCGCACTCGTCGATGTCCTGCTCGCAAAAGTAACCTAAACGCAAAACAATCTTCCCATAGTTTTTAAATTTTGTTTTCAAATTTTAGTCGATGTTTTTTTATTAAAATACTTTTGTTCTTTATAATACCTAATTAAATAGTAAATTAAAAAATAAAAATGATTTTGAAAGTACCTTCAAAGCCGTGAGGCATTTGCACTGCGGCGCTTGTCAATTTCTTTCGACCACAGTGCCATTTGCGTCGTGCAATTCTTCTGCCCAAGCGCGTGCGCATTGTCCACCGTTCAAGCAGGTCGGCCTTCCAATCGCGCAATCGTCAACTGCACGCTCACAACGGCGGCCTGACAATGTTTTAACTTGGGTTTAATTTATTTGAACTATTTTATGTTTTAATAAAAAATTTAAAAAATATATATATAATATATTCTGTATTAAAAATCATTTTATTTATATATAGGCGAGTCTAAACTTACAGTTTTCTATTCTATATAAAATTATTAAATTAAATTCCTAAAAATTGGTGAAAAATCTTGTTTTAAGAAATTTATCGAAAATGTAAAATTTTGTGGTTTATTATTATAAATATTCGTTTGAATTTTCACCCTCAAAATCGTACGGACATTCGCATTCCCATCGCCAGTCAAAGTGCGCGTCCACTGCTCAAACTGCCGTTGTGGCGACAATATTCTCATGGCATTGCCCACCATTTCGGCACGGAAACTGATTGGCCAAACACGGGTCATTCGGACGATGGGCAACATCGCAAAATTGGCCAACAAAATCCGAAGGACATTCGCAGTAAAATGCTCCCATCTGTTGAGTTGTTATTCAATTAAAAATAAATGTATAAATATATGTTTAAATATACCGTATTCACGCATTTGCCACCATTTTGGCACATTGTCGTCTCGTGCCAGCACTCGTCAATGTCCAATTCGCATCTGTTCCCTGTCCAGCCAACTCGGCACTCGCAGCGGCTCCCGTTCAGATCGTTCACGCAGTCGCCATTCAAACAAATGTCCGCAGTTGTTTGGCAGAAATTTACGCGTGTACATTGTGTACCTGTAGAAAATTTGATGCAAATTAGTTTAAATTCCTTAATCTTAACAAAATAAATTTTAATTGAAAAAATAATGAGTCAAGCTAATTAATAAAATTACCAAATTAAATACATTTTTTCGGTTATTTTTTGGCTTCCGGACATTAGTTAGGAGCCGGAATTCCGGAGATTTTGACATCCGGTTACGTCCCTGGCGTGTACCCCACCCCCCCCCCCCCCCCCCCTCCCACAAAGTTTAATGACGAACCCAAAGTTTGTCACACAACACATCAATTTGTCTTTGTCCACCTAATTGTGGGTTTAATGAAGAGTTCAAGCTTATTCTAATCTATCCAAACATTTGCTTATTATTTTTGAAGACTTTTTTTGCTCATCTCATCAGAGCATCCCAAGTGCCGTAACCAGCAATTCGGATGGTTTTGTTTGCTTTCCCATGACCCAGGGGCCTTCCCCAGACCAAATGATGTAAAACATTTTGTAACCAAAGAAGATAAGACACCAATTCAATCTTTACATATGCTCATAAAAACTTTTTTGTAATCTAAGCATATTATGATACCAGCACTTATAATTTTAGAATGCGCAAAAAACAAATTTAAAAACGCTAAATTGAGATGAATTTAGAGAAAATTATATTAAATATTTATAAATATAGCCTTAAATATTTCATTTTTCTGTTGCGGTGCAGACAAACTCAATTTTCCCACACCAAACCAGTTTTGAAACCTCAATTCAACCAGTTCACAAACACACACATCACATCTGTGCCACAATGCTTTCATCTATTTCCACGCTCGAGGGAGTAATGATCACTTAAAGGAATGGAAGAGAAAGAAGAAGTGAAATGAAAAAAAGAAGAAGAGAAAAAATAGTTGAAAATAAAGAGAAATGGTGAAGAAGAAGAAGAGCAGTTAGGAAGTGAAAAAGTATGATCACATAAAGTAGGAGAAAGAAGAGGTGAAAAGAAGAGGAATGAGAAAAAGGAGTGGAAAACGAATAGAAGAAGATGGGGAGAAGAAAAAGAGCAGTTAGGAAGTGAAGAAGTATGATCACATAAAGTATGTGAGAAGAAGAGGAATGAGAAAAAAGAGTGAAAAACGAAAAGAAGAAGATGGGGGAGGGGGGGAAGAAGAAAAGCAGTTAGGATGAAGAGGAAGGACACATTCGGCTACCTAAAACTTTCCCAACAACCATCACACCCCAAGTCGTCAGTCAGTCACATTCTTCCGTCGTCCGGTCCCTTCGGTGATGAATGGGAGGGGATTGAATCGCCCCCTCGGGGGACGACGATTTATTGTTAGCCACCAAAGTGACGGGTAATGGACGCTGTTGCCTCAGTGTGAAAACGGCAAAAAACAACAACAAAAACGTCTTTCTTTTCCTTTAGCATACCGTATATACTCTTGTAATCCCCCATGAGGGATTATTTTCAACCTACTCAGAAAGGGCGGCATTATTAGAGGGTGGGGGATTATTAGAGAAGAAAATGAATTGTTTGTGAGTTCACCTACCCAGAGGGTGGGGGATTATTAGAGGATGGGGGATTACAGGAGGGTGGGGGATTACAAGAGTATATACGGTATGCAAAAAAACATTAATTTGGAATCTCTCAGAAAAAAATTCAATTCTATTAAATGCATAAATGCACTACCAAATAAATAATATTTTTTCCATTCGCTTTTTGGGGTAATTTTTTTTGCTCAATTCGCCCATAAATAACTTTCACCATTTTTCGCCCGCTGCGCAAATGTGAAAGTGCGCGAATGAATGAATGCCGGGGGCAACGAAGGCATTATAATACTACGGTAGTCAATGAATGATTAATGGGGGTGGGAAAAAGAACGTTTTAAATGGGGGAAAAAATATGCAAATTTTGGCATTCCGTCCGTATTGACTTCAAATAAAAATATTATGCAAATTTTCAAAATAAGTTAATTAAAATTAATTAATTAACACAATTCTTTTACCCGTGTAGCCGAAATGGCAATCGCACACGAAATCGTCAACCGTCGCGCCAACTCGGCATTTGCCATGAACGCACGGGTTTTGTTCCGTTTTGTCGCAAATGGTCGGCACCGCATTCTCACAATATAATCCAGTAAAACCTGAAAATGCAATAAAAAATGTTAGAAATCATACGGATTCAATCAGAAAATCTTTTTGTTAAAAAAAAAATGCGGAAAAACGCTCTAAACTTGATTTCCCTTTAATTGCCGCCATTCCCACCATTTAATTCGGCCTCTGTGCTCAATTGAGCGCATCAAATTTGGCGGGCCACTTTATTTCTTCGTTTTTTGTCCATAAAAATAAATGTTTTTTTGTTCACACACTTTTTAGTGAATTATATACCTATTAGCATTTCAAATAACAAAATTAAAATTAATGTCAAAAAAGACGGTTAGGGTCAACTCGGCGCCGACAAAGTTAAACATTTTAAACTTTTTTATTAGTTAACCAAATCAAATGCAAAAAGCGCTATAATTGAAAAGAGCTAACCAATTCAGCTTAATCTAAGGAAGTTATGATTCGGCGCTCCATGTTGGCACAAAAATTATGATTTTCACTTTAAGCTATATTTTTTTATAAAAGATAATCTTTAGCTTGGCCAAAGGTTCAACAAACGAAGAACTCTGAATAATATCGTTTTGTTTGATTGGTTAACCAACAAATAAGTTATGATATTTTAAACTTGTCGGCGTCCGCCGAGTTGACTCGACCCGAAGACACCCATTTCGACATTTAAATGATCGGGAAAGTCTTGGCTTTGTTATTTTTTGGAATTAATGATTTTAAATAATATTAAATTAAAAGATAATAAAATAATGCCGACCAACAACACAGTGGCACTTGAACGATGCGGCGGTCTTTTCACATTCGGCCCCGTTAACGCATGGATTATGCCGCTGAGCACATTTTCGCAATTCGCACTGGCGCCCGAACCAATTCGGCGATGGAGAACAGCTGAAAATTTGAATCGCGTTCATTGAAAAATTTAAAAAACTGAAAATGGAAATTACACTAAATTAAAATGATAATATCAAAAGCGTTGACAAAATGAAATAAATAAATTTTTAGGAAATTCCATTAAAAATAACCCATCAAGTCGCTCACATAAATAAGAATTGGTAATAAGTCGCATTTTCCCACCTTTAATGACCATTTCTGAGTTTTTAATGAGAAAATGACCTTTTCCGTCATGCCATAGGTACAATATTTTGCACATTCGTGACTTATCCCCAAAATATTCCGTTTCCCCCGGGGCGATGATGGGTCAGACCCCGAATATTTGGTTGCGCAACAATGAAATGATTTTCAGGATTCCGAGGGCATTCCCACACTCAATTAAGGACGAATTATGGCACAAAATTGGCATTGTTTGCCCCTTCAGCAGAAGGGTAAACAAAAATAATAATTTTGAATAATTGCCATTCATGGAATCAGAAGTCCGGAAGTGTTGTTTTTGGCTTATAATTAATGATTAACAAAGCATATTTAATTATTTTAAAAAATTGCTTAATTCCGCGATTAAATGCCGGCAATTCCAAAAGTTCCCCTGTTATTGATGATTGACCCACGCCATATTTTCAATGTTTCTTTTCCTAACGACCGACCACCTTTTTTCACTTAATTCGAGAATTTTTCCGCTTAATTTGATTATTCCCCTGCCCCCTAATGAACGGCGACGGACGACACTAAGAACTGCGAAAAGGTGAGAAATTGGATGGATATGAATGGAGTGGAAAGGGTGACAAATGCCAATGTCACCATCACCACCCAACTTTGTTTTGCCTTCAGCTTGACCTTCTCACGCTCATGAGACAACTGAATGAATGATTTTTGAGTACCCAGTCAGTTACTGTTCAAAAACAAATTCTAAAATCGGTAAAATAATTGGAAATTCGTATTAAGAAGGGCCGGGCGGGCTTTTCCGGCCAAATATCGGGCTTTAGCCCAGGTTGAAGACCCGGGCACCCATCCTAACCCTAATTGGAAGATGCCTTTGGTGGTCGTTGGTCTTTTGATGCTAAAAGTGGTTGAATTTGGTTCCATTACACCGGACAAACCCCCCAAACAAACACAAAATAATAAGGAGGAAAGATTGCGGGCGGTTGAAGAAAAAAAGTGCACTTTCCCATGGCCCCGTTCTGCGGGGGTGAAAGGTGCGTACATAATAAATAACGCTCTGAAGCACATCTTACCGGTACGGTGGCTAATTTAGTGGACAGAAATATTTAATATTTAATAAATTACGAAAAGTCAATTAACAAAATGTTTGGGAATCAAATTTAAAAAAACCAATTAAATGTAACATTATTTAGTGACAAATTAAA
The DNA here is from genome assembly GCA_020449905.1 of Globodera pallida. NCBI lineage: Eukaryota > Metazoa > Nematoda > Chromadorea > Rhabditida > Heteroderidae > Globodera > Globodera pallida. Next base: position 2,277,524 of record JAIXHY010000016.1, read on the forward strand.
GGGAGAAGGCTTAAAATTTGTGACTTTTAATTGTTTTGTAAGTTTTAGAAAGAAAATTCTTTTCATTACGCCAATAAAAGTGCAATAAAACTAATTTTTCTTTAAAAACGCCACACATTCTCACGCTGATAAGAAGAGATTGGCAAAAAGGTACCTCTGAAAGTGTTTGTAAGGCGTGGGAAACCCACCCAAAATGTGGCACAATAGAGATTACTACGACTCGACGACCCCTCCGGTGCCGTCGTTGTAAGGGCGGCCTTTTTGTGCCCAAATTTTTGCCGACATATTTTTTTGTTGCTCTTAGTAACATAAAATGGATTAGCGAGGCGTTGGAAAAGCGGAAATCCGTCGAAAAATCCCTTTAGAGTGACTTTCTAAAGGGTCTCCAGTCGTTTTATTGGATTTTTGGTTATTATGTAATGCAATTTGGGCAAAAGTGTCGCGGAAACATCAAAAAATGTGTTTATTCCTACAAAAAAAGAAATGGCGCCAATTGTCCAGAATTTAAAAAACTGAAAACTTTCGTTTCAGAAAATAATTTATTCCGTTGCAACAAATCGCTGCTTTTTTATTTGCCCGTCCGTGTACTTTTCGGAGACAAAAGATTTTTTACCCGTTTTTGTTCACAAAGACGCGCAATGAATCGCTTATTTTTTGTTGGCAAAATCGATCAATTCAACCCAAAAAACGGGAAGGAACATCACCCGAGCGCATTCCACGAAGACGGATTTGAGATTTGAGGAATCAAATCGAAGAACTCGAAAATATTGCTTTAGAAGACTTTAGAAAAGCCTTATCACGATATGGAGGAGGGGGAATTAATAAATGCAAATAGGGGGGGGGGGGGGTAATTAATTAGGTTGGATCATTTGGAAAAGGAGGATGAATTATATTTATTTATGTATAAGTAAATAGATTAGATAAGAAGTTGAAATAAAATTGTCTAAGAAAAGCCAAAGGTCTCTTTAAAACTAAGTTTAAAAAATCAAGAATACCGTAAGTTTTAAAAATTCCTTTAAAAACAAAAACTTTAATAAAGATTTTCACAAAATTTAAAAAAAAAGCACCCACTCGCAATGTGTGCCGTCTCTTGAGCAAATTCCATCGTGAAAGCATTCCATGCCGGACAGTCGACAATCAAAACTCGACAAAACGACGGCAACGGCAGTGCTGACAAAGTTTGTTGAGTTTGTTGACAACGGATGTTCGACTGAATGTTTAAGGAAATTGAATGTTATTTATTAATTAATCTTTGTTTAATTAATAAAGATATATTTACAATATTAGCTATTTTTGTCTGTAATTTTTTTAAATACGCCTCAAGGCATCAATTGTTCTCAAAGTTTCCTAAAAGTTACTCTTTTTTGTTCCTTTCCATGCCCTTCAATTACTTTTTCTAACCCACTTTTTTCATTTCCTCGGGCAATCGTGCCACCGCTTATTAAAAAGAGCAGCACAATTGTTGCCCATGTTGCTTCCGGCACAATTCCCATCTTGCTGGTGTTTTTGCGCCTCCGGGCAATGTGCCGAGATTTGTGTGTTTGGCGAAAGAAATTAATTATATGTAAATCTTTGAAAATAAAATATTAACAAATTTTACTCCATAATTAAATGTCAAAAGCGGTCCAGTGATTCTTTAAAAAAACTGAAATTCTTTTTTTTAAATTTTTCAATGCAAAAAATAACGGACAAGAAAAAGTTTTTTGGAACGACAAGGACAAAAACTTTACGACGGAGTGAAAAGGTAGTGGGCGGGTGGGGGTGGGGGGGGGGAGGGGGGGGGAGCAATGAATGAGTTGAGGGGTTTAGGGTCAAATGGGCGCATCTGAAGGAATGGCGGGCGATGAGAATGTGGGGGGGGGGGGGGGAGGGAATGTCCGAGGGGGCGGAGAAAGGTAATAATGAAATGGTTTGGTTTGTCTACATCATTAGGGCTGGTTAGTTTTTGCATTTCCGGTTTAAATAGGGTTGCTCCCAGACCCCGAACCGGACATTCCAGCCCCCGAGGTCGAGGGGAAAAGCCTAGGTCTGAATCGGTTTCATTCAGAATAATTTACTGTCCCGCCATTCGAATTCGGAATTTAATAAGGGCCGAAATGAGTTTTCTTTTATTTGCTAAAAGGAACTTCTATTCAATTTAACAAAGAATATTAAGAATTTTCGGGATTTTAACTCGCCCATTTTATGGCATAGACTTGGAGCTGTACACGCACCAACCAAGCAAACCACAGAATGCATGCCTGCCTTCTGCCTATCCATCTTTTCAAATCTGTACAGCCATTGTGTGTGTCATGTTGATGAGTGTGGGAAAGAATTGTGGGAGGATGCAAATGTGGGATAGGAAATGGCGAACAATTTAAAGTTTACACCAAATGATTCCCATCAAAATGCCGGGGCATTTCTGAAAAAATTCAGTGAAATTTACAAATTCAGGCATTTGAAAGAGTTGGTTAGTTAGTTACATAGATTTTCCCATTTTTTGTAAGATTTTCCTAAACGTTTTTGTTCACAAATTTAAAACATTTGGCATTAAAAATCCATAAAAAAAAATAAAGAAAATGGTTTATGTGTATTTATCATTTATATCCCCCCCCCACCCGACCATTGAAAAATCAGTGAAAAATGCGCTCTTGTCGGGGGCTGCCAGGAAAAAGATGTGTCGAAGAGATAATCTCATCCCAGCAACAACAACAGTTCGATTCGTGAAGAAAGAAAAAGCGTTAAATGGAGAATAATAATAATTTTAACAAAATGTGTACCCCCCCCCCCCCCATATAACCTCCTCCTCCCCCACTTTCCCAGAAGTGATGACACAACATCAAAACTGAATGCGAAGTAAGCGAGTGGTGGTTGGCGTTGCAGAGCACAACACAAAATGCACATCTCAGCAGCCGAATCGGAATGGAAAAATAATATGGAAAATATATGTGCATTTTAAACGAATTTTTTGTTGTTGTTGTTTAAAATGGCATAATAATTGAGTAAATTGATGGGTTTAGTGTACATAGTTTTAGTTAATTTTGTTTTTATTCCCTAAATTTTATTGCCCAATTAATGAATGGTCCAGATTAGCAAGTTAATTTACACTCTTATTTGTTAGTTAAAGATTCCAAAAGCCCAACTCCATGGCAATTACCTAATACATAATGCTTAATTTATGATGTTGAAATGAACAATCCACAGAACGATCATGAAAATATTATCTGCTGATAGGATAAAAATTCGAAAGTTTTAATGGTTGAAATGAGTTTAATAGCCCGGTTTTTAACGGAAAATGACAGTCGGCGGGCGGATGGATTTTGTGTTGTCCGTCCCCCCGTCCTCGGCGGGGTGTACCCCCCCCCCCCCCCCCCTCCCCCCCACCCGCCCAATCTTCAAATTGGAATAGGGAGCGGAGCGTCCGAAGGACGAACGGCGAGGCGATGGTCGGAAAATGCAAAAGGGCGAAAATAGTGAAAAATGAATGAATGGATCGAAATCGAACCCCCCGGGGGACGGGCAAATGCCTCGTTTTTGAATGAAGCAAATCGACCGTCCAACCGCACAAAAAAGACGAAGCGATTTACAGCTCCAATGTCCTTGAGGTAGGAAGGAGCCAATCGATTTATTATGCAAATTGTAAGCCTAGGTCCAAAAAAAATTGGGTAAAATGGGTTATTTCACTATTTTATGAAACCCATTTTTTATTCATTTTTAAAGTAAAAAACACTCAAGTCTATGAATAATTAAAATATATATATTAATTATGGATGAAAAATAAATGTAAGGAAAATGAATTTCTTTGATTATTTATATAATGGATGATTTGGTGACTATTCTCAGGCTGAATGGTGGTAATCGAAGAACATGAACACATCATTTACAAGTCAAACCCTCGGGTAGCCAATGGAAGATGAATCGCTATTTAAGGGGGGGGGGGGGGGGGGGGGATTTGTTTGAGTTTCCCATTCCCATTTGGATTTGATGTTGTGCTGTATTTGACATGAATGTGAATATTTGACTAACAATGCCACTACTGACATGCAAGGCATTTACAAATACATTTATTGCTCCGAAATTAAATTTTTACAATATACAGTAATACTGATGGAAGAAAATGCAGATTTGACATACAGTATCCCTTTCAAAATGTACAGAACCACCACAATGGCTTGAACCAAAATAATTGTGTCTGCTTGATCGAACGGCCATGGGAAAGTCATAAAGTTGAGTAGAGCACCCGCCCCCCTCCCTCCTAAGCACCCTAAGGTGGTGGGTGACCCGATTCATTCTTTCTTTGCCTTTGAAAGTGCCGCCAAGTCACCGGAGGGGTTTTGGTGTAAAAACACAAAAGTCTTTCAAATTAGTTGGAAAACTTCTTGGATTTTCACTATGATTACTTAGTTCTTTTGCGCAGAAAACGGGATTTTTAAGGCGGGATAAATATATGTAATTTAATTTTTCATAAAAGCTTATTGATTCGATAACAAACAGCAAAAAGCTTTAAAAAAAAGTTTTGATGCATTTTTGTTATTTTTTATGCATATAATCAAGACAACAATAATATTGTATTTGTTCCTGAGGATGTTGTCGTTTGGCTACTTTTATTGAGGAGTTGAGTCGTTCGTTCAATTCGTTCAACGAGGGGTCATTCATTCCTCCGATCGGCGGATGATCAACAACTTCGTCGTCGTCTTCTCGTTGTCGTTGTCCATCCCCCGCGTTTTTAGCACTTTCCCAGGCGACTTTATGGAGCCCTAACAGTCGTCGAGCGCTGACGACGGGCGACGAACGAACAATTGCTGCTGAATAAAATATGATGACATGATGAGCTTTTAATTGTCTGCATTGGTGTTGATTGGATTTATTAGAAAGAACAAATCTTGAAAAATGTCTAATAAATGAGGACCGGATCGGATTTATATGTGCCAAAAAATCGTGAAATAGAGTATGTATGTGTTTATGTGCTAAAAAAAAATGCCGAAATATGTGTTAAGAATGGTAAAATATATGCTAAAAAATTGGAGATTCAGGGGGTGTTTTTGGTGCGGATTTTTTGGTTTCGAAAAATGTCCATTTTTAGGGGTGCATTTTTTTGAAAATTTGGAAAAGTAGATTTTTAGGGGGGTGATTTTCCGTTTTTATTGCATTTTTTTAAAGGAATATTTGAAAGGTGCCGAAATATGTATAAAAACATATTTTATGTGCAACCCCCTAAATCGAAGCGGGCCACTCGCGTCTCGCCATTGGCGTTTCAGGGCCACTCCGAAGCGGGCCAACTCCGTCTGAGCCAACTCCGTCTGGCCAACTCCGTCTTGGGGCCAACTCCGTCTGGGCCAACTCCGTCTCAGCCATTAAATTTTCGATACTTCCCGGTCGGGATTATCCCGATTTTTAGAATCCCGATCCCGGGTTTCGAAACTCAAAATCCCGCCCCGGTTCGAGAAGCTGGTCACGATCCCGGGTTTCACAGTCTCGATCAATCCCGGGTTTTCCCAAAAATCTCGATCCCTGCCAACTCTACTTCCTTTTGGCTGGGGGTTTTATAACTAGAAAAGTTTAATCCGGCACAATTGCAGATTATACGGTAATAGAATAGCTTTCAAGCCTAAGCTTAAGCCTAGGCCTAAGCTAGCTTAGGTTTAGGCCTGAGCTAACCTCATTTAGGCATTTATGAATTAAAAAGTGCACAAGATCTAGAAACACATATTTGTGCCAAAATCCTAAAATGCTTCTTTAGATTTGATTGAAATTCGATAAAACGGGGCCTTTTTCATGTTTCTCGATCAAATACCGCCCAAAATCTGAAAAAAAGTTAATGGCTGAGACGGAGTTGGCCCAGACGGAGTTGACCCCTACTCGGGCCACTCGTGTTTTGACTGCAAAAAAAAATGCATTTTCGAATACAATTTATAATTTTGATCTTTTAAGCTTCTAACCACTTTTGAATAGTTTTTTTGCTTTTTTCTTTGTCTTTGTTTATAAAGTTACATCGTTCAGTTTATACTAACAAAGTTCATGATTTTTAGTAGGGTAGGACCCCAAGCTCAGGGTGGCTTAGGCCTAAGCCTAACGAACCCCTAATCCAAGGTTGTCTGATTTCTGTTTTAGGGGTGCATTTTTAGTTTGACAAAATTTTGATTTTAAAAAAGGTACACAATAAAATAGCATTTTTCAAAGGTCGTCAACTCTTCAAATAGCCTCCTCCCCATCAACGAAAAATGGGCGCAATTCTGCAGTTTTTGGTCGAATTTTCTTTGGCAAAATCCTGTAGTTTTGGCCCAATCCACAGTCCAACCAAAAAAGGATTCGTTTCAAATTTTTTTCTTAAAAATTCCACTCAAAACCCGGATCTCGGGTTTTGTTGACTTAAAAACCCTCAGGTTGTGTTTCGGGTATCGGGGCGAGAAAAAGACCGGGGTTTGGCTCTCGGGTTTCGCGTAACCCGTGGCAAGCATGACACTTATGCGTTTAATTTTTTCCAATACGCGGCCCAACAGGCTAAATGAATTTATTGTTAATAAAATATGGAAAAAATTATTTTCAAGAAAAATTGTTTGAATTCAGCTTCAGGGTTTGTGACCAGTCGAAATGGAGGATGTTTAATGCCGAAACGTTTATTGACAAAATTGACCAAATACGGTAACCGTTTAAAATTCACGAAAAAACAAAAACTGACGGATATTTCAAAATTGCATACTGAAATATATCATTAAAAAATCTTATTGCTAATTATATTTTGGAAGTGATTCAGTCTGGATTTAGGGGAATGTGAATAACATTTTTTTCAATTCCGAAAACCATCATTTAGATTCAGCCAGAAATCAAAAGCGACTATTTTTTTGTCAACATCTGAGCCTTTCTCCAAATCAAATGGATAAAGCAAAAAATTGTTGATTAATAAATACTTTGATCAGTGCGCGCTGACCCGGTTCTGTCGATGGACAAAATGTGAACACACGAACATAAAAAATTTTGTATTTGGCCCAATTTTTGTTGCGATCATCGACGTTAACCCGTTTAAGCTAGCTCTGTTGGAGTGTGTGCTGCTTGTACAACGACAGAGACGCGCAAAAAGGACCAGTCGCGCGCAGTTGTGCAACACAACCAACATATCGAAATCAGCGAACAAAAAAGTTGTCGATCGGGGCCGGTGGGGCGATCAGTGTTATTAGCGATCGCGCGACGATGGATGGATGGAACTTCTTTTATTGGAGGATTTGTGGACGAACAAAACAAAAGTGTTCGTTGGGAGGAATGTGTGGGGCGATATGTCTCATAAAATGTCCGATTCTGGCAATTGCTGTGGGGGGGGGGGGGGGGGGGGTGGGGGGAGCTTCCCCCTAATTGGGGGATTATGAAGCAGCAGAAAGAATATGCGCGACAGATTTTTTTGGCCACCAATCGGAGACTGTCCGGACTTGCTTATATAGGGAGGAGGAATAAATGTCACGGAGAATTGGCTGAACAAAGCGCACAATAATAAATAACACAAATTTATTAACTGCACAAAGAATTTACCATAATTTTACAATTAAACAAAAATGAAACAAAATGTTTTACAAAATTATTCAACAAAATTTGGCATAAATTAATTTTTGATAAATTTAGACGCCCCGCCGCCCACATGAAGAAGTATAATCATCACACATTTATTCTGTCCTTTATTCTTCTGGCCTATTTTCATAAGATCGGTGTGGAGACAACGGCTGCACCAAAAGTTTCAATTTCTTCAGCCGAAAATGGTCTCACAAATTTTTTGAATAAATTTAAAAGTTTTTTTTATTTATTCAACAGAATGTCCGTCAAAAAACCGTTCATCTGTTCTTCAAACGGTCGTTCTTTTTGATGTCAGCCCAGAAAACCAAGTCGATTTTCAACAACAAAAAGACCGTCTCATCAAAACATTAAGGCAATAATTATAAATTTAATTAATATAAAAACATTTTCAGAAACATCGACCGTTTCTCATTCGGAAGACAACGCTTTTATGAGCTGATTATTTTTCATCGGGCACCCATCGACAAATTGCAATCGACTAACATTGAAGAAGTACCTAAACAATAATAATTACCTAATAATATTTTAGACATTTTAAAAGTTAATAATTAATTATCTATTTAAAATGTTTACAGATTACCGGACAAATTGAAGGGCTTTCAATGATAACAATTCACGAAACATCGCCAGCTAAAGTTGTTTTTTTTGTTGCATATTTTATTAAAACATTTTAATTTTAAGGCTCTAAATGAAGGCCGAAGTGTTGTGGAAAAAATGCCACAGGCCCAAAGTGTGATACTGCTTGTGCATGATGGACATAACACGGATATGGCATCCGAAACACTCTCAGCAAGGTAATTTTGCAATTTTCATTACTTTAAATTTTCCAAATATAATTCTTTTTAAATGGAATCACAAAAATACTAATACAAAAATAATAATAATTAAGTGCCCGTCTGTCCAAATTGAAAGTGTCCATTTTTGCAATTGCTGGTGGAAAAACGCCTCCGGCGTTGGCAAAGTTGGCCGACTACACGGGAGAACGGAGACGAGTTTTTGCCTTTGAGCAGGACAGCCAACAGTTTTTGGACGCGTTGGATGAGGCAAATTTATTGCAATTTTAATTTTTAAATTAATTTGCTTAAATTTATTTAGGAAATTGATTTTTGTCCATTTCCCTCTCCGCCAACAGTTACAAATTTTGCCAAGGAAAAGAGTGATGTGGCGCCGGTAGAACAACCGGTTAGATTAGTGTCAGAAAAGCCAAGTTCAAAAATTGATGCAAAAAAGCCTGTGGAAATTGTTCGAAAACAAATCGGAAAATCGAACGCAATTGTCAAATTTGAATGTGGGCCAGCGAATTCAGGAAAAGTACGTTCAAAATATTTATAAACAAAATTAAATAGATTGAATTTAATGAAAGATTTAAATGACCATTTAAAAGCACTCTAAATTCACTTTACTACATAAATTATGCATTTTTGATTTTTACTTAAAATATTTTTTTTAATTGTTAGATTTTTAAATCTTTGGCTCAACATTTAAATTTTAAAAATTAGCATAAAAAGACATAAACATTTTTGAGCCTGCCTAAATATGCTTTTAAATTTTAAAATATTTTGAGACTGTCCCAACAAATTTTTGAAAAATTTTACTGATTCTCAAATTTAGATTGATCTTGTGCTCTTGTTGGACACTAGTGGCTCAATTTATCACACATTTGACAACGAAGTTGCGTTGGTGAAGAGCATTTTGTCGGAAATGAAAAAGCCCATTGAGGACAAAACGCTCCGTGTCAGTCTGATTCATTTTGCTGAACGGCCATCGATGGCATTTTCGCTTCGGGACGAGCTGAATGGCGCTGAAATGATTCAAAAAGTCGACCAAGTCCAATTCAGTGGAGGGTAAATCAATTGGCCAATAAAAGTTTTAAACAATTATAAATTAAATTCATTTCTTTAAGGATCACACAAATTTGTGACGCAATTCAAATGGGCCAAACGGAACTGGAAAAATTCGGCCGGAATGGAGCTTTAAAGGTTTTTTTAAATTTAATTTTCTGATCTTTATTTTATTCAAAGGTTTTTGTGCTGATCAGCGATGGGCACGGCCACGAATTGTGGCCACACACAATGGAAATCGGCAAAAAATTGAGACAACAAAACATTCAAAAATTCGCTGTTTCAATGAGCACCGATTACAGCAAAGACGAGCTGATGGCGTACATTGGCGACACAAATCGAATTTTTGTCGGCTTCCGACAGAATTTGTGAGTTTGTTTAGTGCTTTCATTACCTTTTTTATTACATTTTATGTGCTAATTGTATGATAGATAATGTTTTTTAGGTTTGATTCAACAATTTTGGCCTTTCTCAATGAATGTGTTAACCATCCAAGCAACTACTCTCACGCAGAAAATGCTAAAGGGGTAATAATGTTTATTTTAAATTTTAAAATTAAATTCTCAAATTTACAAAAAAGAATGAAAGCAGCACAATAGCAACAACAACATCCGTTCAATCAAATGAAATCATTACAAAGGAAGAGGCAAAATTCACAGAAATTTCCAATGCTCAAACATCAGCTGATGGCGAATTAACGACATCCTCTAAACTGCCAACAACAGAAAATGTAACGCTAAAAAATAAAAATGACTTTTAAAAATTTGTTTAATGATTTAGGATGATTCAAGCGCAGCGACAGCTGAAACATCAACAACAGATGGAACGAATGAGCAGACAACAAATGCAACAACAGAAACAACTTCCCCATTTTCCGATCAAACAACGCTTGTGAATTTACCAGAAGAAACAAGCCAGCAAACGACCATCACAAATTCGGCACAAAACGCTGATCAAGGCAATAGTGATCAGACGCCATCAGTGAATGTGAACGACAACGCAACTTCGACAAATCCGGCACAAACCGCTGATCAAGACAGTGGTGTCCAGACATCTCAAGGCAATAGTGATCAGACGTCATCAGTGAATGTGAACGACAACGCAACTTCGACAAATCCGGCACAAACCGCTGACCAAGGCAGTAGTGATCAGAAAACTCAAGGCAATAGTGATCAGACGCCATCAGTGAATGTGAACGACAATGCAAATTCGACAAATTCAGCACAAACCGCTGATCAAGGCAATGGTGATCAGACGCCATCAGTGAATGTGAACGACAATGCAAATTCGACACAAACCGCTGATCAAGGCAATGGTGATCAGACGCCATCAGTGGATGTGAACGACAACGCAACTTCGACAAATCCGGCACAAACCGCTGATCAAGGCAGTGGTGTCCAGACATCTCAAGGCAATAGTGATCAGACGCCATCAGTAAATGTGAACGACAACGCAACTTCGACAAATCCGGCACAAACCGCTGATCAAGGCAGTGGTGTCCAGACATCTCAAGGCAATAGTGATCAGACGCCATCAGTAAATGTGAACGACAACGCAACTTCGACAAATCCGGCACAAACCGCTGATCAAGGCAATGGTGTCCAGACAACTCAAGGCAAAAGTGATCAGGGATCTACAGTAAATGTGAACGACAACGCAAATTCAACAAACTCGGCACAAACCGCTGATCAACGCAGTGGTGATCAGACAACTCAAGGCAATAATGATCAGGGATCTACAGTAAATGTCAGCGACAGCGCAAAAACAAATCCGGCACTAATAAATCCGGCACAAACCGCTGCTCAAGGCAATGGTGATCAGACAAGTGAAGTTCATTTGAATGACAGGACAAATTCAACAAATTTGGCACAAAACAAATCTGAGGATCAAGCCAACAGTGGGCAGACGTCGTTGAAATTGGACAGCAGCTCGAATTCAACAAGTTCAGCTCAAAATAAATCTGCGCCAATTGTCGGTGGATCACAGGATATGCAAAATGTAGATGATGAGGCGAAGCTGAAGATGATAATTATGTCATCGCTTGCCTCGAACAGTGAACCTGGGTCCCAAGCTGCACATTCGACGCCAAATTCAACAAATGCAGCTGCTGAACAAGGCGTGGAGAGTGCTACCCCAACAACGCAAACTTCACAGAAGCAACCTGCACTTCCTGCCGTTGATCTGGTCATTGAACGTCCTCAACAGGGTAGCAGTCGCACTTTAGACGATCAGTTGCCGTTCCCGGATTCTGCCTAATGTTGCAATATCATTCATTTTTTCCTGTTGTGACAAATTATGTACATTTTTTGGTACTTTTTATGCTATTATGGTAATAAAAAATAATCTGAAAAATTCAAGAATATTGTATAAAATAACATATACATACGAATCAGAATGTTCTTCCAGTCAGTGTTGAAGCGATTAAACAGTGATTGTCAAGACAATTATGAACCAAAATTTAAAAATTCCCGAGTTGGATTGTCCCTATACTATTGGTAGATAGTATACATGATCAGAGTTCGTATAACGTCATCATTGGCCAAGTACTTTTTGGCCCATTTGTCAAAACACCCATCGTTGAATCAATCTCCCCCAGGGATGCAAAATGAAATTGAGTTGATAAAAATGCGCTCGCGGCGCAAATGTTGACCAACTATTGGGTGTTATGTAGGGATGATAATTTAGGGTTTTGCCTAAAATGTCAAAAAAATAATAAATTTTTTTAAAAGTCGATAAAAATATTTTATTAGGGGGTATTCGGGTGGCGTACTGTAGAATCCAAAGTGACATCCATTCCGACCAATTTCGAACCCCGGACCCGGATTCAAACAATTTTTAAATAGTTTCTAGTGGCTTTCTGGGCCGTAGAATACGAAGCTGACCTTCATTTTGCCCAATTCTGAATCCCGGACCCGAATTCAAACATTTTCAAAATTTAAAGGCGTTTAAGTGTTTTCTTCAAATTGAGAGGAGCCATTTAAAAGGTTGTTAATTAATTCATTAAAAAAAATTGAATATCGCCTACCAGTTTCGTCGCCTGAGCAATACAGGCAAATGTGAATCAAATCAATGAGAACATTTGACTATCTGACCAAAGGATTCCGGTTTTACAATTTGGTCTGCACGAGACCCAAAGTTTCTCAATACTCGAGACCGAGACTTGATCGCGAGACCGAGACTCGATCGCAAGACTTGATCGCGAGACTCGAGACTCGATCGCAAGACTTGATCGCAAGACTCGAGACCGAGACTCAATCGCAAGACTTGATAGTGAGACTCGAGACCGAGACTTGATCGCGAGACCGAGACTCGATCGCAAGACTCGAGACCGAGACTCAATCGCAAGACTCGATAGTGAGACTCGAGACCGAGACTTGATCGCGAGACCGAGACTCGATCGCAAGACTCGAGACCGAGACTCAATCGCAAGACTTGATAGTGAGACTCGAGACCGAGACTTGATCGCGAGACCGAGACTCGATTGCAAGACTCGAGACCGAGACTCAATCGCAAGACTTGATAGTGAGACTCGAGACCGAGACTTGATCGCGAGACCGAGACTCGATCGCAAGACTCGAGACCGAGACTCGATCGCAAGACTCGAGACCGAGACTCAATCGCAAGACTTGATAGTGAGACTCGAGACCGAGACTTGATCGCGAGACCGAGACTCGATCGCAAGACTCGAGACCGAGACTCAATCGCAAGACTTGATAGTGAGACTCGAGACCGAGACTTGATCGCGAGACCGAAACTCGATCGTGAGACCAAGATTTGATCGTAAGACTTGAGACCGAGACTTGATCGCGAGACTCGATCGCATTGATCGCAAACATGAAACCAGAATTTGGTATTTTTGATATAAACAAGAAACCAGAATCCAGGTATTTTTGATGTTTAAACAAGAAACCAGAATTCAGGTGTTTTGATGTTTAAAGATGTACCAGAATTCAGGTGTTTTGATGTTTTAAAGATGTACCAGAATTCAGGTGTTTTTGATATAAAAAAGAAACCAGAATCCAGGTATTTTTGATGTTTAAACAAGAAATCAGAATTCAGGTGTTTTGATGTTTAAACAAGAAACCAGAATTCAGGTGTTTTGATGTTTTAAAGATGTACCAGAATTCTGATATTTACCACCAGAATATGGTATCTGTTTCTGATGTTTTAAACATGGACCAGAATTCAGGTGTTTTGATGTTTTAAAGATGTACCAGAATTCAGGTATTTTTGATGTTTTAAACATGTACCAGAATTAAGGTGTTTTGATGTTTTAAAGATGTACCAGAATCCAGGTATTTTTGATGTTTTAAACATGTACCAGAATTTGGTATTTTTGATATAAACAAGAAACCAGAATCCAGGTATTTTTGATGTTTAAACAAGAAACCAGAATCCAGGTATTTTTGATGTTTAAACAAGAAACCAGAATTCAGGTGTTTTGATGTTTTAAAGATGTACCAGAATCCAGGTATTTTTGATGTTTTAAAGATGTACCAGAATTCAGGTGTTTTTGATATAAACAAGAAACCAGAATCCAGGTATTTTTGATGTTTAAACAAGAAACCAGAATTCAGGTATTTTTGATGTTTTAAACATGTACCAGAATTAAGGTGTTTTGATGTTTTAAAGATGTACCAGAATCCAGGTATTTTTGATGTTTTAAACATGTACCAGAATTCAGGTGTTTTTGATATAAACAAGAAACCAGAATCCAGGTATTTTTGATGTTTAAACAAGAAACCAGAATTCAGGTATTTTTGATGTTTTAAACATGTACCAGAATTAAGGTGTTTTGATGTTTTAAAGATGTACCAGAATCCAGGTATTTTTGATGTTTTAAACATGTACCAGAATTTGGTATTTTTGATATAAACAAGAAACCAGAATTCAGGTGTTTTGATGTTTTAAAGATGTAACAGAATTCAGGTGTTTTTGATGTTTTAAATATGTCAGAATTAAGGTGTTTTGATGTTTTAAAGATGTACCAGAATCCAGGTATTTTTGATGTTTAAACAAGAAACCAGAATTCAGGTGTTTTGATGTTTTAAAGATGTACCAGAATTAAGGTGTGTTTTGATGTTTTAAAGATGTACCAGAATTCAGGTATTTTTGATGTTTTAAACATGGAACCAGAATTTGGTATTTTTGGTGTTTAAACAAGAAACCAGAATTCAGGTATTTTTGATGTTTTAAACATGTACCAGAATCCAGGTATTTTTGATGTTTTAAACATGTACCAGAATTCAGGTGTTTTGATGTTTTAAACATGTACCAGAATTAAGGTGTTTTGATGTTTTACACATGGAACAGAATTCAGGTGTTTTGATGTTTTAAAGATGTACCAGAATTCAGGTATTTTTGATGTTTTAAACATGTACCAGAATTAAGGTGTTTTGATGTTTTAAAGATGTACCAGAATCCAGGTATTTTTGATATTTTAAACATGTTCCAGAATTTGGTATTTTTGATATAAACAAGAAACCAGAATTCAGGTGTTTTGATGTTTTAAAGATGTAACAGAATTCAGGTGTTTTTGATGTTTTACACATGGAACCAGAATTTGGTATTTTTGATATGAACAAGAAACCAGAATCCAGGTATTTTTGATGTTTAAACAAGAAACCAGTTTTAAAGATGTACCAGAATTAAGGTGTGTTTTGATGTTTTAAAGATGTACCAGAATTCAGGTATTTTTGATGTTTTAAACATGGAACCAGAATTTAGTATTTTTGGTGTTTAAACAAGAAACCAGAATTCAGGTATTTTTGATGTTTTAAATATGTCAGAATTAAGGTGTTTTGATGTTTTAAAGATGTACCAGAATCCAGGTATTTTTGATGTTTTAAACATGTACCAGAATTAAGGTGTTTTGATGTTTTACACATGGAACCAGAATTTGGTATTTTTGATATGAACAAGAAACCAGAATCCAGGTATTTTTGATGTTTAAACAAGAAACCAGAATTCAGGTGTTTTGATGTTTTAAAGATGTAACAGAATTCAGGTGTTTTTGATGTTTTACACATGGAACCAGAATTTGGTATTTTTGAGATGAACAAGAAACCAGAATCCAGGTATTTTTGATGTTTAAACTAGAAACCAGAATTCAGGTGTTTTGATGTTTTAAAGATGTACCAGAATTAAGGTGTGTTTTGATGTTTTAAAGATGTACCAGAATTTGGTATTTTTGGTGTTTAAACAAGAAACCAGAATTCAGGTATTTTTGATGTTTTAAATATGTACCAGAATTAAGGTGTTTTGATGTTTTAAAGATGTACCAGAATTAAAGTGTTTTTGGTGTTTAAACAAGAAACCAGAATTCAGGTATTTTTGATGTTTTAAATATGTACCAGAATTAAGGTGTTTTGATGTTTTAAACATGTACCAGAATTCAGGTATTTTGCTGTTTTAAAGATGTACCAGAATTAAAGTATTTTTGATGTTTAAACAAGAAACCAGAATTCAGGTGTTTTGATGTTTTAAAGATGTAACAGAATTCAGGTGTTTTTGATGTTTTACACATGGAACCAGAATTTGGTATTTTTTGATATAAAACAAGAAACCAGAATCCAGGTATTTTTGATGTTTAAACAAGAAACCAGAATTCAGGTGTTTTGATGATGTTTTTAAAGATGTACCAGAATTCTGATATTTACAAAGGCACCAGAATATGGTATCTGTTTCTGATGTTTTAAACATGGACCAGAATTCAGGTGTTTTTGATGTTTAAACAAGAAACCAGAATTAAGGTGTTTTGATGTTTTAAAGATGTACCAGAATTAAAGTGTTTTTGGTGTTTAAACAAGAAACCAGAATTCAGGTATTTTTGATGTTTTAAATATGTACCAGAATTAAGGTGTTTTGATGTTTTAAAGATGTACCAGAATTTTGATATTTACAAAGGCACCAGAATATGGTATCTGTTTCTGATGTTTTAAACATGGACCAGAATTCAGGTGTTTTTGATGTTTAAACAAGAAACCAGAATTAAGGTGTTTTGATGATGTTTTAAAGATGTACCAGAATTCTGATATTTACAAAGGCACCAGAATATGTATCTGTTTCTGATGTTTTAAATATGTACCAGAATTCAGGTGTTTTTGATGTTTAAACAAGAAACCAGAATTCAGGTGTTTTGATGTTTTAAAGATGTACCAGAATTTGGTATTTTTGATATAAACAAGAAACCAGAATTCAGGTTTTTGATGTTTTAAAACCAGAATCAAGTTTTAAAATGTACCAGAATTAGGTTTTTTGATGTTTAAAAGAACCAGAATTTGGTATTTTTGATGTTTAAACAAGAAACCAGAATTTGTATTTTTGGTGTTTAAACAAGAAACCAGAATTCAGGTTTTTGTTTTAAAATGTCAGAATTAGGTTTTTTGATGTTTTAAAAGATTTTTAAAAACAGAATCCAGGTATTTTTGATGTTTAAACAGAACCAGAATTAGGTGTTTTGATGTTTTAAATGACCAGTTAGGTATTTTTGATTTTAAAAGAAACAAGAATTAGGTTTTTTGATGTTTAAACAAAGGGAAACCAGAATTAAGGTGTTTTGATGTTTTAAAGATGTACCAGAATTCAGGTTTTTTGATGTTTTAAACATGGAACCAGAATTTGGTATTTTTGAGTTTAACAGAAACCAGAATTGGTATTTTTGAGTTTAAACAGAAACCAGAATTCAGGTGTTTTGATGTTTTAAAGATGTACCAGAATTAAGGTGTGTTTTGATGTTTAAAAGGAACCAGAATTTGGTATTTTTGGTGTTTAAACAAGAAACCAGAATTCAGGTTTTGATGTTTTAAAATGTACCAGTTAGGTTTTTTGATGTTTTAAAAAGAACCAGAATCAGGTTTTTTGTTTAAACAAGAAACCAGAATTCAGGTTTTTGATGTTTTAAAATGTACCAGAATTCAGGTGTTTTGATGTTTTAAAGATGTACCAGAATTCAGGTTTTTGTGTTTTAAAGGAACCAGAATTTGGTATTTTTGATGTTTAAACAAGAAACCAGAATTCAGGTGTTTTGATGTTTTAAAGATGTAACAGAATTCAGGTGTTTTTGATGTTTTACACATGGAACCAGAATTTGGTATTTTTGATATAAACAAGAAACCAGAATCCAGGTATTTTTGATGTTTAAACAAGAAACCAGAATTCAGGTGTTTTGATGATGTTTTAAAGATGTACCAGAATTCTGATATTTACAAAGGCACCAGAATATGGTATCTGTTTCTGATGTTTTAAACATGGACCAGAATTCAGGTGTTTTTGATGTTTAAACAAGAAACCAGAATTAAGGTGTTTTGATGTTTTAAAGATGTACCAGAATTAAAGTGTTTTTGGTGTTTAAACAAGAAACCAGAATTCAGGTATTTTTGATGTTTTAAATATGTACCAGAATTAAGGTGTTTTGATGTTTTAAAGATGTACCAGAATTTTGATATTTACAAAGGCACCAGAATATGGTATCTGTTTCTGATGTTTTAAACATGGACCAGAATTCAGGTGTTTTTGATGTTTAAACAAGAAACCAGAATTAAGGTGTTTTGATGATGTTTTAAAGATGTACCAGAATTCTGATATTTACAAAGGCACCAGAATATGGTATCTGTTTCTGATGTTTTAAATATGTACCAGAATTCAGGTGTTTTTGATGTTTAAACAAGAAACCAGAATTCAGGTGTTTTGATGTTTTAAAGATGTACCAGAATTTGGTATTTTTGATATGAACAAGAAACCAGAATCCAGGTATTTTTGATGTTTAAACAAGAAACCAGTTTTAAAGATGTACCAGAATTAAGGTGTGTTTGATGTTTTAAAGATGTACCAGAATTCAGGTATTTTTGATGTTTAAACATGGAACCAGAATTTAGTATTTTTGGTGTTTAAACAAGAAACCAGAATTCAGGGTATTTTTGATGTTTTAAATATGTCCAGAATTAAGGTGTTTTGATGTTTTAAAAGATGTACCAGAATCCAGGTATTTTTGATGTTTTAAACATGTACCAGAATTAAAGGTGTTTTGATGTTCTAAAGCACCAGAATATGGTATCTGTTTTTGATGTTTTAAATATGTACCAGAATTCAGGTGTTTTTGATGTTTAAACAAGAAACCAGAATTCAGGTGTTTTGATGTTTTAAAGATGTACCAGAATTTGGTATTTTTGATATGAACAAGAAACCAGAATCCAGGTATTTTTGATGTTTTAAACAAGAATTAAGGTGTTTGATGTTTTAAAGATGTACCAGAATTAAGGTGTTTTGGTGTTTAAACAAGAAACCAGAATTCAGGTATTTTTGATGTTTTAAATATGTACCAGAATTAAGGTGTTTTGATGTTTTAAACATGTACCAGAATTCAGGTATTTTGCTGTTTTAAAGATGTACCAGAATTAAAGTATTTTTGATGTTTAAACAAGAAACCAGAATTCAGGTGTTTTGATGTTTTAAAGATGTAACAGAATTCAGGTGTTTTTGATGTTTTACACATGGAACCAGAATTTGGTATTTTTGATATAAACAAGAAACCAGAATCCAGGTATTTTTGATGTTTAAACTAGAAACCAGAATTCAGGTGTTTTGATGTTTTAAAGATGTACCAGAATTAAGGTGTGTTTGATGTTTTAAAGATGTACCAGAATTCTGATATTTACAAAGGCACCAGAATATGGTATCTGTTTCTGATGTTTTAAACATGGACCAGAATTCAGGTGTTTTTGATGTTTAAACAAGAAACCAGAATTAAGGTGTTTTGATGTTTTAAAGATGTACCAGAATTAAAGTGTTTTTGGTGTTTAAACAAGAAACCAGAATTCAGGTATTTTTGATGTTTTAAATATGTACCAGAATTAAGGTGTTTTGATGTTTTAAAGATGTACCAGAATTTTGATATTTACAAAGGCACCAGAATATGGTATCTGTTTCTGATGTTTTAAACATGGACCAGAATTCAGGTGTTTTTGATGTTTAAACAAGAAACCAGAATTAAGGTGTTTTGATGATGTTTTAAAGATGTACCAGAATTCTGATATTTACAAAGGCACCAGAATATGGTATCTGTTTCTGATGTTTTAAATATGTACCAGAATTCAGGTGTTTTTGATGTTTAAACAAGAAACCAGAATTCAGGTGTTTTGATGTTTTAAAGATGTACCAGAATTTGGTATTTTTGGTGTTTAAACAAGAAACCAGAATTCAGGTATTTTTGATGTTTTAAATATGTACCAGAATTAAGGTGTTTTGATGTTTTAAAGATGTACCAGAATTAAAGTGTTTTTGGTGTTTAAACAAGAAACCAGAATTCAGGTATTTTTGATGTTTTAAATATGTACCAGAATTAAGGTGTTTTGATGTTTTAAACATGTACCAGAATTCAGGTATTTTGCTGTTTTAAAGATGTACCAGAATTAAAGTATTTTTGATGTTTAAACAAGAAACCAGAATTCAGGTGTTTTGATGTTTTAAAGATGTAACAGAATTCAGGTGTTTTTGATGTTTTACACATGGAACCAGAATTTGGTATTTTTGATATAAACAAGAAACCAGAATCCAGGTATTTTTGATGTTTAAACAAGAAACCAGAATTCAGGTGTTTTGATGATGTTTTAAAGATGTACCAGAATTCTGATATTTACAAAGGCACCAGAATATGGTATCTGTTTCTGATGTTTTAAACATGGACCAGAATTCAGGTGTTTTTGATGTTTAAACAAGAAACCAGAATTAAGGTGTTTTGATGTTTAAGATTAACAGAATTTGTTTTGATGTTTTAAAATGTACCAGAATTCAGGTTTTTGATGTTTAAAGAACCAGAATTAGGTTTTTGATGTTTAAAAGAACCAGAATTCAGGTGTTTTGATGTTTAAAAAGAAACAGAATTCAGGTATTTTTGATGTTTAAAAGACCAGAATTAGGTTTTTGATTTAAACAAGAACCAGAATTCAGGTATTTTGATGTTTTAAAAGTACCAGAATTAAGGTGTTTTGATGTTTTAAAGATGTACAGAATTAGGTATTTTTGATGTTTTAAACAAGGAACCAGAATTCAGGTGTTTTTGATGTTTAAAATGGAACCAGAATTCAGGTGTTTTGATGTTTTAAAGATGTACCAGAATTAGAAGTTTTTTTGATGTTTAAACAAGAACCAGAATTGAGTATTTTTGATGTTTTAAAATGTAACCAGAATTCAGGGTATTTTTGATGTTTAAACAAGAAACCAGAATTAAGGTGTTTTGATGATGTTTTAAAGATGTACCAGAATTCTGATATTTACAAAGGCACCAGAATATGGTATCTGTTTCTGATGTTTTAAATATGTACCAGAATTCAGGTGTTTTTGATGTTTAAACAAGAAACCAGAATTCAGGTGTTTTGATGTTTTAAAGATGTACCAGAATTTGGTATTTTTGATATGAACAAGAAACCAGAATCCAGGTATTTTTGATGTTTTAAACAAGAAACCAGTTTTAAAGATGTACCAGAATTAAGGTGTGTTTTGATGTTTTAAAGATGTACCAGAATTCAGGTATTTTTGATGTTTTAAACATGGAACCAGAATTTAGTATTTTTGGTGTTTAAACAAGAAACCAGAATTCAGGTATTTTTGATGTTTTAAATATGTCAGAATTAAGGTGTTTTGATGTTTTAAAGATGTACCAGAATCCAGGTATTTTTGATGTTTTAAACATGTACCAGAATTAAGGTGTTTTGATGTTTTACACATGGAACCAGAATTTGGTATTTTTGATATGAACAAGAAACCAGAATCCAGGTATTTTTGATGTTTAAACATGTACCAGAATTAAGGTGTTTTGATGTTTTACACATGGAACCAGAATTTGGTATTTTTGATATGAACAAGAAACCAGAATCCAGGTATTTTTGATGTTTAAACAAGAAACCAGAATTCAGGTGTTTTGATGTTTTAAAGATGTAACAGAATTCAGGTGTTTTTGATGTTTTACACATGGAACCAGAATTTGGTATTTTTGAGATGAACAAGAAACCAGAATCCAGGTATTTTTGATGTTTAAACTAGAAACCAGAATTCAGGTGTTTTGATGTTTTAAAGATGTACCAGAATTAAGGTGTGTTTTGATGTTTTAAAGATGTACCAGAATTCTGATATTTACAAAGGCACCAGAATATGGTATCTGTTTCTGATGTTTTAAACATGGACCAGAATTCAGGTGTTTTTGATGTTTAAACAAGA
Organism: Globodera pallida; assembly: GCA_020449905.1. NCBI lineage: Eukaryota > Metazoa > Nematoda > Chromadorea > Rhabditida > Heteroderidae > Globodera > Globodera pallida. The sequence continues at coordinate 2,299,117 of JAIXHY010000016.1, forward strand.
AACCAGAATTAAGGTGTTTTGATGTTTTAAAGATGTACCAGAATTAAAGTGTTTTTGGTGTTTAAACAAGAAACCAGAATTCAGGTATTTTTGATGTTTTAAATATGTACCAGAATTAAGGTGTTTTGATGTTTTAAAGATGTACCAGAATTTTGATATTTACAAAGGCACCAGAATATGGTATCTGTTTCTGATGTTTTAAACATGGACCAGAATTCAGGTGTTTTTGATGTTTAAACAAGAAACCAGAATTAAGGTGTTTTGATGATGTTTTAAAGATGTACCAGAATTCTGATATTTACAAAGGCACCAGAATATGGTATCTGTTTCTGATGTTTTAAATATGTACCAGAATTCAGGTGTTTTTGATGTTTAAACAAGAAACCAGAATTCAGGTGTTTTGATGTTTTAAATATGTACCAGAATTCAGGTGTTTTTGATGTTTAAACAAGAAACCAGAATTCAGGTATTTTTGATGTTTTAAATATGTACCAGAATTAAGGTGTTTTGATGTTTTAAACATGTACCAGAATTCAGGTATTTTGCTGTTTTAAAGATGTACCAGAATTAAAGTATTTTTGATTTTTAAACAAGAAACCAGAATTCAGGTGTTTTGATGTTTTAAAGATGTAACAGAATTCAGGTGTTTTTGATGTTTTACACATGGAACCAGAATTTGGTATTTTTGATATAAACAAGAAACCAGAATCCAGGTATTTTTGATGTTTAAACAAGAAACCAGAATTCAGGTGTTTTGATGATGTTTTAAAGATGTACCAGAATTCTGATATTTACAAAGGCACCAGAATATGGTATCTGTTTCTGATGTTTTAAACATGGACCAGAATTCAGGTGTTTTTGATGTTTAAACAAGAAACCAGAATTAAGGTGTTTTGATGTTTTAAAGATGTACCAGAATTAAAGTGTTTTTGGTGTTTAAACAAGAAACCAGAATTCAGGTATTTTTGATGTTTTAAATATGTACCAGAATTAAGGTGTTTTGATGTTTTAAAGATGTACCAGAATTTTGATATTTACAAAGGCACCAGAATATGGTATCTGTTTCTGATGTTTTAAACATGGACCAGAATTCAGGTGTTTTTGATGTTTAAACAAGAAACCAGAATTAAGGTGTTTTGATGATGTTTTAAAGATGTACCAGAATTCTGATATTTACAAAGGCACCAGAATATGGTATCTGTTTCTGATGTTTTAAATATGTACCAGAATTCAGGTGTTTTTGATGTTTAAACAAGAAACCAGAATTCAGGTGTTTTGATGTTTTAAAGATGTACCAGAATTTGGTATTTTTGATATGAACAAGAAACCAGAATCCAGGTATTTTTGATGTTTAAACAAGAAACCAGTTTTAAAGATGTACCAGAATTAAGGTGTGTTTTGATGTTTTAAAGATGTACCAGAATTCAGGTATTTTTGATGTTTTAAACATGGAACCAGAATTTAGTATTTTTGGTGTTTAAACAAGAAACCAGAATTCAGGTATTTTTGATGTTTTAAATATGTCAGAATTAAGGTGTTTTGATGTTTTAAAGATGTACCAGAATCCAGGTATTTTTGATGTTTTAAACATGTACCAGAATTAAGGTGTTTTGATGTTTTACACATGGAACCAGAATTTGGTATTTTTGATATGAACAAGAAACCAGAATCCAGGTATTTTTGATGTTTAAACAAGAAACCAGAATTCAGGTGTTTTGATGTTTTAAAGATGTAACAGAATTCAGGTGTTTTTGATGTTTTACACATGGAACCAGAATTTGGTATTTTTGAGATGAACAAGAAACCAGAATCCAGGTATTTTTGATGTTTAAACTAGAAACCAGAATTCAGGTGTTTTTGATGTTTAAACAAGAAACCAGAATTAAGGTGTTTTGATGTTTTAAAGATGTACCAGAATTAAAGTGTTTTTGGTGTTTAAACAAGAAACCAGAATTCAGGTATTTTTGATGTTTTAAATATGTACCAGAATTAAGGTGTTTTGATGTTTTAAAGATGTACCAGAATTTTGATATTTACAAAGGCACCAGAATATGGTATCTGTTTCTGATGTTTTAAACATGGACCAGAATTCAGGTGTTTTTGATGTTTAAACAAGAAACCAGAATTAAGGTGTTTTGATGATGTTTTAAAGATGTACCAGAATTCTGATATTTACAAAGGCACCAGAATATGGTATCTGTTTCTGATGTTTTAAATATGTACCAGAATTCAGGTGTTTTTGATGTTTAAACAAGAAACCAGAATTCAGGTGTTTTGATGTTTTAAAGATGTACCAGAATTTGGTATTTTTGATATGAACAAGAAACCAGAATCCAGGTATTTTTGATGTTTAAACAAGAAACCAGTTTTAAAGATGTACCAGAATTAAGGTGTGTTTTGATGTTTTAAAGATGTACCAGAATTCAGGTATTTTTGATGTTTTAAACATGGAACCAGAATTTAGTATTTTTGGTGTTTAAACAAGAAACCAGAATTCAGGTATTTTTGATGTTTTAAATATGTCAGAATTAAGGTGTTTTGATGTTTTAAAGATGTACCAGAATCCAGGTATTTTTGATGTTTTAAACATGTACCAGAATTAAGGTGTTTTGATGTTTTACACATGGAACCAGAATTTGGTATTTTTGATATGAACAAGAAACCAGAATCCAGGTATTTTTGATGTTTAAACAAGAAACCAGAATTCAGGTGTTTTGATGTTTTAAAGATGTAACAGAATTCAGGTGTTTTTGATGTTTTACACATGGAACCAGAATTTGGTATTTTTGAGATGAACAAGAAACCAGAATCCAGGTATTTTTGATGTTTAAACTAGAAACCAGAATTCAGGTGTTTTGATGTTTTAAAGATGTACCAGAATTAAGGTGTGTTTTGATGTTTTAAAGATGTACCAGAATTTGGTATTTTTGGTGTTTAAACAAGAAACCAGAATTCAGGTATTTTTGATGTTTTAAATATGTACCAGAATTAAGGTGTTTTGATGTTTTAAAGATGTACCAGAATTAAAGTGTTTTTGGTGTTTAAACAAGAAACCAGAATTCAGGTATTTTTGATGTTTTAAATATGTACCAGAATTAAGGTGTTTTGATGTTTTAAACATGTACCAGAATTCAGGTATTTTGCTGTTTTAAAGATGTACCAGAATTAAAGTATTTTTGATGTTTAAACAAGAAACCAGAATTCAGGTGTTTTGATGTTTTAAAGATGTAACAGAATTCAGGTGTTTTTGATGTTTTACACATGGAACCAGAATTTGGTATTTTTGATATAAACAAGAAACCAGAATCCAGGTATTTTTGATGTTTAAACAAGAAACCAGAATTCAGGTGTTTTGATGATGTTTTAAAGATGTACCAGAATTCTGATATTTACAAAGGCACCAGAATATGGTATCTGTTTCTGATGTTTTAAACATGGACCAGAATTCAGGTGTTTTTGATGTTTAAACAAGAAACCAGAATTAAGGTGTTTTGATGTTTTAAAGATGTACCAGAATTAAAGTGTTTTTGGTGTTTAAACAAGAAACCAGAATTCAGGTATTTTTGATGTTTTAAATATGTACCAGAATTAAGGTGTTTTGATGTTTTAAACATGTACCAGAATTCAGGTATTTTGCTGTTTTACAGATGTACCAGAATTAAAGTATTTTTGATGTTTAAACAAGAAACCAGAATTCAGGTGTTTTGATGTTTTAAAGATGTAACAGAATTCAGGTGTTTTTGATGTTTTACACATGGAACCAGAATTTGGTATTTTTGATATAAACAAGAAACCAGAATTCAGGTGTTTTGATGATGTTTTAAAGATGTACCAGAATTTTGATATTTACAAAGGCACCAGAATATGGTATCTGTTTCTGATGTTTTAAACATGGACCAGAATTCAGGTGTTTTTGATGTTTAAACAAGAAACCAGAATTAAGGTGTTTTGATGATGTTTTAAAGATGTACCAGAATTCTGATATTTACAAAGGCACCAGAATATGGTATCTGTTTCTGATGTTTTAAATATGTACCAGAATTCAGGTGTTTTTGATGTTTAAACAAGAAACCAGAATTCAGGTGTTTTGATGTTTTAAAGATGTACCAGAATTTGGTATTTTTGATATAAACAAGAAACCAGAACCCAGGTGTTTTTGATGTTTAAACAAGAAACCAGAATTCAGGTGTTTTGATGTTTTAAAGATGTACCAGAATTTGGTATTTTTGATATAAACAAAACCAGAATCCAGGTATTTTTGATGTTTTAAACAAGAAACCAGAATCCAGGTATTTTTGATGTTTAAACAAGAAACCAGAATTCAGGTGTTTTGATGTTTTAAAGATGTACCCGAATTCTGATATTTACAAAGGCACCAGAATATGGTATCTGTTTCTGATGTTTTAAACATAGACCAGAATTCAGGTGTTTTTGATGTTTAAACAAAAAACCAGAATTCAGGTGTTTTGATGTTTTAAAGATGTACCAGAATTTGGTATTTTTGATATAAACAAGAAACCAGAATCCAGGTATTTTTGATGTTTAAACAAGAAACCAGAATTCAGGTGTTTTTATGTTTTAAAGATGTACCAGAATTCAGGTGTTTTTGATATAAACAAGAAACCAGAATCCAGGTATTTTTGATGTTTAAACAAGAAACCAGAATTCAAGTGTTTTGATGTTTTAAAGATGTACCAGAATCCAGGTATTTTTGATGTTTTAAAGATGTAGATGTACCAGAATCCAGGTTTTTTTGACCAGAATTCTGATATTTACAAAGGCAACAGAATATGATATCTGTTTCTGATGTTTTAAACATGGACCAGAATTCAGGTGTTTTTGATGTTTAAACAAGAAACCAGAATTCAGGTGTTTTGATGTTTTAAAGATGTACCAGAATTTGGTATTTTTGATATAAACAAGAAACCAGAATCCAGGTATTTTTGATGTTTAAGCAAGAAAGCAGAATTCAGGTGTTTTGATGTTTAAACAAGAAACCAGAATTCAGGTGTTTTGATGTTTTAAAGATGTACCAGAATTCTGATATTTACAAAGGCACCAGAATATGGTATCTGTTTCTGATGTTTTAACTGGACCAGAATGCAGGTGTTTTGATGTTTTAAAGATGTACCAGAATCCAGGTATTTTTGATGTTTTAAACATGTACCAGAATTATGGTGTGTTTTGATGTTTTAAAGATGTACCAGAATTCAGGTGTTTTGATGTTTTAAAGATGTACCAGAATTAAGGTGTGTTTTGATGTTTAAAGATGTACCAGAATCCAGGTATTTTTGATGTTTTAAACATGTACCAGAAGTTTTTTTTCCTAAGTCGTGGCCTCTAGGCAGTGTTTCCCCGGTTCCATTTTTTACGGTTCCCCGGTTCCATTTTTTTACGGTTCCCCGGTTTCCATTTTTTACGGTTCCCCGGAGTCCATTTTTTTACGGTTCCCCGGTTCCATTTTTTTTTACTTCCCCGGTTCCATTTTTTTTACGGTTCCCCGGTTCCATTTTTTTACGGTTCCCCGGTTTCCATTTTTTACGGTTCCCCGGAGTCCATTTTTTTACGGTTCCCCGGTTCCATTTTTTTTACTTCCCCGGTTCCATTTTTTTTACGGTTCCCCGGTTCCATTTTTTTTTACGGCTCCCCGGTTTCCATTTTTTACGGTTCCCGGGTTCCATTTTTTTTACTTCCCCGGTTCCATTTTTTACGGTTCCCCGGTTCCATTTTTTTACGGTTCCATTTTTTTTACGGTTCCTCGGTTCCATTTTTTTTACGGCTCCCCGGTTTCCATTTTTTACGGTTCCCCGGTTTCCATTTTTTTACGGTTCCCCGGTTCCATTTTTTTTACTTCCCCGGTTCCATTTTTTACGGTTCCCCGGTTCCATTTTTTTTACGGTTTCCCGGTTCCATTTTTTTTACTTCCCCGGTTCCATTTTTTACGGTTCCCCGGTTCCATTTTTTACGGTTCCCCGGTTCCATTTTTTACGGTTCCCCGGTTCCATTTTTTACGGTTCCCCGGTTCCATTTTTTACGGTACCCCGGTTCCATTTTTTTTACGGTTCCCCGGTTCCATTTTTTACGGTTCCCCGGTTCCATTTTTTTACGGTACCCCGGTTCCATTTTTTTACGGTTCCCCGGTTCCATTTTTTTACGGTTCCCCGGTTCCATTTTTTACGGTTCCCCGGTTCCATTTTTTACGGTTCCCCGGTTCCATTTTTTTTACGGTTCCCCGGTTCCATTTTTTACGGTTCCCCGGTTCCATTTTTTCTACGGTTCCGTGATTCCGGTTCCAAAATCGGTTCCGGATTTTCGCGGTTCCGGAACTGGTTCCAACGGTTCCGGTTCCAAATTCCAAAAATTTGTAAATGTGGCCAAAAATATTTTTAAAAACCAGAAAATGCATAAACAAAATTTTTAGGCGTTTATTTATGGCAAAACTTTATTCCGGTCTCTACTTGTATTAAAATTTATTAATAAAAAATTCTAAAATTTTCCCACCGGCGCCGTCGAACTTGTAAAGAAAATTGCTCAAAAATTTCAAAAACTTAGCCGATTTTCGGATTTTCCAAAAATGCAAGTTTTTTTTTTGAAGAACTTCTGGGGGGAGGGGTCGGCGGTGACGATAGGCGCCGCCGAGAAAATTTTGAATGTTTTACTCAATTTTTTAAATAATTTCCAACCGTTTAAAATTTTTTTAAAGTTTTAAAAATAGGAAGGGGTAGGCTGGCAGGCTCATAATTCACTTTCGAATTCCCTAATTTGTTACACAAATCTTAATTGATTCTGAGGGGCTTCGGCGGTGCCGATAGGCGCCGATTGAAATTTTAAGAGAGTCTGTGATGAAAATTGATCCAAAATTGTTAAATTTTAAACATTTCGCCAAGAAATTTTTGCTGGAACGGGAAAAATGCTAAAATAAAGGAATCCCGTTCCCGCCGGGCTCTATTTCCGATACAAACCCTGCCCTAATCTCATGTTTTAATCTGTCTCATTTTCAGATTTGATAATTTCTGCTTGTTGGATTCATTGATTTTGATCAATTTGTCACCAATTTGTCTACATAAAGGTACTTTTGCGCTTGTCGTTTCTCAAAAGTAAATACAGATCGGAATTCTCTAATTTCCGAACCGGGTGCCCCGGAAATGTTTGGGATAAGGGCGTAGCCAGAAAGAAATCGATGAAAAATACTATATTTTTGATTGTTTTTTTTATTAATGCCCTTTTTCGTTAATTCAAAAAGGTACGAATGAATGTCTAATGTTTGTAACTTTTATGCAAATTGAGCAACGTCTTAAATTTATATCAAAATGCCACACCAATTAAACTTAATTAAGCAATGGACATTGATGACGACATGTTTTTGGGCGTTGTTGCAGAAGCGGCGGAGGCGGAGGAACGTCGGCAGCACAAACGCGAGCGGAAGGAACGTAAGCGGGCGCGCAAGGAAGTGAAACGCGCGCGCAAAGAGGCGGCAGCGATGGCACAACTGCCGCAGCACAACGGCAACGACGACGACGATGGAGGAGAGGCAATTGCAGCAGCAGAAGAAGAAGATGAAGCTGTAATGACACAGGTTTTGGGAATTGTTTTAGCGGGGGGGGGCAATTGGAGGGGAGAGGGATTTCATTCTCAGCGGAAATTAAATCCAATTTTACCCCCCCCCCCCCCCTCAATTACAAATATTTCATGTTTATAAGCAAAAAAAAGATCAATTTGGCCTAACTTTCAGCCCATTTAAAAGCCCACTAAACTAATTTTTTGGTGTTTTTGTACAAAATTTACATTTTAGGACATTGGCGAACTCGGCGATGCGACAGCGGCGGTTGAAGCGCAACAAATTGCAGAGGATCCGAAAGAGCGTCGGCGGCAAAAACGCGAGCGGAAAGAGCGGAAGCGGGCGCGCAAGGAGGCGAAACGCGTGCGCAAAGAGGCGGAGGCGTTAGCCGGTCAAGGAAACGCAGAGGTAATTCTGAAAAAAAGAAGGACCAGAATTTAACATAAATTGACGTATTCTGAAAATGAACCGGAAATCTCCGAAGCTGTCCGGAAATTTTGAAAAATTTGATTAGACATTGAAAAAAGCATCCGCTTTTTGTTGTTTTTTTAACTTTTTTTTTTTTTGTTATTGCAAATTTAGGCTGAAAAACTGTTGCGGAAGAGGCTGAAAAAGAAGAGCAAAAAACGGAAAAAAGCGAAGGAACTTGACGAGGAAGCAGGGGAAACGGCACCGGTGGAGACGGCGGAGGACGCAGGCGCAAGCCGGACACAAATGTTTGAATTTTTATTTACAAAAAAAATTCTGAGTTCTTTTAGTTTTTGAGCCGTTGTTTGTCAATCTCTTGTTACGCAATTTTTTGAATAAAAAATCTGCAATTCACACGTTCAATGAGGAAGATTTAAAAAAAAATTTTTGATTTTGAAAATTTCTTACATTCGGCTAGTGAGTGTATTTTTAATTATTTAAATAGAACCAGTTTGCTTAACGCGAAAATATTTAGGTCCTCTTCTACGTCCGCCATCCAACGAAGGTCCTCAACCACCGCCTCCGCCACAACGCGCGTTGCCGCCAGCAGCGTCAGCGACGACCGCGCATTTTCCGTCCGACGACCGGTGGCGCGTTTCCGTCGTCCCTACCGCCCGTTGCCGCCGCGTCGCACAAGTCCACAGCTGCGTGCACTGCCGCCCGCGCGGCGCAAGCGTCCGCCACCTTTGTCGCCTACTGCTGGGGAGTGGGGAACGCGCCGTCGCGTGCTTCCGCGCCGTGCATCGCTGACACCATCGCCGCCACCCGCGACACGCGCGCGTGGCACATTGCGGCCGTTGTGCGCTCGCTCGCTCAGCCCGTCGACGCCCCCGCGTGCGCAGCAACAACAACAACGCGAGCGCACACCCTCAGTCTCGGCATCGTCCTCCGCTGCGGCGTCGTCACCGTCAAGCGCCAGCAGCAGGTCGCGCAGGTGCTTCTAACAATTTCTTTTAAACCCACAAGAACTAGAAGAGAAAAAACTGAAAATTTATAGTTGGAAGCTTTTTTCCTTATGACAGACATGGCATGGTCTTGAGAGGCCTTCCAAAATTATTCCGCAAATTCTTCAAATTAAAAAATCTCGGGCATTTAATAAACCGTGTGGTTATTGTTTTTTTAGTACTATAGGTGAAAGAAAACATTCGAAAATAATTTTACACAAGTCTTTTTATTACTCCAAATATCCGTCCGTGTACGGTTTTGGCTTATTTGGCCAAATCGATTTAATTAATGACGACAATTTGTTCATTTTGGGTATTCTGTGTCATCAACGGCGGCACGCTCGCGGCGCCGTTCGTCCGGTGACAGCAGCAGCGCTTCTTCCTCCTCCAGCTCTTCTCGCTCGCGAAGCGACCGAACGTATAGCTGTGCGTTTGTTGTTTGGCATATTTTTTTAATTTTTTCCTTTTCGGTCTTTTCTCTAAAAATAAATTACAAACAAATTTTGGTCATGTTTTTGATTTTTTTTTAACTGAAATTACTAGTATAAGCTTTCAAAAATTTTGTAACTACTTAAAATGAATCAGTGAAATTTATGATGATTTTAATTAAATAATTCAAAATGTTTAGCTGACAGCAGCAATGAGCCGAAGAATCGGAGATCCGTCCGTTCCTACGGTCCGGATGCCAGGTGAGTGCACAAAAATTTCAATTTTTTGGAATTCGAAAAATTCGCGCCTTTTGTTTTAATTTACGATTTTTTTTTAATCTTACCATCCCAATTTTCTGCTGCAGCTCTTGGCGAATGTATGAAAAGGCGCGTGCGGAATTTTTACAGAAGAAATTGGCGGCAGGTGGGCAGGTAAAAAAGAACTATTATTTAAAACAATAATATTTTTAGCAAAAACAATTTTTTTTTTTATTACAATTGTTTTTTTCAATTTCATTCTATAACAAATTTTTTTTATAATTTACGTACTAGTATAGTATATGCAAAAACAAATATATTTTTTTCCATGATTTGTTTGTGCATTTTTACAGTTGCCGGCCCATGTTCGAGACCCGAAGCTCATCTCCACTCTTCGACGCCCGTACATTCCGGGCGCTGCACGACGGACCGCGTACGGATTGGTCCGCGGGGTTAGCGGCGGCGTGACGACGACAACAATGACCATTTCGACACTGCGCGGACGAGGGTCAGTGTTATTATTTAGGACTAATAATATTTTATGTTTTTATAAAAAATATTATATTTTCTAGAATTTGCCCCATTTCTGATTTCAATGTTAATATTTCTTTTAATGATTTTTAATATTTGTTCATATTTAGTTTTGGCCGTGGTCGGGGGCGCGGTCGGGCAAACCTTCGCTTCTTCACACCGCGCCCAAAGTCCGAATATTTGGATGATCGTGGCCAAATTGACAAGCGTAAACTGCTGGAGATCGCCACCGAAAATGCCACCAAATTGGCCATGGTCAGACCAAAAAAAAGACTATTATTATAAATTTTAAACCCATAATATAATTATAAATTCTAAACCCCTAATATTACTATAAATTTTAAACTCATAATATAATTATAGCTCATTTTTTGCAGGAAGGAAAATTGCCTAAGGGAGCGGAGTTGGTGGACACAATAAAAATCAAATCGGTGGAACAGTTGGCAAGTGGGAATTTTAATTTTATTTTTTGCAATTTTAAATAATTAAATCATATTTTTATCATTTTTCAGCGCTCTGTAAACAGGTGGCGGAGGAGGAGGCCGCTCGTCCGGTGCCCTTCACCAAATGGATCAGTCCGGACTTTCCGCTCGGTGTCGGCGGCGGCGTTCCTCAACAACACCAGCAACACCACAGAGGAGGAGGTGGCGGCCGACGAATGCATCTCGCTGGGGGGCATGGTACGGCCGACGATGACGACTATTTGCTGTTGCAAAAGGTGTCCAGCGGCAGCGAGGAGGAGGGTGACGAGGAGGAGCGATTTCAACGTAAGAAGAAAGATAAAACAACAGCACTTTCCATGGTTCAAATTCGACTTCTTGAAATTATTAAGTGATTGGTGTCCTGTTTTTTGTTTGAATATACAGCTTCAAATTGGTTTAGACCGGAGATTGGACTAGAAATCTTTGAGATTGGAGCCGAGCTTCTCAAATTGACCAAAGCACAACCTTCGTCAATCTCGAAAGTTTTAGGAAATCACGAGCCTGAAAATTTTCTTGGGTTTTCTGGTTTCAATTCCACCCGATTAATTCTGATCCTCACTTTACTCAAACAAAAAAGGTCGTCACGAGAGTTGGAAGCGTCGCACGCAAAAAGCCAAGGAGGCGGGCGAGGAGGAAGCAGAGGCGGACAATGCAGCGACACCGTTCAAAAAGCCTTTCCGACTGTTGAGCAGTGAAATCAAAATCAAAATTGCTGTGAGTTTGCGATTTGTTTGATTAAGCGATGAATTTAATTAAAACAGAAATTTTTTTCCGATTTTGAATTTTTTTTGCAAATTCTGATTAACTTCTGGGGCGGGCGGGTTGGCGGTGTCGATAGGCGCCGTCGGGAAAATTTTCAAAGATTAGATTTTAACAACAGTAAGAATTGGTCCAAAAAATTCGACGCCTTTTTTCTCTTGAATATTTTAGCCTCATAAACGGCATGGGGGTGCCTAATGCGCTGCTAATTGGTTAGTATTCTTTATGCTTTTGTAGGGCTCCACTCAAAAATCCATGTCCTGGATGCAGCTTGGCAAATCGTCACTTCCGCCGCCACCCATTGCACCGCCTTCGGCGCTTTCCGGCACCGCTGCCGACGTTGAACAACAACAACAACAACAGCAACAATCTTCTTCGTTGGCGTTCCATCCGTCGTTGTCGGCTCCGATGCTGGCTGCCGCGTTGGTTCGACCCCTTCCGAAGGTTGGCCAATTTTTTTTGTCGTTTTTTTGTTGTTGCAATCACAAAAATTCAGCCGCCCGTTCCACCGGTGTTCCACTCGTCTTCGTCGCTTAGCGACCTGCTCCCGCCCCCTCCGATGCCACCAAAACTGACACCGCCACCCAAGCCGCCGTTGCTAATCCGACGATCGTTGCCGGAGCCGCCGAAGCCGCCGGTGCTCATCCGAAAACAAAGTCCACCAAAAGGCAAAAAAGAAACAATTATTTTATTAATAATTAAATTGTTAGCTGCTGTTCTCATATGACTTTGACACCTTATCGTGCAGTTGTTTGTACAATTATTCGTGGAAAACGATTTTTTGATTTAGTGGCTGGATGTTTTTCAAAATCTCGTTCAAACTCCAAACTAGAGCACGGACCGATCGAAATCCCGGGCGATCGAGATTGTTCGAGACTCGAGTTTTTCAGTGATCGTTAGAATTTTTGATTTTATTTGGAAACAAAGTTAGATTTTTTTCAAGATTCTCGAATTTTGGATCGATAAAATGGGCTCGACCAGATTTATTGATCTCGATCGGTCTTCGAAGTCGGGCTCTACTCCAAAAGGCGGGGCGCGTTTAAATGCTATAATCCCGAAAATCTATCCCAAAAATAAAGACAGCAGCTATATAGTACACTACAGTATCACAAAGAATAAATTGTCTTTATTTATTTTCAGATCCAACAGCAGCCGAGCAATGACGAGTGTTCGTGCAGTTAAATCATTTTGTTTGCCGTATGTTTGAATTTATTTGATATTTACTACACAATTCATCAGTTTTTTTTTGTGTCGAAAATATTCATTTTTCAGATTTGCAATTATAATTCAATGAATGAATATATATTTGATTCACATCCGCTATATTCCTTCTCTCTTTTCCCATCCAATTTCCCCGATTACTTCTCCAACCCAATTCCGTAAAAACCCCTTAATAAATAATGAAATTATATTAAGAAGTATTATTTAATGAAAGTGTAATCGGCAACATTGTGGATGTGTTGCGCACATTTTTTTTTTCTCGATATTTGCCAAATATCGAAAAATGCTCTCTCTATTTTTTACTTTTCTGCAACAACAACATCCACATGTTTACAACCATTTCTTTTAGGCTTGCGCACCTATTTACACACATTTTCTAAATTCGACGTTCGATGGCAGTGCCAAAAAAATTTTTCACAATTGCATGATGGACAAATTGTTTTTGCATTGTCAACCCGTCATTTTCATATTCCTGTTGGCTTCTCTGTTGCGGTTGTTCGACTCCCAATTTTAGCAAGGATTGCACATTCACAACGCAACGTAAGGAAAACCAACAAAAAAAAGGGGGGGGGAAAACTGATCGAATTCGTTTCATATAATAAAGCATTTTCTGTGCCTTGATCCATTCTTTTTCAAACCGTAAATAATTCAAAAATTAAGGCACCTCACTTTCTCGCCGATTTGCGATGAATTTGTTGCGTGGATGTCCGGAACTCTACCTATTTTCTGCCATTTTGTGATCTATTAAAATTTAGAAAGAAACCATCATGCATTTTGTTCTATTAATTTGATCATTCGGGATATTGTTTATTTCCTAATTCTGGTAAAATATGTGTGAGTTATGTTCCAAAAATTGTTTATTTTCCATAATTAAAATTTGGGGCAAAAATCCGCCGGTTTCGGGTCTGTCTACTGGTGATCCATCGTCAAATTAAACAATCGTCAATGCCTAATGAGCGCTTCGCGTTAGAATGCATTAAATTTTTTCTTTCATTTTTATGACACCGAAATACCCTTTTTTTAAGCACACCGAAGTGTCCGGGGGTCCGTTGTAAATCAACCAAATACAGACCGGCGGGGTTGGATTTGTCCCTGCTGATATATGTTTTTACTTTAATAATTAATTTACTTGATAATTATTTATTTATAACGACAATGTAAATTATAAAACCAAAAAGGAGTTTTTCTGTTTTATGGAATAAGACAAAAAAATATATTTGAATTTTACAATTAATTTTTGTTCATGCTTAATGTTTTGATTATTGCATTTTCAGTTAACAAAGTCTAAACATTCTCTGCATTATTTAATAAATTAAAATTTGGCAATAATAAATGATTTGAACGTTTATAATTTCAATATTGTAACACTGATCAAAATAATATTGCATATAAAGATAGTTCTTTTTCTATTGATTTCGTTTAATTAATTCGATTATATTAAATTTAAATCAATGCCCCTAAAATTTAACAAAATATTGAAAATTGTTTATTTGTGTAATATTACCAGAATTTTTGAAGCGTTTCACGCTCGTCAACATATTCCGATTCGATCTCAACAAAACCGCCATCAAAATCGCTTTTGATTTTTTCATCAAATTTCTTCTTCAGATTTGCCCTTAATTTGCTTTTAAACTTGCTCAACTCCTTTAATGATTCATTCAATTCTATCCCAATCAGCCAAATTTTCTTGCAATAACTGAATAAATGAATGCTTTTAAAGAAATTAAAACATTTTCATTAGTTTAATTCTGTAAAAAGACCTGGACCTGGGTACAGACAGGTCTGGATTTTTTCCTGAACCCGAGTCCAGGTCCAATAAATTAAATTTTAAATTCTTTTTTCCCCAGTTTTGCATTAACCTCGTGGCCGGGGATTTCGGAGATGACATTTCACTGCATTCCCCTAGAGAAAAGCAACGAGAACAGATATGGCTAAATTTAATCCACTTTTCCAACGGATTTTCAATAATTTCTGCTAATTCGTGCCCGAGGCGTTTGCTGACAAAATTTGCAAAATTGTCAATTCGATAATTGGGTGCCGTACAAGTGACCACGATGAAATGTTCATACTGAATTTTTTAAAATTTTACAGCTATTTCGTTATATTTTTTACCATATTTGAGAATTTTTGGCTTTCTAATGGAACAATCAGTGCATTTTGAACATTTTCATTTCGTATTTTTGCCAACGCTAAAATAAATGGAAAATGACGTGAAAAAATTATTGTTTAAATTGTGCCGCTTGCCTTTGGCCATTTGATTTTGTATGCATTTTGTGGAGGATAAATTGGCATTCTGTGCCAGATTATGTTCCGGGAATGTTGGGGTGATGATCGCCATGGCCATTTCGGCACGGATTGTTTTAAGCAATGTTTTGGGAGAAAATTGCCTTTTTGTGAACCATTCTCGTCCCGGCGTCCAACTCAGAAATTCGCCCTTTCGATCAAAGTCAATTTCAGCCAATTGTATCGGCAGCGGCCATTTCCTAAATTTTTAGCGAATCCATCATAACCAGGGCTAGGATTTTTAGGCTCGAATAACCTCAAAATAAGCTCAAAAAATCTTCACATATCCGAAATAGGCTTGAGCCTATTTTAGGCTCGACCGATTTAGGCTTAGGCTTAGGCTCGTTAAAACAAAGAATTTGCTGGTTAAAACATGTTTTTCATGCATAACTCGTCAAAACAAAGCTGCGCCCTGATCATAACTCATTTCAACAATTTTAACTGACCACGTTGAATATGTGATGAAGAACTTTTCGATTAACCATGGCACAGATGCATTTGGGTACAACAAAAATATTTTAGTCACCATTATAGTCAAAATATTAAAATCCAAATAGCCCAACTTCGCGTCATCGAGGTGATTAGCTAAAATTAAGCATTTTTAAAATATTATTTTTTTTAAAAGCCTGACAATTTGCCCAAAGTTCCAAATAGGCCAAAGTGAGACAAAATTTGTTCATCGAATTGTTACTCTCATAACGCGTTTGTCCAAATGCGGCTGTATCCGCAATAAATTCCGCAATTTTTAGGTCGTTTCCAAAATCTAAATGTTTTTTTTATTGAAATATATTTTATTTTCCTATTAAATTCACGCACTCGCAAAAACTTTCAGCGTGGCGAGCAAATCCGTCACTGAAGCCCTTTGACGAATGGCCATTTGCCGACCCTTAACCAACATCTCATCGAACTCGTCGAACATGAAAATTTGCTCCATAATTTTGGGTATTTCGCGTGGTTCTTAAAGTAAAAAAATATATTTTTTCATTATTTTTTTAAAGAAATTTTATTTACTACCGGCATGAATAAGTGAATTGGTCAACAGTTCTATCGTATCGTTGTTCACTTTTTGACTGCTTCTAAATTGGCCTTCGTCAAAAAGGTGATCAGCTCTAATCAATTTTTCGATTTCATTGCCAAATTTTTGTGAAATTTTGTCAATTTGCTGCCCATCAAATGGCTCAGTTTTACGGCGGTGATGGTCGCCTTCCAAACTTGGCACAATAATGGCAAAAATCGTAAAAAGGCAATTTTTAAATGTGAATTGGAGCTGTGGCACCGGCGTGAATTGGTCCTTATTGATTTTTGTGAGGGATAAAACATTGGCATTCTGAACATTTTTGGCACTTTTAAATTTTGTCTATTTGAAATGTCTGCTCACATTGCACAGTTTGCAGTACAGCGATTGGTCCTGGCACATTTCCCTATTGTCAAAATCGCAATTAAAGGAACCGCCAAAAAAAGACAACGAAACATCAAATTGTTGTGGCATAATGCACACAGTCTCGAGCATTGTTGGCTCCCCGGCGGGTCTTAACAAACATTTGTCGGAAATATGGCAATTGACTTTTGAAGACTAAAAAATATGTTTATTTTAATTATTAATTAATTAAAAAAGAATGATTTTACCCAAATTTCGAAAAGTTCTTTCAATTGTTCAATTGCATTTTCTACCTGTTGTCTTTGCGTTATATCAAAAATTAAATATTTGTTTGCTTTAAACACCTCTTTTGCCTTAATAAATTATTATTTTTTTAAATATATTTATTAATACAAAATATAATACCAAATTATCAATGTCCGATTGTTTGAATCGATCTTCTCCAAAATTGATGGGTTGCCAAAATTCCGAAATTTGTTCCAACTGAGACGGCACAAAATTTGTGGCCATTTTAGGCACAACAAATTTAGAAAAGTTTTTGTTGTTTCGATATTGAGAATAGAGTTGATTATCTGAATAATTTATAAATATAATTAAAAATACTTTTTTCATTTGTTTTTTTTTACCTATTTTCCTTTGCGAATTCTCTTTTTTAACCATTTTCACATACTGACTCAAATGCGTTTTAATGCTATCTAAATAACATCAAAGAATTTTATTGCCGCTGTAATAAATGAATTTTAAAATAATCAAAAATATAAATTTTATTTTAATAAATTCCGTCGGTTGAGCTAGTTCTACACACAAATAAAATTAGCAACTAATTAAGTGTCAGTCAGCCCGTTTAAGTGTTGGGAAAGCGTCAGTCATTGAACTTCATCCCCCGGGGGAACTCAATGGACGACCATTCTCTGCTAATTACCGACCGCTATCACTGAAGAGCAGCAGCGAGAGGAGCGGCGTCGAATTATTCTTCGGCTTTTCAACGCCAAATGCCGTCCAAAACAGCAGCGAGCAGTCGCTGCTGTTGTCCGCGACGGCAACGGCCAAATTGCGCAAGTGCAATTCATTTTTTAACCCGCGAATTTCCTTCTCGAAATTGACGCCGCCGCTGCTGCTGCTGCTGCTCCGATGCCGCGGCGAATCAATTGCATTTTTTTGGTCCAAAAGTGCCAAAATCTGCTTCAAAAGTTTGTGCAAAAAGCCCTCCAAATGCGCCCAACGGATCTTTGAAGACAATTTAAGCTCCTTTATTTGTGCCCACTTTCTTTCGATGTTGACAAGACCGGATTGTTGAATGCCAATTTCAGACCAAATTCCCTCAATTTGATGAATGGCTTTTAATTGATGCCAAATTTTGTTAGCATAAATGCCAACATCAAGCAAATGAACAATGGCACGCACAGACGCATTTTGTTCCCCAAATTTTGGCGTTTTTTGTTTCCAAATTTGTTTCTCTGTGGCGGCTTCCTTTTCATTAACAAATTTTGAAATTTTGAACTTTCTGTCTGTTGCTGCTTGTTCGGTGAACAAATGCCAAAACAAATCGGCATATTTCATCATTAAAACTTTATCATCAGTAAAATCGCCAATTTTTATGTTGTCAAATTCGGCATTGTCCAAATTGTCAGTCTTAGACTCATGTTCAAATTCAAAAAAATTTGCTTCAAATATTTCGGCATTAAATTTTTGATTTGTTTCTTCCGGATTTGTGGTACTTTTAGCCGCCGGCGTCAATTCTTTTCTCAAATATTCAGTTGAATCGGGAGCATCAAATTGCTTCTCCTCATTATTTGGACTTTCATTTTCAGCTTCTTCTTTTTCGTCGATGTGAATTGCTGGTGAAATTGAAAGTTGCTTCATCTCATTATTTGGACTTTCATTTTCAGCTTCTTCTTTTTTGTCGATGTGAATTGCTGGTGAAATTGGTGTGGTTTGTTCTGTTACTGCTTGCTTGTCCAGTGTTAATGTTTGTTTGGAGGTGAATTCGTCCAATTCTTCCGCAACAAATAATAATGCTTCTTCTTCCTTTTCGTCAATTTGGACGTTTTGTTCCGATGGATTTTGTCCTCTCCATTTTTCGGGAGTCCCACTCGAAATGTCGTCAGTTTCATGTTCGGCAATTGAAGGCGAAAGCACAAATTCGTTTCGATTTTTGTTCCTTTTTGCCTTCTTTCGTTTTGCCCTTTTCTTCTCTACCGACGGACTGCGAACGGTTGGACTGTCTACGGTAGAAGTGCTTCCCGAAGGACTGCCGACATTTGGCGAACCGGGCATTATTGGGCTGTCCAGAGATGGTAGACTTCCTGTATCCACAGTAGGACTGCTTACTGTAGCTTCTTTGATGGGAGAAATGTGTTGTTCCGAACGCACTGCCCCCAAAAGGCTCAAAATGCTTTCGACATTTTCTTTATTGTTTAAAAGGTTCGCCAATCTATCGATAAACGCATTAGAGTTGCAAATCGCATTTGATGTGCATGCTAAATTTGTTGTAAACAATTTAAAATTGCCAATATAATTTGGCTTAAAATTTTAAATTTCCAGATGGCCATTAAATAAAATACTGTCCGCCAACCATGTCAAAATTTAAAAACAATCGTGTTTTGGTATATTTTTGAATTGATCTCCTATTAAAGTTACTGTAAACTGTGTAGAGTCTTAATGAGCTTCTTTGCTAGTTTTAACAAAAAAACTAGGGTTGGACAAAACCGGATATTATCCGGGTCCCCCGTATACAGGATAGCTCAAAAACACCCGGATATCAGCCCGGATACCGGGTAATTTGGCTGGGGTTGGTCCAAGATTCGGATAATTTTACCCAAAAAATTTGCGAAAACACCCGGATAACGGTTCCGGATATCCCGGGTTTGTCCAACCCTAAAAAAACGATCAATTAAAAAAAGTGGCTGATCATTTATCCGATCGGTCTCTAATTCTTTTTTGTTAAATTTGAAAACGAATTATTTTTTCTGTTTAAGCAAATTACCGACCGCTCTTAAACAAAGCCGCGAAATGACTGTCATCGCGGAGTAGCCGTTTCAGCGTTTCAAAGTGTAAATGTTGTGCCCATTCATTAAATTGTTGCAATGCTTTCTGATCGGCTTCCGTTTCCAAGGCAAAGCTTGGCTCAATAATGTCCTTTACCACATACAAAACAAGACTTTTGCTCAAAGATTTGGTCAAAACTTTTGTCCATTCCGCAAAAATCACATCGTCAGTCTTTGCCTTTTTGCTGTTCACCGCTTTTTCCGCATAATTTTTTACATTTGAACAAATTTTGCGTACATTTTGAACTTCATCGCTTAACGATGGGTGCACCGGCGCTTGGTAGTCGTGCAAACGATCGTAACTTCTTGTGAATATTGTGCAAAATGAATTGTCCCAAACTCTTCCAATTCGTTTGGCCATTCGTTCATTGGCACATTCTTTCCCAAATTCTTTGGTGTTCATCCATCGGATAAAAAGGAACAAATCGGCCTTCATCCATCCTTCAATGTTTGTTGTTAAATCCGATAACAACAGCACGTCAATGTAATGCAATTGTAACAATCTGTCGTCCTCAAATACTGAAAAGACAAAAATTCCAAGCTTTTAATGGGAAAAAACTCTCCGCCCCCTCGACATTCCCGCCCCAGCAACCCCAGATGCCAAATTTCAGTGCCAAATTGTTTTGGCACTGCAATGAAAACAGCTCCGGTAGATCTCGAGATGGAGGAAATACCTTTGAAGTCCAGAATGTTCACCTCGTTTGTCAGTTTTTCGAACAATTTATCGTCGTCAAAATACCGGTCCATCCGGGTATAACATCCTCTACATGCTCGATAACTCGCTACAACAATGTCAAGTTTTAGGGCTTGCCTCAAACTTTCATAAATTGCCCTTTTTTTTGTCTTTCGATGTGCCAAAAGTGTTTCTTTGATTACATTCTCATTTTGGCATTCCGTTGGCTCCCATCCTTCAATCGATGCTTCTTCTCTACCTAATTCAATGCTTTTCTCTACAAATTTTGCAAATTGGAATAATTTACAATGGCTTTGTCTCATATGGTTTATGTATCCCGCGTCCATCAATGCGTAAAATTCATTTTTTGTTTTCACAATTTTCATTAATAAAGCTTTTCGTGTTGGCATGGTCAAGTCGGTGTGATCTTTTTCGAGTTTCTCTTCAAAATTATTTATTTTCTGAATAAGGAACGGCAGGTAAAGTCGAGCTTCATAATTATCTGCAGAAGTTGTGCCGCTTTTACGGCTCATTAACGATAAAAAAGTGGCTGAAAACATTCCCAAATTGGGCAATTCTAAAAGGGACCAGATAAAATGAGGCAATTAATTCGTATAACTCAAAATTAATTACCAAAATGTAAAATTTGCGGATTTCTCGTCTCAAGAGTGTCCATGGCCCTTTCGCTGAGTAGAAAACGAAGGTTTTCTTTCAATTCTACAGGGATAAATTGGTCATCACCGTGGCAGAAAAAACTTTGAATAATTTTGAATCGTTTTATCAATTTGTCCAGACAGAACAAATGAATTCGTTTTGTTCTCGGCGCCTCTAACAATTTTGTTACTAATTTCTTCACAATTTCCCCATTTTGGCATTCGATGTCGCCCCAACGAATTATTGCCCCCGATTCGTTGCCGTTTGGAAGAATAATAAGGTTCTACATATAATATAAATAATATAAAGAATTTAATTTAATGTTAAAATGTTGTTAAAGCATAAAACGGCACGGCACCTCTTCGAACATATTGAAATTGTCGGGCCGCGTCATTTTCTCAATTCGATTTCGCCACTTTTCACTTCCGTCCGCCAGCTCTGTCATTTTTGTAATTTTATGCGCTATTTTGTACACTTTGCACAACTCTTTGCTGCTGCCCTCTTTTATTTCGGTTATTTCTTGCTCAAATTTCGAAATTGTGTTCAAATTTTGCACAAATATTTCTGTTTTGTCATCCAATGAATGGCCAAAACGAAATAATTCTCGAATGAATTCTTTGTAGTACCAAATTGCCGCTTCCAATTTGACTTTGTGCATAAATGGGGCGTTTTGGTCGCCGCTTGTTTAAGGAATTTGTTTGATCATTTTTTGTTGGCCAAGATTTTATGTTTTTAAGAAATAGGCTAATAATTATTAAAAAATAATAAAAGTTTTAAATTATATCATGGTTCAGAGGTCTAGAATTATAATTCTTTAAAACCTACTCAATCCAGCCTTGCAACAGTTCAATGTACAAAGTCATCAGCGCAAACGCCTCAGGGTCTGATAAAATTATAATTAAAATATTACAGTATGATAATAAAAGTTTGTAGATTTTAAATTTATAAACCATTTGTTTATGCCTTTTTTAATATAATTTATTTGAAAAAGGGCGCCGATATAATATTTTTTAATTTAAGTACAATCGAATTTGTTTAATAACACTTTTAATTTTTGAATAAACCGTCATTTCGCGCGTTTTTGTCTGCCCTCAATAATTCAGTGAACATCAAATTGGCCTCCGGACATTCGGTGTATGCTTTTTGTACCTCCGAAGCCTCAAAAGTACGCTTATGGAATGGCTCTTCCGAATTTTGGTCGTCATTAATATTTTCTTGCAGCATATTTTTGTCCGCATCTTAATTATGTTATTGATTTTATTTAAATAAAATAATACCGTACACTTACCGTCTAACCAATCCCATAACTGATCAGAGACCACTTTGGCCATTCCTTCGGCCGCATGTTCAAAAGTTTGCTTTAAAATGATGCGGTTTTCTGACATTGTTCGAAAATTCTGCAAATATTCCGCGCTATTATCGCAAAGTCTCAAAAGTTGGTTAAATGATTTGACCAACAAATGTTTGACGTTCATTTGGGCGTCTTGGCCAATTTGGCCAAATTCCTTTTGCAAATACTTCAAAAGGTTGTCCAATGCTTTCAGGCAATTTGTCTGAAATTCGCCCGTTTTTTGGTCCCAACAATTTTCGGACACATTCGATAAAATTCCTCCAAATAATTTCCACAATTTCTCAAATCTTTCCTCAAGTCTCCGCGGCCTTGTACCTGGGCGGGATGCTTCGTTCTGTTTGTATTCCCTGAAATTATTTAAAATTAATTTATTTTATTTAACGCTCGTCTTAAAATATTAAATAAAAAAATAGCAAATATTTTCTAAATATAATTAAAACATTACCAAAAATATGCAAAAATTTTTGAAAACATAAATGCAAATTTCAAATGGAAGATTTTTTTGCTGAATTGCATTGAATTTTGGTTGAAATCGAACATTTTTTCATAAAACAACTTCAATCTTTCCCCGTCAATTGCATCTGTTAATGGAGAAGCATTAAGCCCAAATTAATGTAAACTTTGTCCAATTAAGAAGTTAAAATATCAAAAATAAATTCACTATAATAGGATTTAAATTATAATCTCGTTAGGTGAAAACAGTCTAAAAAAACATTTTTTTTATTAATTTAAAAACTGATTAGGTAATTAGCATTTGAAACTTGCCAATTGACATAATTAGCGGATATTTGCACTCCAACAATTCCAAGTCGCCATGCGTCAAAAGGTGCCGCAACATTTTGCGTTTAGCCTCGTTCAACTCGCTCAGATTATTGCTCTTCAATTTGGAAGTTCTTAGCAAATGTATCAAATTGCCTTCTCCCTGAATATTTTGGTCCGAAAACCATTGCTTCAACGAGAAGCCGTCCCCCCGGGGGGGCATGGACAGCGCTTGTTCAAAATATTCCAAATGTTTTCTTGACAAATCACTCTCGAATCCAGGGGGCCATTTATGCTTTTCCGTCCACCCAATTTTCTCAAGTTTCTCGCATTCGTCGGCACTAAATTTAAATTCTTTTAATTTAATATAATTTATTGAAAAAAGGAGAAACATTCTTCGCCTTTAATATTTGAACATTCATAAAACCTCATAAAGTTGATGCTGTTCTCCAGCAGTGATGGTTTCGAGATCAAAACATCCAAATATTTGTCCATTTCCCACATTTTGCACAACAATTTCAGCCCATTTTTTTCCTTTTTGCCCAGAATTTTTCTCATTATAACGTCGTATTCGTCATGAATTTCTTTGGCCCTTTTTTTGGCCATTTCCAATTCCGTTAATTGGTCTAATAAGCGCTTAAATTTGTTATAAATCGCAGAATGAAATTGGAGAGCGCCAAAATTTATGGCCGATTTGTCCCTGTCAACGTCAGACAATTTTTCGTCAAACAAAAACATTTGATATTGGAGTTCAATTTTCTGTTCCATTTCTGTTGAGGTGAAAAAGAAACAATTTTTATAAAAAAATAAATATTTTTAAATTAAAACGAACGTTCAATCGATGGTGGACATTTCGCCCTAAGGCAAAGCAATACAACGACGATAAAAATGTTTTGTTGTAAAACGCGTAAATAATTCATTATTAGCTTAACATTTGCTTTTAAATGTTAAAAACAAAATTTTAGAATTTCGGAATTTTAGCAACAATTATCAAAAAAATATTCAAATCTTATAAAAAAAAAAATTGAAATTCTCCTATAATTTTTATTAGTTTGCATTTTTATATTTACTAAAATGAATGTATAATAACGTAACAAAGCTTTAGTCAATGCATAAAACCACGTCATTTTACGCAATTTCCGGCAAATGTTTATATAAAATCATTAAATCAATAAAATCAATCAATTTTTGTTAAATATAATTTATAATGTTTAATAAGAATCGATGCCAACGTTTAAATTAACAAGCGGAGAAACAAGCAACAAGTACATGAAATTGCATGAAATGTCTTTATTTTGATTAGCTATATTACATTTTCTCTGAAAATTATGATCTGGCAACCCAAAGTTTGCATAGTTTCAAAATTTTATTACCTTTTTCTTAAAAATTGAGCATTTAAAATTTTAAAAATTCACGGAAATTTCACAGATGGATTTTACCGCTAATTAACCAACCCGTAAATCCATAGAGCTAAACAATTTCACTTTAATTAATAAAGAGTGTGCTTTTTTCATTTGGTGTTAATTTGTAAGGTGGGCACGAAAACATTCATTCAATTCAATTCATTTGTTTGTCGCCTTAGGGGCGGGCGGGAGGGCGATCGCTTTATCGGCTGTCAACAAGCCGACCCCCTCAGCGTTTTAAGCGTAAATATAACGCGGCTCAACAAAAAGCATTCGCCCCCAAAGTCCGTAAACACTCCTCAAAAATAACAATAAATTCAATTCCTTCATTTTTTCATTGATTTTTTGATTCAATTTTCAAATTAAATTTTTTGTTTTACAAAATGGGCGTTATTACCCAAGCAATGGATGCGACACCGGTAAGCAACGAAATGGGCAGCAACAATCAATAAAAAAAGAACAATTTTTATTCGCTTTTAAATTTCAAATTTAGTCGTACAAAAGCACACATATGAAAAAGTCGGCATGGCCTCCGAAGGGCATGAAAATGCCATCGATGGCCCAAATCCTGGCGACCATTGAAGAGAATCGCCGTTTTTCGCTGTACGCGCTGATGGTCGGCACGGGGCTGACGGCCGCCGTAATGTACAGCCGCAGATCGATGACTGATCGACGCCGCCCTTTGGAGCCGAGTACTGACTCACTGTTCACGTGATCAGAGTGACTGACTGAGCGTTGGTAGTGATCGGGGCACAAACAATCGCTTTAACAATTTGTTAACTACATAAACATATTTATTTGTTCACAAATTTCCGTGATTGCATAAAATTTTGGGGATTAATTTTATTTTCTAAATTATTAACGCCTAATTAAGTAGATTTAAGGCTTTTTTACGTATTTTTTATTATGGAAGTTGGTAAAAAAAAAGTCCGCTATTTCAACCACCCAGCCAACTCATCGCCAGCAGGGCATCTCAGCTCCAGCCATCCATTTCCCGGCATATATTTTTATGCAAAAGTTCAATTTTTTCAAGTCCCTTTTTGAAAATGACTAAAAGTTTATCTTAAAGATGAACGGTCAAAAATCAATTTTTTGAGTGCATTTTTCGATTCGTTCCCCTACCCCAATTCGTTCCCCGAAAAACTTTTTATTTCAAAATCGTTCAAAATGCATATTTGTTTAGAATGTATTGGGACTTGTTTAAATTCATGGGATGCGTACAGTCGATTAGAACACCAACTTGGTATATTATGTACACACGAAAAATGGAATTAATTTATTTAAGCATTTAGCCACACTCTTTGCACTGTTCTGCCTGCACTTGTGTTGTTGTTATTGCCGCCGATTGGTTTGACCTGCTGCACGGCAGCGATTTTGTTGCTTCTGAAGAGTGAGCGGAATTGCGCTTGAAAGGCCGTTTTGTATTCGAAGCTAAAATTGAGAAGCTTGCGTTTATTTGTTTATAGCAGGTGGCCCCCAATTGTACTTTTTTAAAGAAATGTTTTGTTGTTTTCAGCTTGATGTACTTTTTATGTACTGATTTTTGGGGCTCAAAGCATAAGTGGGAGTCATTCTCGTCCCAGGTCACTCCCGTCCCGGCCACTCACGTCCCGGCCACTCACGTCCCGGCCACTCCCGTCCCAGTTCAAAAATGGATTCGGGGGCGTAGAATCCGAATCTGATCTCCGTTTCGACCAAACCGAACCCCGGACCCGAATTCCAACATTTTTTCAAAAATGCAAAAACTTCCAAAGTCCGGCCTCAAATTATTCAAAAAGCATGAATTCGATCGTTACTTGCGTTTTCGTTGTAATTTTGTGCTTTTTTAATTGACGTTGAAACATAAATGTGAATTTCAAAAAATGTATCGGCATTTATTTCTGACGGAACGAAATGGAAACTTCTGCTGCTGGTCTGGGTTAAAAAAAGGTAAACAAAACAACCTTTTTGGGACTAAAATAAAAACCACAAATTCACTAATCGTCTTCGATCAGAATCACCGTGTAATTTTGAAGCTTTTTTTCAATAAAACCAGTTAATAGTTTTTTGTTTTAATCGCTTACAAATTAGGTAATTAATTTGTCTAAATTAGTTTATCGCCAACCTGCAAAAATACAAAGTCGGCGCATTTGCGGTAGTCGCAACGGTCAGCACATAGCTGAACACGCAGTTCATCGCCCATTTTGTCATGTCGGAGAGGGTGGTGATGGCGAAGAATTGGCGGAAGAACAACAGCGAAAGTGAATTGCTGCCCCAGCCGAACAATTGGATCAGCATCAGCACAATGATCGACTTGAACAGACTTTTGTTGCTTTGCTGCTGGCCATTTGCTTCAAAATGATGGCACTGTCATCACAAATTGCGTCGCCGACGTTTCCGTCCGGTGGACCGGACGGAATACGAAAATTTCGATTACCCCAAAACCACCAAAAGCGTTTTGGTCCAATCGAATTTTAGCTCTTTTACAGTTAGTAAAATGGGGGCAATTTGAATTGAAATTATCTTCTCAAATAGATTTAATTTTCTGTTCATTAGGGGGGGCCACCACTCACTTGGCATTTTGACGTAAATAAAAATTGCCAAAACGCAATACACAATGGGCGACAAACATTGCAAAATTAATGTGGCGTTATATGAAACGATGGCCGCCTCATATTGAGTGACCTCGGAAGCGGTACACATCACAGAACTTAATTAATCAAAATTATTTTAAATAAAATATGCCCGAAAAACCGGCATTCAAAAATATACATTTATTCAACAATGGGACGTTTTTAAGGACAAAAAAAAAAGCAATAAACGGTTTTTTGCAAAGTTTGAAATGATTTCGGGTGATTGTACGCCCGCGCTTTGTGGCCCATATTTTCCAAGCCAAAATTTTTCGGTCCAAAATTCCTGTATTAGCAGAATAATGCCATTCTCGAGACTTATTGCTTGCCTAAAACATCACCAAATAAAATACCACCGACCTATTTGGCATTCTTAGCATGATTCTGAAGCTAAAGAAAATGACGACCAGCCCATAAGAGGCGCAGGGAATTGTCCACAAAATCATAAAATATTTTTGAAGTTTTGATGAAATGCTAAAATTATAATTTTATGTTGCAAAATAATAAAAATAGTGAGTGTGTTATGATTGTGCCAAACTTAACAGTGGAAATATTGCAAATTTGAGTCTGTCCAACCCAACGGCCACCATCAACGCGGACGAAAAATTCTTGGCAAAAACGGGAAGAAGCATCGGCCAGAAGCACTGTTCCAATCGCACCAAATTTTTTCCAATCAAAACAATGATCCAAATGGGGAAAAAGCCAATTTCGTAAATGGCAAGCGAAACGGAATCGATGGCTATCAGAATATTGGTGGAGCCATGCAAATTACTAAATTAAAAATAAATTACATTTAGTTAATCTAAACGACCCCTTTTTGATGTTACCGATTGCAAATGGTGACCCAACCTAAGCTCAAATTGAACACTATGCCAATGCCGGCGATCAGAGCACGAATGCCAATGAGAATGACCAACAATGGCACAAATCCGGCGGTGGAGAGGAAAGTGTAAAACTAAATTGGGAAGAAATTTTCTAAAAATAGCTGATTTAATGTGTTATTAATAAAAACCGGGCTCAATAGCTCTGCTGTAGTGGCAATTTGTTGCGCATCAGCAGTTGTGTTCATTTTTCAAACAATTTTTTAAAATTAAATACTTCAATTAAATGAACCAATCCCCAAACTGGGGGACTGCTACAATAAATACAAAATAACAAAAATTAAATTTATATTTGCGATGCCTGAAGGAAGTGGCAAAGTGTGGGATAAAGCCGGGGGGATAAAGGGCATGTGAAAAGCGCGAGAAGGGGGGGGGCGTTCGGAGCTCAAAAGGGGGGGGGCGTCTGAGGGCTTTTACGGGTTGGGTAAAGACTCCACGGGCTTCGAGTCCAATCGGCGGGCGAGTGGTGGGAGGTAACAGTTTTATGTGCTACATTATTTGGAGTGTGAAGTTTAGTGAATGGTTTTGTGAGAATTTTGTTGAAAGTTTCTCATGATATTCAAAAATTTATTTATTTTTTCTACAGAATTTTCCCAAAAATATTTTGCCTCTAATTGGCAAAAATTGCGATTGGTTACTTTTTTCTGAATTATTAAACATTTGATTATGTTCAAAGATAAAACGAATAATGATAATAAATAAGTTTGTATTAAATTTTGGATATAATTATTATGCTTTGTATTTTGTTGATTATCTGTTTCAATTGAATTATAAATTTTTTAATTTTAAGCCTAATTAGGTTGTGTTTTGTTCAAATGAGCAAAAACTGTGTGTTATTGAGCATATTTCTGTACCAAAAAATTGAGAATTCAAAATGCAAAATTGGCGAATAAATTTTTTTCTTTTTTCTGAATGAAAATCAAAAATTTATAAATAAAATCAAAGCCTAAATGAGATTATCTTTTATGCTTAAAATAAAATTTATTGTTGTGCCATTCAAAAATATTAAGAACATATGTTCATTTCGTTTAAAATAATTTAGTGATAAAATGAATTAAAATTGAAGATTTTTTTAAATTGAAATTTTATCATCCAATTAAATTAATTCTTTATATATTTATCAGTGTAAGTGAAAAGTGTGCGTACAAAAACTTATCATCGGCACATTCAATTCAAGAAACGAAATGATGAACCAATGGACAACGGTCTCATGGTGTAACGGTTAGCACTCTGGACTCTGAATCCAGCAATCCCAGTTCGAATCTGGGTGAGACCTTACTTTTTGGTCTTACAATTGCTAAATCGACGACACCATCTCTTAAAATTAACATAATTTTTTGAATTTGAAATAGATAAACTTAATACAATTCAAATGCATAATTCAATCATCAAACGATGAAATGAAAGGTAATAAATGATTTGCGATTTTGCATTTTTGTTAATCCTTTTTGTTTTTGGCATTTCGCTTATTACGGCAACAAATAATGCGCCAACATTCTTAGATTGGACTAAGTGACGAACACCAAAATGCGTTGGGATATAAAATTAAATTAATTTTATTCCATAATTAAAAAGGATTTCAAAATTGCTAAAGTTTAATTTTGTTTAAATTCCTCGGATTGTTTCCATCCAAAATTTTTTGTAAGCCTTGGTACTAAAGACTCTGTCACCAGAAATATTTTTGAGTGTGATTTTTAAGGCCCGGATTTTAAGGGCTTTACCTATTTTTTTTAAAATAATGATTTAAAGAAAGAAGCTTTAAAATGCCCTTTTCATGTAAAAATTTTTCAATTTGGATTAACTTATTAGTGCCTATAAATGCCTATTTTGGCATTTTTGTGCCTATTTTGGCTCTTTTCGAAAATTTTCTTATGAAAAAAAAGGCTTAATTTAAAGACTGGGGTACCCCAAAAAAGACAAATCTTTAAAAAAAGGACATTTATTAAGTATGTAACAGCCCTGCTTAAGAACTTATAAAAGGCTATGATACAATTTTAGCGTCAATCGCATCTCTCCCCCTCCCGTCACGGTTGGCTTCCTCCAATAACAACTCCCGCACAGATGTTCGTGTTGTTCATCACTTCACACGGCTTCATTGTTACAATTAAAATACAATTAAATACAAATAAATGTATAAATAATAAAACAGGCCTCCCACTATATAAATGCTCTTGGTTCAGGCACGGATTTTCAAGTACCGTATTACCTATCTCTAATTATTACCCAGTCTCTAATAATTACCCAGTCTCTAATAATTACCCAGTCTCTAATAATTACCCACCCTAGAGAAGGGTCGAAAATTAATTACCCTGGGTAATAATTAGAGATAATACGGTACATAGGTAACTGTCAAATTTAAACAAATTTCAGTACACTTAAATTTGCTCATTTTCAAGGACATTCTTGTTAATAAAGACATTTGCGAGTTTTAAAAATGAAAAAGTTAGTTTTCAAGGACTGCACTTGCCATTCAAGGACGTATGGAATGGAAACTGTTGTTTGTAATAAATTAGAACTCACCCCGCCCGGATTGGGGCACCCGCTGTCACGTCTTCTGCAGCGCAAATAGCACAAGCTTCCAATTTTGACGAAGAACTGAAAAGAAAAAGCATTTAGCCCCCAAGAATATCACCAAAAAAAGCCTTTCGCCAATCAACTCACTGGACCGCAACTTTGCGAATTTGTGTTTAAAGCCTGAATTTTAAAAAAGTTGGCGCATGAAAACAATTCTTTAAGTTTTGACCTGCTCAGTACCAGATACGTTTTGAGTTTGAGGAGGCATTTGTCCTCGAGAAGAGTCGAATGAGATGAACAACACCAAAAAAATGTTGGCTTTTTTAAATTTTCTCAACCAAAATGCTAACCAGCAGAAAGAACAGAAGCAAGTTCATTGGCGGCTTGGAAAAGATGTGCAATTTCATTAACAAATGATGGCACAAGAGATTAATTAATCTGACAGAATTTAATCAATTAAGCCTGAAGGAATGCCAATGATTTGGCGCATTTCTCACATTTACACTATTCGACCTAACCAAACGATTTATGAAGAATGAAAATGCCGTCGGTGAGTGTTTAATTTAAAAGTCGATTATTGTTGGCAAAATGGCATCTTTGCATGATTAACAAAATTGCTTCGACAGAATAAAGGTTAATAAAAACATTTGGCCTATAAATGAAATTTAAAAAATATATTTCCAAAAGGGTCTCTCTGCTATTCTAATCTTTAGTCTGCCCGTTCTTTTCTTTAGCATTTTGACATTTTTGTGGAACGCGACGTTGCTTAATCACTCAAACATATGGACATAGTCATTGGACTAAAAATCGCGAATTAAGGACTTAAATATTAATCAAAAACTGCCAAATTATTGACCAAAACCCCAAAAAATATAGACTAAACACAGCCAAAATGTGGGTCAAACACCAAAGAGTGCCAATCTTGGTACCATTCGAAAGCCCGATGTCTGTAGATGTTCAAAAATTTGGAACTATTTTTGGACTTTCTCATATAATCTATTCTAAATATAAAAACATGACCCTAGTTATCCATATTCATTATTCGTTCTTTGATTCGACAATAATAAAGAATTGAAAAAGCCTAAAAATATTGTGGCATTAATAACACTTCCAAGTTTAACACACTTTGCTGCTAAGCTTCCGATGATTCTGCTTCTGCTCATTATGGTCAGCCAACACTTATTTAAATTTATTATTGCAAATTTGGGGATTTAGGTGCCATTTGTCGCTTCGATGCCACTGAAAATTGAAATTGATGCGCCGGCGAACGGATTGTCGTCTGAAGTATTTTGTGCCTTATTGAATTTAGAATTAATATTCTTTTTTAACATTTTTAAATATTTTTTATGCATTTTTTTTAAGCGCGTGAAAAGACAAGGCGCCGGCGGAGCACCGGTGAGCTTTTGGATTCGAAAGAATTCCCTTTAAATATTGGCATTAATGCCAATTATGCACAAGCCAAGATTATTGGAGATTGGCGACTAAAATTTGGAGCCATCGGATGATTTTGTTGCAATTAATTGACGAATAGAGACCGGACGGGATCGGAAGGAATCCCGTCCGGTCTGACTGTTTTTTTGGTCTCTTTTTCTTATCAAAATTGACCCCTAACATTCGGGGGGATTGGGTCAGGTTTGGTATTAGCCGGGATCCCGGTGCCAAAATAAAAAAATCGGTTTGGCCGTTCTCTATCAACTAATATAAATTGGTGGTGGTCTTTAGGTGCCATTTTTTGTCTCATCTCTTCCGCAAAATAATGAAAATGATACGTCGGTGGACACGGCGGGTGGCTTTGTGGTCGGCATTTTTATTCTTTAAACTTAAAATTTTGTATACATTTTTAAGATCGGACACGTAGACGGCTGCTTTGGCGGCTGTCGGCTAGGCTTAGTTAGTTTTGGCATTCTGCATTCTGCATTTTAAAAGATTTAATTATTATTTTGTTTAAGCAATGCCAATGGACTGATATCGGAAGGCGATGTTTGCCGCCTGCAAGCGACCGGCGTAGCCGTCGAGGCTTGGGATAAAGAAATTGCGTTAAATGTACAATTATTGTGAAGATTTTGCTATTATTTGATAAAGCACTAATATTTGGCATTTAATAGTAAAAGCAGTGCTTCCAGAAAAGAATATAAAAAATCTATTCAGTTCTTACTTATAGATCGGACAATGGAAATCATTCAAAATTGTAACTCATCAAGTAATGAATATAAAATGTAACAGAATCGGTAACAACTAAAAAAGTCTTCTTTCATTTAAATAAGTTAGCCAAAGAAAATCAAAATTTAAATGGAATAATTTTTGATCTGGAGTTAAGCTTCAATCACAAACCAAATCGGTATTTCTACCTTATATGGGAGTAGATCAGATCCGAATAAAAATACTACCAATCGATTCCTCTCATCGAGCTGAGTACGAATCTGCAAAAATTTCTTGCCGGAAAGCCCTATGAAGAAAGTTATGGCCCCTCAAAGTTGGCCAAAAACCATAGGGGGGACCCTTTTGGTCAAAATTTTTGGGAAATTTTTTTATTCTAAAAAGTGTCTGAATATGCGCTATTTGACACGGAAAATAGCAGCCAAAGTACCGCACACTCGACTACGGCGGCCAGTAGGTGGGGCGAGACTCCGGGCTCCGGAAGAAGTCCGCGCGTGACCCGGCTGGGGGTCTCGCGCGCGCCCGCTTCGCGGGTCCCCGCGCGCTCGCCCCCCAGTGGCGCTCGTCAGACTTCTTCCTCCGCCCTCCGTCTCGCCCCACTACTTGCTCCGTCTCCGCATGCTCGCTGTTGGCGGGCCGTTACACGGCCTTTCATTATTATAACCGGCTTTTGTTACTTAAAAGTCGCTTTTTCCTTAATTTTCATAATTTTTAACCGGTTCAAAAACCGTTTTAAATGCTCAATTTTGATTTTCTATTTAGGAATTCGTAATCAGCGCATCAAATAACCTATTTTTAGACAATTTTTTAAATAAAAATATTTTCAAAAATGTTGACCAAAAGGGTCCCCCCTATGGTTTTTGGCCAACTTTGAGGGGCCATAACTTTCTTCATAATTTTTTCCGGCAAGAAATTTTTGCTGATTCATGCTCAGCTCGACGAGAGGAATCGATTGGTAGTATTTTTATTCGCATCTGATCTACTCCCATATAAGGTAGTTATTCCACCAAATCAGTTGTTGTGCCCACTTTTTTCTAGCTAAAATGATGTTCCAAATTTGCTCACACCGATTTATCCTCAATTTGAAATTTGTTACAAAATCATTTTTTCAACATTTCATTTGATCTCTCTTCTCGGCCATCTTTCATCCCATTCATCTCGGCAGTTAGAAAATACTGAACACAACGCGCAAACAAACGTTCACATTTGAGCTCACTCGTACGCACGGCTTCATGGACGGGAAGATTACGCGTAAACAATGTTACGACAGAATTGGAAAATCCGAAATGCTTTTGGTAAATGCAATTAATTTGACAGTACTTTTTTCCAAAGCTTGCAAAATTTCTGATCGATTCCGATCTGGACCTGCCAAAATTTCTGGTCAATCCCGATCGGGACCCTGGACTTGCCGAAACATGGAAGAAATAAATTTCTGATCGATTCTGATCGGGACCCTGGAGTTGCCAAAACATGGAAGAAATAAATTTCTGATCGGGACCCTGGAGTTGCCGAAACATGGAAGAAATAAATTTCTGATCGGGACCCTGGACTTGCCGAAATTTTCTGATCGGGACCCTGGCCTTGTCGAAATAAATAACTCACCCCTCCACCACGGGGACAATTGCCGTTATTATTACCGCCGCCACCGCGGCCATCGCCACCGCCGCCGCCGCCACGTCTGCAACGCAAATAGCAAAAGCTTCCAAGTTGGAAGAAGAACTGAAAATCAAAAATTACATGCACAAGCCTGACCCCATCAACTTACGGCAGTGCATCTACGAGAAGATCGGTCTACCGCCTGAAGTTAAAAACGAATAAAACAATTAATTATTAACAAAAACTTTTACCTGCTCAACAGAAAAGCCGCTTTGAGGCGCTTGTTGATCCGCTTGTCCATCCAAAGGGTCCGAAATGACGAACAACAACTGAAAGGTGTGCGCTCTTAAAAAATCAAAAACAAAATTATAAAATCTTTTCTCATAAAATATTGACCAAAATGATCAGGAGCAAAGTCGCAGGGTTGGCAATAAATTGCATTTTCATAACCGGGAGGTGTTGAACGGAATTTACTTTTGTTAGCTTTTATCCGAAAGCAAGGAAATTGTCGTGTTTAGCAATTTTCAGCTCCTTTTAAAGGGATTATTTCACACATTCGTTCGACCTCATCCCCTGCGGGGAGGGGATGAATGTGTATTTGTATAAAAGGAAATGGCACTATTTCGTGTGTTAGCAAAAATTACTCATTGAACAAATGTAGCGGCATTTCATTTCAATTTATTGTTTTGTTCACTTTGTGACTATCATTCTTTGGCTTTTGGTATGTGAATTATGTTAATCATTTGCAATGTAACAATCATCAACATAAAAAGTTTTAATGAAAAATTATAAATTTGTAAAGTCGCCGGTGCCCTTACAAACTTTTATACGTAATTTTGTTTAAATTAAGTGATTTTGAGTCGCCGCTTCAATAGGTACACCAGTAAATGTGGCTTTCTGCAACTAAAATAATTCAAAATGACTATAATTTTCGCTTTTTATCTTTAATAAAAATAAAATTTTGAAGAAATTAAACAAATATGTAGATCGGTTCAGCTTAGCCAACTCGGGGACAAAATGACCAAATACGCGAAAACGGGGGACATCAACACCGGGGAGAGGGCGTACGGGGACAGAAAGAGGCCGGACAACAATTTGGGCGAAAATATTTGTGGAGTTAGCACAAATGGGGAGAGCACAATGGGCGACATCATCGTCGGGTTCAAAAGGGCCGGGGTCATCACCAGCGGGGAGAGGATCACCGGGTGGAAGAACTGGGAGGACATTATCACCGGGTTCATTACGAACGGGCTCAGAATCTGCAAAAATGCTTATGCACTCGTTAAAATGACTTTTGTAAAATAACTTAATTCATTTCATTTCTTAAGTAATTAAAATTATTTTATAATATTAATTCAATTTAACTTACGACGCTGTTCAAAAATCCTAAAAAAATTTCATTTTGTTAGTTTATATTTGCCCACTTTAATTAAAGATCGGACCGATCGAGATTCTCGATCGAGATTCTCGATTAGATCGGTCCTCAAGTTCGATCTTTAATTTTAATAACCTGGCGACAAAATGAATGGCTGCATGATGATTGGTGTCAAAATGATGGAGGAGAAAATGAAAGGTGACAGCACCAGAGGGGTCATAATGCGAGGCGACATAATCTAAAAATTTAAATAATTAAAGAATATAAAAGCTTAAAACAATTAATATTCAAACCGGAGGCGAAAAGAACCGAGGTGACAAAATTGCAGGTCCAAATAGGGGAAAATAAAAGATTATTATTATCTCATAAAATAATTCAATTTAAAATAAAAACCCCATTATTGTCGGGGACAGAATGGTCGGTGAGAAGACAAGCGGAGAGAGGATGAGCGGATTACCGGTTCTGCCAAATAAACATATTTTTTTTACAAATTTACATTCTATTATAATTAAAAATATCCATACGGTTGGTTGATTTAATTATTTTATATTAAATAATCTTTTTTAAGTTGTCACAACCTTGGCCTTAAAATGCCCGGCTTAAACACACTTGGAGACAGCCAAAATGATAAAATAACAGGTTTATTAAACAAGCATTCGGTTATTAATGTAAAAAGCACTGACCACGTCATTTTTCCTGAGATCAAATGAACGCATTTCAGACAGCCTGTGTATGTCGGATTCGATAAACTGCAAAAAAAAAAATCAAAAGACATTTTTTTTATTCAATTAAAAAGGTAAATAATGCTAAAGCGCGCTTTTTAGATTTTTGACTAGAAAAACCGGACGGCATCGGGTTTTCGGGACCAAGCCTTTTTTTGTAGTTGAATTTGGATTGATTTGGTCGGGATTC
Source organism: Globodera pallida (assembly GCA_020449905.1). Classification (NCBI taxonomy): domain Eukaryota; kingdom Metazoa; phylum Nematoda; class Chromadorea; order Rhabditida; family Heteroderidae; genus Globodera; species Globodera pallida. The sequence continues at coordinate 2,335,358 of JAIXHY010000016.1, forward strand.
CATCCAGGAAATTCTTCGATCCGACTGAATCTTTGTTTCATTTTTGATAATGTAAATTGTTATCAATTTTTCAGTTTGGCCAATGATCCAAGATTCAGGTGCATTCCCAAAATAATCTGGCTTCGAAAAAGTGTCTGTGCCTGCAAAACTCCCAAATCGGGATCCCGCAGACATTTTTTTAAATTTTCGGGATTGGTTCGGGACTGACCCCCGAAATCGCTTTGTCCGCTAGTCCTATTTTTGACCCACTTCGATCACTGATGAACAGTTCTTCACAATTGGCAGTAATCGTTCGAGAGCGTCAGAATCGTTATACGGCGATGTTGGTCCGTAAAACATGTGCAACTGCTCGGCATTCATTGAAACAATGCCGGTTCTGTTTATCTCGTTCCACTTGGAATTTGAAAGGGTTAACAAATTTTACATTTTAATAAATTAAATTATAAAGCTAATTAATTGGTTTCGTAAAATTTGATATATTATGATTTCTCAACAATAATGCCAGATTATGTGTACTTGTTGTGTGCTGAAATTGTTAACCAACTTCTCCCATATGTCCGCCTTTCTTTGCTCATTCCGGCCATATAACTCGCGCATCTTTCAAATTACTGTACTCATTATTTTTCGGGTTACGGTCATCCTAACATTTTCTTTCGTCAAATAGAGGCCATTGAACTCGCGCTTATACCGGCTCTCGACCTTTCTGGCCACGTCTTTCTGGCGATATCCGTCGGCGGACAACAATTTCTAAATGAATTTTTGAGCATTTTAAAAATCTCTGTGACAAAAATGTTTTTAATTTCCATTAGCTAAAGTTGCTTCATTTTTTAATTTAAAAATTGTAATTTGGTAATTTGGATGTTATGGAAACGATTTTATCTGTTAAAATGATCAAAAATTACACAAAAACATTTACTCAAACGACCGACCTTAATTGTGTCGGCTTGTTCATTCACTCCGGACGCTTCCATGATCAAATTTAGCCATTCGTTCTGATCCCTACCAGTGAACTGCTCGGGGGCTCCATCTTTTATCAGATTTGGCAAACTCAATTTCCTCTCCAGCCAGTTGCCCTTATTGTGCAGACTGAACAATGATGGCGATAGAAAATTGGCCTGCAAAAATCAAATTAGACAAATTGGAAAAAACGGAAATTTGCTTTAAAAGAGAATTTGGCAAAATTAATTTTAGTGCAAATAAATGGCAACAAATGCAATTAATTCTTTGTATCACTTTGTCCAATTGAATATAAATAATTTAAAAAAGGACCTTTCCCCTCGACTTTCGCTCGGTGACACTCATAAATCGTGGCGACAAAATGTCCATCAGACGACCTCCTCCACCAGCTCGTCTTACGCTGTTATCGTATCCATCATTCTCATCACTACCGTACCGTCTTACGCTGTTATCGTATCCATCATTCTCATCACTACCGTACCGTCTTACGCTGTTATCGTATCCATCATTCTCATCACTACCGTACATGACGTTCTCTTCGTGTTCATCTTCATTTTTAGTTTCGTTCATCTGCTCCTCAAGTTTGTTTGCGTCGTCAACTGAGATCGAATTGTTGTTTTGCGTTAGTCTCATGCCGAGTTTGATGCCATCGTTGACCAGTTGCGCAATTTGGTCGTCAAGTTTTTTGACTTTGCTACCGTAACCCATCGTGTCATCGACAGAATTCACTCTCAACGCTTTTTTGCGATGTTTCTTATGCAGATCAGTTGATTTTATAGGCTAAAAGGTTCATTTATTTATATATTTTTAGGTTTTAGAATTTTGGATAAAAACCGGACTTGCGGACCGATCAATATTTCGATCGAGTATCGATCGTTCGGCGCCTTTAAACTCAAAATTTCGGTAAAATTTCATCAATCGAAATTTCGATCGTCCGACCCCAAATTTTATGTACCATTCGTCTCATTGCAAAATCCTGCCACTTTTTCTCTTCCCTCCTCAGCTGATTGTCTTCCTTTTTTGCCTCTTGTATTTTTGTTATTGATTCTTGCCAACTCAATTAGAAGCATTGATTATGAATGAGTTTAAATCTCTTATTTTTAATTGCTTCTTACGGTATCGTCCGAGTTTTGTTTTTTTGCCCCAATACGCCGCTCATCAAAAGTCGCGCCAACCCCCCAATGGGACTGAGTCCAAAAGTTCGTTTTGCCTCCAGCAAATTGTATGTTTTACTTTTTGAAATTGCAATTTTATGCCGTTCAGTCGCTGCTGAATGGTGTTGATCAGTTTTGAAAAGCCGCCGATGTTCGGCAAATATTGCCTCTCTTTTGCGCACTTTCAACTCGTACTTTGGCATTGCGTAATGATAAAACTTTTTGTTTGGACCTAAAATATATTTAATATTTACATATGAATTATTTTAAGAAAATAAATTAATTTTTATTCAAATTTACAAAAATGGGTGTAACTGAACTTTAACCTCTTTAAAAATGAGCCCTTTTCAATTTTGAGATTAATTATCAACCAAATTGTCATTCATTTTTCAGGTATCAATTGTTGGCACCGCTAGGCTTCCCAAAAAGTTTAAAATAGCCTTAAAAAAGTGCGTATTTCAAAATCCTGAATTATAAAAACAAATATTATTTAAAAACAAAGACCGAAAGTCCGTCGAACGTTTTGCCCTTCTTCCTCCTTCATGCTTTGAAGCCGAGTATCGTTTTCATTGTCCATTCGAAGTTGTCCGACCCATTTTTGTTTTTTCGCCCCATAAATTTGCAGCCTTGATGATTTTGCCGCCTTCTTAATTATGCTAACAGCCGCGGCATCGTTGACGTTCTGAAGCTCAATTTCAAATTCTTTGTTGAGTAACCGAACAATGCATTTGGCCATCAAAGGCACAGTTTGTGCGCCAAAATAACACTCCGTGAATTGGTCCGGCACGGCATCCATTTGTTTGGTGGTATGTCTAAATCAATTAAGCCTAACAAATAAGTTGAGTTTGTTTTTGTCTTTGTCGGCACTCTTTTCAGTCGTCCCCCCCCCACCCCAAAAATTATATTTTCACTTTTTTAGATTAATCCAAAACATAAAAACTTCTAAACCGCAGAATAAAATTTTTTCTTTAAAAATATTTGTTATAATTACTATTCCAGATTCTTTTGGTTTGTCGCTTGTGGCTCCATGAATGGATATTTTTTGATTAAAAGGAACTATAGAAAACATCCTTTTATTAAATGGATTTCATTTTCTCCCACAAAAAAAACTTTTTTAGATGAATGTTTTAATAATTTTTACAAAACCACAACAATTTGGGTCATAAATCGAACAAATTTAAAGTTTACTAAGAATGATAAGCCGCGCAGCCAATAGCGGCTCTGTCATCGCATGCCGCTATTGGCGTGCCGGCAACGTTTAGAAAAAGCATTTAATTTGTTTGGGTTTGGTTAAAAATTTGGTTTGACCAAATGAATGTCAGATTCGTGTTTCTCGACCCAAATTACGCAACAAAAAAAGTGAAAATAATCTTTTTTGAAAGGGCGGGGGCGTGACATGACAGAAACAGAACGGAAAAGTTACATTTAATTTAATAAATTATAAAAATGCTGCCAATACTTTTCTTGCAAAAAAGCTGACAACAGCGAGGCGAATGCTTGCGTTGTCCAATGCTCATAAATCTAAATTAAAAATGTGCCCTCCATCGCAAAATGGCCCAGATGAAGCCGTTAAAATCTTTTTTTAAATGTAACAGACTTTTCAGAAATTTCTGTTAAGCCCCCCCCCCCTCTCAGTTACTTATTTACCCGAAATCCCTCATCTGTGGACATTTGTATTGTCGTGACTTTTGGTGACGGTCCAACAGCAGCCGAAAATGCGAACATAATTAAATAAGCAGCAGCTTTCAACATTTTATTGACAGCCATTTTTCGAAACAATTTTTTGTTGTATAATTTGGTTTTTTTCAAAATATGCAAAATTTCGTTTTTATTGCATTTGTTAAAGGGACTAATTTCATCGAAACTTAATTGGACTAAAAATATGCAAATGCATATAAATCCCAGCCTTAATTACCTAATTATGTATGAGTTATGGCGACTAAACATAAACACTTAGCAGCTAATTGTGTTATGAACTTCAGAGTGAGTGAGTACAAAGTCGCGCGCGCGCATTCATAATGAGAAATGCGCAAAATTTCTAATTAATCCTTTTGCTGACAGCCGATCCGATCCGGCTTATGCTTTTGTTTTTTTGTAATCGCTGGTCGGTCAACCCGTGCACTTCGGCTATTTTTCATCGGGAAACCGCCAAAAAGATGATTTATTACGCTCCCAAGAGCGATGGATGGATTAATAATAACAATTCCATGGGAAATACCAACAAAACGTCAAAAGCATTCAAGCTATTCATAGAATTTGTCATCGGAAAAAATAAAAACAAATTGTTGAGGAGAGAAACGAATTAATTAAATTAAAAAGCCCGATGGTACCGAGCTGGGTCGGCCTCAAAGCTTCTGATATCACGCACTGCAGGGATAATATAACCGGTTTTCGGACTTTTTGTTGGCATCCGGTGACATCCCTGAAGAAGCGTCGTTGGACGCTTTTCGTCCGTCAGAGGAATTCTAACTTTTCCTTTATATTTGTTTTTCGTTGTCGTCCGATGATTTTTGTGTAACTGTAGCAAAACATACATAATGAGCCAAAATATAAAAGATTAAAAACAGAAACAGTAAAGCAGATAAATAAATATATTATTTAATGAAAAACAAATTAAAATACGATCATCGATTGAATCAATTAATTTTTTTTACAAAAACCATTATTCGAATTGCCATCTACAGTAGGGTTGGCGGTCTCGAACGAACCAAACCGGGATTTTTTCGGTTCAAAAGTTTCAAACCAAAAAGGAACCGCCAACCCTAATCCACGGCTCTTCCAAATCGTATTTATCTTCCTCTTTTGTTCATGCTCCTCATCTGCCAATCCATTCTTCCCTCTCCACAAAATTGGGTTCTTCCGTGACGCCCTCCTCTCCTCGTCCGCCCTCGTCCCCGTTCATCATCCCTCCTCTTCCGTCTTCTTCTTCTTCCTCATCCCTTTCGGCCACTTCCGTCCGTTCGCCCATTTTTCGTTTGTTCAGCAATGCCAAGTGGGGCAACGGTCTTTTGCTGTTGATTGGGCGCGGAGTAACGGAAGTGAACAGCTGCTGGTGTTGGTGTTGAGACAAACCTTGAAATATGGACAAAACTGCTGATGTTGATTTGATTAAGCAAATACACTTTGACATTTTTGTGCTAATTTGTAAGCTCAACCGCGTTGGGGTCGTTTCGGACTCCTTCGAATATAAAAAACGATAGCTCTGTTCATAGCAAACCAAAAAAAGTATGTAGAGCGGAATTTAAGGAACTTTTATAAGGTGAAAAATTGACAAACTCCCGTTTCAAACCAGCATTAATTGAGTAATTTGTAAGAAAAAAAACCCGGGATCATATAAGGGAGAATTCCAGGCCCAAAAAAGGGCATTTCAGTCTCAATCCTGACCCAGCAAAAAAGCAAATCGTCTATATTTTGAAATTATAACAAAATCAACTCTCCTCTAGCTTAAACCTCAAAAAAAACAAAACAAGAAAACAACTCTTAAAAAGTCTATATATTTTTTTTCTGGCATTTAACCCTTCTGAAGAGCAGCTGCATTATCCCCTCCGGGGAATGGTCGTCCAGCAAAAGCTTTTGATTGGTCGTCGTCTTCTTCGGCTCGTCCATTCTCTGCACTCATTTGTTGCAGCTGTTCGCCTTTATTTTGCTGAACAATGCGAAGTGAACGAAGTCCCTGCAGCGGTTCAATAGAGGCGGCGGCGGCGGCGGCGGCGGGTTCACTTTGTGAGGTCATTGGATTTGGCGAAATTTGCGAATTCAATGGATTTTCAATGTCCGGATATGGTCGAACACTTTCAGCTTCTGTTAGGCTTTTGGATTGTTGTACCGCGGGCGAAGACGTCAATAGGGGACGGAAAGCCGATGAAGAAGCCGAAGATGGTTGTTGAACGCTGATGCAAATAGAAAATTAATTGTATTGGAACTAATTGAATGGACATAAAATTAAAAGGAATTTTGTATACACAGGGGGTGGATCTTCCAATACGCAATTAGTTACTCGCGCATTGGCTAGATAAATTAGTCACGGATATAGTTGGGTAATAATACAAATTTTGTATCAAACCCAACTAAAACACGCCGTTTATGTCATTATGGTTTATATAATCAGTCCACTAAAACACGCCGTTTATGTCATTATGGTTTATATAATCAGTCCAAAAAGCATTATAAATTTTACCCAGAAGCAATCTCCAAAGTCGGAGGAGTCACAACATCCCAAGCAGTTGAGGGAGCGCCGCCGATTGCTTGTGATGCCACAAGTGTCGGGAAAAGGGCGTTCAAATTTGGTTCAAACGGGGACGAATTTGGCGAAATGGCCTGTTGAAGAGGCGAATTGTTTGGCAAAATGTTGCTCAACAATTTGTTTGCTGCAGCTGCAGTTGTTGTGCCGTTGTGGCCCAACCCGCCGCCGCCGCCGTAAAGCATCCAATCGAGCAATGAGGAAAAGCCGCCGCTTTGTGCGTTCTCGACCACATTGTTGTAGGCCAATTCGGGCCCCCCTAACCCAATGTTGCCAGCCTTTCTTTCTGATGCCAAAGATTTTGGCATTGGACCAGGACGAGAAACAGTCTCGGAAGGAGCCTGAAAGACAAAACAGAGAAATTGTTTTGAGACAAATTTGACTAATTAAATTTTCTGAAAATTCTTTATCATTTTCTTTTTTTTATTGATAAAAATTTTGAGTTATTTAAAAATATAAAATCAGTCGTTTATGTATGCTTAATTGATTATTGTTCCGCACCGCGTTTGACTGGGCAAAATGTTGTTGCTGGTAACCGTCGGCACTATCACAAAATTCTCCATAATATTCGAGATTGTCAATGATGGCAAATCCGCCCTGCAAGGCGGCACTGTTGAACACAAAATTGTGCGCTTGGATGAAAATCTGACGAGTGTTTGAGACGGACTTTATATACCTACGTTTTTTTTGTTGTAAAAAAGCTTTATCAATAAAATATTTCTGATAATGGATGAATATGGATGATAACCTGAAGTGATTCGCCTCCCAAATCGGGCAAAGTTACATAGGCGGGCCCCGGGTCGTTATTTTCCACCGGTTTTGAGCAGTAATCGAAGTATGGGAAAAGCCGAAGGATTGATTTGACGCAGACGGCTTTAAATTGGTTAAATTTTAAGCATCAATTTTTTCAAGGCTAATAAACGAATTATTTTCCGTTTAAACTCACTGATCTTCACTTCGGGACTTGTCCAATACATAAAGCGGAGCTCGGCGGTGCCCGTCTGGCATTGGACAACGTCGCTAACCAAAATGCCTTTGGCACTCGACAACTCCACTTTGTCAGTTGCCGCAATTCCGTAAAATCCATCTGAATATAAAATTTTAAAATCAAAAAAGCACCACGCTCACCCGGACTGACGTGTGTTCCTGTGGCTAATCTTAAAAACAACAAATTTTGACGTTATAAATTTGTGGAAAAAAGTGGCTACCGCCGACCTCAGACGGTTCTCATCCAGAAAGCCATTGCCCTGGTACCAATCCAAATCGTCCACCAAAAAGCCCTCCATGTTGCGCCATCGACATTTGTCATCAAAATCGTAACAAAATAACTAAAAATTGATTTAATTGTTAAAATAATAATTATGCCAATTTGTCAAGCCTCTTTCGGTTCTCGGACTGGACCGCTTGCTGTGCTGGCTCGTTGCTCTGATGTTATTAAAACAAATTAAAACACACGCCATCATTTTTGGAAGTTTTGCAGATTAATTATATAGAGAATCAATTAGAAGAGGATTTAAGACAAAAACTAATTTTTAATATTTTGAAAAAAATACGAAAATGAAATTGTCAGTAAAATATATACATACCTAATTTGTAAGTGTATTTGTTTTAAAACATTTCAAAATTGACTATCTTCAAACTTTCAAGAAAATTCGGAATCCGAAATATGGCCCTAAAAGCATCCAATTCAGGGATCTTCTTAATACTTTATCCCTTTTGTCCACCAAAATCAACCGACCAATTCCGCCTCCAACCCCATTTTGAGGTGCTTCTGTTGGCGCTGCTGCACTTTCGGGCAAATGGATTTGTTCACCAAACGCGCGGCTGTTCACGGAATGTCGAGATGCAATGTTCGGGTTAGGGTTCGGGAAATTATTGGCCAAAAATGGTGGGGAAAGCGGCGGGGCGCATGCCCGGGAGGGCGGCGGCAAAAATGGCAAAAAGAGGGGGAGGGGGAGGAGAAGGATGCCGAGAATTGGATGATGACGATGGCGGTTTGGTTGGCACATTTGTATTAAGGTGTAAAGTTGTCTGACAAATATTAATTAATATGTTTAAAAAATCTTTTATTTCTGTCAACTTTATACACTCATAAAAATTTGTATTTTGATGTCCCGTCTACTAATTTAAAAGTATTTACTATTTTTTAAGGATTACCCTTAATTCTTCATTTTACTCATTAAATTAAAAACAAAGCGGTAGGAAATAAATTTTATGTATTTCTTGTTTAATAATTTTTGGGACAAAAAAGAAATTTGTATTAATATGTAATTTTGATAAAAACAGATTATTTTAAATAGGTATATATTAAGAATAATTTTTCAAAAAGTATATGATGCTTATGTTTTATTGTTGCTATTGATTAGCGAAATAAATAATTTTTTGTAATTTTTTATGTTGAAAATGATCAAGAGACAGTGAAAGTTTGGGTTGATTTGTTTTGTGAGTGATCCGACCGATTTGGGCGACGTCGCCCCGCTCACTTATTCACTGCTTACTTAGACAAACAAACCGACCAATTTGGGCGGATTAAACTGCCGAAATGAACACAAAACTCCGTGCTCATTGAAAGAATGTCCGAAGATCGCCGGGGGGGCAAGTGGACGTTTGAGGGATGAGCATCTGAAAATCCCCGCTCTTCACCTTCCCCTGCGGCGTCTATGCCATGCGATTGCACTTTCACATATTTCGAACAAAATTTTTTATTGGCAAAATGTTCCCTGTGGGTAAATAAGTCGTAGAAATCAATGATTTCTTTTAGATTAATGCTTAATTAAACTATTTAAGCAATTTATTTTAAAATTTTGTGTGACACGAAAAACATCGATAATCCGGGCTTCCGGCCCAAAATGTCCGGAAAAGAATACATCCCAGATTAGACTACGATTGTAAAATTCCGAAATATTTACATATAAAATGCACTTTAAATTTAATAAACTAATAAAAAATTTAATTTCAGATGGCAAAGTTGGTATCATTAAGCGACGACACAGCGTTCGGCATTTTAAGAAAGATTTACCTAATCGCTTTTACTCTTTTTCTATTATATTTTGTACTCAAAATCGATTTTTTGATCGTTTCAATTATTTTATTATAACAAAACTAATATTTAAATAGAATTTAACTACTAAATGCTAAACACTAAGTGAATGCATAATTTACAAGCATTTGTCCGCTTTAAAAATGATTTTAATTTTAATTCCGGTAATTTTGAACGGCACTTTCTTATGGCCTGTCCTCATTATGCTTTTGGCGGTGCGGTGCCCCACGTATTTACATCATAAAATGTCCTTACGCCCAAACATTTTGCCATTATTATTAAATACAAAAAAATGTAATTATTTTCTTGTGCATTTGGTGGCACACGGAAAATGAAAATGGGGTAAAAACACTCGCTCAAATTGAACCCATTTCAGTGTAACTCACAGAAAATAATTTTTACATTTTTATTTTATGTGGGTGAAACGTTTCTCAATAGCTTACCAAAATGTTCCAAGCTTGGAGATTCAGAAATATGCTTTCTTTTCCCTGTAATTGTTGAGTGAATTTAAATAGAAAAATAATTCGTTTTACAAATAAATTAAAATGAACGCATCATCGTCCGAACTGCTTCAACCGTATTGCGACACAATTGAAAAAGTGTTGTTGGGCTCCGATTATTTTGTCATGCACATTCAGCTGCTTTTGCTGGGCGTTGAGTTAATATTAATTTGCATATTATTCCGTTATTATGGAAAGCATCGCATCGCAATTCACGGCAATTTACGGGTGAGCAAAGTTTAAAAGAAGAAGCTGTTTGACATTCGAGGTCACAAAATTTGGAAGTAAATTGTCCAAATGTCTTTTTTTGATTTAATACAAAAATTTATTGTTTTTGCGTGTAAACTTTGGTCCCATTCGGATTGGGTATCCCAAAATTTTTTTGGGGATTTGTATAAAAACATTAAGCTTCTGTTTGTCAACATCCTTGCCCTCTACTTCATTCATTCATTAGCTTGGTTCGTCTACTTTATGAGATATCGGGTAATATATTAAATAGTATATTTATTTTTCTAAATTAACACTTTTTTTGAAGTTTTTAGTTTAAAAAAATGTTCAGATTCTTTTGTACACGTACAGTAATTCGTGCAATCTTCTAAGTCCAGTTTGGATGGTCCCCGTCTTTATGGGCCCTTATCAAGTTTATTCGGTCGCTTATCCGGCCTTCCATTTCGCTGTGACATTTGAGCGGATTCGAGCAACTTTTTTGGTGCATAAATATGAGAAAATGGGGCCACAACTTATCATCAAAATAATTTGTGCCATCGTAAGTGAATAATTAATTGGATTTGTTTAATTTAATTATTTATAAATTATGTACTAAAATTTGTGAGATTAATCTCTTCCTTTTTTTGCGCACTTTTATGCAAGATAATATTTGCAAAATAGGAGCCCAAAATAGCATAAAAAGCAAAAATTCTTTGCTTGGTCCAAGAAAAATTCAATTTGAAATGCCAAAATATGTTGTAGTATATATAACCTAGTTTGTAATCAAAACAAATTACCAGAACATATTTGCATTTGAAATTGCGCGAAAAGGGATTGATTTTTGGATTTTTAAAATAAATTGTTTAGATTTTTAGGCACTTTTTGCTGTTTTTGTGGAAAATTCTGATGGCTTTACTAAAGGCTCTTTTTGCTAAATTTGCTATTTTTTGTTTAAGTGGCTTGGCTCTTTGGCTTATCTGGTCGGCATTGTGTGCTTGGCACTTGCCGACCCGGCAATCTTTGGCCACCCCCAAGGCGTCGTTTATTTAACCTCCGATTACAACGCCACAGCCATATTTTTGGTGATGATTTTCACAATGATTTTGGTCATTGTGACGGCACTGTTCGATTGGTGCATTTATTTGCTGAACAAACGGCTTCGCAAATCGACGAGACTTGGGCATGAAAATCGGGCAATTTAATAGCGGCACTTTGCCTCTTTTTTAAAAAAAATCCCGGCGCCGAAAATATTAACGAATTTAGTTTTAAAATCTAATGAAATTTGATCTAAAATGGAATAAAATTAGCGTAACAATCATTTACCTAATATTAAGCCTTTTTAAAATCAATTTTAAATTATTACAGAAATAATCCAATTGAATACAATTTGAGTCTGAACTATCAAATCAACGAAAATACGCTGTCAATGCTTTTGATCTTTCCGCTTGATTTGCTATTCGCGCTGGTCTACCCGGTCTACAACATCGCCGTGCTAATCCTTCGCGCCTATAAGCCTTTGCTTTCACCGGCCGACTTTGTCTCCTATTACCATATGGCCAATACGGTATTTTAATTGGGTCAAAAAAGAAAATTAAATTTATTTAAATAAAATTTTAAGCTACTTTTTCTACACTCGCTGATCACCGTCGTGGTGTACATCAGATTCATCAAATTTGTTAGCAAACTTCGAAGACAAAACATTGTGAAAAACTCACCAAATGACGAGGCAAAAATGCATTTCAAGCAGTTACAAGAGCAATGGAATTGAAGCAATTCAATTGGCACATTTTATTATTTTGTCTTTTTAAAATAAACTTTTATCCTTAAAAAAGAGTTTTTTTTTTGTTGTTGAAAGTAATAATCGCGCGCTTAAAATTAGTAATGCATAACATGTTCAGTCATTATTATTTTAACCACTTTCCAACAATCGCCCAACAAATCTCTTTTCTTTTTTTTAAAATTTCATCGTAATGGAAGTTCGTTTACCCTATCTTTAGTTTTTTATATCATCAAAGTTCCAAATTACTAATTTGAAAATTACTAATTCATTTTTTAAACTGTACATAGCTATTTAAATAAGCGATGTGAAATGTCCTGGAGGCCATTTCTCTATTTGTTGTTCATTAATTTTTAATGTGCAATAATTCATCCTTTTTTGGCATTTTGTTGTTCGGCATGGCATTGTTTGCAACCAGCGAGATTTTTTCATCAGAAACCAGCCGCCAACAACAACAACAACAGCATAATAATTTGCCTCCTCGTGACATGCACGTGGACACTTCCGACAGGTCAGCCAGCACGCCGCAGGCAGGGCACAAGCTGATTACTAGGGCCACGATTTATATGCAAATCCATTTTTTTTTGTTACGCATTGGCACAATGCCATAAATAGCGTTTTTAGCTTTGGGTGGGGCTTCTAGAGCACACACTAACCATGTGTATTAAAACAGTATTTACGGTATTTTCAACCCTACTGATTACAGTACTTTTGGAATTAAAAACTGTATTTTGTAGCGGTCTGCTGGAAATTCGACAAAAGCGGCGCGTTCACGACAGAATGAAGAGGGCATACGTTAGGGCTCCCCCCCCCCCCCCCCTTATAAATGCTCTTGGTTCAAGGACGAATATGGTTGATTTTCAAGTACAAAACTGAGAAATTTAAAGAAATTCAAGTACATTGAATATTTATTTATATTTTATTAAACAACAAAAACGCTTTATTCTTGTTCAAATGGCTTGTATTTTTCGTTCGAATGAATTTTTTCCATTCAACTTTTTTTACATCTCGCCAAATGTGAGTCCAAAAGTCACATACAGTCACGAGCAGTATAATTTAGTAAAACTAAAATGATCAAAAATTCCAAAAAACCTTTTTGGAAATTATTGAAAATGTTTTGTTAATAAAATAAATTTTAATAAAAATAAAATGTATTCTACGACTAAAAAAGTGGCAAAATGCTCAGCAATAACAATCTTTATTTGTTAGGTTATCGGACGCAAAAAAATGGTTAAATTTATAATTTATTTTCCGAAAAAGCCCAAAATAGTCACTTAAGTTCTATTTTAGTCACTAAAAAATAAAAGACTAAAAAATAGTCACTAAAAACTCAATGAAAAACGATCGCTGTGCCCTAAAAACTCGATTTTCGTGCTTTTCAGAGCAAGGCGCGGCGGCGCGTTCAGGAAAAAGACAGTAAAAGACTAAAAATCCGTTCCCTAATAATAATTAGGCTCCGGATTTAATTGACTAAAAAACGTGAAATATTGACCAAAAACCCCCAAAAAGTGCCAAAATTTTGATAAAAAAATGTGCCACTGATCAAAACACAGTCAATTGGCATACAAGCACAATTAAAAAACGGGTTTATTAATGGATGCGTTCTTTCCAGGTTTCTTTTTGTTTTTATGTTATTTTCTAGGGATGGTGAAATTTGAGGAGGATCTGTTCCGTGATCGCCTGGGGGGAGGGGAGCAAATTGTGTAAACATTCATAATGGATGGATGATGATCAGAATGAGAAAAGTTTTTGGTTTACACAAGCCATGAAAATTCATAAAACTCGAGTTTTTTGATCATTCGTTTACGGTCGGTTTCTTTAAAAATGCTTCAAACAGGCGCGATTGCGAATTTGACATTAGTCTCGACTGGACGTTACAGATTTTGCTTCATTCCCTTTTTTCCTTCCCCCGTACACTTCTCTCCATACGCCCCATTCCCATTACCTTCAATCAAAACTACACTTTATTACTCATTTACATATGAACAGACATAAGATGATATGGTGGTTACAAAATTATCTGTTCAGGGGGATACAACATGAGGGCATTTACATATATTCAGGGGGGATACAACATGAAGGTATTTATATATATTATCTGTTCAGGGGGATACAACATGAGGGCATTTACATATTGGTTTGGGTGAATCCTATCTTTTGCATCTGGTCATTGCGGCGGCGCATCTTCGTCTAGACGTTGTACTCGATCGGCATCTCCTTGCGCCCGATCATAAAGTATTCGGCGCGGCCTCTCTCCGGCAACCGGCACCATTTCACGATCACGCGGTCGTCTTTCATGCTGTCACGGCTGGGGTCCAATGCGTCGCGTGTGATGGCGACATATGCTGACTCCTTGGGGTCGAGCTTCCACTGCTGCGGGCTCACCTCGATGCGCTTGGCCTTCGTTTCGAACGCGAAGCCGATGCGCGTCAATCCAGGATTGGTGACCTGAAAGGGTTCAATGAGATGATGTTCCACAGTCAAACGATGCTAACTTACCCGCATGTACCTCCTCGTGACATGCGCATCACGACAGAATGAAGAGGGCATACGTCAGGGCTCCCCCCCTTATAAAGGTTCTTGGTTAAGGACGAATATGGTTGAAAGAAATTCAAGTAAATTGAATATTTATTTATATTTTATTAAATCTTGTTCAAACCTTATGAACTGGGACCAAATCATCATAACATTTCGTAAATATTTTTCCTACAAATAGTCATAGTTTTTTATAAAAATGCGATCGATTGTGAATAGTCAAAATGAAGAATTTTTTAAATATACCGTATTTCCTCTAATAGAGCCTCCGGGGGCTCTATTTTTCACCCCCCCGCCCCCCCAAAAAGGGGGACTCTATTAAGGGGGGGGGGGCTCTAATAGGGGGAGGGGCTTTATTTTTCAACCTATTTTTTCAGAAATATTAATAAAATTTGCACATTTTTGGCAAAATTTGGACAATTTTGACCATTTTGTTCGGAAAATTTTATTATTGAATAACAAAATTTTTCGATATCTATGAGGTATCCAACCATTTTTCTGGGAAACCCTTGGTAAGAAATAGAAATTTATTGATGCCTTCAACAATTTTTTAAAAATTAATTTTCACAAAAAAATTCATAACTACCTATTTTTAAATTAGAGATCGAATTTTGAAAACCCCGCATCAGGATTTTTACAAAATTTTTGAAAACCATATTTGTGATATCAGGGACGTAGGTAGAAAAAATTTTCGGGGGGGGGGGAAAAAGTCGATTCTTAGGGGTGTGTTTTTTCCTTTTTATTGCATTTTTGTTAAGCAATTTTTCTCGATTTCTGGGGGTGCATTTTTCGTTTTACTCCATTTTTTGGGTGGCTCGACGGTGCCGATAGGCGCCGCCGAGAAAAATTTGAATTTTTGACTCGATTTGTTAAGGATTTTCAACTAAAATTTAAAAAATCGGCCCTTTTTTTGAACTTTTTTAGGTCTGGGAGGAGTCGGCGGTGCCGATAGGCGCCGCCGGAGAAAATTTTTGCATTTTAATTGGATTTTGTTAAGAAAATTGGTCAAAAAAATTGCAAAACAATAGGGTCCCCCCTCTTGTTTTTTTTCTCTCAAATTTCATTTCGGGGGGGGGGGGAATTCCCCCCCCACCCCCCCTCTGGCTACGTCCCTGTGTGATATGCATGCATCTAATAAGAATTGATGTACCTAATATGTAGGTATTTGATTTGAAATACCTAACATCATTCTGATAATTCCTTGCGACTTTTTGCACATAAATAAAACAAAAGAACCAAAAAATTTATATTGCTCGATTAATATTTGTAATTCAAGTACGGAATAGCCTTGTTTAAAAAAAGTTACACTTCCGCTGTTTTTGGTTTTAGCCTGGATCTATGATAATCATAGATGTCGCGACCACCTTAAACGTCTGCTTCGAATCTGAACTCTATTTTACCCGATTTCGAGCCTCGGACCGAATACAAAATTTTTTGCAAAAAACAATTTTGGCCTCAAAATCATTTAAAAAGCAAAAAATTACAATAAAAAACAACTAATGCTCGAATTCATGCTTTTTCAAAAAAGCCAAAAGTGGCGCGAGGCTCATTAAAACTCTTATAAAAGAGCCGGAATGACAATTTAGCACCTTTTCGAATTTTCATTTTTCTTTACAGGAATCCACTGAATTTTTTAAAATTCATATCTTTGCTTAAGTTAGCTAATGACTTATAAAATAAGAATTTTTACGCTTGAGTTATTTTCAAATTTAAAAATCCAAAAAGGTTTGGACGATTTTGTAAAAAAAAATTCAAAAATTGGGGGGGGCTCTAATAGAGGGAGGGGGGGGGGGCTCTATTTTTCAACCCCCCCCCCCCCCAAAAGGGGGGCTCTATTAGAGAGGGGGGAGGGGAGGGGGCTCTAATAGAGGAAATACGGTAATTTTCTAATAGAGGAAATACGGTAATTTAAGAGGAAAAGAGTAGCTTTTTATTGTTGAAAAAAAAATGATATATTTACATTAAATAACAATTTTTACATTCAAAAGCAGTTTGGCCTTAACAACTCAACATACAATAATAATGATAAATAATAATAATTAGAAGAGATCAAATCAATCCTAATCAGAATCAGGAGCATAACGATAATCATTAAAAGCGCTAACAGTACTAACAATAGACGTCACACCAGGGTCAACACCAACCGTCTCGGCGTCGTCAGAAGAATCGTCCTCTTCGCATGACGAATCAACGTAAAGCTCGACATCTTCCGTGATCGCCTGGGGGGGGGAGCAAATTGTGTAAACATTCATGATGGATGATGATCAGAATGAGAAAAGTTTTTTGTTTATACAAGCCATGAAAATTCATAAAACTCGAGTTTTTTGATCATTCGTTTATTGAGCAAAAGCGCCCACCTGAAGTGATGCCCGGCACTCTTTGCGCAAGCAATTCTTACGAATGGTAAAGCAGTCCAAACAATAGACAGAGCCACATTGCGCACAAATGCGAACTTTTCTATAAAAATGCAATTTGTTGTTTCAAATGTTCAAAAAATTTCATCGGGAAAAAATTGGTATTGCTCAAAAAAAGTCAGTCAGTCTCGACCAGAGATGTAACCAACCGGATGCTAAAAAAAGTCCGGAATCCGGGTCTCGACTTTTTTGATTCGCTTAACCGAAAATGTCGGTTCCGTTCGGTTTCTATAAAAATGTTTCAAAAACACGCGCGATTGCGAATTTTACATTAGTCTCGACTGGACGTTACGGATTTTGCTTATGGTTAATCACGTCCACCCCTGCTGGCCAGGGCTGAATGTCAAGAGATCAATTGGTCAAGCATGTCTCGAGACCAATCTGATCGCAACTGATCAGGAGGGGAATCGTTTCCGAAAACAAATTTGACATCAGCGGGAGGAGGAAGAGGGAGGGCGTACTTACGATGATTCCGCAATGCTCAAATCGACGCGCGAGCATCGGTAACAGCGCAGCTTCTCCTCAGTGATCACGGACAGGCCCTTGAAGAGCAGCTGGCGCTCATGCTCACCAACGTCCTCCTCGTTCGTGGTGGACTGACGAATGTTCATCATTAAGTCGAACCTGGTGAGAAGGGTGGTAATGGGGCAAATTGGACTTAATGGACTTTTTCTCTCTGATTTCTGCCCCAAATTCCCAGGAATTAGGCCACTAAAAACAGAGTCCCAGACCCACGCGGTAGAGACGCGCGTGCGCATTTCCCAGTTTTGCCACACCCAACACACTCAACACGTACATGTCCTTGCGGCCCTCCATGATTCTGGTGTAGAGGTTTATGGCGCGCGGATACGCCCGCTCGGGCAGGTAATACAGGGCGACAAAGTGACGTACACGGGCCAGGTACACCTGACAAACAAAAAAATAAAAATAAATTAAAAACCCAATTTTTTTTGTATCGCGACAAAACTATTTTATAATTGAAAAAAAAATTCGCACCCCCACATTGATGAGAAACACGCAGAACAGGTAGAGGTAGAAGATGGTTTGGAACAGTCTTTAGACGAAGAAATTAAATGTTAAAAAAAAAATCGATTTTTTAGAATAATTTTATTGTTCAAAATAGGGTTGGTCCCCAAACCCCGACTTTCCCGCCCCCGAGGGGTCGGGGACCAACCCTAGTTCAAAAAAGCAGTTTATTTAAATTCATTTGTTTTTTGTTTTGTTTAGAGCAGGCCCGTGTAGCGCCTGATTTAAATTGTTTTGTTTTCTTACTCATAGTTTGGCCGCGACGGTTCTTTGAAGCAGCGACGCCACAACTGATCGCGCGCATCGTCATTGATTGGTTCAAAACTGTGGGCAAAGAAAGGCAATCAATCAATCAATCAATACCCTCTCAATCAATCAATCGATCAATCAATCAATACCCTCTCATTATACTTTTGCTGCGTTTTAGGGTTTAATAAAAAATTCCCCGGTTTGGACAATTTTAAGACAACAAATTTGAACACAACATGAACAATAACAATACGTACGTGTGAAGAATGTTTGACAACAATTGATTGAGAAACCCGTCGCCGGACACCTGAAAAATTGCAAAAAAAAGTTTACATACATTTAAACAAATTAATAAAAAATTAAAAAGCGTCCTCAAATTTTGCAACAAAATTGATAGAATTAAACAACAACAAAAATGCATGATGGATTGAATTGCCCACCTTCAACAGGTAAATGTTCGGGCGCGGAAAGATGGTCGCATTGCCATGGAAGAAGACAAAGGTCCGGTTGATCAACCGGTACACAGACACGTCCACAGCAATGAACACCAGAACCGGCACCATACTGTACAGCAGAAACAGGTTGGAGATGCACAGTGAGATGTTCTCCCGACGAGTCATATGCACAGTGGTGGGACGAATGTACTGTAATAATGGAATGGCACGAATGGGTATATTGTATTAGAATGGTATCAATGTGAGTGGATTGATTGAGACGGATGTGTGTAGTATACACTGTATCAGAGCCATAAAATCTTCAATTTTGACCCACCCAAGAGATACGGCCCCTTGGTCTCAGTGGTAGAACATAAAAACTACATCCCTAAGATTGATTTTGCGAAAAAAAAATTCCTCTGGAAAAATAAGAAAAATGCTATAAAAACAGGTAATACATCCCCTAAAAATCGTTTTTTTTTTTTGCCTTGCCCTTCCCCCCTCGGAATTTTTTTTTTTTGGCTACGGCTCTGAGATGACAGTAACAAACAAACAAATAAACAACGCCAACACCCACCGTTTTGCGCTCCTTTGGAAGCAATGGCAACACGGTCTGCTGATTGGACAGTGCACGAGCGTCGTCAATTTGCTTAAAGTCTTTGCCGATGAACCGGTTGTCCGCGTCATCGGTGCGCACAAATGCGCGAATGTAGAGAATTGCCTGCGGAATTTAATTAAATATATATAAATTTATTTTTTAAATAAATTGTATTAATATCCATCTAATTGCCAAAGTCGAGAAAAACTACCGAAAGGAATGGCCAAACGGTGGAGAAAAGCATCAACAAATCCAGCGTCCACACAATGGCGTCCGAAATACTGAAAAAAAACAACTTGCAATTTGAACAACACCACATTTTAGAAAAAGGACTTGAGAACCGAGCGAAATTTCGAACAAGAATCTCGAAAAAATTAAACGGTCGAGATTATTTCGAGATCACAGAAAAATCTTCGAAAAAAAAATATGAAAAATCAAAAAATCTTGGTAACTTCCATTGAGATTTCAATCGACAACCTCGAAAAAAAATCTCGACGAGAATCTCGATCGTCCTTTCTTTAATTCACATTTATTTGGTGAACGCCGTTTTGTGAATGTGTGTATCAGGAATGTAACCGGATTCCGGACATTTTTGGATCCGGAATACCGGACTTTTGACTAAAAATCCGGAAATTTACAAAAACTGGCATGATTTTTCATAGGTTTTGGATCAGATCCGGTTATATCCCTGGTGTGTATGTCAGACCAAACCTGTTGAATAATTTGACTCGATCCTTCAGCTCCTTTTGAATGCCATCCTTCTCAAACGCGACGCCGTCCGTCTCGTTCACGTTGTGTTCCACGAGAATGTCCAACGTTTGAAATGTCTCTGTGCCAAGATGAGCCTGTGGCATCCAACGTAACATTAATTACTCTAGCCAAATTAAAATGTTTGAGAGACATATTTTTGGGCTGTAAAATAAAAAAGAAACTTTTTTTTCTTAAAAATGGAA
This sequence comes from Globodera pallida, assembly GCA_020449905.1. NCBI lineage: Eukaryota > Metazoa > Nematoda > Chromadorea > Rhabditida > Heteroderidae > Globodera > Globodera pallida. Next base: position 2,355,442 of record JAIXHY010000016.1, read on the forward strand.
AAGCCAAACCAAAAACACCAAACTTACTGACCGTTTTGTTGACCCTGAAATGGGATTTTCAGTTTTTTAAATACAAAATAAAGTCTCAAAAAGCAAAATATGTGAAGCAGTCAATCAATCTAAGTTCGCCTTCAACTTCAAGCAGTTCACCAAAATTTAAAAAAAATGTTTTTGATACAAAAAAGAGGCAATTTTATCTGAAAATTAACAACAAAAAAATCGTTAAAACAGCTTACACATCAATTGTCTGTCTATTTTTTGAGCGAAACTCTACCAACCGGTTTTTTATGTTTTATTAGACCGGAATATCTGGGGGTCCGGTAAACCGAGTTTTGACTAAATGCAAATCCAGGTCTGTTTTAATTAATACTGCTGGAGTGCCCGAATCCGGGCGATCTCAAAAAAGAAAAATTGAGTATCGACAGATTGCATCACCGGCGGGTGTATTATAATCTCCTAAAAAGGGGTACGGTAACTTACATGTCGTACATGAACGTGCTCTTGGCATAGTTGGTGATCTTGTTCTTGGCCCCCTTCACAAAATAGCCGACGCCCTCCTTCACCGTGTTCTTCACCGCTGACGGCCAGTCACAGTGGAATTGCAACATTTTGGTCAGATAGCACAACTGCTTGGCCCAGTCGACGGGTGCGCACAGGAACTCCAAGAACCGGTTAAGACAGTCGGTGTGCCGTTCGGACAGCCAGCCAATACACTTAAGACACAAAAGTAGAGACAGAATTGACACCAAAAAAGTGATCACTGATCAGAGTGCATGTGCAATGCCAAAACTGACTTGAAAGTTTGGAGTCCAAACTTGACCGACTCATATCAAAAGCTGTTAAAGAGCTGAAGCTATTGTTAAGCTAAAGCTTTCGATTGGACAAATATCAAAAAAGTTTTAGACGCATAAACTGAAGTAGAGCCAATTTTTTTAAAGATTTTAATGATATTGTTAAGAAAATTGGGTGACGAATTTCCTCCTACCGCTTTGAATGGAAGTTGCGCAATGTGCGTGCAATTGCTCATCATACCGTTGATCCGCGCGGCCAATGCGCGCTGCCAGGCCATCATTCTTTGAAATAAAAAATTTGATCAACAAAAATTCCTAAACAAATGAAAATGCTTCAGCAGGTTAGCAATTATTGCAAAAATTCAACAAAATTTTGACACTTTCAAACTAGCCAAATTCGCGCACACACAAACTTTGTCAACGATTCGTCCATTTCGCGAAGACTGGCGCGAATTCCTTCAAAGGGTTTGGCCTGTTCACGCAAAAATTCGCGCATTTTGGCCACCGGCTCCTCGTACAGCTTGTGACCCGCCCGTTGCTTGATCTCTTCTGCCGCCTCTTTGATGTGCACCACCACGCAGCCGACGCCCTCCAACACCGAGTCGATGTTGTTGGTCACGTTTTTGGCGGGAAACTGAAACAAAAAGTCAACCCAAAAAAATCATCAATTTGAGTGAGAGGATCAGTCTGTGATTTGGTCAAAAAAACAAAACTTCACAAAATTTATTTCACTATGTACAACGACGAATAAATCCGCCATTGTGAAATGTTGTACACGAATTAGGGTTCGACAAAATGTTGGTCTTACTATTTGTGTTCCTCAATTTCAATTAGCTCCAAAAAAATTGTAAAAAAATCTCCTAAAAACGAAAAAAAAGGTATTCTTTTGACAGTAAATTTAAGAAGAAACAATTGAAAATCCTAAAAATTAAAAAAAAATTAAACTTCCCCCTCCCCAAATGTAAAAAGGTATTCGTTGACAAACAATCGAAAAACCAAAAAATAAGTCCATCATTAAAATTGCGCGGACTCCGAAACACCACACGCACTTGAAAGCCCCAGATGATCATCATCAGGACGATGATGCTACGGAGTCTGCCGGTGAGCAGTGAAGGCAATGCAACGAACAGAACGAAGCGCAACGGACGGAACACAATGAGCAGCAGCAACAGAAACTGGACGGCCATGCTGAGATAGTTGCCGCCGCCGCTAAGGAGGTAAAAAAAATTTGAAAAATTCCCGGATTAAAAAACGAGGCCATGAATTTGAGCGAAACCCTCCACACCCCTCGACCGGTACTTGGATAAGAGAAACAAATTTTGAAATCCCGAACCCCCACCACCACCCCCTCCCAAAACTCGAAATCCCGAAACCAAACTACCCGAGACACTGGACTCCTCCGAAATCCAGGACAAAACCACAAAAAAATCCAGGAGTGTGTTGGTTTCACATCAGAAATATAAAAATTCCAAAAAAAATTCTTACACTTCTGCGAAGCCGGGGAACTTCAACGCAATGAAATGGAAGTATAAGATGTTGACGATTTGCATAATGACGAAGACCAAAATGAAAGTGAGGAGAGAACGAACTCTGAACAAAAACAAAAAATATTATGAAATTCTGCTCAAAGTTGAGGGACTGCACAAAATTTCTTAAAAAATCTGAATGTTTAGGGTTCGAAAATCGGACAAAATTGTCAGTCTCCGGGTTCTGGACTCGCTTGTCCGGTGTTCTGAAATGCTACAAAAACTGTCCAAAATCCGTGTCCAGGCTCAACAAATCGATTCCAAAATTAAAAAACGGAAAAGCGCAAAAAACGCCTCGCCGGCGGCTTACTTGCTGTCTTTAGGACGTCTGTTTTTCATCTCTTTGATCTGCTTAAGAAGCTTTTGGCGGCCTTCACGCGTGCCAATCCGTCGCCGGAGGGGCGTCTGTTCCCCGTCCGACACATCGACGCCTCCAGTGCCATCGTTCGGCAACAAACCGCGACCTTTGCGAAGTTTTGTCGTCTTGTCTTCAAACTTTTTGGCCTTAGCCACAGCTGTCCGCTTTGCCATGTAAAATTCCCACAAAACTGCAGTTGTCATAATTTTGTTTTGTCGCTAAAAAAAAACTCTTTAAAAAATAAACCGCCACAAAAATTAGAACAAACTCAACAAATAAATACATAAAGCCCCCTACAAATTTTGGACTCGTGTAAGCTAAAATAAAAAAGCAAATTTGGCTAAAATCTCGCCATTTTAGTTATTTTATTTCATTTACAAGCCAACAATTATCCTAATTTGTAAGATGAATGAGTTTTGGATTTTATTTTGGTGCCATTGTTTGCAACAAATTCAGTGGACAAAGCCGAATCCGTACAATTGGAGGAAACGCGACTCAAAACATTTGGTGAAATATTCAGAGAAAGATGAAGCCGAAGATTTGAAAACGCCGGCGCCAACAAACTTTGGACAAAATGTCCATATGGCAGAACACCAAACTTGGACAAATTAAACCAAATTCAACTGATCAGAATCCTCCTGGCCTAAGTCGAAAAGTGTCCTATGAAAAAGAAAAACGTAAACATTTGGTAGAGCAATTTGATCAGAAGAAAGCCGAATTAAAGCAGGCCGGATTTAAAATTCATATAATCACAAAAATGATTAAACTGTAGCAAAAGAGTTCGGGCTCAATTTTAGAACAATTTACAAGTGGAAAAGTGAACTTGGCCAATCCAGTGAGTATTTGGAGCCCAATTTTATTATTTATTTATATTAATTAAAACACCAAACCACAAACACTCCCACAGCAAACAAAAGGAATTGTTGGAACTTTATTATGAAATTAAAGACAAAAATCCTAAATTAGTGACGAGGAATGTTGAAAATTGGATGGTTAGATGGAAAAAGCAATTTAAACGATAGAAATTGCATCCAAATTCTATCGATGAACAATCTTTGGAAGAGAATGCCGGATGAAATGTTCAGAAATTGGATTGCATTTTAATTTAAAAGTTATTAAATGATTTTAAATATTTTTTGATTTATAAACATTTTTTAAATCTACTATGTTTTTAAGAAATGTCGACAGTCGTCGAAAGCTATTCCTAGAATTTTGGGATAGAGAAATTCCCTCATTCCTCTCTTATTTGTTAGACTAGCCCTGAGCGGAATTTTTACTTAAAAATTAAAAACCGGGGCTTAATGTCTGGTTCCCTGCAGGGGGCGACCCTGATTTAATTTTTTGCTATAATTTATAGTTTTCTTTTATAACAAGAAAAATTGTTGAAATTCCGGTCAAAAATAGAGACAATAAGCCAAAACAAAGTTTTGTAAATTCTGTACTGGACGGCTAGTCGGAATTAGCCTTCTCCAGGAATTCCGCGCGTAAAAAAAATAAATAATTATTAAATTAAATGCGGGATATGTATTCTCAAATCTTTTAAGCTCAGAATTCTGTAATGAATTCTCAGCAAAAAAGCCATCTTTAACAGTGCAAAAAAAGTCTCGTTTTCCGAGACTAAAAACCCGAGACCCCAAAAAACCGAGAAATTTCTCGAATCGAGACTCGAGATCAAGACTCTCGAACAGCCCTACCAACTACATCACAAACACAACACAAATTTTATTTATATTACTTTTGTCTTTTTTTAGTATACATTCCTTTTGCATTTTTTCTTTTTTGTTCGGCATCCTACCGGTAGCGGGAGTGCAGCGGTCTGATAAAATAAAATATTTGGACAACGGCAGAGCCATTCGAATCTTGCTTGAGCAATTTGATCAGCAAGATCCCGACACTCGGGAAGATGATGCTTGGATCAGACATCTGCACGCTTTATCATTCAGACTAACGACCAAAGGAGTTGATCACTGGGTTGCCTGAATAATATTCTAAAAAAGTAAAAAAATTGAAAAATAAATGAAAAAACAAAAGTAAAAAATAAATATTTTGTGTTTGTGGTGTGGTTTGAATGGACTACCGTATTATCTAATTATTACCTTGGGTAATTAATTTTCAACACTCTTCTAGTGTGAGTAATTAGTGGGTAATAAATAGAGTTTTTTATTTTCAGTCATTAGGGACGGGGTAATTAATTTCGATCCTCCTCTAGGGTGGGTAATTATTAGAGACTGGGTAATAATTAGAGATAATACGGTAAGTGTCTGCTCGCGGTTGGGTCCAGAAACAGGGTTAATTTTGGCCCAATAAATAAATATACGCGAGAAGCGCAAGGCTCAAAAGACATTCGCCCCCTTACCAGCCCCCGGAGAAAAATGGTTTTTACATTTTAGCACAAATATGTACGTAAAAACATTTGCGTAGAATGTGTTGTTTTGTTTCTGTCATTCTCTGATCATTCTTCCCATTTCAACGACATCGACGCGTTCATTCCATTCACTTGCCGTTATTGATCACTTCATTATTGACATCATGTGTAGCTACATTCGCACATTGCATTGTGCCAAAAATCAGTCGGCATTCCTTAAACATGAAAGATAAACAAATTTTGTTCAACTTTCAATACTTAATTAATAATTATTATTGAACATTTCGTCATTTTAGTTTTTTTTCAAAGCACACCTGTCCAGCAACGCATACACCGCAGTCTTTTTGTCGTTTTACGCGCTTAAAATCGCATATAAACGCTAAACAATTACAAATTCAAAAATGGGTGGGCTTTGTCCATTCCTTTTACCTGCACAGAAGCGACAAATGACACCTGAAGACAAAACGCCGTTTGTTAATGGCCATTAAACGTTTTATAATTACCAGAAGGAGCAGAAGCAGAACCAGCGGAAGCTTGGCAAAGTGTTGCATTTTGGGTTTTTGGGGAGTTTAGGCCAATTGTTAGAGGATTGTGAGTGTCCCCCAATTGTTTGAGCCCTTTTATAGGCCATTCTCAGCCACTCCGTTTTGATTATTCATTTACGCCCGCGGGGGGGGGGGGATGAATAACGTGGATTTGTCGAATTAAAGGCCAAAAAAAAGGTCGGAGTAATATTTGTCGACTAATGGTAAACAAAAATTAAGGCACTAATGATCAATATAAACGGTTGGGAAGGCCTTATTTTAAAATAACAAAATTTTCATTAACTAAAACTGTTAAAAATAAAAAATGTTTAAAACTAATTAAAAAATTCTGAGTGCATTGAACACAAAGAGTTTTTTTACATTACTATTCATAAATCTTCGGCGTTTCGACCCCAAACAAAGTAAAAAAGAAATTGTTTTTTAAATTAAAGTGTTAAATATAGGTAAATGTTGTTGAAACGGGAGCCCAACTGATCCTTTTATAACGGGCGCTCATTCAAACGGGTTTCGAATTGGAATCGGTTTAAGACAGCAACAGCCTATGCACTAGAGCTGTTCGAGACTTGAAATTTACCGGAGACCGAGAAATGACATCGAGACGCGAGATCGAGAACGAGACACAAAAAAAACCGAGAAATTTCTCGACTCGAGAACCGAGACCGAGACTCTCGAACAGCTCTACTATGCACTGCTTCAACCTGCGCCTATGCGAGGTGCGCTCCAACGGCGTCCACCCGGCAAAAAGTTAACCGGACCACTCTCGGCCAACGAATTGGAAAGTGCCGAGGCATTTAAGTTTTGTTAAAAAAAATAGAAATTTTAATTTTTAGTTTGGGTCATAAAGAATTTATCATTGACTCATTTTTTAATCAAAACTTAGTTTTAATTAATGTTGTAATAAACAGTTTAGAAAGAATAATCTTAATAAATTTATTTAAAATATTCGCTGAAAACTCAATTTTGATTTATTTGCACCAATGAATTCGCAAAAGTCTTCGTTATCAACCATTTTTGATCTAATCCTCAATAAAAGCGCAAATGCTTCATCGAATATTTCTCCTCCAATGCATTCTTTTTCGCGATTTCTCCCCTTACAATGCCTTTCATATTCTTTGTTCCCGCTTTTATTATTCTCGAATTTTTGATTCATTCATCAGTGGCGGCATTTTCACTTTCGGAGAACGGCATAATTGGCGATCCGTACGTTCACTGTGGTGGCAAAAACATCGAAGTGGCACGTTTTTGAATTTGGGTTGGCACCCCGACGTTCGGGGAGGGAAAAGAGAGGGATCGGGGTTGAAAGGTCGGGGTCGGGGAATTACAAATTGTCGGGATCGAGCTTCGGGGTGGGGGTGCCAACCCTAAATTAAACAGCCAAAAACTTAAGTTTATAATAATATATATATATTTATATCAATTATAATTTGAAATCTTAAAATATTCTGCCGTATTTTTTCAGCGGTTTGACACTCGAAATTCGTTCAATGGCATTGTGTTTGCTGAAGGCAAATTCAAAGAGCCTCAGTGTCGATCCGCCCCGAGGGATGAAAGTGAAATTCGACGAGGGGCGGCACGAAATGCTCAAATTCGATTGTCTTTTGGCACATGCGGCATGAAATACACAAAACATGTTAGTTGATGAATTATTTCATTTTAACTTTTAACAAAAATTTTGCATTTATTATTTTAAAATTGCTCAAAAACTAGCAGAATTCGGGGGCCTTGGTTTTTTGAGGACCAAAGTTGCTGGGCCGAGGTCGGAATTACACCCAATTAATCCCGAAGGATTGTCCGGGTTTCTTAACACCCAATTAATCCCGAAGGATTGTCCGGATTTCTTGAAGTTCGTTGAGTATTTTGTCTCTCAAAAAAAGTTACACATTTTCAGGACGAACCGAAGGGAATTTTCTTAAGCATTCGTCTAATTGTTTCGTTCCATGCCCAATACCTCTCCAAATTCGACCGGGTATTCGATTTGCGCTGCTTTTACATGGAAATGGAGCATGAATTGGAGAAGCAATTTACAGTGAGGTCCGCCCAAATTGGCACATTTTAAGTTTTGTTTTTTATTTAATTTTTTTTAGCATGGATCCTCCGGCCATGCAAGCTAAGCAAATTTCGATGCCAAATTGTCGTTATGAAGTTGGATGTTTATTGTCAATGAATCTCAAATATAAAAAATATTAATTGCTTTTTTTAAAGTGATATTGAATTGTTAATTTTCATCAATTATATTTTCTTGGGAAGCCAGAGGAGCTTTAATTTAAATTTTAAAGGTACTAAGTGAAGGACCTCAAGGCCCACCCGTTTATTATGCGACGATTGGACAAATGGTAAAAAAAGATTAAAATAATTTAAAATATTAAAAATGCAGGTTTACCACAAATGGACGTGCGAAGCCGAAGAGCCAAACCAATTTTGCATGATTGTGGTTGGTTGGTAATAGGGTTGTTAGGGCTGTCGCAAAATTTCGATCGCCAAAAGTCGTAATTTCGATAACAATTTTTTCGAAACAAATTATTGAAGCCAAAAAGCCAAATAGAAGTGTTTATAATTTTAAAAGTCCAAAAGTTAGAGGCAATTTTTCGATTAAACATTATTATTTTCATAAAAATGAAGATTTCAAAATAAAAAATTAATCTCAATAACTATCCGAATAAATAAATAAATGTATAGGAATTTGACTATATTTGGCATTAATTTATTTTGTAGCACTCTTGCATTGTGGATGATGGAAACGGAGACAAAGTCGAATTAATTGATAAGCAAGGGTGAACAGAAATTATTATTTTTTAAGTAGTTTATTTAATTCATTTTATTCGGGCAATTTATAAATGTTTTAAATGCGCATTTAATTGACAGTTGTGCTCGTGACAAATATTTGTTGCAAAATTTGGAGTACGTGTCGGATTTGATGGTCGGCAAAGAGGCGCATGTTTATAAATACGCCGACAGACAAAGGTCCCCGTCCGTAAAAATTTTATTTTAATTTTATTTTAATGATTTAATTTTATTTGTCTTTTTTAGTATTTATTTTGACTGCAAAATTGCGTTGAGCATTAAAGAGCCGTCCTGCCAATTGTGTCCCGTCCCGAATTGTCCGGATCCGCCACGCAGAAAACATTACAGTTTTGTTAGCAAGAAAAGAAAATTATCCAAGCGATATTTGTTTGATGCTGGTAATAAAAAATAAATTCAATTCCAAATTTTGACTCATTTCTTTGTTTTTAATTTAATAAAATATAAAAGAAAGATTCAAAGTTTTTTGAGGTTGGCATATATATGAGGTTGGCAAAATAACAATTTTTTAAAATTTGTTTGAGCATTCCGTTGATAATGAGAGAGGCTGCGCTTCTTTGATAGCCATTAAGCTAATAAAAAATTTAAAAAAAGTTAATTAAGAGAACCAGAAATCCTTCTCCAATTAAAAAAATAAACAAAAAAAGTCAAAAAAACCAGGCCAAGGTTAACAAATCTCGGTTGGCATTGCTAAATGCGCTAATAATGTTTGGTGGAACACTTTTAATACGCGTGGCGTTTTGCAAATGTAACGATTATGAAATAAAGCGATTATTTTTATTTTTAAATTTTAATGTTTGGTGCAAATACGTCAACAAAAGACAGCGCCATTGATTCTTTTATTTCCAAATTTGCCTTGTAAACATTTTAAAACAGTGGGGCCGGTGCCGGACCGGAGTCCGGCGGATTTTTCCGGGTCCGGAATCCGGGTTTTCGCCTTTACCGGATTTTTTCCGGACCCGGATTTATCCGGAAAAATCCCTCCTGTAAATTTTAAAATTAAAAATCCGGTTCCGGAAATTTGATTTCACCGGTCCCTAGTTTTAACGACTCCGTATACAATTCTTTCTATCCGTGGTACACGGCATACATAAAAAACAAGAAAAGAAGACGATTCACAAATTGATGAATGGCTCTTGGAAACCAATTTTAGCTTTTGTTCTCGATCAGAGTCCATCGATCAGAGTCCATTACTATAAAATAAAACACCCCCCCCCCCATATTGGCGAGTTCAATTCGATGGCACCAGCCATTTTACAAAGGATAGTAAAAATAGCAATCGTCTTTCATCTCACTCTTTTTTGTTTTTTCAGTTTTTGGTTGTTTTTCATTTTCATTTTCATTGTCTTCTTCCTCTTCCTCCTGCTGTTCATCGTCCGATACTTCGATTATTGTTGTAATTTTCTTCTCACTGTAACTTTTCAGCGCGGATTTGCTTTCATTCTCGAACTAAAAAAATAAAAATAAATTTGGGGAAGGCTATTCCGGTCAAATCAATTTCAAAACTTCAAAAATAGCAAAATTCGAATGTTTTACCGTCAGTTCGATCGTTTTCCTTCTTTTGGATGGCTGCATATTCAAATGGAATACGTAAGTGTCGCCGTTAGTGATGCTCACATTTGACACAAAACTACGATGAGTTGTTTCAATCTTCTCTTTGTACTATAAATTAATTTTTTAGACAATTGGAAGTGGGTGGTGCTAATCAATTGCCTGATATCCATTGTAACTATTCATGCTTTGTTGAATCCAATCCAACGGCACTTTCCGTGCCGCGATGTCATAAGCTTTGCAATTGAATTTGTGCAGCACAACGTCCGTGTTGCTTTTTGTGATGGTTTTAAACGTTTGCACTTTGAAATCGTGGCATCGCGCCTCCACGTAATAAACGTTTTTGTCTTTTTTGTCGAGCGGCGGCTCAATTTGAAGTTGGAAATGGTTCAGAAAAGCAATTTGCCGTGTTTCGCCGTTCCCATGGGACTTGCACACATAATGCACAATTGGGCGTTCTGTTAGCTGAAAATGAAGTTATCGACAATTTCAAATAATTGTTAATTTTGTCTTTTTTCAAATTGCAAATCCCAAAAATTTCAAATATTTGGTCAAATTGTTTTAAGAGAATGAATGGCCTTACAATTAAATTTGACTGCAGCCATTCCCTTTGAATTGTCCACACTTTGATGTGGTAAGTGTTGTTGGCACATTGGCGCTCTTCGCTGTTGAACACGACCATTGTCGACTCGTTGCTGTACGTTTTGAACTTGTAGTCAGAATAATCGTCCGAAACGGTCCACGTTTCATTAGCTTTTCCCGATTCGACGTCAATTTCCACATTTTGTTTGGGACTTTCCGTCTCGTCGCAATACACGCGAATATGGTAGAAAAGGTCACGGCTTTCCAATGCGGGGCTAATGGACAGATGAAAATGGTCGCCGAACAAAATTCGATGGCTCATTCCGTTGTTTATAATATTGTTTTTACTATAGGAATTAGGCTAAAATTTTAATTTGTTAAATCATTTAATTGTCAAATATTTGATTATTATTATTTCGCAATTTAAAAATATTTAAGTTTTGGTTTGATCATTTTATATGCATATTTGCTAATTACCCATGCCGATCTCAAGGGATACAAGTGGCTAAGGCTATCATCCAACGTCATTATCATTGTGACATAAACTGAATAAGTGGCACAATTTCCCATGGTGAACTGGAGCGTGATAACATCGTCATTATTTGAATGATCCGTCGCATTTCCTTCCCCGGGGTTGCCGCCGTAAAGCAACTCTCCATTGCTTCCGTAACAGGACGCGATCACGCGGTAAACATGGCGCGTGCCAGCCAAACTGGGGATCAGCTTCAGCGTCAGTTGGTTGTTGCCCGCCGCATTTTGGTCGATGAACAGCAGCGAGAACACGGCAATTCCAATCAGCAGCATTACGCGCACTTTAGCAACCTGTTGAACTTTTTTAATGTTAAGTGTTGATGCTAATTAGGGCCGCCAGTCCCTTTTGATGTTTAGTTTTGTAAGGGTAAATAAATTATGATATTATTTTGAATACGAAAATATAATTTTGGTTCGGATATCTGCTGCTGTTTTGTGAGATTTGGATCAATTTCTTTTCAAAACCTATCAATTTTCTATTTTTATATGAGTTTGCAACACCTCTAGCCTTCGCTTCAAAATTTTTTGTTTTGAAACGCAAAAAAACGGTTAGAAAAACGTTATTTTCCACAAAAAGCTATTTGCGACAACAAATTGCTCAGACCAATTGTTTGTAACCAAAAATATAACAAATGAAAGTTTGGGTGCTCGCGCTCAATGCTGCTTTTAAAAATTTGAGATCCGAAAGTGCGAGTTTTTCTCTGAGACTTAACAAAACCTCTTTAAAATATTTTATTTTATTATGAAAACTATTTGAAGTAAATTATTTATTATTTTTGACAGGTAAAAACGTAAGTGAGTGCTTGCTTAATGCTGGCATTCATATTCATCTACTCAATCAGAAAAATGCCATTTTTTATTCCACGTTATTGACAACGTTAAGCTAAGCAAATCGATTTATTTGATGCAATGATTACGAATTTGTCAATAGAAAATAAAATTGAGAATTTAAAGTAGAGCCCGGTAAAATAAATTGCGGGAGCGGGACGCGGGAATTTCAAAAAGTGCGGGACAGGAATTCCGCGCGGGATTCCCGCACTTTTCCCGCGGGAATCCCGTTCCCGTCGAGCCCTAATTTAAAGCCATTTTTGAAATGGTATAATGGGGTTCACAAATTTTCAACTCTTCTTTAAATCTCCAATTCTTAAACAAATTTTTACCAAAAAACGCCAAATTGATCACCCTGGTTCAGAGCTCAAAAGAAACGCCTTTTTATTGTTATGATTTCCGAAATTTTTTTCGCTAATTTTCGCCATTTTTATGGGGAATTTCTTAATTTCGGAATTTTACAAAAATAATCGTAAGCAAAAAGCAATAAAACGAAAATGTACCCTTAAGAAATCAAAATTTTTTACCCAAAAATGCATCCCTAAAAATAACATTTACGCCTAAATTGACCAGTTTAGCACCTTTTTTAATTAATATTTTGAAATTTTTTGGTGTTTTTAGCCCATTTTTGTGAATTTTTTAGTCCATATTTTAAGTGAATATTTCACGGTTTTTAGTCCCTAAAAATCGCGGCCCTATTTAAGGAAGCGCTTAAACACCCAAATTTTATGCTGAAGTATCTAATTGAGTTTATTTTTACTTTCGGTTGAAGGAATGGCCAAAAAAACCATTTGTTCTTTTCTTTCATCAAATTTGCTATTCTTGGGGAGCAATCCGAACAAAATTTCTCTAAAGAATTTTTAAGTATGGAAAGAAAGACACACTCAAAATGCATTCACAAAATGTTCAGTGAATGGAGCCGCCGCCCGCCTATATAAAGGGCCAACTTTGTTGGACAAAAATATAATTAAAATAATTATGGCACTTTTTGTTCAACTTTTTGTCATATTTTTTGTGACAATTCCGCCACTATTATCTTCGGCCAAAGTTGCAAAGTCTGAAGTGAAAATTGTGGCGAAGAAAGTCGACGGAATTGTGGCCAACGAGATGAAGAAGTTGCGCGTAAGTCAGTCCAAGGTTTTGGCTACGCTGAAGCCGACAGAGGTCGAGAAGTTGAAGGAGGTGGTGAAACACAACTCGACAATGTCCCTGGTGGAACAGGAGAAACTGCTGAGGGGATTCAGTGCGAAGATGGGCGTCAATGTTACCGTAAATGGCAGGAATTCAAACCAAATTTCACAAAATTACATTCTTATTTGCGTTCTGAACTATTTATTATTGTTCCTTTTGCACAAAAAGCATTTAGAATGCCGTGGAAAAGCTGATAAAGCTGAGATCAGAAGCTGACTCAAATTTGGAGACATTGGCCAAAGAGCGGCAGCGAAACATGACGAAGGAGGCAAAAGAGGCGGACAAACAGCTGATGGTGCTGCTGATGGACAAGACCGTGGGGACGGAGCAGAAACTGACCAAGATCGAGCAGGTTAGGGGACCTGAAAAATTAAATCAAATTTGCCATTATAAGAAACAACAAAAATTTTAAATAATCAATTTTGATTTTAAAAAATAATGAGTAGCGTAAATACTGCTTTTTAGCTTGTTAAAAAGCTGCCGGTAAAGACCAGAGAGGAAACTGACACAAATGATTTGCAGAAGATGCAAGTCGAGATCAAGCAGTACCTGGCGGTTATCATTTATTAAAAAGAGATTTGCAATTAAAATAAATGCATTTTTGACGGTTTAAATAAAAGCATTGTGGTTGGTTTAACACATAAAATTGTCATTTTGATTCTTTTACAAGCGAATAAATGTTGTCTGCTGATTTATAATTAGTTAATTAACAAAATTGGCAATAAAAACAAAAAAGCAAAATTGAAAAGGGATGGGAAATTTTGCAAATAAAAAAATAAATAAATAACCAACGTTTTTAAGATGAAATAAATATTGCGAGTGAATAAATATAATAAAAAATTCAACAAAAGAAATGCTTATACTTTTGTAAGCATTTTTTTATAGCTATTAAGTTTAATTTAATTTTTGTTTCGTTAATTTCCTATGCTTTTTTTTATTCATTTTGGCTTCTTTTACACTCTTTTCAATGGAAAATATTTTTCTTTTCAATTTTTGGCGACATTTTCATCATATTATAGCATTTGTGAATCATACCGGCCATTTCTTCAAACAACAATTGATTATTCGAAGAATATGAAATAACGCGAATTCAATGAAGGCGCTAAGGAAGCTTTTCGTATGAAAAAATGTCGAAATTTTATGCATTTTGTCATTCTTTTTTTTTTTGAACTTTTGCTCAATAAACGCCGCTCCCCCCAATATTATTTTTTCATTAAAGAAATTTGGCCTGCCCAAATAATGTACATATGTTTGCCAAAATCTGAATGCAAAATTAAGGCATGCCGGCGTAATTGATTGCTTTTTGCTTGCTCATCAGCAACAAAAAAAAGCCCCAAAATTCACTGTGATACCCCCCCCCCCCTTCCCCCCCCCCTTCCCCCCCCCCCCCACCGATTCACTCTCGACAGGGGACAGAAATGCAAATAGTGCTTTTGGCTTTGACTGCCAACAATAACTCCTCTCCCCCCTCCCCCTCCCCCCCCCCATCCTTTTTCTCATTATATGCACATATTTCCCACGTTGTTGCCACCAGTCGTCGGCTTTCAATAATCCGATGCGGTATGTAAATTTAAATAGAAAACAAAAACAAAACATAAAATTTTTGTCTCTTAAATCAATGGGCTTATCACATTTCATCCGACAGCAAAAATTAACACCGTTTGAATCCACAGCAAAAGAAATTGGAAACATTTTAATAAAATTGTCCAATACCAACAATAATCCTCCCGTCACCAATGGGAACCAACCGAGTGCGCATGCTTCTGCTTATGTGCATGTTAGCCACGTTGATGTTCCTTTTGTACAACAACGAAGTGCCGCAAGTGATCAACTCAACACTGAACTGGCAGTTTGGCAACAACTCAACCCAAACTACCAGCAGTTTGCAACAGCTTTACACTGCAGATGACAAAAGCCGTCGGCATGAAAGACGAAGGGTAATTACTAATTAATTACCTATTTAGTTAAAATGTTGAATAGGTAAATGTTTGCAAGAGTTGTTGGCTTTTGAGAAACTGTTTTAAAAATCATTTTTTTCTTTTAAGCAGTTTTTGATTCGTTTCAAAAACATTCGCCTAAAATATTGGATGGAATTCGCCAATGATTGTCCAGAAAAAACGAAGCTCATAATGTTGTCAATGGCACGGAGGGACGGTTTCGAGAAGAGAAAGGGCATTCGAGAAACGTGGATGAAAGATTCAGTAACTCTTGAAAGGTTTTAATGCTTTTTAAATTTAAATTTTTGGGTCCCTGGCGAAGTGATTCGCTTTTTGATCGCCGATGCAACAAAAGGAGAAGCAAACGATATTCAAAAAAAGTTGGAGCAGGAGCAGACGAAGCATGGCGATTTGGTATTCATGCATGGTTTCAACGACACCTACACGCACATACACCTCAAAGTATTCAAAATTTAAATTTAAATATATATTAATTTTCACTTTTAATGAGTCAATAAAAATCTATAAATAAAACCTACGTACCTACTTATATGGTAGCATTCAAATAAATAAATTAGTAATTAATCTTTTTACATTAAAATTGATTGTTCTTTAATTTATCGAATTATTGACCACTTTTAGTGGTACGGTGGCCTCCAATGGCAACAATCGTTTTGTTCGAATGCCGAATGGGTGATGAAAGCGGACGACGATTCGGTGATTCATTTGCGACGTTTGGCCCATTGGACGGAGAAAAAATTCCGTCAAATTGCCGTCCAACATCCGCTGGTGTACATTGGATACATTTACTTTTCGCAACAACCAATTCGGAACAAAAACAGCAAATGGTTGGCATTGCTTGTAATTATTCAATTTTTAGTTTTATTTTAATAATTATATTTGAATTTAAATATTTTTAAGTTTACATAAAATTCCAATTATAAATATATTGCAAAATTGTTAATCGGATGATGAGTTGCTGCAATTTTGTTGATCGGCTCACACGCGCCCAGTTTCATTTGAGTACAATTATAAATGTGTATTATGTTTAAAATTTTTGAAATTTAGTAATTTTAAATATATAAATTCCCACTATTTTTACACGAGTTGAAAGAACCCTTTAAATTTAAATATATAAATTACAAAATTAACGATTTTACTATAGGGTTGAGCCCCAATCCGCTACATTTGTCTCAAAAAGTCGAATAAACAGTGTGGCGGCGGATCTTTTATTTGTTATTTTAAAACTTCCTTATTGCTTTATTTTTTGAAAGTGTAGCTTTCTATTTAAATTTTTATACCAAAAAAAGGTCCGTCATTTGTGCAGGTACATCTCGGAGGACGTGTACCCTCTGGATTGGTACCCCGACTTCATGCAGGGCACCGTTTATTTGGCTACTCGGGCAACAATTACGGCCATTTTATCGCACAGCCGAGAAATTGTCGGATTTTATTTGGATGACGTTGTGTTCACCGGCATTTTGGCCGAGTTGGCCAATGTCACTTTGGTGGACCAGAAAATGCACTTTATTTGGGGCTTTTCGGTAAGAGAATTTTTAAACAAAATTTAAACGAAATTTTATTTATTTTCAATTTAAAGTATAATGAAAAACACGGTCAATGCAAAGACGGAGTGCCAACGGCGCTTTCGATGTGGGGAGCCGGCAATTTTAGGGACTATGAGCATCACTACGGCAGGTTAAAGTCAATAAAGTGCAAAAGGAATTAAGCGCAATAAAAGAGAGAGAAAGAGAGAATACGGACGGGTTTATTATTTTATTTTATTTTATCAAATTCTGTGATTATTTCTTTGATGTTGTTCTTTAATAAATTTATAATTTTAAATTAAATATGTATTTTATAACTTATTGGGTAAAAGTTATTTAATTATTTGTTCAAAGCGTCAGACCTTACAAATTAGGGGGACGTTATTCAATTCACATAATTTCTCGGCCAATGCAATAAAAAGCGACTCAGCAGCAGCGGGGATGGCATCCGTGGCAAAGACAAATGCGGAATTACCGAATGCCAAAAAAATACGGTTAACACGGTATACGGTATACGGAACGGCCAAAAAGGCGGAATGGAAGATTAAGGGGGGGGGGGGAGGAGTCAACACTTCAAACTTTTCCGATCAGCACTATTTTTTTAAAAACACGCTTCCGGCAGCTTAATCTTTTCTCCAGCGACAACATTTTGTTACAATTGCGCTGCCAGGCTACACAGCGGCATAAGCACCAAAAAGTGGACTAACCAAAACCTTCTGCTGACCTGGCAGCGCAAATGTAACAATATGTGTTGTCGCTGGAGAAAAGATTGAGCTACCGGACTTTTTAAAAAAATGGTGCTGATTGGAAAAGCTTTAACGCCAGGGGTGGTCTGATCACTTTGGGGGCGGGGCGCGGAGATGGCGGATTTTGCGAAACGACCTAGCACCCTTCCCCTCCGGCCCTGGGATGGTAACCCAACACCTTCTTATCATCAAATGCTTAAGGGGCTTTTATTTTCTTTGTACATTTATCCAAAATTCACTTTTTTACCCAAACACTTAGATTTTCACATTATCGAATTTTGTTTACCGTTATTATTATACTCAATAATTTAAGAATAATTTATTTTTGTTTCACGCGTAGCACGAGAACTCTTTTTTTTTTCATCGACACTTTTTGGGGGGCATTGGACGCGCATCCTTCACCACCACCGCCGCCGCCCCCGCCGGGTAAATTAATTAATGAATGAGAAATATGTGCAGCACATTTTCTTCTATTCCCCTCGAGGGGCTGCTGAATTTTTGCGCGGACTTGTTTTGTGTGCGCATTTGGCCTTCGGCGACAATGTGACCGCGGCGCGTGTGACGACAAAATTTGTCGGGGAAGAAAGAAAGTATGCGCATTCGTTCGCCGTTTAAACGTCGGAAATTCAAAAAAAGATCAAAATAGAAAATGTTGAAATTGAATTTTTTTAAGAACAAAATGTGCCCATTGGTTTATTAAACCATTCGAAACGGGTTTCCTAATTAATCATTATTTCAATTACTGCGACTATTTGTAAATTATGTATTAATTGCAAAAACAATTTAATCATTTTACACGCTTTTGATTAGTGAAGAAAATAAAGTGCATAAATGGTGAATTAGCCGGTGATCACTGATTACTGATCAGGTCGGTCATCGTTTTCTCACAACAATTAGTCATCGTACGGACCGGACCTGCTGTTGATATTATGACGGATATGTTCAGCACCGGTTGTCATGTGCCACGTGTCATAGCAGTTCGTCTTACATTGTGTGCACGTGAAAACAGCCACGCGCAACTGCAGTTGATCGATTTGGGGCGGTGATTGGACGAAGTCCGACGGGGGGGGGGGGGCTCAAAGTCAGACCAATCGGAGAAAAAGGAACGCATAACTTTATTGCTACACCGTTGCTAAGTTGATTTGTTAATTAAATAAATTATGTTTAACAATTTTATTTAAATGACTAATTAACAGTGATTTATTTTTTTGGGTTAAAACATAATTTATTTTACAAATTCAAAATTTGAGAAAAGAATTGCTTAAATTTCATTGTGTATTTTAAAGAAAGACAATTTAATACAGATTGGCCATATCCTTTACAGTTAAATTAACAAAAATTCCAGTTCATTTGCAACGATCAAAGTTTGTGTAATATTCTTTGGTGTCCCCTCTCTCATCGACTTTCATTCGATCGGTGCAAAAACCTTTGAACCTATCATTTGTAATTAAACACTAAAAAGTCGAATTTGGACGGTACAATCAACAATTCCAAATTTTGAAATATATTAAGAAAATGTCCTCTTCATTAAACTACGAATCGTTAGCTGATCAGTTGGACAGCATTAGCATCGAAAGAGATGCCATTGTTGAAGATGCAACTGCAGACGATTCGGACTTTGACAAGAGTGACGAGGGCATTGAGGAGGAGCATCCGAAGCAGCGCATTTTGCAATTGGACGGCAACACGTTGAAGGCGCAAGACCTGGTGGACTGCATGCAGGATAAGTGCCGCCTGCAGGTAAGATTATTTCAAAAGAGCAATAAATAACAGCTTTTTGAACATAATTTCGAATGGCACTGTTTTAGTGTGGAATTATTTTAAGTTGAAAATAACTGACAAGACCAATCATTAAAATCTCGATTAGTCCTCAAGTCCGCTCTCTATAGTGAGGCTCCTTAAAAACATTGAAATATTTTTTTCTTTAGTGTTTTTAGTTGGCCAAAATGCCAATCTGGACTCTAATTGTTGTAAAGAAGATTGAGCTTTTTCTATCAATCAAAGCTCGATAGTTAACTCTTTAAAGTGTCATAAAAATGAAGCGCAAAACTTTCTTGTGGATTAATATTCTTTATCCTTAATTGCATAAGGGATTATTACACTGTGAGGGGCAAGCCCGATCCGGGCCGGGAAAGTGAAAGGGAAGAGAGTCGGGAACCGGATCCGCCAATTAAAGTGCTTTTGGGGAGAGAGCGGTGGTAGGAGCAGCGACAAATTCCCGGGCGGCGTTACCCCACCCCAAGCACAAACAAAATTTAGTAATTCGAGAGGGGGGAGAGTAAAATAGTGGACAAATGGACAATTTATTGTTTGTCCGGATTAGGTAAGATGAATTTCGAATTTCTTAAAAATCAAGTTTTGTTTTGTTAAAAAATTTTAAGACACTATTTTTGACAGTTGGACGAATCGGCTCGCCAGCGCATTCGTAAAGCTCGTGTATTTCTCGAGAAAGTTGCCGCCGAACATCGAGGTTTTCTGTCTTTGCTGCTTGGTAATTATTATTTGTTCATCATTTATTTAAGTTGTCTATGGCATAACAACCGGTTTTGGCACTTTTTCAAACGTCGTAATCCCGCCAGGGGAGCTAAAGTAAGCATAAAACATTAATCCAAACTAACTAACTATCAATGTCAGAAGCAATGTTTGCACTTAAGACCGGCCAAAACAATTTTTTGCAATCGGGATTTTCGGCTAAATCCGGATCCCGACCCAATCTCGAAAATCGCCCAAAAATTGTCGGGACGAGATCCCGCCTTGGGTCCAGACAAATTCCTATTGCAATCATTTGAAGTTTTTTTTCGGGATCCAGCGGATTTTTGGGATTGAGAAAAATCTTCACAATTGCCTGAAGCTTAAGAATGGTGTTAGAGTTTGGATTAATAATTAAAAAGTTTCGAAACGAATACATGGAAAGTATATTTTACGTTCCACTTGCTTTTTGGGATCGGCAATCCTTCTTCAAATAAGTGTGTGCATGTTGCATTGTCCCTTTTGATAACCTTAAAACCAATTTAAACATTTAAAAAGTAGGGTGGTTCCTCCCGACCCCTCGGGGGCGGGAAAGTCGGGGTCGGGGTTGCAATGTCAGGGTCGGGGACGACCAAATTTTCCGGGGTCGGGGCTCGGGGTCGGGTAGGAACCCTAATTTAAATTGATGTTGAAGGCAATTGCAATTGAATCTGATCCGTTCCCATGCCACTGGCCATGGCGAGCCGTTAGATCCGGCAACAGCGCGAATGCTTCTCGCGTTACGAATAAACGTACTTGCCAAAGGGCACAGCGGAATTTCGTTGGAAAATGTCGAGAAATTGGTGAAGGCGTTTAACGGTAATTTTAAAAGCACAAATTACCCATTTTTGGGTCTTTGATTAAATTTGTTTGCAGCTTTTTGTGTGTCGTATGTTCCTGAGCAAGGCACCGTGGGTTGTTCCGGCGATTTGTGTCCGTTGGCACATTTGGCCCTCGGTCTGATCGGCGAGGGACGAATGTGGTCACCGCGCACGGGTTGGGCCGATGCTGCGGAAGTGTTGGCCATTAACAGTCTGGAACCAATGGCACTGGGCTTCAAGGAGGGTCTGGCACTGATCAACGGCACTCAGCTGGTCTCCGCGTTGGGGTCACTGGGTAATAATAATTCAATTCTATTTTCTCTTTTGAATTTTAAATTAACCTAAACCTTATCTTCCAAAAAGATAAATTCTTTTTAATATACAAAAAATTAAAAAAAGGTAACAAAAAATGTAACTTAAACTTTGGATTTAGTATTAGCGAATTGAATGATGTTGTAATCTTTTTTTTTTCTTTTAATTTTTCCATTATCAATTTGTCCCCCCCCCCACCAATTAAGCGGTTGTACGAGCTGAGAACATCGCAAAACAGGCTGATGTTATAGCGGCATTAACGCTGGACGTTCTCAAAGGCACCACGAGGGCATTTGATGCAAGTTGGTTTTAAAATAATTAAAATTGACTAAAAAATTATTTACCATAAAGATATACACCGAGTACGACCTCATCGTGGGCAAAATGTTGTTGCAGGGCGGCTGCGAGCGCTGCTGCACTCGGACCTGAATCGTTCTGAGATTGCCGAATCGCATCGGAACTGCGGAAAAGTGCAGGACGCGTACACATTGCGTTGCGTGCCGCAGGTAAAGATACTTTTATTGTTTTTTGTTTGTTGGGACTACAAATAAGGCATTCTTATTCGGGACTTGGGATTGGGATTGTAAGGAATGCTCGGGATTTCGATTGTAAGGAATGCTTGGGATTAGGATTGTAAGGAATGCTCGGGATTGGGATTGTAAGGAAGCTCGGGAGTGTAATCTTGAGAAAAATTCGGGACTCGTGATTTTAAAGAATTTTGGAATTTTAAGGAATTCAGATCCGGATTTTAAGGACAATTCGAAATTCATTCTCAATCTCGCTCTACTCTACTCCGAGTAGTGCGGTCGGCCTAACTTTGCATTTATTTTTTAAATGTGATTAATTCTAACACTGTCACAGGTGCACGGAGTTGTGCACGATACGATCGAATTTGTGAAGAGTGTGCTGGAGACGGAGATCAACTCGGCCACAGACAATCCGCTGGTATTTGCCGAGATTGAGGAAGTGATTTCCGGCGGCAATTTCCACGGAGAGTATCCGGCAAAAGTCCGTGGTGTAAATCGGATAATTCATCAAAAAACAAATTTTCAAAATAATAAATAAAAATAAAATGCATTCATTCTACAGTAAATAAAGAAAGAATAAATACAATTTTTTAATTTAAATATCGCAATTTTCAGTCCAAATGCCAATGTTTTATGCCGTAGGTTTTGGATTATTTGGCGATCGCTGTGCACGAGTTGGCCCAGATGAGTGAACGTCGACTGGAACGGCTGTTGAACCACGAACTCAGCGGCTTGCCCACCTTTTTGACACGAAACGGCGGGCTCAACTCGGGCCTCATGACCGTCCAGCTCTGTGCCGCCAGTCTGGTGTCCGAGAACAAAGTCTTATGCCACCCGTCCTCTGTAAGTAAAGGACACCAAAGCTGGTGCAGCAGCACCTAACCGTCCAAAATTGAAGGCGGACAGTATACCGACAAGTTGCAACCAAGAGGACCACGTTTCGATGGGCGGCTTTTCGGCACGGAAGGCACTGAAAGTTGTGGAACACACTGAAGCAGGTGGTTTCTTGATGATTGGCATTTTGCCGTCTTTTAAAGCATTTTTAAATTCAAACTCTTTAGTGGTGGCTATGGAATTGATGGCCGCGTGTCAAGTGCATATTTAATAATTTTATAAATAAAATAAACTTTAGTAGAAATATATTATTATTTTGCCATTTTTTAGGGCATGGAATTTTTGAAGCCGCTCAAAAGCACAGATGCATTGCAAAAGGTGTACGATCTTGTCCGCACTGTTGCACCGTAGGGATTTTAAATTCAAAAACATTCTTTAGTTACCTATTTAAATATAACAACTTTTGGCATTTAACATCTAGTGCATTGGAGCAAGATCGCTTTATGCAGCCCGAGATCCAGAAGGTGATCGGCCTGGTCCGTTCCAACCGTGTGTGGAAGGTGGTGGAGCAGCATCTGGAACGCATGGGTCGTATGGAGTCCAACATTCCAACACTGCTACGGCAGGAGGCGGAAAGTCCTACGGCAGCTGTCCTGGCCGGCACGGACTTTTCAAGAGTGCTCTGATGATAGGTGTTAAATTGGAGAAAAATGATTGGGCGTGTTCTTCTTACATATTGGCTTTGATATGCATATATATATATATATATAAATATAATTTTTTGTTGTATTATTATATATTTGCCCGTGCGGGTTTATACGGGCTATAACACACATATTTGTCTTAAATACAAAAAAAAAACACTAATTAAGAATTAAAACTGTCTAAATGTTGTTGGATTTGCTTGATCGGATCCACTCATTCTGTTTAATGTGCTAAATAAAAGTAGGGTTGCTCCGTGACCCCAACGTTTTTGGGCCTCCCCCCGACTCCGGGCACGTCGCCTTCAAAAAAAGAACCCTGGCGCATGCCGCCCCCCGCAGAACCTCGACCCCGGACACGGCCCCCTAAATTGATGTTTTTGGGCGTCGCATTTGCGACGTTTGGCCTGGCGTTGTCTTATTGCATGTTTCACGTCCAGTACGGAATTTGGCGGCCCACCACTCCCAACCTACAAAAATTTCAGGCGCGAATGTCAGTTTTGGGCATTGTCGAGAAAGGAAGTTTTGAAAAACTGATTGGGTATAGAAAGAGCGAAACAAAAAGGGTAAAAAACGGAGGTGAACATAATGAAGACAAGAAGAACAAAAGAATTGTTTAATACGTGAAGAAATGAGTTACAAAAATTTTCATAATTCAAAAAAAAAATGTGCATTTCACATGGAATTTCATGGTGGTTTAGAGTCCGGCTTATCCACAGAATCGCTCTTGGATCGGAAAAACATCAGTTTCGAGTTCTCGCGATAATCGTCCGGGATTGTGAACAGTGCCGCGGAGAGGGGCGGGGCGGCTCCGTGGCCGTCATGACACCAGCGGAAGTGGTGAAAGCTGATCCGTGCCTAGATTCGAGCTGATTAACGCTGCTATTAGTGATCATTATTGTTAGCATTTAACGATGTGACCCGGTTTAAGACATTTTTAAACTTTGGACGAGTGAACGTGCCTGGATGGTCGCGAAGATGGGCATCTCTATGCGCACCGGAAATCCGTCGGGAAGCCGTGCGTTGCACAGCTCGCGCAGCTTGGCCATCGTCGGATTGACCGGCTCCAGCATTGCGAGGATGTCCTGGAGGACAACAAAAAATGACGCCAAACAAATTTATAAATCAATACAAATCAGTGAACAATATAGTAGATAAGCTTACAAGAACGATGTTGAGGCTAAGCGGAAAGTCGGTGCTCTGCAAAAATTAATTTGCATTTTTGTTCAAATAACAAAAAAAAAAATTGACCATGGCCAACGTTCCATTGAAATCTTTGCTGGTGACTTTTGCCTGAATCGGTCTGCCCAAATGGCTGAGCTCGTCGGAACCCTTAAAAAAAGTTACAAAATTTTTTTTAAATTCGCCCAAAGGCACCAATTTTTTTTTTTTTAATTCGCCCAAAGGCACCCTGAGATATTGGGACCAGCTGATGCTTGGCTGAGGCGGCGGCGTCAGACTTGGGCGGTACAACTGCAGAAAGTGAAGTGCTAATTTAGTAAGCGTCTTGGAAAGCACGCGCTCATAAATTGCCATCACCGAGTCATCCGACGCTGAACCGCCCGTGCCCTCCGCATCGTCCGAACAACCCGCCATGCTCGCGTCGTCCTCATCCGAACATGACTGATCGGCATCCGGCACGCTGCCGTTGGCAAACATTTGTTTCCATTGCTTCATTTCTTTGTTCCATTTTAAATCCTCTTGGGACAAATGTTCACGTCTGGAAAACATAATTAAAAAGACAGTGAAAAAAGCAATTAAAAAATATTCTGGGACACCTTTTACGAGTAATCAACTGCAGTCGCTTGATGTGATAGAAGTACGCTTTGTACTCGCCGACATAATCCTTAAAAAGCATAAAAACTTTTGCGATTTAAATTTTACTATATAAGTTATTTTGTGTGCTAACCCATTTTGGAAATTGGAGCAAATTCTTGGCCTGCACAAAATGAATGGGACGAGTGCTCATGTGAGTGCTGAGAGGTAAAATATTAGTCAAAATGCGTAAAATACAAAAAATAATATATTATTTCCAAATGGTGGGGCACTAACTTTCGCGTCAGGGACGTCCAGAAAGCCAGAAAATATTTTCGGGGGGGGGGGGGAATACGTCCTTGATTTGCGTTAACAAGAATACAGAAACCCAGGGCTGTGCAGCCCGTTTGGTACCATAAATCGAGAACATTTGACACATAGGGCTTTTCTTTTGGTCGTTCGTTGAACCGGGAGGCAATGCCGGGATTTAAAAATTTGTCACAAATTAAAACGAAAAAGCGTCTTATTTCTAATGCTGGTAGCTCCTCCTCTATACCTGATAATGTCCCCACTCATCTGGAAATCCAACTCGTCGCTCATCTTCAACCCGGATTCCTTGCCCTTCAGCACTTGGTAGACCTGCAAAAAGTTTATTCATTTTGAACAGCTCGACGGTTGAATGAATTTGATAGACAGAAAAAACGCCAGGTTCTAAAATTTCAAAAAATGGATTTGATTGAATGGTCGCGGCCTGACATGAACAACAACAACAACAAGCAGCACAGTCCTTTAAAATAAGGACCAACTCGTTTTTGGTTGTCCATCAACAGCGCCTTCCGCCCATCAGCAGCCGTCATGTCCAAAAGCAACGACATGTCGCCACGTTCCCTTTATTGTTTTAGCGGAAATAAAAAATAAAATTAAATTATTCATTCACTTAGGGAATATTCGGAGAACTCATATCCCGAGATGTAACGTCATGACATTGGACATACCATTTTGGCATTGTGCCATGGTACTTGAAGTCGGTCAGTGTGAAGTCCAATCGAAGCCGAGGCCCTTTCTTGAAGATTTTGACTGTGTCGGATGGGAGGATGCGCGAGAGTAACGCTTAATGTGCCGCAACCATTGAATTTCAAAAAATTTTTGCTCACGAATCCAAGAGGAGAGTTCCTGCAAAATTAAAAAACAAAAATTGAATAATTGAGATGATTTTTGCTAATTGGGGGCGATGGATTGTCTGCCCGCCCCCCCGTTGCGCACCCATTTGCTTTCCATGTAAAAATCCGCCAGCCGGGACATGTGCTCGCTGAGCAAAGGCAGGTGGCCTTTGAGCTGTTCACTTGACGCTTTCTCGAGCGCGATCATCAGAGATTTGACTAAAAAATGAATTTCAAAAACAAAAAAATATTTATTTTTTGAGAAATTTTCACTGGTTTTGCGGTCTCCGAAGCTGACCGCCTCGTGAAAGCTGCTCCATCCCAAATTGTTTTTGGTCTGAACGGACGCCCCGTGGGACAACAGGGAGTTGACGCATTCTTCAACAAAAAATGGAGCCATTAAAATGCAATAAACGCCAAAAAAAAACGGACCTCGACGCCCCAACATGCAGCCAATGTGCAGGGCCCTGAAAAATAAAAGTGTTAGGGCCAAAGAATTTAATTAGAAAAAGCGATTAGACAAGAATTTTGCCAAATATTTTGTCGATTTTAGACAATTTCTCACAGAAAAATCGTTTAAAAAATTTTTGCTTTTCCAACTGACGTGTTCCCGTGAGTATCAGTGCAATTGACAATGTTATTATCTGAAAAAAAACATTTCCAAATCGGGCAAAAAATATTATTTTAAAAGAATATGTGGCCATTTTTGCGGGGTTTTCTTAACATAAATCGTTGCAATTTAAACCCGCGGGGCCTATTTTTTTGCCCCTAAATTTGGGTAAAATCGTGAAGCTCAAAACCAAATCATTCACTTTTCTAGCCAAAAACCTGCTGTTGACGCGCTGAGCAAATGGTCTAATTTCTGCAAATCGTTGTGGAAGACAGCCCGATGAAGCGGGAACTGCTCGTCCAATTCCAACAATTGCTCGTCGTTCACAACGGCGGCAGTGCCATTTTCGGAGGTCATTTTTGGATGGTCGAATTTATTTACAACGGAGGTTTTTGATGAAAAGCTAAAAAAGAAAATGTCCAACAAAAATAAATTGTTTGCCAAGGTCAAGGAGGGCAAAAAGACAGAAAAGCAGCGAATTAATTACCCCATTTCTTCAAAAACATAATGCCAAAGCCCATTCAAAGATGGAAAACGGACGACTCGACGACTCGTATGGTACGGCACGGTAAAAAGACGACTCGTTCCCCGCCAACTCGTTCCCTTTTACCCAACTCATTCCCTTTACCCAATCGTTCCCTTTTACCCAAGTGTGTTTCGCACGAGTTTTGTATGATTTTTGAGGTTTTTTGCCATTTTTATTAAGGGGAACGAGTTGAGTAAAAGGGAACGTGTTGGGGGTGGGGAACGAGGGGAAGAGTTGGGGGTGGGGAACGAGTTGGGAGTGAACAAGATTGCGGGGAACGAGTTAGGTTCCGTTCGTACGGCACAAAGACGGACAGAATACACAAATTGTGCCAGCATTGACTTGTTTTGTGGGGGTGCAATAATTAGAAATTTGCACGTTTAAAAAAATTGCTCTAACTTCAAAAGTATATTGGGACGGGTGGGAAGCGGAGAGATGGTGCCGCTAATCGATGCCGAAGTGGACTGACTAGTGAGGACAACAGCTGATGCTGAGATGCAAACGTAGGAATTAGGGAAATTAAATATTTCCGTTTTTTAAAAATAAATTCCCGCCCATCCCCTGATCGGGACCGGGAAAAATCGGGACTGGCAAAGGGGAATTTTTTTTGTAATGGCAAATGGTGAAAACAAATCAAAAATATCTTTTTTCCTCATTGTCTCAACTTCAATTGCCTCATCATCAATTTTTTTGACCTTCTGCCGATAGAACTAGGGTTGGTCCCCGAACCCCGACTTTTTCTAGTCGGGGTTTTTGTCCCCGACCCCGACTTTTTTGAATTTTTCGGGGTTTTGTTGGGAAAAACCCCGACGCCGACTTTTCCCGCCCCCAAGGGGTCGGGGACCAACCCTAGATAGAACAATCAAAAATTTTTATTTTATCTAAATAAATTTGGTATCAAGCGACAGATCAAGTTCAAAAAAGCGCCGTAAATTCCAAAAATTGATCGGGAAGCTACCGACCGGGTGTCGAAATGTCCGAAAAAGTTGGATGTTTTTGTTTAAAACTCTTTTTTTAAAGCTAAACGGGGCGGCCGGCATCAACATTATGCAAATCAATTCATTTTTAAGACGCGGCAAATCATTCGTTTTGCTTTCCCACAGCTGCAGTTGTTGGCCGATTTTTTTTTTGCCACTTTCCATTGTAACGATAAATAAATAGTGCGATGTTTTCAACAGATTATATCTCCAGCATATTCACCCTCTCTCTTCTTCTCCCGCAGCGGACAATGTTTTTGCAAAACTGAAATTATTTTCTTAGTTTTTTTAAATTTTATTAATTTCTCAAAAAAAGGCTTAATCAATTAAAATGTTGTCATTAAATTTGTTAATGCTAATTTGTAAGGCACACAGACCATGAACTCGGTTGAAATTGTCGACAAATACACGTCTCAAAAACGTTCCGATGGATTGAAGCAAAAGTACCGCTATAATTTTAAATTTTATATAATGAATTATTCAAATATATTTTAAGATTGCTTATGGCAATGGCAATGAATAGCGAACAAATTGTGGGCAAATATACTACTAAAAATCGTCATTCGCAGGGGTAAACACAAATATGTACAGTGACAAACATTTTAAATGAACAAAAAAAGAAAATGTAGAAAATAAATTTATAGAAAATTATGTTCAATTTCTATTTAATTTAATTTGTAACATTTTAAAAGAACAAAAAAAGAAAATCGTAGAAAATAAATTTATGTTCAATTTCCATTTAATTTAATTTGTTATGTTTTCAGCCGTCCGTCAACTTTAGCATCATCGCTTCGTCACTTTCAATTCCCGCCGCTTGACCCTTTTTCTCGTCTTTCAATTGGCGAGCCAAAAGTCTCGCCTCCCCCGACCAGTCCCGACAAATGGACGTTGTGGAACTTTGAATGCCGTGATTTTTCTCTTCATTTCCACTGCAATGACCCGTGCCTATACTGTGTAAATTAATTTGAATTAAAAATATGCGAAAATTTTGCATTAAGTTTGCACTATATAAGTGGCGGATTTTCTACAAAAGCTTCATGTACGAAAGCAAAGATCGGTGGGAAAGCTATCTGCAAAAGGAAAAAAGCTTCGATGACGAACAAACATTGCTGGACGGGTTGGCCCGGTTTTTGCCCAGCAAATTGGCCAAGGATGTTTGTGGGTTCATTTTTGTTGATTGAAATTTCAAAAATATTCACAAATTCTTAAGCAAATTTAAAAAGACTTTAAAATTTTACACAATTATGGCTTTTTTGATACTCATTATCCACTAAATTTTATATTTATTGTATAATTCATTCATTCAGTTTTTAACCACAAATTGGGCGTTGGCGTGTTTCGAAGAGACATTATGCCATGCAACGAAAGTGCCGATAACAGCGCCGGCGGTGTTTTCCAACTGCTTCTTCTGTCAACGGCAGGCTACCGGAGTGCTGCGCTTTTGCCTAAATTCGATTTGCTTTTTCTGCAAACGCTTCGGTTGATCTTTGACGCTTCGTCAACCGTTGCGTGCCATGTGAATGGGCTGTTCTACCGGTGCGAGATCAACCAGGGCAAGGGACTGGAGCAGGAGGAAAATCCCTATGGGGACGTTGTAGATTTGCCGGTCATCGGCAAACTGGAGGTAGAGTGCATTAAAAAGTTCAAACTCCGAGTTCCCATTTTAAAAATGTCAAACTCCGAGTTTGACCTATTTTAAAAATTTCAACTTTAATGCACCTATTTTTCAAAAAATTTCAAACTTAAGTGCACTCATTTTAGTAAATTAAACTCCAAACGCCTTATCTAAAAATCAGTGTGATGATGAAAGGAAGAAATTTTCAGGTTTGGATCGACGATCATAATCAGCAAAAAATGCTGCAGGAAAGTCTGATCAACGACATCGACAAACTGCTCGCAGAGTTGGAAATTCCTGACAGTGCATTTCGAGAATTTTTATTCGTCATACGAGTTCGTGATGGTCTTTATTTTGACTATCGAAAAAGCAGCGCAAACGCATTTAATGCTTTTATGCGGTCAAATTCAAAAAATATATTTTAACCGATGATGGCCATCGCACTAAAGCGATTTAAATGTTTGTAAATTTCTTTTTGTTCTTTTAATCATTTAATTTTGTATGTTAATGACGGAATTTATTTTTTAAATTTGCGGCAATTTATTTGCGATTTTTTCTTCAATTTTTTGTTTGCGAATTGTTTTAATAATTTACGTTTCTATTTTGTTTCTTCTGTGCCCAAATTAATAAATTATATTAAAAATGACTTTTTGATTTATTGCATTTGTTACAAGAAATTTCAAAAAATGATGCTTATTTATTATTGTTATAACTTTCATTTAGCAAGAAGAGCTATTGAGAATTAAATTTATAATACAGCTAAATTAACTTAAATTGTCGTAAATATAACCATTTTATAGAACCAAATATTGGCATTAATAAATCATATAAACTAAAAGATGATCATAGCGAATTAAGTAATACAATGCACAACCATTCCGCTTCTCAGCCTTCGTGACTTCCGGCTCCATAGCCACCGTGTCTATGACGATCGTAGCCGCCTTCATGGCTACCGTATTCGTAGCCACCGAATCTATGACTATTGCGAGCATAACCGCCTTCATGGCTTCCGGATCCGTAGGCACCGTATCTACGGTGGTCGTGGCCGCTTTCATGGCTACCGTATTCATAGCCACCGTACCTATGGTTGCTGTGATCATAGCCGCCTTCATGACTACCGTATTCATAGCCGCTGTAGCTGTTGTGGCTATGCCCGTAGTTGGCGCCCCCCAATCCATACCCGGCATAGCCGTAGCAATGACCATAACTCGCATAGCCACCGTAACAATAACCATTACGTTTTTGACGCCAACTAAATTAGGATACGTAAATTCACGGATTTTAAAGAATTACCAAATTAACTGGCATATAAAAGTTAGTTTTATTGTATTACCCTTTGTCGGCACCGTCCAATTTGCCTAATACGACGCCTTTTCCGGCTTCATCATTCAGCAAAGGTGCCGAAATAGCAATGGCATTGGCAATAAGTGCAACAGCGACCACCAAAAAGAGGAGCAAGTTCAATTTGTGTCGGAACATTTTTGATAAGCAAAATAAATGTGCAAACGCGTTAGAGAGGTGTCAATTTTTATACGATCGAGTCAAATTATTCACATGAGCCTCCCCGCACAAACATTCAGCCACTTTCGCTTCACTTCAACGCCCATTAACAATAATTAACGAATCCATCAATCAGACGATGTTTTTTTGGGTGGCAAAATAATACCTAAACTAAATTATATCTGTTGGTGGAATGAAAATATTAATTCACTCAATGAGATAGGTAATATTGTTTTGTTTTTTCATTACCCCCAGAGATTCCACCCCCGCCCTTTATTTTTGTGTAAAAGTAATTTATTGGTACAGTTCATTTAAGAGTAGAGTAGGCGGAATTTTGGAAAAAAAACGGGCCAAGTCTAATTTGTAAGAAAAGTCGCGGTCAAAAGTGTCCGCGGTGCAAATGTCCAGCCACGAACTGATTTTACAGTAACAAATTTTGTGGTAGCAGTTGAGTTTATCATACTGTACTTATTCTCACTAGTGGTATTTCGGTAAAATACCGATACCGAAAAAATCCTGAAATCCCAACTTTGGTCGGTATACCGAATCGGTAATACCGAAAAATACCGCGGTAATACCGTACCGTGCCGAACACTAATTCTTACATCCATGATGTCTGCCTTGTAAGGATAAAATTAGTTTTATGGTGACTAAATAATATTTACGACTTTCAAAGTTTTTGATTGTCTTGAAAGCTCTCAAAATTTGCACAGTGCTAAAAGCACTTTTTCATATTCAAAAAATTAAAGTTTAGGAAAACATTGCGGGACGGGGCCAAGCCGTACAACTGGTGTCGACAATTTTGAAACACCGTAATTTTATGATGTTTTAATCGTTTTATTAAATTAAGTCGAAATTGATATTGAGCTTAAAAGAGATGGTTATTAGATTTTGTTCATTGAATAAGCATCCTTCAGCAGCCAAAAAATAAATAGATCATTTTTAGTGGTCATAACCGTTGACCGCCCGTAACCGCGGTTATCCCGTATATCAAATCATAAATTAAATAAGGCAATGAGGGCGATAAAAGCAGGCAAAAAAACCTCATTTATGACCAAGAACTCTCATTTTTCCAAAGCTTTATTTAACCGGTAAATAGTAAATGTAAAATTTCGGTAAAACATTGGCCAAATATTCAAAATTTAATAGAACTTTTTTATTTTATCCGCGAAATTCCCAAAAGACACACAAAACCCTCCCGGACTTTTAAAAACCACAAAAAACATCAAAACATTATTTTGAAAATTAGCCTCATTGTCCTTCCAAAAAAACCACAAAATGATGCTAAAGCCTCACATCTGGGAACCCCTACTTCATGTGCATTCGTTTATTTGGTTAAGTTTGCTTTAATGTTTTGTATTTGAATAATTCTTTATTTTGCGACAATGTTGTTGAAAAGGGTATACAATGTGTGTTTTATAGGGCAACCCAATTTAATGTAAATAAAATTAAAAGAATTTAATCCGGCTGATTCACTTTCTTCCCCGGCGGCAGCCCACCTTCGGCACTTTGAGCAACGAAAAACTCAGCTGAATTTAAACTTTTATTAATCAATAAAAATGTTTGTTGCCTTCGCATCCAATCGATTCAAATCAATGTCCGTCAAAAGTGTGCGGTTCGGCTCAGTTTCGAGCGCCGATTTTGCCAAATTCTTCTGACCCTCCTCTGCTTCCTCCGTTTGCTTACCATTCGCGCAGGAATGCGTTTCGGAAGTGCCATTTTTCTGTAACATTTTTGCTTCTTATTTATTCGACAAAATTTTAATTTTCTGTCCTTTGTGCATGCGTGCAAAGTTGTTTGAAAATCGTCTTCAAATGTTTATTTCTAAATCTTTACCCAATTCTGAAATTTTAAGACTTTAAATCCAAAAAGTTTTACTTTCCATGGGAGGGGTGAAAATGTATTAGAAAAAGCATAAAGGATCGGAATATTTTTTGAAAAAATAAAATAATTTTCGGACCTCCTCCTCAGCGACGCCTATTGCCATTGGTTCTTCTTTGACTGTTGGCACTGGGAACACATCGTCAGAGAAAGACGTTTCAGAGATGCCAGTGCCTTAAGTAGGACAAATTAGAGCCCGGCATTTGTCGAGACAGAATAAAGGAAAGGGGTCAAAAACCCCGGAAATCCCTTACCCCGTAAAAACCCTTACCGAGCCCGGCCCCTAACCCGGGATCTACTATAAACAATTTTTCTCCTCTTGAATGATCAAAAAGCGACACTAATTATGCTACGACCTAGTAGTATATGTACAATTGTTTTGTTCTTCTTGTTAACGTTTAAAAATTGATTAAGGACGCAGCAGTCTTGCCATCACTTCACCGACCATCGGAGACTGTTGGCATTGTCTCTGTTTGGTGATCAGTGCGATGGTGTCGCTTTTGGGCAATGCTTGGCTGCCATTCTGTTGGTGCGTCTACGTGTAGCCGTTTTTGATCCAACGACGACACATTGCCCGGAGTGGGGGAAAGAAATTGGAAATCGACATCACCACCAGCACCAGCAGTTGGTGAAGAGCTTAACGGTGTCATTGGGGAAGGCGGACGGCCGGCTGCGTTGTTTGAAACAATGAGGGGACTTTGCGATCGGTCTGCTGCTTGAACTTGTGTTCTGAATAGAGATTTAAAAAAATTTTAATAGTGTTAAAGGAAATAATTCATCGTTAAATTATATATATTTATTTATCTTAAATTGTGCCTTTTTTGTGCGTCTGAATTGGCTTCTGCTTCACTCGCTGTTGCTGAACCCTTCTTTTTGTTGTAGATGATGATCTGTTGGGTTTGATCAGCCGAAAGTGTACCCGGCGGCAGCACCACCACTTCGGCAGAAGCCGGAAAGTGAACGGTGAATCCGTTGATGAGAACGGCACGGAGTTTCAACGTCTGTTGGTTATGGCAAGCGAATAAATGATTCTTTTTTTAAACTAGAGCCCAAAGATTGACGAATATTTTAAAAACATTTTAAACGAACCTATCTTCAGAAATTAAAACAAAAAGTTAAAAGCCATACTAAACGTTGGAAAATAATACTAAAATGTGGAGATATGAATCGGTGAAACCATTCGATTCGATACACCGAAAAATGTCGAACTAGTATAAATTTTCTATTATAAAAATTCAAAAAAATTAGCAAAAGTTACTACATTTTGAAAAATTAAGACTGGAATAGTAAAGAAAAGAAGTCGAAAATATTAAGAAAAAATATTATACTATAGAAATTATTGAATATGTTTAAAAGTGATATAACTCACCTGATTCGTGTCCACTGAATCTTTTTTTTCCAATACCAATTCTTCAGTTGTCGATCGAAAAGCTCCCTGACAGTAAGGCATAACGACGTTGCTGTTGTTCATCGGTTGATGCTGTTGTAGCTGATCGTTAGATTCAGAATATCTCTCACTATCAGGCAACATTCCTGTGCTGTTCTCCAAAAGTTGTCCATATTGATTGTTTGATCCGGAATATCCCTGAAGAAACATTCCTGTGCCGGTGCTGTTCTCCAAGGGTTGTCGATATTGATTGTTTAATCCGGAATATCTCTGAAGAAAGATTCCGTCGGTGCTATGGTCCTCCAAAAGTTGTCGATATTGATTGTTGGATCCGGAATATCCCTGAGGAAACATTCCTGTGCCGGTGCTGTTCTCCAAAAGTTGTCGATATTGATTGTTTGATCCGGAATATCCCTGAGGAAACATTCCTGTGCCGGTGCTGTTCTCCAAAAGTTGTCGATATTGATTGTTTGATCCGGAATATCCTTGAGGCAAGTTTCCTGTGGTGTTCTGCAAAGCTTGTCTGTATTGATTGTTTGATCCGGAATATCCCGGAAGCATTCCTGTGCCGGTGCTGTTCTCCAAAGGCTGTCTGTATTGATTGTTGGATCCGGAATATCCTTGAGGCAAGGTTCCTGTGGTGTTCTCCAAATGATTGTTTGATCCGGAATATCCCGGAGGAAGCATTCCTGTGCCGGTGCTGTTCTCCAAAGGCTGCCTGTATTGATCGTTTGATCCGGAATATCCTTGAGGCAAGGTTCTTGTGCCGATGTCGTCATTGTCCAAATGTTGTGGGATTTGGTTTGTTAATCGAACGTACATCTCAGACAATTCCCCTATGGCGTTGTT
Source organism: Globodera pallida (assembly GCA_020449905.1). NCBI lineage: Eukaryota > Metazoa > Nematoda > Chromadorea > Rhabditida > Heteroderidae > Globodera > Globodera pallida. Next base: position 2,390,702 of record JAIXHY010000016.1, read on the forward strand.
GTTGCATACCCGTTGTAGTTGTTGTTTATTTGGTCCATGATATCGCTCAGACGGCATTCCTGCGCGGGAGTTGTTGTCATACTGTTGGCATTGATTATTTGATCCGGAATATCCCTGCGGAACCATTCCTGCGGCGGTGCTTTTGGCCAAATGTTGTTGAGGTTGATTATTTGCTCGCAAATATCCCTCAAGAAGCATTTTTCCGTCGTTTACTGGTTGCCGTTCAATTGTATCGTTTAAACGGTGCTGCTGCTGCATTTGTTGCTGCTGCTGCTGCTGCTTCGATGTCCCTTCGTCCGCTTTCTGCGCTTGAAGATGAGCGACAACAGTTTCATAAAGAATTGGTTGAGCACATGCAAACTGTTGACCCGGGACCTGAAATAAACATTTATCATTGGTCACAGTTCATTCACTGCTGGAGTTGTTGGTAAGATTGTGTAGTTCTCGAAATCTAACATATTTTATATTGTTCCACTCCTCTAAGCCTAACGGGAATCCATTGGCGGAAACTACTTTTAAGCAATGAGCCTGGGGCTGAAGTGTTCATATTTGTTTCAGCAAGTTTTAAGCCCTATATAAAGTAATCTTGCACATTTTTAATCAGTGGAGAACTGAGTCCCCACTGAAACGACACTTGGCTCATACCTTGCTTCAAAGTGGTTTCCGCCAACGGATTCATCCGTTAGGCTTAGAGAGGAGTCGAATATATAATATGTTAGATTTTGAGAATTACACGTATTCTGCAATTTTTCCGATGCTGTTTTCGTCTCCGGCAGCTACAGTATAATTAATTCCCTCTTCTTAATAAAAACAAAAGGAAGAGTACCCAAATGAAAAACTTTAAGATAATCTTGTGTTTTTTGTTAAGAGGTCGATTCTTCTCACCTTTCCGTATGGATGATTGATGAACAGTCCGGTTTTGCCAATGTTTGGCGAGTTTGAAGTTGGAATAATTTTGACATTCGCCCCAAGAGTGAGTTGCTGTGCTGGGGGAACGTAGACGAAGTACGCTCTGACAAATGAGGGGGGGGGGGGGGACTGATGAATCCGAAATCCCAGTGTTTCTCATAATTCTTTTCCCACAGTGCAAACCAGGGATGAGCGGAATTCCGATTTCCGACATTTTTGGGGTCGGAAATTTCCGATCCGAAAAATTTCTGTGAACATCTATGCTGGGAGAAACAATTTTTAAAAATTTTAAATTTTTCTCAGCGCAATTTTTCATTCCATAATATTCTTAATGTAATTTTGAAAGTTACAATTTTTGAAAAAAAAAATTCATACAAATAATCTTTAAAATAATTAATATTTTACTAAAGCCATTCATTCATTCATTGTCCACCTGGAAAAGGTCCAATCATTTGCTTGCACAATTTGGCCTCCGCCGTGCCTCTCGCGAATGTGCTTCATCAAATTGGTGAGGGATTTGAACGGTTTGTTTTTGTTGGGGCCTCTGTTGCACGGCCGCCACATGCAAAACAAAGGAGCGGAAACTGTTTAAATATCCTTGCACATTTTTAAAAGGCTTTCTTTTTTTATTTGTTTTAAATTTACGTGTTGAAATGTGCGAAATCGAAATATGCTGAAACAGTCCACACTCAGAATTGGACTCGAACACGCAGCCGTTCCATAAACAGCAGAACGCACGAAGTTGGCCGGCCTAACTTTTATAATTGTTTAATTAATTAGAAAAAATGAATATTTGAAAAGTTTTAAAAATGTAATTTTTAAATATATTCCCTCGCACGCAGCAACGCAGCACAGGCAACCAAAAAAACAAGTTCTCGGAAACGTATAAAGCTCTATTTTTCGGCTTCGAATTCAATATAAACATTTTTTTTCCAACAATTTCGGGAATAAACTGAAAAAATTATTCATAAATTATATTAATAAATAAATTTTAAAAAACCCACTTTTGGCTCTGGCGCCGCTATTTGCTGCAGCTCTTTGGCGTGCCGTTCGTAGACTTGTTTCTCAGCCACAGGCAATGTTTTCCAGCGCCGCGCGGTCTCTTCCGAAATTTGTTTAAATGTTGCCTCAGGCGGAAGCGAACACCGGATGATGGCACGCTGAGTGGCACTGAACAGAATGAACGGGTTGCCCCTTTTGCACGCGTTCAGAATGGCATTCTGTGACAATGAGAAGACATTGTAATTTAAATAAAAATTGGCGTTTTATTCTTTTGTAATGATTTTTATTTATTAAAGTATCAGTAAACTTACAGAAATTCCATTTGGATTTGCTCTCAATGCTTCCAAAGTTTTTGCTGCTGACATTGGCGGATTGACACCGCCAGAAGGCAAATTGTTCTGAATTATTTTTCGTTTTTGGTGATTCGTTTGGGTGGTTTCCGACTCGACCTGAGGCCGCTGATACTCCCCCAATAATTGTACATCATGCTCATCATTGTTCATCAGATGTCCATCCTCCTGCATCCACTGCTGAATGTGCTCCTCCAAGTCGTCCAAATTGATTATCGAAGAAGATGAGGATGAGGACGCGGACGAATCAGCAGGGGAAGGAGGACGAAAGGATGGGCATTCTGACGACGATTGAGTTTAGAGCCATAAACCCCAACCAACTCAGCAGTTTTTGTTCATGTCGAATCCCACCGTTCAAAGAAAATTGCGGAGTTTCAAAAATAAAATGTCTATTTTTAACAAAAAATGTCATCCCAACGAATCCCGATTCCGTTCCGTCTCTAATTCATGTAAATACACATTAAACAAGACAAAATCCATAAATAATAAGTCCATGCTTTTGCTTGCCCACCTTCTCCAGCAGCAATCCATTCAGTCTTGACGCTTCGCATAAAGCGCGCCCGACCCTCACGCTCATTGCTGCTGCCGCTGCCATCACCGCCGGCGACAAAAGGGCGCTGTTGTTCTTGACAAAACTGGCAAATTTTATAAAGTTATGGACAAAAATGAATGGTCATTTTATTGTTATTTTTGGAAGTGAAAGCCACAGCACGTAATTACACTTTAATTTGAAGTAGTTACATTACATATTTGTCCAATTCGGCAGGGTGGGTTTATATGTAATTAAATTAATTACAAATTATTCGCCCATTTTCTTGCCTGATTCTGATTAATTGCCGCTGCCACTTCATTTTTGACAACGATGTATTGACTACGCATTTTCCAGTGAAATAAAATCAGCTCATATTCGTTACCTCTAGAATGTGTTGAATAATATTTTGAAACGAAATATTTTGAAATCTTTTTGTTCATTTTATTGGGTATAGAAATTTCATAAAATTTTGATTTAATACTCAAAATGAAAAATCGGAAGCGAATTCTTTAAATATTTAAATTCAGCCCGCACCCAAACGAAAAATTGTGCAAAATCCATGCCCTTTCATTTCGTCTAACAACAATAAGAATGATAATTTTTTTTTGTCCCAGTGGGGGCGCAAATGTGGGAGCACGCAAAATTCTTCAGTTTTTACCATTTTCTTAACAAATTCCATCAACAATTCAAAAATTTCTCGGCGGCGCTTAGGTATCGGCACCCAAAAACAGCCACTGAAGCAAAAATCGGGCAAGTAGAACGTTTTAAAAGTTTGTCTTTATTTTGGACCTCTAAATCTAATTTTTGGGCTTGATGTCCTTATTTTGGAAAAATTCCGATGCATCCAATTGCGCCGGGAAAAAAAGCGATCTTCGTTCGATAAGCGATATCAAATTTTCCAATGCGATAGCGATATGCCCAAAAAAGGCGATAAATGCGATATATTCGCGCGATAGCGACGATTCCCATCCCTGCTACATAGGCACTTTAATGTGTATTTATCTTAAAATAAACATAGTACCTAATCTAATCTAACATAGTAAGTATATTTGATGCAGTGCAAAGGCAAAAATAGGGTTGGTAAGCGAAGAGAAAGAATACTTTTTTCAAGGGCAGCGCTCGCATGCAAAAGCATTATTGATTTCTGACATAAATGGGGCTCAAGGGGGGAGAATGAGCTGCGTGCGTGTGGGGGTATTAAAGAGAGAGCGGGAAACGCACGCGTCACACTCCCTATAACCTTTTCTTTCCTTCCCTTTACACAAAGGAGGCCGCAGTAGAGAGAAGAGAAAGGGGGGGGGGGAGCAGGTGGCAGTGGCAGTAATAGTCTCTCATTTATAGTAAGAGCGCTTGGCGCTTTGTTTGCAAGGCTGCATTAATTTTTATCCCTTTACCTATTTTCCCTCCATTCGTTTAGAAAAGAAACTACTAAAAAAACTAGTCAATACGTCTTTGGTACGTACTACGTAGACAAAAGGTCCGACGGACAAAATGTCCGGTAGGCCAAAATCGGACAAAAAATGGAATTTGTTTTTATGCGATAATTTACTAATTATGTTTATTTCTGACAGACAACCACCAACAACTATGATTATGAATAATGCAATATTTTGGAAATTGAGTTTTGAACTGGTTTCAATAACCGATTTAAATATTATAAAGGCTTAATTCTTCTTTTTTGAGGCTTAGAAAACATTGGAGTGATTGGGGCAATTTAAATTAATTTTTGCAGATTTTCAAAAGATAACTTAAACCTGCTCAGAAACTGATTTCAACGCTTTTCCGCACAAATTTTTAATCGAAAATTCGGTTTCAGAACAAAACAAACATAGAGAAGTGTTTTTGCCATGGGCAAAGACCAATTTTATGCGCAAAAGGTCAAACGCATCCGAAACAACATATAAAAATAACCTTTTACGCAATACACCCTTAAATATCAAAAGTTTCTAAGCATTTGATATTTTCAAACAAAAAACTCAGTTAGAATTTGTTTAATATTTCGACTGATTATTACCCAAAAAAAATGGCAAATATTGGCAGAAAGTATGGATTATATTATACGAAACAAAGACTTAAAATGGTAAAAATAAAAAGGCTAAAATATAGACAAAAATAAAAAAGCGAAATTAATAAATAATATGAAAAAAATAACCCAGACATAAAATCACCCAAAACCACTTTAATAGGGGTTTTGGGTGCAAATAATCCATCCAAACCCTTTAAACCAATGTTTAGACATTGGTACGAAAAGTCGGGACCGCAATAAACTACCAAAAAAACTAATTTACACTAGAAATCGGAATTTTCAAAAGACACGGGCAAGGGTTACCGCACCTACACGGGCAAGGGCAACATGGGCTAAAAACCCGTGTTGCCCGTGAACCCGTGTCAGGCAAAAACACGGGCCCGTACACGGGCAAGGGTTTTTTTTGAAAAAATTTTTCCACATGAAATTCAAAGTATTTTCTCACTTGGTAAATATTAAACAATGTTATTAAAGATATTTTTAACAGATTTAACAATAATTCTATGCAAATAATATATCTTGACTAGAGCCCCGAATAAAAATTACGGAAACGGGAATTTCAAATTTAACGGGACGGATCCCGAACGCCCGTTTTATTCCCGTTCCAGGAAAATTCCGTCGGAAGACGCCGTCAGAAAATTTTAGAATTTTTAACATTTTTGTTATGTAAATAACAAAAAAAGTTCAACAATTTGCCAATTTTGAATTTGACAAAATAGGGAACTGAGTTGTTGAGACCGGATTTTTGAAAAATCCCGGATCAGGGTTTTTAGAAGGTGTCGGCGGTGCGATAGGCGCCGTCGAAGAAATTTTTGAATGAATCTTTAAAAAAATTGGCCCAATAATTACTAATTCATTTGACTTTTTTTTGCTAAATTCCTGCTTTTATTCACTTTGGCCTGTTTATGTCTGCTTTTTGGAATTTTCCCTGATTTTTGCCTGAAGTTGCATTTTTGAAAAATTCGAAAATCGTCAAAATTTCCGAAGGTTGCACAATTACCTAACAAAAACGTCAAAAATTATAAAAAAAATTTTCAACGGCGCCTGTCGGCGCCAGGGATGTGCTCTGGTCGTCTTTTTAAAAGCCAGAAATCAGAATTCTGGTTGCAAAAAAAAATATCAGAAATCAGAAAACCGATTTTTTTTCTGGTACTCAAAATGACCAGATTTTCTGAAGTACCATTAAAATGAGGTTTTGGCATTAAATTTGTATATTTACTAGAGACCGGTCGAGACGAGATCTCGTCTCGAAATCTCGAAAAATCTCGACGAGATTCTCGAGAAATCTCGTCTCGACATCTCGTCTCGGATAAAATTGAATTTTCGAGATTTTTCGAGATACGAGATTTTTTCGAGAATCTCGTCTCGAGTCTCGCTCGAAAGAAGCTCGAGATTCTCGATCTCGACTCCGAAAATTTTTCATGAAAACAGTGCTTTTCTTAACGAAGATTGCCAATTTTTGTAAAAAATTCCCCCGGCGGCGCCTGTCGGCACCGCCGGACATCCATTTTGGCTGAAATCTTTTAACGTATTGTGTCAAAAATTCAAAATGTTTTCGGGGGCGCCTATCGGCACCGCCAAACCTCTTCTCACTCCCAAAATTGAATAAAAATTCTCAAAAAATGTTTAAAAAATTCTAACAATTTTCTCACCGGCTCTTTCATACCCTACTATGGGTCAAGCCCAGAGGCGAAACGCCAAAATTTAAGCATTTTCTCTTATGATTCAAAAATAGCCATGCGGCAGACAGCATATGGTCAGACACTATATCCCCTCACCATTGAATTTTCTTTTGATTTTCAAAATTTTGAACACATGCTAACACTTATATTTCGTTACTAAATTTTGCAGACATGCTTCTACTGAACCCTTCTTACCCTTACAAGATTTGGTGGAGTTTCTGAGAATTTTGAAAAAAAATAATTAATTTTTATCAAAAATCTCGAATCTCGACTGTTCCGGCTCGAGATTTTTCGAGATACGAGATTTTTCGAGAATCTCGTCTCGACATCTCGTCTCGACTAAAATTGAATTTTCGAGATTTTTCGAGATACGAGATTTTTTCGAGAATCTCGTCTCGAGTCTCTCTCGAAGCTCAAGTCCGGTCTCTAATATTTACACGCCTAAAAATATTCTTGCTTTTGCATAGGCTGGTCCTGCTTTTTCAGCTGCTAATCCGGCTTTTTGGGTTTTGCCGATGGTCACCCTGTGGCCAAGATATTCTTTTTGATTTCATTGCCATATTTGTTTTCGGCGAAAAATATAATTTTGGTGATTGGGAGTCTGGCTGGACCCAATGATATATTTTCCTATATACTTTTATACGCACTAAAGCTAAACTAAAGAAAATGCGATTTGAGCTTCTCATGAGTATTTAATCGTAATCGTAAAAAACATAAATCCGGTCCACACTCGTTTATCAAGTTTAAATAAACTCATGAATGAATGAGCATAAATGTTTTTTAAAGTTTCACTTTAATTTTGCAAAGGTTTCATCGTTTTATTGCTGTGGTCGACAAAATTTTTTGTCACAATTTTGAAGACACTCTTCGTTGACGCAGCCGCATTTGCAGCTCCAACATTTGATCATACCAGCACTTCAAAAAATTGTCAAACAATTTAATAAATATTAAATTTATCAAATTTACTCCGTCTCAATCTTCATTTGAATACAATTCTCTGCATCGCGCGCAAATCGATTCCTAAAAAGTCAAATTTTTAATTTTCCAAACAAAACAAAAATTCTTAGATTTTTAAACATTTAAAAATTAAACAATTTCAGAAAGTAGAGCCGCTGAGATGAGCAGTGATTCCCTTTACACCTCCAATCCCGGGGAAGACCGCCTTCGGTCTTTGAACGCCTCCGATCATTCGCCCCTTTCTCTTCTCTTTCTGTTCTGCCCCCCGGGGGTGGGGGGAGGCATCTCTTCTTTTTTGCTTCTCTCGACCGGGTTCATCGCTTTTCTGCCCTTCCCGCGATCAAGCCAGCAACCATCTGCTGGTGCTACCAGTAAATCGGCTGGGCCTTTGATCACTGCTCTCCCCCATTAGCTGCTATAATTGGGGGGGGGCGGCTGGATTTGTGCCAGCGTTCCCAGTTAAACGGACCGATGTGCTGTTAGAGCACTTACTACACACACCACGCCGTAATACTCCAATAAAGCCGCTGGGATTAAGCAATGATTGATATCCCTTACAATATGATATTTATTTACCTAGGCTTAAAATTCCTACAAAATACAAATACAACACTACTAGGTAATATTACATTGAATTGCTGCTGACAGCACTATCACCGCAATCTGCTTTGTAAATTGCCGAACAGACCAACAAAAATGTAATAATACAAACTTTTTCCATTCTAAAAAATGTTTAAAAAAGCATTTTATATCAAAAGATTGGGGCATTTGAACTTAAAATTTGTTAATTTTTTGTGAAAAAAATTAGACACATCAAATGGCAAAGGGCAGGCAAATTGGTAAAAGGTAAGGGCGGAAATTGATTGATTAACGACGAAAAGTCATTTGAGTTAATTGTCTTAATTTAATGTCACACAAATTAAATTAAAGTGCAAATCGTTAATTGTTTATAGCGAATTATTTATGTGAAAATCGGTAATTAATTCTAAAAATTAATAAATTTTTTAAAAATCATTCAAAACTCATTCCAATTAACAAATCAAACCCGAAAAAGGAAAATGAAGGGTGACGTTTAATAATCAGTTTTTTTCTTAAAATAAAATGCTGAGCCGAACAACCAACCAGTTTAGCCCCACCAATTTGTTTTATTGATCAAAAACGTTTGTCCAATCATTTGTTCAGACGGACAGATTTAATAAAATATTTAGATTAAATTTGTTTTAATTATGACTTAAATAAATTGTCTGATTCTTCGTTTGATGTCGTCTTTCGCCCTTTTTCTGTTATTTATACTCTTTTTTTTATCGCCACTTTCACTTGGAACGGACGAACTGTCCGCCGATGGTTCCACGGACAATGCTTGTTCTTTGTCCAACGGTGGCCAAATTTCAGCAGGCTGTTCATGTGACCAAAGAGCGTATGTTTAACACTTACAAATTAGTTGATAATTATTAATTATTACTTTTTGATAATTATTAATTATTCACTTTTTGTTTTGTTTTGCTGAACTTTGCTGTCAAAGTTTCAGTTTTGTTTCCAAAACTTCGGTTTTGAATCTATGTAAAGATCAAAATTTTAAGAAAATAAATAAACCTTAAATTATGTGGCAACAATTATTTGTGTTTAGAATAATGCTTTTGCGTTTGACTTTCGAGCATTGGACCAATCCCAAAATGTTTATAAAAACGAAAACTTTTGGGGCGACGAAGATCTTTAACACAAAATAAATTGAAAAAATCTAGCAAAAAAAAAACAAATATAATTTTCTATAAATTAATTAATTTTGAATTGTTTTTTAAAGTGCAAAATTTAATTTATAACTGGGCGGATTTTTATGTTTTTACCTGTTTTTTAAAATATGTTCATGAGAAAAGTCCAAAAAAGCATTTTTGGCACCTATAAAAACCTACGGGCTTTTAGATCCTATTAAATTGTTTCAAGATTTTGGCACTTACTTTGGCATTTTTTGAAAAATTCCTTAAAAAAGGCAATAAGAACAAAAAATGCACCCTTAAATATTGACTTCTTTTTTTTTGGACTAAAATGTACTAAAGATCGATTATTCCTGAAAAATTCTTTAATTTGTCCTTATAATAAAAATTTAAAAACATGTGAAAATGTTTATTGACAGTTGTGAGAGGATTTAATTTTGACAAGTATTTAGCCATTTTTTGCTCACTTTTAGCACCTATTTGACGTTTTTTAAAACAAAATTCTAAAACTTTAATGTTTGCTAATTTCCATTCAGATGCGTGTGCAAAAACCCGGATGGCATCGGTTGTTCGCGTCTAATACATTCCCGAATATTGACATAAAACGAGACGAAAAAAGTCTGACAAATAAAAGAAAATAACCGTGCCCGCTTTTAATGGTTTTCGTGTGCTGGTTTTCTAGTTTATGTCCCCGACTTACTCGATTTTACTGGCAAAAACTTTAATCATTTTTTTCCAAACATTTTGACCTTTTGCATAAAATTGGTCTTTGCCCATGGCAAAATTTTTGATCATTTGAATGCCTCGATAAAGTTGATCGTTCGTCGGCTTCACAAATGCTTTTTTTGGCCTTTAATTTGACAAATCCACGTTTATTCATCCCCCCCCCCCCAGCGGGTGTAAATGAATAATCAAAACGGAGTGGCTGAGAATGGCCAATAAAAGGGCCTCCAAACAATTGGGGGGCACTCACAATCCTCTAACAATTGGCCTAAACTCCCCCAAAAACTCAAAATGCAACACTTTGCCAAACTTCCGCTGGTTCTGCTTCTGCTCCTTCTGGTAATAAAACGTTTAATGGCCATTAACAAACGACGTTTTGCCTTCAGGTGTCATTTGTCTCTTCTGTGCCGCTGAATGAAGCTGAAGTTCAGGTGAAAGCAATTGAAGAAAGTGTCCATATTTACGTAAATTACGCTTTAAGCGCGTCAAACGACAAGGCGGTCAGGCAACCGGCATAATTAACGTCAACCAACCGCAACCGCCGCGATGGAACGGGCGCAATTGGGTTGGTGGTGGAACTGGACGTATTTCCAACATCAACAACGGAAAGTGAACTGAAGCAGAAATGGAGGAAAAAGAACGGAACGACTAAAAACCAACAAACGCATTTCTTACTGCTGAAATTGTGAAAATTGTTGCAATTATTGTCTAAAAATAAAGTAAGAACAAAATGAGAAAATGAAAGAATGTGAGCAAATTTTTGATGAAATTTACAAGATTTTTGTTTAGCAGTGCTGTCAATTGTCCGTTTTTTATGGGTAGAGAATTTTCATAGAATTTTGAACAAAATTAAAGCTTTCAAAACAAACTCAAAACCACCTGCCAGCCGCGTGAACGAGCATTGTTTTTATACAATACATTTTACTAATTATGTTTATATCTGTCAGACAACCAACAACTATGATTTATGTAATTTAATGCAATTTTTATTTGTAAATTAAATTTTCTGAACCACTTCTAACCGGTTGAATATTATAAAAGCTTAAGTTAAATTATAATTTTTAGGTTGAAAAAACCTATAGAAGCGATTTAAAATCTTTTTGAAGATTTTCAAAGCTAACATAAGGCTCAAAACCCGGGTTAAAAGCTTTGCCGCAAAAATTCTTAATTGGGTTTCAGCCCCAAAACAAACCTAGAGAACTGTTTTTGAGTTTGGAAGCACCTATGCTAAATCTTGCAAAAAAACACGTCAAGAAAATTGAACCAAAAATTAATTTTTGCGTGTATTTTAATTATAAAATGATTAAAATTTATTAAAAAATTTTCTTTTAATGTGGGAAGCGTATGAGACTAGAGGAAAAACGACAAATAAGTGGGGTAGCACTCAAGCGGATTCGAACCCAACACAACATTTGGCTTACAAGTATTCGTTTCGAAAATTTTTTTCATCCGAAAACCAATTGCGGAAAAATACAAAAACATCCGCAACCGCAACACCAAAAAGGCCGCAATTTCCGCAATCCGCAATTGCGTCCAGCCCTGCTTCCGATGCGATTAACATACGCTACATGTGACGATTCTTTTCAGTTACCATCCCTAGAAAATGATAAAATGCATCCATTGATAAAGCCGTTTTTTAATTGATATGTTTAAAATTGTTAATCCTTCAAATCAAATTTTTCCAAAATGATTCAAATTTTTGGTAGAAGTTTGCAAATTTGGACATAAAATAACCATTAGCCTGTGTTACACGGTTTCGAAAAATCAAAAAAACTTACCACACGGTTCTTTCGTCGCTTGACAATGAATTTAAAGCAAGAAATGAGTTCCCTGTATTATGTAATATCTCTAACCTAGGCTATGCCCGCCATTTGGCATAGGTGGGTGCTAGGACAAAAGGACAAACGGTCATAAGGCCAACTAAGCTAAAAACGTCAAAGGGCCAACAAGCCAAAAACGGTTAAAAGGCCAAAAAACGGTCAAAATGCCAACTGGGCCAAAATACAGCTGGAAAATACTCTAATTGCTGTATATGATAAAATTTTTAATCGCCAATAGAAAAGGAAGATTAAATGCATCAAATTCGAATTAATGTTAATTTTTAACTTTTTATATAATGCACAATTATAATTTAGTTAAAATTGGCGCTTTTGGCCCAATGATCATTGTCGAGAAATGATCATTGTCGCCTTATTTATGATCAAAAATACACCCTTAAAAATCAATATTTTCATTATTTTCGATTTCTAAAAACTAAAAAACCCCCCGTTAATGTAATTTCTTTTAATTAAGGAAGACAGATTAAATATGATTGATACATTTTATTTATACACCTCTAAATTCCAATTGACTCGATTTTAGCACCTTTTTTGAGTTATTACTTACTTTGTCATTTCTGTCATTGACAAAAAATCTTGCTTAGGTTAAACCTCCATCTTTCTCTGTTCACTATCGTCGAAAATTCTACAGAAATTTTGCGAGGCGTGGAATTTGAGCGTGCCGGGCAAATTTGGTCCTGAGGATTGGTTGCTGCTTGTGATGACCCCCCCCCCCCCCCCCACCCCCTGTAAAATAAACTATTGGACCAATCCGAGGATTATACTTTAGTCATTTCTTTCAAACATTTTGACATTTTGAAGAAAATAATTTATAAAAATGGTTTTTCCCTAAAGAAAATTTTGTTGATCATTCATTTGCTTCCATTAAGTGATCGTTCGTCGACTTTACAAATGCTCTTTGTCCCAGATGGCCTTTTCTGAGTCCGTTTTTTGGCCAATTTTCGGTCTTTAATTTGACAAATCCACGTTATTCATCCCCCCCCCCCCCCCAGCGGGCGTAAATGAATAATCAAAACGGAGTGGCTGAGAATGGCCTATAAAAGGGCCTCCAAACAATTGGGGGACACTCACAATCCTCTAACAATTGGCCTAAACTCCCCAAAAACTCAAAATGCAACACTTTGCCAAGCTTCCGCTGGTTCTGCTTCTGCTCCTTCTGGTAATAATAAAACGTTTAATTGCCATTAACAAACGACGTTTTGCCTTCAGGTGTCCTTTGTCGCTTCTGTGCCTCTGAACAATGAAATGGAAGCATCGGCGAATGGACTGTCTGAAGTCTCTCTTTTTTAATTACAAAATTATTACAAAATAATTAAATTCGTCTTAGCGCGTGAAACGAGGATACGGCGGTTACGGCGGCGGCGGTGGCTTTGGAGGTGGCGGCGGCATGGGCGGCGGCGGTGCCTACGGCGGCACTTGCAGCGGCGGCTCCAACGGCTGCTCTCCCGGATGGGTTAGTTTGACTGAAAAAGAGAAGTGCCGATGACCCACCCCCCCCCATTCAAAGAATAATTTTCCCGTTTAAGAGTTGTCGATGGTCTGGGTCTGGAAACACTTTCATATGTATAAACATAGCGAACATTGGCACTAATAATGGGCAAGTCAACAACGGAAAATGAACGGATGGCGGAAGAAGAGTGGGCTGGCTGAACGCATCATGGCGTTGTTGTCAGATGAAATAAACGACGGCAAAAACACATCATATTGTTACATTTATGATACTTTTGCAAATAAAAATCTTAATTGCAAGCTTTTTAGTAAGAGTTTTTTGCGTGGAGGGGGGGGGGGGGGGTGTCGGATAGAGCAGGGATCGAGAGTCTCGATTCGAGACTCGAGGCTTTTTTGGTACATTTTTTAAATAGTAAGAAATGGACAAAAATCATAGCGCCGGGCGTAAAACGAACCGCACAACTCTCGACGCGGCGATAAGCTTTTCACCCAAGCTAATGCTCTTTCCGACTAAGCTACCGGGGCGTCCCAAGTCTCTTTATGTCCCGTCGCCTTTGAGGCGTTCTGACCCTTCTACCAGCTGGCTGGGACCTTTTCTTCCATACAAATTTCAATTCAAAAATGCAAATTTAATACATATAAAAAATTGCGAAGGGCTGTGAAATTTTTTGAGAAAGTTTAAAATAATCAAAATTTATGAAAACAATGTCATTTAATTTAATAAAGTTGGTGAATATCTGATTTGGAATTTATAGGATATGTAGAAAGGAGGAGAGGCATTTGACGCAGTTTTTGGGGGGTTTTCACGGCAAAACTAATTAAAACATTAATTTTTAATTTTATAAATTATCATTTTTAATAGTTTTTTTTAATTTAACAACATTTTTATTGTTTTTTTATAGGTTTAAGGTAAAATTGAGACTTAAATTTCACCCAAAATGACTTTTATAAGGTGCTGAAAACGATAAAACAATCAAACAAAAGCATAGCGAAAGAAGAGACCCTTTTGTTAAAATTTCTGGAAAATATTTTTATTCTACATAAAAATTGTCTGAAAACATGTTATTTGATGCACTAATTACGAATTCGTCAATAGAAAATAAAATTTGAAAATCTAAAGCGGATTTTAAATCAGTTGAATTTTTGAAAATTAATAAAAAAAAGCACTTTTAAATAACACCAAAGCCGGATTAGAATAACGCGCGCCCGCTCTGAGGGAATATTCGTTTTGAGCACCTAAGAAAAGCTATAAAAATGGTTTCAAGTCTGGGGGGGGGGGGCTGATGCAATTTTTCGAGTTTTTTTTTTTGCTTTCACTTTATTTATCGGTTTAGATATGCATGTTTTTGTAACAAATCTTCACATTTTTAAAAGAATGAAATCTGTTGTTAATTCCATTCTTGTTTCTTTCTTGTAAGCGCCGTCCATGTGCGCTCATTCATCATCCTCCTCCTGTGTTTATAATTCCGGGGTTGGGGTTGGAAGGCATCGTACAATGCCAGACTCCACGGACCATTTGGCATGCCTTAAACGTAAAATAAATTTTAATAAATTTATTTTCCATAATTGACTTGTCCTTGGTTGACACCAATGTTGGCTTCGTTCACCGAAAAGCCATCATCACTTTGGGGTACGGACGAGACAAATGGCACCTAAAAAATGCCATGCCATATATTTGTTAGTCGTAATTTTAATTATTTTAAAAACTGACCAAAAGGAGCAAAAGGAAAACCGCTGAAAGTTTTGCAAAGTGTTGCATTTTGTGTTCGAAATTGTTGTGAATAGATTAAAAGGCTGTTTTAGCAAAAAAAATTTTAGCCGATTGTTTAGAGGTGTGAGTGTCCCAATTGTTTGTTGACCCTTTTATGTATAGGAGGAACATTATTCATTCACATTAAACATTTAAAATTATTGTTCATACCCCCGAGGGGAGAGGAATAAACGTGGATTGATTGATTGTGCTGTGATTCGGCAAAAATTGGCCAAAAATTGTTTAGAAAAGGCCAACGTGATGACGAATTGTGAACCCTATAAAGTTGAAATCGCCTCTAAATTGTTAAAGTTTTGAAAAGGCTACCGGTTCCCGAATCCAACCACAGCCAAAATGTCAAGCAAAATTTTATTTGCCAATAATTGGTGGCATAATTCAAACATTTTGATACCATCCGAAAGCTGATAATGAGGAGGCTATCAACAAGCAAAGGCTAAGCTATTGGACAAATATCCAAAAAGTTATGGCCAGAAGTAGGGTTGGACAAACCGGGTAATTTGGAACCGGTATAGGAAAATTTTGGATAAAAATTATTCGGTCTTGAACGATACAGCTAAATTATGCTGGATCTGGGACCGGTATCCGGGTGTTTTGAGCTATCCGGTATCCGGGAAACCCGGATAATATCCGGTTTTGTCCAACCCTAGCCAAAAGGATAAAAAAAATTTCAAAAATTCCAGCTTTTCGGGCCAGAACTTTTGTAGTTTGTTTTTGAAAAGTGATGAGCTTTTTGGTTGTTTTTAATAGTGGTGGGATTCAAAATATTCGGTCGTGGTCGGATTCACAGATTTTGCTTGTGGGATTCGGACGAGGGGGCTTCGAACCGGAAGCGGAACTTTATTATTTTAGTCCGGCCTTAAAATACGGGGAAACTCCGTACCCATCCCATTTAGTCCAATGCTTAAAGTCCAACAAATTAACGTTTACTTCACCACTATTTGTCGAGAAGGAAAAAAACAGACGAAGCCGGCAGGCCCCACCGGGCTTCTTTAATAATTAATCTCTGAAATAAAGACATCTTTCTTCAAAAGTTTGTTTTGAAAGATTCGAGTAGCCATAAATCCGGGACAACTGGCAAAACTCTAAACAAAAAAAATTGTAAATTTCGTCAAAAATCTGCTTAAATTATTACTTGGTGGCAATTAGGTCCGTTTGAGGACTTTTAAAATTTCTCTAGATATTTATAAAACTTAATATTTTTACTCTTATTTATATCCTATTGATATGTATACCCAAATTTTATCAATATCAGATCACATAAGTTGCTAACAACTGTGCTTACTTTTCTTTTTATTAATATCTTTAAATCGTTTTGAAAAAAGAAATTTTTAACGAGTTTGCTTTAATTCAACTCAAGTCGCCCAAATAAATGTGCAAAAATGTTATCATTTTGCTTCACTTACTATAGACGATAATTGCAACAATTTTCACAATTTTAACAGTAAGAAATGCATTGTTTTTATCATTCCGTTCTTTCTTTCCATATTCAACGACATCGACGCGTTCATCCACCTCCTGCTGTTCTGCTTCAGCTCACTTTCCGTTGTTGACGTTGACAATACGTCCAGTTCCACTCACCCAATTGCGCCCGTTCCATCGCGGCGGTTGGTTAACGTTAATTATGCCAAGTGCCTGACCGCCTTGTCGTTTGACGCGCTTAAAGCGTAATTTACGTAAATATGGACGATTTCATCGATTGCTTCACCTGAACTTCAGCTTCATTCAGCGGCACAGAAGCGACAAATGACACCTGAACAATTCAGGACACTTTCAATAGCCTTTCAGCTGTTTCTGTATTTATCGAAATAGAACAGTTTTTGTTCATAAACTGTTCCATCAAATAAAAATTAATTTTAAATTCACAATCACTAAAAGAAAAGGCAACCAGAAGGAGCAGAAGCAGAACCAGTGGAAGCTTGGCAAAGTGTTGCATTTTGAGTTTTTGGGGAGTTTAGGCCAATTGTTAGAGGATTGTGAGTGTCCCCCCAATTGTTTGGAGGCCCTTTTATAGGCCATTCTCAGCCACTCCGTTTTGATTATTCATTTACGCCCGCGGGGGGGAGGAATGAATAAACGTGGATTTGTCGAATTAAAGGCCAAAAAAAGCATTTGTGAAGCCGACGAACGATCAACTTTATCGGAGGCATTCAAATGATCAAAAATTTGCCATGGGCAAAGACCAATTTTATGCAAAAGGTCGTAGGTCGAGATCAGGGTTTTTGGGGGAAACCGGAGCAGGAAAATCGACTAAACTAATTTTTTTTAATTACTTAATTACTTCGACTTCTACTATAATCCTTTTTGGATATGGTCGGTCTAAAATTGGTTGTTTTTATCGTGAATTTAAACCATTTTTGGTAGAATTGTTTGCTCTAAGAAGAGGGGCTCGGCGATTCCAATAGGCGCCGGCAAAATTTTTTCTCGAAATTGCTTTTTGTTAAGATTTCTAAAAAATAAAAAATTCTTAATTTCCCCAAACTTTTTTTATTGGATTTCGGTGACCTTTTTGTAATTTAATTGCCCTGTATACGCGATTCGTGTGCACATTGCTAAATTTTAAAACTTAGAACGATTTTATACCGGGAGATATGTAGCAGGGATGGACGCAATTCCGTTTTTGTTGTTTTGGGCCCTTTTTTCCGTTCTATGTAAATTATTTTTTCGGACTTTTTCTGAACATTTACGGTGGTGCAAACAATTCCTTTTTCTAATTTAAAAATAGATGACGATTCACAATTTTCATTTTATTTATTTTTTGGTTGGACGAAATCACAAAACCATAGTGGGCCCTTTGTTTTGCATCATTCATAATTTAAGGACCAATTTTTCTAACAAACATTGTTCAAATTTTTGTTGTAAATCTCTTAACAAAATTCATTATAATTTCAAAAAATTTTTCCGGTGGCACCTATCGGCAACGCCGACCCCCACCCCCCTAAAAGCTTAAAATAGATTTAGAAGGCCGCTAAAAAAAGACATCCTTCAAAATTTTAAAAATAAATATTGTTAATATTTCAAAAAATATTTATTTAAAATAAATAATTAAAAAATATATATAATAATTTTTAAATCACTTAAAAATTTTTCCGTTTTCCGTTTTTTTAAATAAATTTCCGCCCATCCCTGATATGTACATGAGGCGATATAGGCTCAATGTAATTACATTTTAGAACAAATGTTTAAAAAATTGAACTAGGTAATTCAAATAATCGGACCGAATTTGGGCGCGCCAACATAAAGTCAAAGCACGAAATGTCAAAGCTACGAAATGTGAGTAGGGGTCACTCCCGTCCCGCCACTCCCGTCCCGGGCCACTCCCGTCCCGGCCACTCCCGTCCCAAGTTCAAAAAAGTATTAGGGGGGCGTAGAATCCGAATCTAACCTCCGTTTTGACCAATTCCGACCCCCGGACCCGAATTCGAACATTAAAATCTTCCAAAAACAAGTTCGGCCTAAAAATTATTCAAAAAGCATGAACTCGATCGTTACTTCCGTTTTCGTTGTAATTTTGAGCTTTTTTAATTGATGTTGCAATTTGCAACATGTGAATTTTGAAAAAATTTGTCGCATTAACTTTTGTAAGTTGTACACGCAGCCCTCATGTTAAAGTTTTTGTTGTTTTGCGTGATTTTATTTCTTGATTTCCATTGTTGATGCTATAATCTATTTGGAAAAAAAAGTATTACCTGAACATTGTCACTTTTAACAAAGAAAGAAGCAAAAAAAACTATTTAAATGGGTTAGAAGCTTAAAAGATGAAAAATTCTAAAACCTATTCGAAATGTAATTCTACTTTTATATTGCACATTTTGCAGTTCGAAAAAAAATTGCTTGGGACGGGAGTGGCCGGGACGGGAGTGGCCTGGGACGGGAGTGGCCCGGGACGGGAGTGGCGGGACGGGAGTGGCTCTCTTCGACGAAATGTCAACTCAGCCAAAAACCACGAAATGCCAAAAAAAATTTAAAAATTTTTCAATCGATAAAATTTTTTGTTAAGGGTATAGACGAATTCGGCATCAAATAACATATGTATTTGTAGGCAATTTGAGAATAAAAAATATTTTTCACAAATTTAACCAACTGGGTTCCCTATCAAAATTTGAACGGTTCAAAAACCGATGTAAAGGTCGAGCGCACTAATTGTGATTGTTCCATCGTTTTCAGCGCCTAAAAAGACCCATAATCGGGCAGCGCCGATATATGAAAATTCAAAATCTAACAATTAACCATTTACTTTTTCTTCACTACCAATTGTTTATCCTGAAACGCACAATTAAAAATTTGCAAAAGAACTAAAATTTGAAAATTTTTTTATTCTAAAAATTGTCTGAAAATATGTTATTTGATGCACTGATTATGAATTTGTTAATAGCAAATAAAAATTAAGAATTTAAACGGTTTTTGAACCGGTTTAAAATTTTGAAAATTAAGAAAAACCAACTTTCGAGTAACAAAAGCCGGATAAATAAAATGAAAGGCCGCTGGCGGCCCGCCAATAGGTGTATAAAAAAGTCATTTTTCTTAAATTTTCAAAATTTTAAACCGGTTCAAAACCGTTTTAAATTTTAAATTTTTATTTGCTATTGACAAATTCGTAATCAGCGCATCAAATAACATATTTTCATACAATTTTTAGAATAAAAAAAATTTTCAAAAATGTTGACCAAAAGGGTCCCCCCTATGGTTTTTGGCCAACTTTATCAAGCTGTATCTCGGCTCATACATTGAGAGGTCAAAAATATGGCATTTTTAGCATCCGTTTTTCGCAACTAAAACGAAGACCCTTTTGCCGCGTTCAAGAAGTCATTTTGCGACAGATAAAAATCATGAGCTATGCTACAATCCAAATCAGAATTTAGTTTGACATAAACAAAGGTATTTACCGTTTCCGGCTAAAATTGATTGGATTGATCAGTCCAAATATGATTTACAACTGAAAAGACGGACTCGCAGAATGCATTTGAAGGGAAAATTGAGAGAAAAATTGACACCAATGTTTGATGTGTTTGAGATTCTTGTCCTTCAACACCTCATCCCATTTCTTCTCCAAATTTTTTTAGTAAATCCCTCCGTAGCTTCCAATTCTTTGACCACACTTTTTAATTCCACCACCTCGTCAAAAAGTGCGTCCGTCTCATCCGTGAAAAACATCGAAAACTCGAAATTTTGTCGAAACTGATTTCTTAGAATGCAATCCAGCCAAAATCTTTATATTCTCTCAAAAAGCCAAGCCATTTGTCAAGATAACCGATTCTTAAGTATCCTATTAAAACTTTTTTCAATGCAACTGATTTTTTTCTCAGACCATAACGTCCTATACAAGCATACTAGAATGGACGGCCCATTTCAAGTGTTTTTGGACCCAAGCCATTTTTCTCTAGATTGCACAACGGCGCTCGTTCAGACGAGCTGGTCTATTGATGGGACCATTTTGGCGTATGCGATTTCGGAAAAAGGAAGTTCTTAAAAAATATGCCTTATAATTTGACATCAATTTTAGTTCAAGGATGTGGAGTCCGGACTCGACATATACGAACGGATTCCAAGAGTGAAATATTCAGAACTTGCATGGATCCATGACAATTCTGGGTTATATTATTCGGTTAGATATTTTTTATATAAAGATAGTCGAAACTTAAAAATACCTGACCCAAAAACTAAATACTTATAATCAAAAAGTAAATGTTAGGTTCGCAAAATCTTTTTCCAACTTTCAGATTCTAACATTTTTTCAAAAACTATTTAAAAAAAATTTATTTAAAAAAATATTTTGTTTTATTTGGGGTAATTTTAAATAAAAATTTTTTAATCCCGATCCTTTAGGCTTTATCAAACACCAATCATTTAGGCTTTCTAATCAGACCGAAATTTACAAACTCTGGAAGGCACGGACACGAAAAAACTCGAAGGGCATACTCTTTACTCCCACAAACTTGGGACAAGAGTAGATCAAGACATTGAGGTATAAAAAAATGAAGAACGGGATGGGGAATCCGAACACCAAACGGCCAGAACTTCCAGCTTTCCCCTCCTTTGGGGGCTCCCCTGGGTTTCAATCAAGCTCTGGTGCGGACCCATCGGGTGGCATCCGCCGGACTCTCAAACTCTCCCCGGTGTCTTCCCTCAATTCGACCCACTGGCCGGCCAATCTCAATGTCGATTCCACTGACCACAGGTGAATAGTTCCAAAAGGTATGCAACAATTAAGCCCAGCCCTGAAAGCGCCCCCCGAAGTGAGTTGGCCACTTCTGTGGATGCGAGGCAGGGCTGGACGTGATCACGGATCACGCCAATCACGGCGTTCGAAAAGTCTGGGGCCGAAAGATTTCAACACTAACCACTGCGCAACAATGTGGCGGTGTTAATCACTAGATTATCCCCCATAAAATTAAAATTATTTCCAAAAACTCCATTCTTTAGGGGTGTCAATTTTTTCGATTTTTTCGTAAAATTTTGATTCAACGAAAACGAAACGAACTAAAAATTCTAGGACGAAAACGAAACCCACGAAAACGAAACGAAATTTCGTCCACCCCTGGTGCCGATAGGCGCCGCCGAGAATTTTGAATTTTTGACCTGGCAACCCCGACGTTGAGGTGACAACCCTATTTTAAAGGGTTGAAGGCGCCAAAAGTTGCTTAATCGATCTTTTATTTAAAGGGGCCGCCGCAATTCTAAGGATTGCCAAAAAAGCATCACAATTATAACCGTATAAAAAATGGGTTGTTTGCAGTCATTTCATTCTTTCTTTCTTTCCTTAGTCAACGACTTCGAGCGAGGCGTTCAGCCCACTCTTCTTCCGCCATCCGTTCATTTTCCATTGTTGACTTGCCCAATATTAGTGCCAATGTTCACTATGTTTACACATATGAAAGTGTTTCCAGTCCATCCACAACTCTTAAACAAGAAAATTATTCTTGAATGGGGTCATCGGAACTTCTCTTTTTCAGTCAAACTCACCCATCCGGGAGAGCAGCCGTTGGAGCCGCTGCTGCAAGTGCCGCCACCGCCCATGACGTCGCCACCGCCGTAGCTGTCGTATCCTCCTCCTCGTTTCACGCGCTTAAACGAATTTAAATATTTTTTAATCATTTCGTAATTAAAAAAAGAGAGACTTCAGACAGTCCGTACGCCGAGGCTTCAATTTCATTGTTCAGAGGCACAGAAGCGGCAAATGACACCTGAAGGCAAAACGTCGTTTGTTAATGACCATTAAACGTTTTATTACCAGAAGGAGCAGAAGCAGAACCAGCGGAAGCTTGGCAAAGTGTTGCATTTTGAGTTTTTGGGGAGTTTAGGCCAATTGTTAGAGGATTGTGAGTGTCCCCCAATTGTTCGGAGGCCCTTTTATAGGCCATTCTCAGCCAATCCGTTTTGATTATTCATTTACACCCGCGGGGGCAATGAATAAACGTGGGTTTGTCAATTAAAAGTCAAAAATTGGCCGCAAAACGATCTCAGAAAAGGCCATCTGGGACAAAAAGCATTTGTGAAGTTGACGAACGATCACTTAATGGAAGCAAATGAATGATCAACAAATTGGGCAAAGACCATTTTATGAATTATTTGCTTCAAAAATGTTAAAATGTTTTGAAAGAAAATGACTAAACTCTTTTATTTTTTATTAAATCAACTAATTTTGTTTTGTGCCACCATACTGGAAGAATTTGATTAGATATTATAATTAGCAAATTAAATGTCAAAGTTTTAATTGTCGGCTTTTTATTTTTTTTAATTACAAAATAATTACTTTTTATATTTCTTTAATTACAAAATAATGTGTTTATTTTTGTTTCCGTTTTTGTAGTCCGGAATCGCAATTAGAATTTTTATTCCAATTTTGTTTTGGAGTGAATGATTGGTTTTCTACATAGGTATATGAAAAAACTTTAAATCAAATAGTTTCGATGTAAAATAAATAAAATTGTATTTGGCTGTTTTGTGTGCAGGAACTTTGAGCACGACGACAAAATGTCCGATGGACAAAAGACAAAAGGTCCGGTCACACAAATCAGACAAAATGTCTTAAAAGGGTGACCATCGGCAAAACCCAAAAACCAGCATTAGCAGCTGAAAAATCAGGATCAGTTTATGCAAAATTAGGGATATTATTAGTCAAAATATACGAATTTATTGCTAAAACTTTATTTGTTGGCCATGTTTGACTTGGTGCAGCAACTCAGAATCACTTAGCAAATGGCTTGGGTGCAATCAAAATCAGCAGTGAAATTTTTGTGTTTTAGGCCGTACCTAGTCTTGATTTTGTTGATTCTTAAAAAACTGTATTCCTGACCATTTTCATTAAAAAAATGCAATAAAATCCATTCCTAAAGAATTAAACTTTTTTGAAAAATTTTACAACTTATTTGTGGAAAATCACAAAAGAAAAAAATGTTTTTAAAGTAATTTTGCTTCATAAAGTAATTGCGAATTTATTTGATCAATTCAGGAAATCTGATAAATGTTTCAAATGATTTTTTTTCAAAAGTTTCATTTTTAAAGTAATAAAAATGTTACAAAAAAAGTCCCGAGTCTCGACTCGAGAAAGTCTCGGGTTTTTTGGGTCTCGGGATGTTCCCCTCGTTAGTTCCAAAAAGAGTTATTACACTTTTCAAAGGTCGCTGGCACCCATTTGACTGTTACAGGCTACGTATTACGGATTACGAATTTTAATATACAATTTGGAACATTCATGGGCCGAACTCCACAAAATATAAAGTCTCTCTCTATCGTTTAAATTAAATTCACTCAAAAGTATGTTTATTTATTAATTTTTACTGTTAGTCGGATCACCGCTTGCTTATTTTAGTGCATTAATAGTAGGAATATTGCATTTGACAAAAATAAATTCAGCTAAATTTATAATTGATTTCGATAACGTTAATTAATTTTTTTCTATTTTCTATTTTCGTTTTTCGAAATATTAGAATTAATGCCCGGACGGGACCCCGATGAAAGATATTGTGGTCCGACCCGAAAATTCTTTTTAGCTTTTCACACTTTTTTTATCGGTTTTACAATAAATTGCAACAGATGACATAATTTTCACAGTTCTTTCATTCTTCTCTCCGTCAACGCCATCGATGCGTTTGTTTCATTTGCCGTTGTTAATTTGCCCGTTATTGACGCCAACGTTTGCTTGATTTACATTTACCCAGCCTTGGTTATTAAACCAACGCCAGTCCCCTTGTCGTTTCACGCGCTTAAACGAATTTAATTATTTTTTAATCATTTTGTAATTAAAAAAAGAGAGACTTCAGACAGTCCGTTCGCCGAGGCTTCCATTTCATTGTTCAAAGGCACAGAAGCGACAAATGACACCTGAAGGCAAAACGTCGTTTGTTAATGGCCATTAAACGTTTTATAATTACCAGAAGGAGCAGAAGCAGAACCAGCGGAAGCTTGGCAAAGTGTTGCATTTTGAGTTTTGGGGAGTTTAGGCCAATTGTTAGAGGATTGTGAGTGTCCCCCCAATTGTTTGGAGGCCCTTTTATAGGCCATTCTCAGCCACTCCGTTTTGATTATTCATTTACGCCCGCGGGGACAATGAATAAACGTGGATTTGTCAATTAAAAGTCAAAAATTGGCCACAAAACGGACTCAGCAAAGGCCATCGTCAAAGCATTTGTGAAGTCGACGAACGATCACTTAATTTAAGCAAATAATGATCAAAAATTGATCATTGGAAAAAAGATTCCAAATGCCAAACAATGAAAGTAAATTAACGTATTTGGTATCAGAATTTTATTGAAAATCATTTTCCTCTTTAATAAAATGACTAATTGATTTTTAACCATAAAACACTATTTTTAAAATTTGATCTTTATTCTTCTAGCTAATATATTCATTAGCAAGCAATAATAATATGCCCAAAATATTTGTTAATAATTGAAAGTGCTAAAAGTTTAAAAATTCAGCCTCCAATTATAATCTTTGATAAATAAAATTGTTTGTTTAAAATCGCGGTCCCGGACCGGCACTTTTTGGCCCGGGATTTTTTAAGGGGTCCCGCCCCAACATGCCACTCGGGTCTCGCCCCAGTCCCAACGTTTTTTGCCGATCCCATTAATAGTAATTCAGGGTGATTTTGGATTTACTTTTTACCTGCTATTTTCAATTATTTGGTGTGGGGGGGGGGGGGTAGGAACGCGTAATACATTTCAATTTTTAGCAATATTTCATAGTT
This sequence comes from Globodera pallida, assembly GCA_020449905.1. Classification (NCBI taxonomy): domain Eukaryota; kingdom Metazoa; phylum Nematoda; class Chromadorea; order Rhabditida; family Heteroderidae; genus Globodera; species Globodera pallida. The sequence continues at coordinate 2,415,839 of JAIXHY010000016.1, forward strand.
TTGAAGAATTCCATAAATGCAAAAAATGCATTAAACCTAACAATAAATAACCATGTGTTCGACTTTTTGCATTCACCGAAAACTACAACAAAATGCAACAACCCGGCCATTCACGAACTCTCAGCCCAATTTTTTTTTTCGTAAATCAATCATTTTTTGATGTTGAAAAATTCGAAGTCTCTCCATTTGAGATATGCCACCTTGTCACATTTCTTGCCCTTTGCTGAGTCCGTTTTGTGGCCAGTTTTCGGTCTTTCAACAAATCCACGTTTATTCATTGCCCCCGCGGGCGTAAATGAATAATCAAAACGGAGTGGCTGAGAATGGCCAATAAAAGGGCCTCAAACAATTGGGGGACTCACATTCCGGCTTAACTATTTTCTATCGACACTCCCTAGCTGAACATGCAGCACTTTGCCAAGCTTTCGCTGATTCTGCTTCTGGTCAGAGGTTTACTTAATTAAAATATACTTAAAACTTTTAAAAATTGAGTGTTTAGAAATTTATCATTAACAAAACATTCAACATCCCCCGCAGGTGTCCTTTGTTTGTTCTTTACCGCTGAAGAATGAACTCGACACAGCGGCTAACACATTGGCACAAGTCCTGCTTTTTGATTGATGCCTTTTTTCAATGTTTAATATGCGTTTTTAGCGCGCAAAACGACAAGGCTTTGCAGCTATTGGCCAAAACCCTACGCCCTGGGTTTTTTCGAGTGTATTCAATTCGGGCATTTAATTGATTAATCATTTTTTGTGCCATTTTAAGCAATGCCAATGGGTTGATAGTCAATGGCTATGTGCCGATAGTGCCAGCACTGGTGTCAATACCGGAGTAGTTTTTAACGGGAAATGAACGCGCCGCCGGTGACGTTGACGGACGGACGAAAGAAAGAAAGAACGGAATAATTTCGACAAAAAAAACATTTTTTATATGCGAAAATGTAAAGATTTTATATTAAATTGAAAAGTACAGTGACCGCTAATTAATAGGTATGTTTATAGGATCGAAATATCTCAAAATAAGCACCTAAATAGATGAGAAAAGCTGCCAAATATCGGGTTTATAAGTAAAAATAGGTGTGAAAAATAGTCGAAATAAAAATTAAAATGCCCAAAATTGTTAAATAATTCACACATTTTTGAAATATAAAAAATCCAAAAAATTTTAATTTTTTTCTAGTCTCAAAACGATTGGTGTCGGTTGGGCGCTCACGTTTGGGCGGCCATTATATTGGAAGATAGTCACAATTTTAAAATGATGCAACATTTTTTATGTATGTATTAATTTATACTGAATTTATCAGATAACTGGGAGGTATCTTCTCTCAGACTCCAAATAACCCAAATCATATAGCAGTCGGTGTATTTTTTCATAATGGTTAACTGTAGTGTTCGGCAAATAAGGTTTTTCGGTAAACGGTAATTCGGTAAATTACCGTTACCGAAAAATACCGTCTTTCTCGGTCGCTATACCGAATTGGTAATACCGAAAAAATTACCGCGGTAATACCGTACCGTGCCGAACACTAGTTAACTGTGTCCGCTCGTTATATGATTAGGGTGATTTGGAGCCTGATAGTGAGGAATATAATACCTATTACCGATAACTGATATAATACAGGGTTCCGATATGTACTTGGATGCCAAGTACAGTACTTGGAAACGGACCCTCGTACTTACAAATTTAAAACCGACTTATTTTGTACTTGGGAATTGTCTTTACCAGATCGGACTCTGATATAATATATTCATGAAAAAATTTCTTCTTCACTTCAACGGCCTGCGGCCATTAGGGATGATGCTCAAACCCAAGATTTCCCGAGACTTGAGAAGATTTGACTTTAAGTTCGAGACTACGACCCCAAGGGTCTCGAGCAGCCATACTTAGCATTAGCTTGACGAGCAAAATGCTTTCTAATTTCGAATTCAATGAAAATGTTAATCCGTACATTCCCGAATTATCCAACAGCCATTTTTTGAGCGCCCAAATGAACGACTCCCTCTCAAAGGGGTACCGTGTCAAGGATGGGCAAAATCGGAAAATAAATCCAGAAATTTCCGAAACCCCAAAAATCCGAAACGATTTAAAATGCGAAAACCCAAAAAACCGAAATTTTTTGCAAGGAAATTTTTGCATTTCTGATAAAAACAAAGGTTTTTCTATCTTATTTGTGCATCACTCCGATATGCATAAATTATTACTAGGGTTGGTCCTTGACCCCGAAAAATTTGGTCTCCCCCGACGACGACATTGTTTAACCCCGGCCAACCCCGACCCCGACTTTCCCGTCCCGAGGGGTCGGGAACCAACCCTAATTTATTACCATCAACGGGGAAAAAATTTTAGAACCTACGAAATTTGTTTAAAAAATTGGTCCAAAAATTACGAATTTGAAAATCAAAAGGGTCCCCCTATTGTTTGCCAAAAACCGGTCTTTCGGTTTTTGGTTAACCGGGTCTCGACCAAATCATTTTTAATAGAAAAATAAGAATTCCCGAAAAAAGTGCTCCTTATTCGTACAATTTGAAGTTTTTGGTTGCAAATCTCTTAACAAATAAGAGTCAAATATTCAAAATTTTCTCGGCGGCGCCTATCGGCACCGCCGACACCCCAAATTCCTTAAGAAAACTGCCATAAAAATGCCATATTTTCTGGCATCCCGGGTCCACTAAAAATATGCAAAATGCATATAATCGCAGCCTTAATAATATGTGTGAGCAATGATCGTTCACTCCCCATTCATTTGTTTGCCTAATACTAACTTTTGCCCATCCCCAAATTAACAATTGTTCCGGGGGCGGTCTCTCCCTCCCTTTGGGCTGTTACCGAACATCTCCCTCCGCTTATCCCCCCCCCCCCCCCAATCACTCTTGATCGGATCCCGATCACCAACTCTTCCCCCCCCCCCCACCACTTCCCTATCCCGAATCGGGGGAGCTTTTCCCCATATCATGTAAACCCTCCCCCCCCCCCCCCCGAATACGGAAGTGCCCCTTTTTAATCAAATGCATTTTGACATTTTTGAAAAATATTTTTGCTAATTCTTAAAATGGTATTTGCCCAATGGCAAATTTTGTTGATCATTCATTTCCTTCCATTAAGTGATCGTTCGTCGACTTCACAATGCTCTTTGTCTCAGATGGCCTTTGCTGAGTCCGTTTTGTGGCCAATTTTCGGTCTTTCAACAAATCCACGTTTATTCATTCCCCCCCCCGCGGGCGTAAATGAATAATCAAAACGGATTGGCTGAGAATGGCCAATAAAAGGGCCTCCAAACAATTGGGGGACACTCACAATCCTCTAACAATTGGCCTAAACTCCCCAAAAACTCAAAATGCAACACTTTGCCAAGCTTCCGCTGGTTCTGCTTCTGCTCCTTCTGGTACAATTATTTGCATTAACAAATGACGTTTTGCCTTCAGGTGTCATTTGTCGCTTCTGTGCCTCTGAACAATGAAATTGAAGCCTCGGCGAACGGACTGTCTGAAGTCTCTTTTTTTTAATTACAAAATTATTAATGTAAAATAATTAAATTCGTTTAAGCGCGTGAAACGACAAGCACCCATATGGCGTTGGTTCCCTAATCGCGGCTGGATAAATATTAATCAAGCAAACGTTGGCACCAATTTCGGGCAAATCAACAACGGCAAATGAACGGATTGAGGGAGGGCGAAGATGAATGAACGAACGCATCGATGGCGTTGTCGGAGTGAAGAAAGAAAGGACATACATTTTATATAAGCGAATGATTTGTTACAATTAAACGGATATAATAAAGCAAATGTTTTGTGGTATTACTATGGCTAACCGAGACATTACTCCGAACCTCGAGACCAAACCCCTTTGAGAATTTAGGTTTACATGCTCAAATTAAAAAATAATCGAAGAGATGCCTTTCAATTTGCCTTTCGTCAAAGTTTCTGAGACCCTTTCTTTAAAGATGGCACGTAATTGCTACAAATTTTCTTTTAAAAAAGTAATGAATTAAGATTTTAAACTTAAAAAAATATTTTTAATTTGATTTACACTTTTTGATCGAAAAGGTCATAAAATGGGTGAACTATAGTGAACGCCCCACTCCAAAACGCCAAATTATAAGCGTTTTGTCTTGAGGAGCTGTGCACGACAAAAGTTTAGAAAATAAGTTTGAACCGGCTTTTGAACCAACTGAAGTACCACTTTTGCACTGGGATTCAGTCGGCCAAAATCCAAATGGCCTCTGATCGACTTCTCACCCCTAGATCGATTTGTCTCGCCGAGAGCTGTCGAATGATACCGCATTTGTGGAGATTGGTGCACAGGAAGACACGGAATATAGGCCAAATTATCCATTTTGGCCATGTTTAAGTGGTTCAAAAATCCGGTTCAAACTTATTTCCTAAACTTTTGACCTATTTTTTCGTGCACAGCTCCTCAAGACAAAACGCTTGGTGTATAATTTATGCCGTTTTGGAGTGGAACGTTCATAGTTTAATAAAATATTAACTTTTGCTCATTTTATTTCTTTTAAATGGAATTAAATATTTGCAATGGTTTGAGCGGTGATGCCTCTTTTTTCGCCGGCACATTTGCGCTGCACCGGAGACATTTAAATGTGTCCGGCACAAATGTGTCAGCGCAAAAAAGGGAGCATCCATTTTCGATCACTAAAAATTAATTATGTAAATAGAGGTAATATGTGCCTAAAAAGTGTCATTTTGATTATAATGCTCGTTTGGCAAAGCTCTCTTTTATACTGTGAAAAGGTGTATCCATTTTTTGTGTTCATCTCAATTATTTAAAAAAAGATTTAGGTGGCATTCTTTTGGCACACAACGCCAGCAAGATCGACTCCATCGCACAGAATGTCGTTCCACCAGCCGCACGGATGCCACATTTGAGAGCACTCTTCTGCGTGTTCAGCGCCTGCTCGATGGAAGGGAGGGGAGGGAGAATGGCACAATTGCCGTGAATAATTAATTGTTCATGCTTTTCATCTTTCTTTTATTTTTCCGCTAAATTTTGCTATTTTTTCTACCATTTCCTGATGAACTAAAAGATAAAAAACTTGCGTGAGTTTAAATTTTGAAAGAATAAGGACTGTTTTGCATTGGAATTTTGTTTAATTTTTTCTCATTTGGCGATTACTGTAATCCAGGGTTCTTACTGTAATTCCAGTTCGGCGTTCCCGACGGTCCCTGGGCCGACCACGGGTAGTCAGCTTTTGAATCTTGGCCTCGATGTTCCGGCACATTGCCAAATGTCGCTTGGCTCCCGTCCTCCCATGTGCTAAGGGGGGGGGGGGGGGGTTTGTTTGTTTTTTAAAAGAATTGATTTTAAATGGAATTTTTTTTCAACTCTTTTTCAAAACAAAAGGTTCGTTTTTCACCTGACGTAGCCATCGCGACCGTCGCGTTTTCGATGTAATCCGATGATGAAGCTAAGGAGCTGCCATTGGGTCTTTGGGGTACAGAACAGCGGACGTTTTGCACTGTAATTATAATTATTTTCGTTCATTACTGTCGTTTGGATTTATTTCTGGAGCCGTTAGTCCGGCATTTCCTAAAATGCCATTCGATTTTGTATTACTGATTTGGCATTTTGTGCCGTTTGTCCGTTGGAGGGGAGGGGAGGGGGGGGGGGGGGGCACTTAGCGTACATCTCGTCCATCTGTTGAGCTTCCGCCAGTGGCACATTGATTCCATTGCACAGCATGTAATCCTCGTCAATCATTCGTGCCACCAAATTGTTCTCCGCTTCCGAATGAATGGAAACAATTTGCCCTCCCACCGCGCCACAAACTTTTTGTGCCTGATTTTATTTATTATATTTATTTGGCTCATTAAGCAATTAAAAAAATTTGCAAAAACATTTGGCGAGTTGTTTAAATTTTTAACAAAAAAGTCAGTCAATTCGGTTTGAAGCCGCCGACCTTAATAGAACTCATTTCGGAAGTGAAGATCTTGTAGCAGTTCTGGTTCATTTGCTCCCAACCGGGACCACAAATAGCGAACGCAAAAGCGTTTAATGAAAATGTGTAAATTAATAATGAAATCCACATTGTTTTTTCCTAAATTTAAAAAAGAATAATATAAAAAACATCTAACAAATTGAAGCAGTCCTCAGTGAGGAATAATCCAAAAGATAAAACTGATTAATGAATGAAGAAAGTCATTTCGCTTAAATTGACGAACTTTTATTGACACAATAAAATTTAAAAGATTCGCTTTATTTGTCTCGTAATAAAATTTGTTTTATTGAATAATTTTATTGAAAATGGAAAAGGGCCATAATTTATTTTCAAACACCCGAATAGTTTTAAAATTCAAAGAAAAAAACACATAATAATATTCAAATAACCAAAAGTATTGGAATTACGTTGAATCTTCTTCATTTATTTTTGTTCATAAATACGAATAAAATGTTTAAGCATTTTTTTGACTTGATTAAAATTGGCATTTGTTTATAGAGAGAATTGTAATTTCAAAAAGTGTTGAATCATTCAATTTTAAAATGGCATTTGTTTTATTAAATTACCAAAAGCGTACAATTAATCACTCAAAATGTTTAATCATTCGCAGAATATTTATTGCCTTTGTCTTAAATGTTCGTTGATAATCCAAGTCTTGACATTAATTTTGCCAGTCTTTGCTCGCCATTCCCTTTACAATATTTGGCATTTTTAATTCAATACACATTCATTTCCCCGGGGGCGGTGATCATTCAATTTGGACAAACCGCCGACGGAATGAAAAGCCTTTAAAAGGAGCACCAAATCGAGAACAAATCACTTCTTCTGTCCGTCCATTGATTTTACATCTTTATTCCATTCCATCACAAATTGAAAATGAGACTCTCCGCCACCACCAAGCTTTCAATGGCATTCCTCTTGCTGATTTTGGTCTGTTTTAGTGGAAAATTCCTATTTGAAAATTGTTATGTTTTTTTGAAATCGGCGGCATTTTGTCCCCATTTTGTTTTAGGTGTCGTTCGTCTGCTCCAACGCTCCGGCAAAAAATGGGAAGCCGAAGCCGACGCCTACGACGGAGGCGCCATCTGATGGCGGCGGAGACTCTTTTGATGACGCGGTGAGCGCAAGCTGTGAAGCTTGGCCCTTTAAAAGATAGGAATAATTATTTATTTTAAGAAACCCGTCCCGCCCAAAGGCCAAAAACCACCAAAAAAAATAGTCAACGTCAACAATCCCCAGCCGTGAGTGGAACAGAGAAGAAAGCGCGTTCTTCGATTACGGAATGAATATATGGGCGATCGGATTAGTCCATGCTAATTCTAATTGTTCGAGTTACCCAGCAAATCAAAATGATAAATCGGTGGTGAAAATTGAGATTTATATGCAATTGAAACCATTTAAAAGGTGAATGGTCTTTAGTATGTTACAATTTAACCGTTCCTTGTGCAAAATCGCGCATTTAATATGCTTTCGGGTCCTAGAAAAAATTTTGAATCGAAAGTTTATCCTACCAATGAATGCCAAATAGTTTGCTTTATCAGAGCTTCAAGTTTTTCTAGCCCCCCCCCCTTTCCTCGAAGGGGGTTTAAGAATGGTAACATATGAACACTCAAATCCTAAATGACAAAAGATTTTTTGTCTTACAAAAGAAGCTAAAAATTAAAACAAAAATTGATTTCAATAATAAAAAAATTCTCGACATAAATAAAATTTTAAAAATATTGAACAAACTGATTTCGACCCGGATACCGAATAATTTTATTTTTTATAAATTACCCAATGCCATGCAACAAAAAAATTTTGATGTAATGCTTTCGTAAAGTCGGACCATTATTCATTTTCTCTTCCATTCTCAAATCCTAAATGAAATCCCGACCCCGGTCTTACCAAAAATCCCGATCCCGGCCTTCTCTAGTTTTGAACCGCCACCCACAAAGATTACGGACCCCACCACTAACAACTATACCACCAGCTACGATGTAACGTGATCCCGACCCTATTGGTTCATTTTTCAAAAACCGGGACCGGGATCGGGATTACGACTTTTTGGGTCTGACCAGTTGAGTCTGGGCCAGTTTTTCTCTGTGGCGCCTATCGGCGCCGCCTGACAAATTTTTGTGGCTACGGTCCTGGAACCATCGAAAATCATTTCCTTTTTTGCCCAAAAATCCAATAAAAGCGGAGAACAGCAAAATGGACGAGAAAATGAATAATGGTCCGACTTTACGAAAGCATTACATCAAAATTTTTTTTGTTGCATGGCATTGGGTAATTTATAAAAAATAAAATTATTCGGTATCCGGGTCGTCTAAAATTTTATTTATGTCGAGAATTTTTTTATTATTGAAATCAATTTTTGTTTTAATTTTTAGCTTCTTTTGTAAGACAAAAAATCTTTTGTCATTTAGGATTTGAGTGTTCATATGTTACCATTCTTAAACCCCCTTCGAGGAAAGGGGGGGGGCTAGAAAAACTTGAAGCTCTGATAAAGCAAACTATTTGGCATTCATTGGTAGGATAAACTTTCGATTCAAAATTTTTTCTAGGACCCGAAAGCATATTAAATGCGCGATTTTGCACAAGGAACGGTTAAATTGTAACATACTAAAGACCATTCACCTTTTAAATGGTTTCAATTGCATATAAATCTCAATTTTCACCACCGATTTATCATTTTGATTTGCTGGGTAACTCGAACAATTAGAATTAGCATGGACTAATCCGATCGCCCATATATTCATTCCGTAATCGAAGAACGCGCTTTCTTCTCTGTTCCACTCACGGCTGGGGATTGTTGACGTTGACTATTTTTTTTGGTGGTTTTTGGCCTTTGGGCGGGACGGGTTTCTTAAAATAAATAATTATTCCTATCTTTTAAAGGGCCAAGCTTCACAGCTTGCGCTCACCGCGTCATCAAAAGAGTCTCCGCCGCCATCAGATGGCGCCTCCGTCGTAGGCGTCGGCTTCGGCTTCCCATTTTTTGCCGGAGCGTTGGAGCAGACGAACGACACCTAAAACAAAATGGGGACAAAATGCCGCCGATTTCAAAAAAACATAACAATTTTCAAATAGGAATTTTACACTAAAACAGACCAAAATCAGCAAGAGGAATGCCATTGAAAGCTTGGTGGTGGCGGAGAGTCTCATTTTCAATTTGTGATGGAATGGAATAAAGATGTAAAATCAATGGACGGACAGAAGAAGTGATTTGTTCTCGATTTGGTGCTCTTTTTAAAGGCTTTTCATTCCGTCGGCGGTTTGCCCAATTGAATGATCACCGCCCACGGGGAAATGAATGTGTATTGAATTAAAAATGCCAAATATTGTAAAGGGAATGGCGAGCAAAGACTGGCAAAATTAATGTCAAGACTTGGATTATCAACGAACATTTAAGACAAAGGCAATAAATATTCTGCGAATGATTAAACATTTTGAGTGATTAATTGTACGCTTTTGGTAATTTAATAAAACAAATGCCATTTTAAAATTGAATGATTCAACACTTTTTGAAATTACAATTCTCTCTATTTGAAAATTTTGCTTTTTTAAAATATTTTCTTTATTTAAATTAACCTTTTTAAAAAATAATAATTAACATCGAATATCGGCGCCCCCATTTTTGGAGAAACGCGGGAGGCCGGATATGTCCGGCCTTAACCCTAACTGAACACGTTGAAAATAAGGGCAAAAACGTAAAATAATGTGACATGAATATGGCCAATCAATCACTTCACTTTACGTCAGTCATTCAATGTCATCGGTGCCCTTCCATTGTCTTCACTTTCCAACGTAACAATGCCCATGCCAATGCCAATGCCAATGCCAATGCCACATCACAAAATCAATTCTTTCCACCCACCGCTACATTCTATTTATATTGTCAGGTTAACAAAGAAATATTATAATATTTCCAAAAAGCATTAAATGACATTTTTTTTGATAATATTTATTGCCTTAGGCAATAATATTCAACCGTCCCTTGGCACTCCCTCTCCACAAAAAATCATTGACCAGGGTCTGGAGCTGATTGAAAAATGTAAAGGTAAAAAGCTAGGATTGCTGGATTTGGTGGTGTTTTACACTTTTAAATTTCATATTTTTAGTGACAATGGCGGAAGGCGGTGATTGCTCTAAGCATTTTAAGTAAGCTTAAAATTTAACTAAATCCAAATAAAAATAAATTTTGAAGCGAAAAAATGGAGGAAATGCTTTTGAATGGTTGCGAATTGGCGAAAAAAAGTGAGCCCATAAAAAGTAATTTGTTGGAGGATGCAGCCAAATTAGAGATCGATCGCAATTGCGATGCTCTTCAGAAAGGTGGCGAACAACTTTTAAACAACGAAAGTCTGGTTGAGAAAGATCTTTTTTTCCAAACAAATGGTCAAAAAATGGTTGAAATTTTGAAAAACACGGAAAAAAAGAAGCTATCAATTGAAGGATTGAATGGGACTCTGGCCGTAATTTTGTCTAATCCAAAGATACATTCTTCGAAATTAGTTACATTTTTTGTTTCTCTGCGCGAACTTATACGCCTCGAAGAGGAGAAAATAAGTGACGGACAGACCAAACAAATCCTAAATGAATTTTTGGCACAAAATCCGGTGGTGATAATGCCAAGTAATGTGATGGAATTGATGATGCAATTGTGGCCTCATTATCGTCCAGAAGTGCGTCAAGGCGCTGCTCGAAATCGACGAAAACGCAGAAACAACGAAAGGGCTGTCAATGTTGGAGTGTTCGTTTTGGTGTTGTTGGTCGCGTATTTGATGGTTAGCTTTCTGCAGGGATCGTTTTCGATGGTTAAAGAGCTTCTTGAATACGGATTTGTTTCTTTTGCTTTGTCATGTTTCATTTTTGCCTTCATTCGTCAACAGCGCTTTTATCATCGCGTCGCTGCATCTCTCGAGAACCAGCTGAACAAACAAGGCATTCAGACTCGATATTGATTTGATTTGAATTGAAATTGATTTGGATTTGGTTTTTAATTGAATTTAAATTGAATTGTTGATTTGAATTTAATTCACTGTTTTTGTTCTTCCAATTTTCTTTGATATGCTTCCCTTTCTTCTGTCTGTTTTTTGGGTAAATTTGTTGTCTGTCATTTAAATGTATTTATTTTCTGAAAATCACTCGAATTTAAAAAAAGCGTCAGCAGCAGGACGGGGGGGGGGGAGAGCTCAATCGTCGTCATCAAGGAAATGCAATATTGGATATTGCTAAATAAATAAACTTTTGGATTTGAGTGTATCTTCGCAACTAACAAACAAATAAGTTATAAAAGTGCTAAATTTGCTTAATAAGTTCTGAGAATTATGTCGAGGAATCATGAACATTTTGGTACTTATTTAAGATTTTTTGTTTACATAAACCATTTTTGGAAATATTTCCGCAGCTGAGCTTATCAAAACCAGAAGCATATTCTCCCATTTATGGGCATGCTTTTCATTCATTCAATATATTTTAAGTCAACAAAATTACCCCCACCATTTTAAAACAATTTTTACCAATTTTGAGAATTTATTCAAATCCAAGCGCCCAAATTCTCACGATGGGAAAGAGTGCCGGCATATTAATTTTAGTGATGCTTTTTGTCATCCAAATTTTTCGCTCAATTTCGCAAGATTCGTTTACCGTCGACATTCAGGTTTAATTTTTTGCGCTTTATTTTTACTTTCTGTGAATTTACAATTTTTGTCTGCTCTATAAATTTGCACTTTTTTGGTTGCGCGATGATTTGAACAAATGGTAAATATGGATCATACGGGCCAGAGGCAAAACGGAACAAATTATATATCATTCGACTCCTCTCGGTCTGCAATGTAAGAATCCGAAAAAAAAAATTTTGGGCAACCATTCCCTGAAGAGTTACAGACCCGGGACTGAAGTGTCTTTTGACTGGGGACTCAGTTGTCCACTGATTAAAAAATGGGAAAAATCACTCATATTGGCTTTCAAAATTAGGAATTAGTTGATAGAAAATCAAAATTGAGAATTTAAAACAGTTTTTGAACCGGTTTAAAATTTTTAAAATTAAAGAAAAAACGACTTTTGAGTAACAAAAGCGGATTAATGAAAGGCCGTGTAACGGCCCGCCAACAGCGAGCATGCGGAGACGGAGCAAGTAGTGGGGCGAGACGGAGGGCGGAGGAAGAAGTCTGACGAGCGCCACTGGGGGGCGAGCGCGCGGGGACCCGCGAAGCGGGCGCGCGCGAGACCCCCAGCCGGGTCACGCGCGGACTTCTTCCGGAGCCCGGAGTCTCGCCCCACCTACTGGCCGCCGTAGTCGAGTGTGCGGTACTTTGGCTGCTATTTTCCACCTTACTGTCTAACTTTTCACCTATCGGCCTCTGGTTTACTTAAAAGTCGTTTTTTCTTTAAATTTCAGAAATTTAAACCGGTTCAAAAACGGGTTTAAATTCTCAATTTTGATTTTCTATCGACAGACAGTAATTTTTAAAGCCTATATGAGTGATTTTTACTGTCTAACTTTTCCCCTATCGACCTTTGGTTTACTTAAGTCGTTTTTTGCTTAATTTTCAAAAATTTCAACCGGTTCAAAAACCTCTTTAAATGCTCAATTTTGATTTTCTATCGACAGACAGTAATTTTTAAAGCCTATATGAGTGATTTTACTCATTTTTTAATCAGTGGACAACTGGGTCCCCAGTCAAAAGACACTTCAGTCCCGAGTCTGTAACTCTTCAGGGAATGGTTGCCCAAAATTTTTTTTTTCGGATTCTTATATTACAGACCGAGCGGAGTCGATTGATATATAATTTGTTCGATTTTGAGTCTGGCCCGTATGATCCATATTTTCCGAACAAATTTATTTAAAGTTATATATAAGTTTAAATAATTTTAATAAAACGTATTTTTAACTTATAATTAACTTTGTGACATTCAGCAAATTGAGCAACAACTTCAAGAGTTACAACAACGGGCGGATGAACTTAGGCAACAAATCCAACAGGACACCGACCCGACCATTAGGGAAGACGACATAAAGACTTTGGAGGATTTGGAGAAAGCCATTCAAAGCATTCAGTCCCAATTGCAATCCTTCCAATCGGCTGAACAAAATGCGATGAATGCATTTGAATAGGAATTGTTGGTGAATTGGACGGAACTTGTCGCCTGGGGGGATGTTATTCTTAAACAATTATCAAAAGAAAGTACGAGTGATCTTTTAGTCATTTATTTGGTTTAAATTTGTTGAATTTATGCAAAAAAAAAAAAAAAGGTTCAATATATTTATTAATCTTTTTAGTAGGGTTAGACAAGACCGGGGCTTAAACCGGGATTTTGTGACCCGGTTTATGATTTCGTACTTTTTAAATCCCGATTTCTTTTGAGTGGAAATTTAAAGAATTTGATTAAAATTTACAAACCTAATGTAAAGTCTTTTGATGAAAGAAGCCCCAAAACAGTATTAAATTCGAAAAATTCTTGAATTAGAGCGACTTTTTTGTCAATATATAAATAAATCAATATTTTGGCGTTTTCGAGAATAAATCGCTATTTTTTATTAATAAACCGATATTTTTAGGCATGTTCTTGAGACAAATGCAATATTTTAGACATTTTTCCAATAAATTCTAGAAGAACAATATTTTAGGCACTTTTCCCAAAATTGCTTTTAAAAAATCCAATATAAAGTGGAGTCAAATGATACACCAGGTTTTAGATTTTTTTCAAAATTACAAAATTTATTATAAGAAATTTTCTCTTCCGCTAAGTAATTAATCCCTATTAAATAGCTATACTAAATTGGAATGTAATTTTTTAATTTTACATTATATTTAAGAATAGGGTTGAACCCCGACCCCGACCCTCGACATGGCCAACCCCGGCCTCCCCGGATTAAACTTCAGCAAATAATTACTTTTTATGGCGAATTAAAATCCTTCAAATATTTATTCAATTAAATTTTGAATTTAATGCATTTAATCTTCCTTTTTTATTGCCGATTAAACATTTTTATTTTCCACCGCCTGTATTTTTGCCCGTTTGGCGGTTTGGATTGCCCATGTTGATTGTTTTTGGTGGTGGTTTGGATTTGCCTTGGCTGGGCGGGGCGGGCTCCTTAAAAATGATTCTTTTTATTATCTTTTGACAGACTCTCCCCGCTCACCGGGTCAAAAGCTTCTCCGTCTACGTCATCAGCAGCTGGCGGGCGGGGCGTCGGCGCCGGCTTCCCTTTCGATTTCTTGACCGAAGAGTTGGAGCAGACAAACGACACCTGAAACAAAATTGAAGACAATTCCAATTTCAAATAAAACATAACAATTTTAGAGAGTATTCAAAAGCGAAAATAGAAAATTCTTTGTCCGAATTTGAAAACCAAAAATCAGTACGGAAATCAAAATAGGAATTTTCCACTAAAACAGACCAGAATCAGCAAAAGGAGTGCCATTGAAAGCTTGGTGGTGGCGGAGAGTCTCATTTTCAATTTGTGATGGAATGGAATAAAGTGTAAAGTCAATGGACGGACAGAAGAAGTGATTTGTTCTCGATTGGTGCTCCTTTTAATGGCTTTTCATTCCGTCGGCGGTTTGCCCAAATTGAATGATCACCGCCCCCGGGGAAATGAATGAATGTGTATTGAATTAAAAATGCCAAAATTGTAAAGGGAATGGCGAGCAAAGACTGGCAAAGGCAACATTCTGCGAATGATTAAACATTTTGAGTGATTATTGTACGCGTTTTGTAATTTAATAAAACATTCCATTTTAAAACGGAATGATTCAACACTTCTTCTATAAACAAATGTCAATTACATTCTGAAGCATTTATTGTAAATTTTGAGTTGAATGTAAGCATTTAAAAAATTTGCACACTTTCATATTTATTTATTCAACAATTAAAAATTAAAGACAAAAAGACGGACAACAAAACTTATATGTAAATGAATATATCCAAATCAATTCTCCATAATTTGCATCAAAAACCATTTTTTCTGAACTGTCGAATGGACATCGGCACGCAATTTTTGAAATTCGCTAATTTTGTCGTTTTCTTCAGCCAACGAATGATTAAACTTCAGCAAATAATTACTTTTTATGGCGGAATCAAAATCCTTTAAATATTCATTTAATTTTTCATTATTATGCATTGGCGGTGATTCAATTCCAACAAGCCAAAGTTTGCAGAAATTAATGCTAAATTGGATATTTACAATATAAAAAGAATTTTTTAATAAATTTTGACCTGAATTTCTCTTGGACTAATTCTTTCGCAATTTTACAAGTTTCTGCATAGTTTTCCGTGTTTAAAACCGCAATTTCTTTCGAGTTTTTTATGTCAATTTTCTCCATCAAAGCTGTAAATTCTGATCGAATTTGGTCTTCAACAAAATTGCAAAATTTATCGTAAGAATTTTTCTCTTCCGCTACGCAATTAAACACAATTAAATTCTTATACTGAAAATTGGACTGTTATTTTAATGGTTATATTTTATATTTTAAAAAGTATTGTTTTAAATGTCTTATAAATGTTTACTTTTTCTACAAAATTCACGGCATTTTTCTGCGGCAAAACAATGTTAAATGGCCGTTCTTTTGAGTTAGCTGACAAATTTTCTTCAAAATTTTGTATATTTTTGCCCATAATTTGTTGGGATCCCTCGGCATTTCCGCTCAAAACATCGTCCAATTTGTTCACATTTCCTATCGAATTTTGTATGTTTTTGTCACTTTCCGACGGAGTTTCCTCAAAAGTTTTTTGCAAAGCATTTTTAATTCCAATTTGATTTTCCATCAAATTTTTCGTTGTGTCTTCCTTTTTGTCCATTTTTTGCTTTCTTTTTTGTATTTTCCGTTTTTTATTCCTTTTGCCCTTTTCGTTTAATTCTTTTTCTTCCTCATTTTGTACTTTCATTTTTTTGACATTTTCAGCCTCCTCTTCACTTTCATTGCCCATAAAATCGCTTTCATTGTAAGTGATTTCGTGGAGTTCAAATAATTTTTTTATGTTTTCCATTTTTAAAAATTGCAAAAGATTTTTTCGACGATATTTCTCCTCATCTACATATAATTTGTTGAAATTATTAAATTAAATTTTAATATCATAAAAATGAAATCTATCTTTGAATTATTAATCAAAAAACCCAAATAACCAAAAAGAAACATTTTTATCATTTTGTTTTTTTAGTAATAAATAATATAAAATTTAAATGCGAATATACTATTAAATAAATAAATATAAAAATATTTTTTGCAATTACAGAACCCAATGAAAGAACGTACGGTTTTCGTTGTTCTTTCCAACAGTTTTACTTGCAGAAACCGGCAAAACAAATGCGCCAATTTGAATAAAATATGGGAAGTCTGTAAATAAAGTGTAGAAAGAAATCTTATACAAAAATATAAACGTTGACAAATTTTTTCAAACTTTCATTTAACAACTTTAAAATTTGATTTTTCTTATTTTCGATAAGATTTTTACCAAGAAATATTTCTCTGAAGTCTTTGCCTATTTCTTTATCATCCATATATTTTTGCAGCACATCAAAATGAATTTGTTGAGTTATTTCCAACGGGGCCGCAGTTTTTTTGTCATCTTCATTAAGCCAGCCCATGTCGGAAATGCAAAACACGGAGTGTTCGTTAGCCTTCCAATTTTTGAGCACATCCGTAAATCGCTTCTTTCTTTCATTTTGTATAAAATTGTTAAATTCTAATAAAAAAATGGTTTTGAACATTTTTTTAACTAAAAAAAAAAAATTCCTTTTTGCCATTACCATAAAGAAAATTGTTGAGGAAGATACTCAATCGTTTGTAGTTGAAGTCGAAGTTGGGGTTCATATAAATTGTAGGTTCGCATATGTCGTAGATGATCCGGAAGGACAGCCAAACGTAGTTGACCAGCTTGGAAAATGGGGATGCAGTTGGAGTTGGAGATGAAGCGGATGGGACGGAAGCGGATGGGACGGAAGCGGATGGGACGGAATCGGATGGGACGGAAGCGGATGGGACGGAAGTGGATGGGACGGAAACGGACGACGGCGATGGCGGAGGCTTTCGTTGCGAGAATTGTTCCGTCAAATGATTCATCCAAACAAAAACATCAGCGGCCAATCGTCCGCTCAGCCGTTCAGTGTCCGATGAACTTTTGGCCATTGCACGGCGGTAATTGTTCAGAAGACGCATTTTGTCAAGGAAAAATAAAAAAAAAATGGAAATTTTTAATTTAAAACAAAAATCTTTTCTGCGGAACATTTAATTCATTCTCTCCAAAAATTGTGTTTTTTATTTAATACAAATTCAAAAGCATTTGTTTAAGTTTAATTATTTACAAAATATATTTTCGCTTACAGTTTTTATTTAGCAGTTTTTCGCGTATTTCTTCTTTATCCCAAAATTCCGTCAACAATTCTTTTTGGTCAATCAAATTTTGCAGTTTTAAAAAAGTGCCCGATTTTTCACGTAATAATTTGATGAGTTCATCGTTTTTTCCGTTTGTCTTTAAATATTTTTTGAAAAATTCTAAACGATCGTTTGCCAAAAATTGTTGTTGGCACGTAAATATCGCATTGGCATCACTAGTAAAACAAGCATCCGGCATAAACCAATTGGTTTTGTGCTGATTTTTAACTTTGTCATTTAAATAAGTGGCATAAAATATAATTGGACAAAGCGCCCGATCGATTGGCCATTCTTTGGACGGACAGAAAGTGTCCGAAATGAGAACGATGGCATAAGCTTGTGCTTTGGCATTTTGCATTTCGTCCACAAATTTTGAATTTATTAATTTTTCGCTTTCATTTGCCTTTTGAATTAAAATTTTTATTGCCAGCCGCGATTCCGCCTCACGCGCCATTTTTGCGTCGTCCGAACCCAAAATCACTTTGTACAGCTCAATTTCTTCTTCCTCTCCGAGCGTCGCTAAAAGTGAAAAAAGAAAATGGAAAAATTACGTAATAAAATTAAAAAAACATTGGCACGTTTTAACTGCAAAATTATTTTATTTTGTAGTTGAATTTAATGTTATTTTTGTTAGTTAATTTTATTTTGTAGTTGAATTTAATGTTATTTTTGTTAGCTTTTTGATGCATTTCGCTTTTTGAATAACATTTTGTGCTAACGCACATATTTAGGGGCATAGATACCTTCACAAAGGCTAATATTTATAGATGCTTAAAGCCGGGAGTGAAAGTTTTGTTTGAATTTTAAATGGAATTTAATCCAAATAAATTAAAAATAAATTACCGAAATCGCGAAATTTCGGAAAGGACAAAATGTTAGCGGCGAGATTTTTGTAGAAATTAGGAAATCTGTTGTTCAAATCATTTATAAACGTTGCGTGATGTGCTTCACACTCGGACTCTGTCCATTCTTGCATCGATTTTTCGTGGTCCAGATTATTCTCGCAATCCGGTTTGGACCATCTCAGATCGGATTCCGAAGGTTCGGGGATTTGATCCTAAGAAAATAGTCACCTTTCTTTAAAAACTTGACTTTTAATATTAATGGGCCTTTGAATAAAAGACAATTTAAATTGTATAAATTAATTAAAATGCAAAATATGGCCAGGCAAACCTTTGAAATAAAGCCTCTGTGGAGAATATATTTTCTCCATTCGGCGTTCTTCAACAATGTCCCATTTTTTTCTAACCAGCCTAAAACACTTTCAAAATAACATTTTTGCCTCAATTTTTGCTCCAATTTTTCGTTCAAATTGTCATTTTCTACGAGCAATTCCAAATTTGCCACATCGACCGCCGCTTGGATGACAATTCGACTAAACTTTTTATTATTTTTGCTTTTCGAGTTTCTTCCAAAAGCGAGCAATTCTTTGAGAAGAAATCTTAATTTTAATATTAAAGTGTCGACGTTGAACATTTGTTTCTCGGAATCCGTCAATGGATCGGCCGTCTGAAGCAGCGCCTCGTACTTCTTGAGCAGCTTGTACCATTTTTTATCCACTAAAAATGAAATTAAATAAGTTTAATTTTATCCAAATAATAGACAAAATTTCGTTTGTAACATTTAATTAAGAAAAATTGTCATTTAATTGCGTCCAATTTGTTCAACCTTTTGTGTTTAGCACACCACGACAGTGCTTGAAAAGATTAGAAAATATTGTGGAGTTATTATGTAATTGTCCGTCAAATCTTTCAGCGTCAATGTAAATTTCTTAAAAATAAACAATTTTTTTTAAATCAAAAAACTATTATTTATTTTTTTTGAAAGAATCAAATCAATTTTTTAAAAAGGGATAGAATTGAGGGGAAATGTTTTGTAGACTTTAAATGAGTAAATTATTATGAGTGTATTTATTTGTTAAGAAATTTGAATTAATTTTGATTATATCAATCGAATGCCCCTTTATTAATTTATTAATAAATTAAAATATTATTTTTATAAACCTTCCAGTTTTTGTTTAAATTCATCGTTGCAAAATAATGCGCTCAAACTTTTTTCATGCATTGAAAAAGTGCTGTACAAAATGTCCATTTCGGCGTTCTTCGACAAAACTTCAAAACCAGAAACGAACGTTTTTTCGTTGGGATTTCGAAGTTCATAAATTTTCTTCAAAAATTCCACGCGAGTTTCTTCCATTTTGTCCAAATTCGGAAATTCATTGATCGAATCCATGCAAATTTCCATTTTGGCCAAATTTTGTTCCATTATATTCTGTTGTGGTTCTGACAAACTTTTTAAATGCCATTTATACCTTTAAATTAATGCAAATATACAAAAATAAATAAATTAACATTAACCAACCATTGATAGTTGGCAAGAATATCGAGCAAAAATTGTGCCTTTTTCCACATTTTTACATCAGAATTTACATCAAAAAATATAATGTAATTAACTGTTTGAAGTTTGGCTATATCGCCGTCTTCCAATTCTAAATAATTTAAATAATAATTATGGTTTTTATTCGTTATTATTACTTACTTATTCTGAGTATTTCTTTCATTTCTGAATACTCTTCCATCAATTTGTTCATTGATTTCGGGAACAGTGTCGGGAACAGAAATTGTTTGAGTCTGAACAATGCGCCTTTCCCCTCAAATAGTGAATTTTTCAAATATTTTTTAAGCCAATCTTCATATAATCTGATCACATTTTGCACATGATCATCGATTAATTCAATTCGCACTCTTTGAAAAGTCGGTAGAAATTCGTGCCAATTTTCCGGATTTTCATTTAACAAAATTTTTTCGTTTGTCTCCAAAATTGGCATTTTGTTGAACAAAAGGGCCAATTTTTGCCAAAATTCAAAAATTGCCAACAATGAACCTTCATATGTTTGATAGTCGACCTTCCATAAATCACCAAAAATTTTTAAATTATTTTTATTCCACTTTTCTTCTATTTGCGACAACATATTTTCCATTTTTTCATTGTTTTCGTTCACATATTTTTGTTTCAATAAATAAACTTTATTGAAAACTGTCAAAATTCGACCGAAATAAATGCGAATGGATATACTAAATTCGGCAATATTCGCATTTGTTGTGTCTTTTGATAAAAGAAGTAAATAATCAGCGGCTAATTTTGCTTTTGTTGTCAAATCTTAAAAGTCTTATTAATTAAAATATTATTAAATATTAAAATGTTTTTTAATTTTCAATAAAAATTTCTTTACCAAGCGCCATTAAAAATGGTTGTCGAACCTCCAATTCGGCCAACAAATTCGACCCCATCAGCCGTTCGGCTTTGCTTTTAAATTCAACAATGCCTTTGGCATCATTTTGAATACGCATTTTGCGTAATTGATACCCAACATTTGATTCAAAGTCCAGTTTTTT
The DNA here is from genome assembly GCA_020449905.1 of Globodera pallida. NCBI lineage: Eukaryota > Metazoa > Nematoda > Chromadorea > Rhabditida > Heteroderidae > Globodera > Globodera pallida. The sequence continues at coordinate 2,436,550 of JAIXHY010000016.1, forward strand.
GGTTGAAAAAACGTCAACAAACTCGCGATACCTGTGATTAAATTTTATAAGTAGATAATTAGTTGTATTTGGAAGATTATTTAGGTTAACTGCTAATTTTCTAGAGTTTTGAGATGTTTCCTGGGGTTCTACAAGCCCGATTAACCAAACCGGAACCCAGCGCTAATGATCGATGTTTGGATAATGAAAAATAAACATTTCTTCAGTGATTCATTTTTAATAAATTTCTGGAAAGAATTGGCCTTACCCGATTAAAATATTGTCTTTTATAAATTAGTGCCATAGAAAAATCCACTAAATTCCCCGACGTTAAAAATCAAGACCCCCCCCCCGCAATATGTCCACGACAAAATCGGGAGTAACCTCCACAACAAGGACAAGCCGAAAAAAGGTTCCAAAACCTTTAAACCTCTGAGGTTTAAGACCCAAGACCGCCCAATGGCCCACGATGAGATGGGAAAGTGTCCGCTAGCCAAAGACAAAATTATGCGACAAACAAAGTGTCCAAATTACCAACAAAAAAACCCCTAATTGGCAATCATTAACTAAATAATATAATTCATAATATTCTTACCAAACCCATTCAATATTTTCCTCAACACTTTCATTTCTTTGTGCCACCGCCAACAAATGCATTAAAGCCTGGTAATTTGTCAACATTTTCGTATCCTGCAAATAAATTTGTATTCCGACCATTTCGGCATCTTTTTCCTCGGCATTTTCGCTTTCGTTCTTCGCCAAAATGTCCTCAATTTGCTCACAATCAATCAAATTCGGCTCCGCTTTTTCTTTGTTATTAGTGATTCCCGCCATTTCTCTGTCCATTAATTGTTGTTCGGCTAAAATGAATAGAAAATGAGCATAATAATTACACATAAATCACTTTTTTTAACAAATACCGAGAAACTCTTGCAAATTTCGCCAAAATTTCCATAATTTGCATTTGTTGCCCTCCGAAGTCCGTTCTTCCATTTTAACACTTTCCACCAAATCATCAAATTGCCCTCGCTTTTCCTCAATTAATTTTTCTTGAACATTTGTTAATTTCGCGTCTTTCATAGAAACAAATATTTTTTCCGAAGCATTATAAAAAAAAGCCAATTCCAATTTTAACAATTCCTTTTTTGTTAAATTTTCGTCATTTATATAGCCTTTGGCGTTATGTTCAATTGGCAAATTCAAAAGTTTGGAATAAAGTTGGTCAATTTCTCCGTTGGGCCAATCTATATTAGATAAGTATTCTAATTTTGGTTAAATAACTGCAAATGTGTAAACTCACTCAGATCAACCGCCGTTGCTGTATAAATTGAAAATAAAAAAAGAAATAATTCGAGAAGCATTTAAATTCGCTAACAATGAATAAATAATTGAAGAAAAAAGAAATTTAATTGCTTATTAAATAGACAAAAATGCTAATATTAAAAACATAGATTATTAATTAATATTCCGGAAATTGAGCTGGATGTTTGACAAGAAGTCAAAAGAAATGCACGTGAGTCGGATAAAAATGAATGATTTTTGCTTCCGGTTAGAAAATTTGATTAAATAACATTTAGAAAGAAAATTTATTATATTATATTTTATTACAATTTTATAAACTAATTGGAAAATAATATTGTTAAAAATTGCGGTGAATCAGGGATGTAACCAGATTCCGGACATTTTTGGATCCGTAATTCTGGACTTTTTTTGGCATCCGGTTACCCTGGTACGGGTACCGGTCCGAATCCCCCAAGATGGCCGATGCAGTCCCGTATTGAACCAGAAAAACCAAGACCAAGACCAAGATGTTCAACCGGGAAAGAATCTTCCCAATGATTTCCAAACATTAACACATGAAAATTGAAGAAATGATTCTTTTTATTTCATTTTTTTTGTTGTTAATTATTCTGTTTGGTTTAAAAGCAGAGTTGCCATTTGTCCTTATTTATAAGATTTGTCTTTTTTCAGGTCTTATTTTGTCCCTATTTTCCGAAGTTCAAAAATTTCCATAATTTATTTATATTAAAAATGAGAAAATTTCAAAGTGAATTCACTAATTAATATTTAACAAATTCCACCAAAATTTCATAATTTTTCCCGGAGGCGCCGTCGCACCGCCGACCCCCCCCCCCCCCCCCCCCCCCCCCCCCCTCCCCCTCCCCCTCCCCCTCCCCCTCCCCTACAATTTTCAATAAAAAACGCGTATTTTTGCAAAAATTTCTTCTAAATAAACTTTACGTTCAACGCTCGCGGGTGGTGGAGGAACTTATAAAAAAATAAATCGATTTTATGGGCTGTGTTTTTTTCGAAAATAATCTTGAAAGTCGGGGGTCCCGGTTTTTAAATTTTTATCGAGGAAAGGGCGGTGGTCTTGCGAACTTTTTGGGCGGTTGAAGCAAAAAATGACAACTTTCAAAATTTTTTAAAGTGAATATTAGACCGGACTTGAGCTTCGAGCGAGATCTCGAGTCGAGATTCTCAAAAAATCTCGTCAAAATTTTTCCAGAACGAAAAAGCACTAAATCTCGGAATTCGAGCGAGATCTCGGGTCGAGATTTTCGAGATCTCGTATCAAAAAACGGCTTTTGAGTTTTTTAGGCCTACCTTTCTTGAGAGCTATCTAAGGCACAGAGGCTAACACTTATGATTTAAATGACTCGCTCTTGTTTTTATAAAACTCTGATGATATTTTTTATTTTTTCTTATTTATTATTTTCAGCCTTTTTGTAACATTTAAAAAAATTTAACTGACTAACATTTCTATTTGTTTTACTTTGACTTTTAAAACGGATTTTTAGAAGATGGAGTTGGGTTTGAAAACACGGCTTCTCCAAAAGATTTGCGTTTTCCGCACTGTCTCCTATAACTGAACGAATGAATGTTTTTCCAAAAGCCGCAAAGGGAGCCGTCAACGCACATTTAACTTCTAAAAAAAGTAATTAACGGGTATTTTTGTTATAAAAGTTTCTCCATGTGCGCCAGTGTGGTCGAGAATACATGAGAATTATTTATGTAATTCTTTACCTTTTATGTCCTATAGTTAGCAAATTTATTTTTTGGTTGATTTTATTTTAACATGTTTTTAAAGTAGACCAACCCACATTCGCAACTGCTTGGCTTACATACCGGCTTTTTGTTAATTAAAATTAGGTCATGGGTTTCAAGGACGACTACATTTATTAGTTTATTTTTTTATAACTTTATTAAGTCTTCTTACAAATTAGGCTAGCATTTATTTAAGTTTAATTTTCGGTTAATAAAACAAAGAACTTTTATCTTTTATTATGTTTTTAATCCAGTGATTTGTCCATTAATGTATTTGAAAGAGTGAGCCCAGTCTCGTGGAATGCATAATATTTAAATATTGCTTGTTAATATAAAAAGTAATTAAAACCCCTTTCATTAATTAATTTTGATTAACTTTACGATTTACAAATTTTTTAAATTGGATAAACGAAGTTTTAACTATTTCATAGATTAAAAATTTTTGTCAGCGCTTACGCAAATATTGACGTAAAAGTATTTATTTACTTTAAAATTTCTTATTTTTACAATGAAATACTTTCATGATAATTACAAATTTAATCGAAAATTTAATTAAAAGATTGATTTTGAATCAATAGCAGCAAAAAAATTAAGAAATATAGCCATCAATCCAGAGACGCGAATGTCCGATCCTGATGCGCATTTAAGAATATGTGATTAACCTACATCATTTGAATTTAATTGACAATATCTAAGCTTAGCTTAATAATAGAAAAAAAAAATTGTCGTAAAATTAAATATAAAAAATATTTGTAATTTGAATAGAACTATCAAATTAGCGTAAACAACTGGATAACGCGAAATCCGGCGCTATCGGCATTGTATTCTATTCTCGTCGACGAAGGCAAGTATGCTTAATCTCTTTGTGAGTGTTTTTTGCCTAGAATGAGAAAAAAATGGTTTTTAGAAAATACGAAAAAATGGGGCAATTGTACACACTGTACGTCTGCGCGAGGCGCACAACCAAGACTGAAGTTTGATGATTAATTTAATAATAAAAGATCACATACCTTAATCTTATATTTATTTTTTATACTTTGGTCATTAGTAATGATAAAAAAAGTAACATAATAAATAAACCTTAAAAAATCAAAATCTCATTAATTTCCTTTTTATAAAAAAAATATATAAAACAAATATTAAAAAAGATTATTCAAAAACAATCGATAGCAAAATAGGTTATTTTGTTGCTGAATAGTGAAAAATTCTTCAGATAATAATTTTACAAAAGCTATAAAAAATTAAATATTGAATATAACTTATTTATGAGACGGCTTTTTTGAAAGCGTTCGGCAATGATAGCACGAATTCGTCCTGACGACCACCTTTGGAACTCAGACCTAGTCATTTAGTAATTCAATAAAAACACATGCACCGAATAAAATTACTCTAGCAAAACGTAATATAATTTATGTGAGATAAAATACATACCTAACCGCGTGTGCAGAGAAATGTCACACGACATTTGAATTTTCCGGTCACGGAAATGAGGTTAATATATTAATTATATATCATTTAACACGTGCACTAACAAAAACACCTAATATCTTCAAGTGACTTTTGAAAAATTTAAAAAAATATCAACAAATTCATAATTTAAAGTCATTGACTTTTATTTATAGATAATTTTTTAGAAAAACTACAAACGTTTTTCTAGATTATTAAAAAACATTATTTATTTTAAGGCAACAAAGCACGATTGGCAATTCACGAGATTGGCCACGTGACATTAAGTTTATGACAAAGCCTTAAATTATAATTTTCAAATAATAATGGTATAATGCTATAAAATAAATATTTAATGATAAAATATTGATCAACATTTTTTGTGCTTAAATAAGAAAAATTAAAAATCGCTTCAATTAAATAAAATGTCGATTATAAAAATACATTAAAAAACATTAAGAGGGAAAAAATGAAACTTTAAACAATAATTTGGCCTTTCAAATAAGAGGTGTAAACTAATTGCGGCTTTATTTAGCGAGTGCACGTCATCTTGCAGATGTGATTTTTTAGTTTGGATTGTGTTCTCCGTTTTGAATGTTAATGAATTTTAATAAAAGTTTGATAATAAAATCCGAAATTTGCGCCGTTTTCCAAACACTTCTTCAATGACTACGATAGTATTTTATAAATTTTCAAATTTTTAACTATAGGTATTTAATTCATTATTTAATTTTCTTTTACTCTTTTGAAATTTGCGATTAATGGGTATAAATTAAATTTATTATACAATTAAAATGATTACGTTTGAATCAGATCAAATATTAAAAATTGTAAAAATTCTCATGATTTAAAACCAACTATAAAAATTGATAAATTTGTACAATTAATATTCCAAAAAAGCCAAATCAAAAAAAAATATTTAAAACCGTTTGATCCTTTTTAATTAATTCAATTTACTACTGATAACAATTTAACAAAACAAAAAAATTAAGCTATTAAACGAAAGCCGGCAGATTTGTATAACGTGAACATACTTATATATAAAGAAAAAGCCACCCACTTTCATGATGATGAATAGAAAAATGCTTAAATTTGGCAAAACACAACAATATATTTTAAAAGAAATAGCTATGTATCCTGTAATAATAATTTATTTAATAGAACAATTTCGGAATTACTTATTTTAAAAATGAATAATTAAAATTGCCATAACAAGGTTGAAATAATTGTAACATAATTTAAAACATTAAAATGTATTTATTCAGATAAGAAAGGCGATAAAATGCAAATCCTAGCACATTCGTGCGCGGCTACTTAAAATAAAGTAAAAAACAAATATAATGTAACAATAAAATTTTAATTATAAAGTACTCGAAAAATAATTAGATAAACCCAATTAGGATGTTAAACATAAAATAATTTTACAAAAATCAAAAAACAAAGTTAAGAATAATTGGACACCACCGAGCCCAACAATCATGGGAAGGGCATTTCCGGAGGAGCCGACTTTAAAAATGTAGACATATCTTATAAGAATCTAAAAAACAATTTTAAATTTATTCGCTAATCTAAAGGTTATTAATAAAAACAAAATTTAAAAAAAAGCCGATATTTGATATAGACAACTTGTCAGTTAATCCGTTTGGGCTTCGACACGCTCATTCGGTAAAATCACAAAAAGTTGAATTCAAATAAAAAAATTAAAGAATGCAAAAAATACTATGTTAAATACAGATAGGATTAATTTTGTAAAATAGAATTAAATGTGATATATTGTAGGACAAGCAAAAAATTAAATCTCTTCAAAAACCAGATAATTTACTCAATCAAAGTTTAATTTACAAAGCAAAAAACATCTTTTAAAACGATCAATGTAATTACAGAAAATCAGTGGCAACTAAGAGCAACCGTTAATTATTTTAATTATTAATACTAAATAACTAAAAAAAACAATAAATAATTCGGGTATTGACTGATTTCGGCAAGTACATCAACCAGAGGAAAAACGGAACGATTACTACTATAGTTTTGGAAAAATCAAATAAAGATAAAGAATTTACATAAAATGTATTCTTGCAATGATATAAACCTAAAATACTAAACTAAGCTTTAGCTATTTTCCTAAGGAAAAGCCACAGGTTACACAAAGAAGATACGTTAAAAGTAAACGAAAGCTAGTTTGTTTTTTTACTAAACTAGTATGTCAAAATATGGATATCAAAAAATTTCGAACGAAATATATATCAATCGACTCCTCTCGGTCTGCAAATTGTTTTGGATAATCTCTCGAATGTTTGGTTATATTATGTTTGGCCTTGAAGCGAAGAAAGATTCTTTAGCCTTTTTAAACTTTAAACATCGAAAATAAACTAAAGATGACTTAAAACGGCAAATTGAATTTGTATTTGTTGAAAGCTAAACCATAAACACATTATTTGCTAAACTTTTCAAAAACCATCTTTGTAACCCAAATTTTTGGACTCACGGTTAATTAAATATTCATTATATTTTTTTATCCAGTAGTTGAATCTCCAACTCTATATTATTTATTTAAAAACTTTTGTTAAACGAATTAAAACAGCGAGGCACAAAAGATCTTAAGAAATGCTTTCACCATGATAACATACAGTGCTTGTTATTTATATATTAATAAATAAAATAGGGAACTTAATAATTTTGCCTTTTTTATTTGTCAAAAAAGAACCTTATTACAATTCAAAAAATTTAAAATTTAGATAATATCGTTAAATTAAATTCGATCTTTGAGATGCGTTAATTTTTGCGGGTAGCTTTTCAAACTTGGGCACCCCAGTGATGCTTTAATAATAGTTAACAACTTGCGACTAATAAAAATACACATATCTTTTAAACAAAAGTATCATCAAACAATTTATAATTTGGTCTAAAAAATACAGTTTATGATTATTCGCCAATTTATTTTAAAGTAGTTGGCCGATAAATATCAAACAAAAACTAATAATATAAACCGTTGATTCTACTTATGTTTAAATATTGTTAATTATTGGTATATTTACTATCGCTCTCCATTGCAAATTGGCACTGGCAAGCAATTACATTTTTTTGAATCTTAAGAAAAATAAATGTTTAAGTTAACTTAACGTGGAAAGTGAATAAAAAGTTTAGATCGACTGTAATATTGTTTTAAAATAAAAATATTTAAAATACATCAATTTATAAGCACCTTAGAAAGTATTATTTATTTAGGCTTAATATTAATTTTATTAAAAAATTTAATCAAGATGTTATTTTGGTTATCATTAAATTACTTACAAAAAACTTGCAGCCAAAGCAGGGAAAATTCTTAAAGTATAAACGACTTGTTTCATTTTGACAATAATATTTAATCCTAAATTTCCGAATTCGAAACAAATTGTTATAGCGCACGCTTACGCTCTCTTATGATTTTTGCAATATAGACATTTTCAATAAAATATGAGTCTAAATAAATTTAAATTAAATCGTTTTTATTATTTTTGTTTAATGTTTTCTAGGGTAAAATATGTAATTTCTGCCCCAACCCAAAAAGTTAAAATGTTCAAAAAAATGCACGAAAAGTATGCAATAATGAACAAAACAAATTTTAATGATTGATTAAAAAGTAAAATTAATATTACTTTGGCTGAGTTGAGGGCTGTTTTTAATTCGTGGTACGAATACTGTATTTACAATATTAGTTTAAAAATTTATAATATCTGATTTTGCAAAAGAATGTGTTAATCGACATTTAATAAACGAGTTAATGTCAAGGCCTAATGCGCTGAGCGATGGCCCTTCAGTATAGCCGTGACGGTACCAAGCTGAATTTAAATGATGGAACATTTTAAATTCAATAAAAAGCGATTTTGTTTTATTATTAAAGTTATTGTATGATATGAATTAAGCAGTATGGGAAATTATTATAATAGACCGTTTATATTTAGGTATATCAATTTTAGCATATTTCTTGTTTTTTGCTGATTGTACCCACAGCAGGGTAAGAATTAATATTAATTAGGGCGCATACTGAGATTTTGAATTTATTTAATATCTGTTAAAGGAATTATATAAATGTTTACATTAACTAATTTTATTGCGTTTTATTTTTTGGTGTCGCTTATTGTTAGGGATTATTATTTAAAACTTGGTTGCAATATGCGAAAACGGAGTTTGTTCATCTGATTATTCAATTTGCTTTTAGAAAAATTTATTATTTTTTTAATTGTGAATTTTAAGTTTGTTAATATAATTCTTTCACTCCCATAAGTATAATTTATTAGGTTTGATGAGAGGTTGAATCGGGTGCGGCGCTTGTTCATAAGAGAGACCAAATTGTTTGCATGGAATTTGATATATTTTAATTATGCTAAGTTCCTTCGCTTATAATTAATAACTGTTCCGAGTTTGGTTATTCGGCTAACGCGTATTTTGGCAGAAGGATTCAAAAGCCACCAATATCAATGTGCGCTAACCATTATAACGTTGGATGGTATATAAAATAATATAAATAATTTATTTCTCGAAATCGGCATTACATTTATTAAAAAAACGATGGCACCTCCAATGTTTTGTAATCACTCACTACGAATAATAATATTTTTAAAGGGATTTATCGATTTGTATTGTAGTTTAGTTTAATGTATGAAATTTTAGCAATACTTTCTTAAAAATGGCATAATTTGTGTAATAATAGCACAAACCTTTTACAAATAAATATAAATTTTGGATCCTCAAATTCTGATATTAATTTACGTATCTTTTAAGGAAGCAAGAAAGTCCGGACCCCTGCTTACCATAATCATGCTTAGCAGAAAATCAAAAATCTCACCAAAATATGAAAAAATGTAATACATATTAAATTATTTGGTTTAAAAATTCGATATATATTTATAATATTATAAAAGTTAAAATAAAATAAATTAAAAAAAAGACTAGAAACTAAAGTTGCTGAATCGAAACCCAACTCCCCAAAAAAAAAAGAAGCTGGGCAATAAAAAAAGATAGGCCGATCAACTTGCTTTTCACCAATTCGCTTTATCATACTGGTTTTTAATATTTCCCATTAACTAAATGATCATTTTTAAAAATTAAACATGCTTTTTGAAATACCTGTAAAAACGACCAATTTTAAATCTATGCATAGATAAATTAGTCAGCGATATTTTATTGGGATATTAGTTTTAAAATATTTCGTATATTTCATTCAATTTTTGCGCAATTATTAAACGGTGAGAAAAAATATACTTACAATATTCAAATTACTTTACAACAACAATCTTCTGTTTTTTTTCTTTAATAAAAAAAATAAGACGGGAATTCATTATATTTGTGATTTTAAATTAAGTTTTGTTTAATTAAAATTTAAAAAATTATTTAGCAAACGCTTAACACTTGGCTTCGTACACCAAAAATAATGTGAGTTCCGTTTTGTGCATTATGTTTGGAGCATGATGTTTGTTGTACTAAAATTGTGCTTTAAAAAAATATATAACATGTTTTAAAATTATGCTTTAAAAATTTTTAAATTTTGATTCAAAGGAGAGGAGCAAGGCTAATCAATGTTTGGTTTTTCAATATATTCTTGTGTCGGATCCTGTATCAATTATGGTCTTTACAATGTAGAGTATTCTTTCGAATATGGTATATTACGGTTCCTCTTTTATTTTAAATTAAAAATAGAGTAATGTAAAGTGATTTCTGCATTATTTATTAAGTAAATTCATTGCTTTAAAAGCAGATTGGTTTTTTGAATTGTTTTTTAAATTTTAAAATATTCCTACATTTCTTTGCGGGTTTTTTTTGTTAGTGACATTCTGTTGTACAAATTAAGTACACTTAAGTTTTATAAAATTTAATAAATTGCCCAATTAAATTGAATTTTCGACACCTAATACGTTTTCAGAAAGAAATTTTCAATATATTTAACAATCAAAAAATTAAATCAAAACAGCATACGAGAAATTGAACACATAAAGTTAAATTTGAAAACATGATTTGTAATAACAACGAAGAATTTTATAATATAGCCTATCTCCTAATAATTAAGGAATATTAATTTTAAAATATTGGCCATCAACGAAATGCGCCAAAGCTTTAAGGTCTGGCTATATTAATTTTTGATTTACAAATTCAAATATTTAAAAAAAATTAGTATAAACTTTTTAAGTGTAAATCCACCGAATTAAATTACGCAAATAATTGCTGTAAAATAAATTTATTTACTTTGAAAAAATTTCGGTTTTAATAAAAATACTGATTGATATAAAATGAAAGCATATAATCTGATAAATTATTTAAAATTAAACGTATTTTGCTTAATAAAGCGCTAATTGAAAAATACTTAAATAAACCCAATTATGTTAATCATAAATAATTTTACAAAAAGTTTAAAATATTTTAACAAAAAATCAAGAAACAAATTTCAGAATAATTGGACCACAACCGAGCCCAACAATCATGGGAAGGATCAGGGCACATTATGCGATCCGGAAGTGCCGACGACGACGATAACAACAATTCACTTACGTGCATATTAATTGAAAAATGAATATACCATTTGATATAAACCATAATTAAATTAAGATATGATTGTGCAAAGGCTGTAAAAATTTTTTAATTTTATATTAAATTAAAAACCTTTAGATCAAACAAAAACAAAATGACAAAAATATAAGAAGAATCTACATTATATGGTAACATAAAATACTAAAAATTTTTTAAATCATATAACGACCATTTGTTATTCAAAAAAATAAGGAATCACAATTAATTCTAAATTTAAAAGCGTAATAATTATTCTTATACTTATTATTAAAATTATAAATTTTATTAAATCACAAATAAAATTTAAATTTATGCGTTATTAAAATACATAAAATAAATTAGTCGATTATCATGTTCATCAATTCAAAAGTGATTAATTATTTAATAAAAAAATTTTGAGATTAAGTAAAGTTTAATAACTAGCTAGAATGTTAAATTTTATTAAATAATTTTATGGTAAAACACACAATTAAATACAAACTTAGTAAACAAATCGAATAAACTTACCCTTACAAAAATCCAATTTATTTATTTTTTTGTTTAATAACACCAAAGCCGGATAGAATAACTTGTTAGAGGTTCGTTAGGCTTAGGCCTAAACCACCCTAGGCTTAGACTTAGGCAAAAAATAGTGGACCCCGCCCTCCGTCTCTGCTTGACGTGTTGTGATGGGGTTTTCATCTGTCGCTTGCTGGCGCAGTTGCAATTGGCCTTCCCTTATCTAATAAAACCATTTATAGCTACCGGCAAACTTGCCGATTCGTGAACGCGCGGGTGCCGATGCGTTTCGTTAGCAATAGAGACTTTCGGTTTTGTCAACGATTAGCTGCCAAAATCATCATTAAAATTCTCAATATAACCCCTTATTGAGTTTAAAAAAGTTAAAAAAATGATTGCCAGTTTTTTAGTTTTAATGTGGAAATTTGAATATCGCTATTTACGAATTACATTTAGTTTTTTGTGATAATGAATAAGTTAAATTATTTAAATTGATATGGTGGAACAGAATGTTCAAAGAACAAAGATTTCTCAAAATCGTATTTGAACTTATTAAACGATTGTTTTCAAAATCTAATATAAGCAATGGGTTTACATCAAAACGTAAATTAATTATTATGTTTGAAAATAATGTAAAACAAAAAAGTTGAGCCAAAAATAATTTTAAAAATATTTTATATACCGATTATATATAAAAACCATTTATCGGATTGTAATTGTGATGGCTTGTTTATCAAAGGTTAACGTAAATTTAAATTAATTATAATCATTTATAAGAAGCCAGAATTAAAATAAAAAATATTATAAAATTAATGAGCAATTTTGTTTTAAATTAAAGCAGAATAATCAAATAAAAATTAAATTTGCATATGGAACAATTTGTTGGTAACAAATATTGTATGTAAGAAACTTTAATAAAATACAAATTTCTAAAAAACAATTATTCTTAAAACAATTTAATGTAAAAAAACCAAAAATACAGTTATAACGTGCGTGAGAAATTTGATTGCGTGATGTAATTTCCAATCATAAAATAAAATATTTGCAGGAATAATAAAATGAATAAAAACTTATGGTTTTATGTAAAGTAATAACGAAACTACCTAAATATTCTTCTAATTAACATCTCGAGATGTTAAAACGGGAAACTGCGCAAATGGACGATTGGGAGTCGAAGAAATAACTTTATTATTTATATAAAAATATTATCAAATAGAGGTAAATGGTATATTCGAAAAAATCGCAATGTAATTCTAAGAAAATTGGCAAAGAAACTGTGTTGAACGGATTGCAAAACGGTGAGCTAAAGCTATTATATTAAAGCCTCAAAGAAACTGAAATTGACTTTTGAAGTTGCGATAAATTAGCCAAAAAATTTTATTACGAGTCCACGTCAGCTTAAGCATAATTAAAGATTTATTTTGTTATTTAATATAGTTTTTAATTCAATAAAGTATTAGATTTATTCAACGTTTTACTTACAGATAAATTAAAAAAAAGATAACTATAGTCGTCAAACTAAATAAATTTAATAAATTAAAATTTAATCAGCATTTATAAATGATCAATCAACAAAAGTTTATTAAAATACGATTCTTAATGCACTTTGGTTTTAATTAATAATATAAAAAATTCTTAAATGTTTTAAATTAAAATAACTGAATGAGATAGGTTACAGTTGATATATTTGTATTGACAACCCCTCGCCCTCGTTCGAGTTAGATACGTTTTGGGAACAACCCTGGTATGTGGTTAAAAATAAATGCAAAAAAATCTAAAATGATTTATTCGAAATGTGATTTTTTTTAAATCACTTACCAATAACAATGAATGAGCTTTAATAAACTTTTAAACACAATTTTTAGCCTCGGGCATGCTAATATTAAAAAAAAGCATATATAAACATTTCTTGTAAAAAAATCGTAGAGTCAAAAAACGTTGCATCAAATAATACAGTAAGTAAATAATTAAATATTTTATTGTGTGTGTTTAATATGGAAACTTTTTATGTAAATTTTATGAAATAAATAGTAATTAGAAAATTATTTTGTTTGATATTTTTAACGATTGCTGCTCACCGCACGAAATCCATAATTGCATAAATCTATCATAAATGGTTGGTAATTTAAAAAAATGATACTAAAAATTATTTAGATAATTTACGGGTTTTGTTTATTAGTAACATATGAACAATAAAAAATATTTCTAATTAATTACAAGAACAATAAATATTCTATTTAATTAGAAATATACCTAAAGATTAAAATTTTTATGTAAACTAATAAGATTTTTTATTACAACGGAACAGAGAACTGAACCGAAAAAATCCCGGTCTACGGTTCGGTTCAGTTCGGTTTCAACCCTATTCCTGAACACATTTTGTCCGATGATTTGACACTACTGAAAATTTAACAGTTCAAATTTCAAATAAAGATAATTTTGCAATTTACAGCATGAATTATTTATTGACTGCATATTTTATAGATACAAATTTTGCTAAATTTAACACTTCATCCTATGGCAATGATTCGAGCGAGGTTTTAAAATTCTACATCAATTGTTCTAGTAGGTAATTTGTTGACAATATTTTTTCATTCATTTTTTGCGCTAAATTTATAAATTTTCTATTGGTATGCTGAATTATTAAACAATCTTTAAACAATAGCTTTAAAAAAAATTTAAATTTTTAAAGTTTTCCGTCTTTTAATTTACCTGCAGACACGGAAGATTACAGTAACATAAAAATGTAAGCCGGAAGTTCCTTGCATAAAAACGAGTTATACAATCAAATTTAGAAAAAGCAATTAACGTTTTTTTACTCACTACAATTTTTAATTCTGGTGAAAATTCGTTTGTACAAACAGTTTATCAACCAAATAATTTAAAAACATTTTGAAAATAAATATTTGAAAAAACATTATCTTCGGCAATCGATAAGAATGTAAATAAGAAAACGAAGGCATTGACGAACCGTGAGAGCAAATGAGAGTGTCCGTTCTTCGCGAGCCTGACACAATTAAAATATTTTATTAATTAATTTTAAAGACATTTATTTATTCACAAAAAAATTAAATTATCAATGTCTTCAATTATTCCTTCTATGCGACAAATCTTCAATAATGAATTATTCTTAATAATTTTCATAAACAATATTGAAAGATTATATTAGCGTCGAAACTGCTTGTTAATCATGAATTTTATGAACAAACTGTTTCTATAAGTAAATATATTTAATATTAAATAAACAAACTAAAAAATAAAAATTTGCTCCAAAAAAGTAATAATTTATTCTGCATATGCAAATAAAAAAGAAAAAGAAAACGTTATTAATTAAATTATAAATCAAGTAATTTTTTTCGAATGCTATTTTTAATAAATGTTAACCAATCAAAACAACACGATTAAACCACCGAATACAAGCAGAGCCTCACCGTTTACCAGCAAGGCTCCAGCAAAAAAAATAATATTTGATTAAAAATATCGCATTATACTTATAATAAATTGATACATTTAAAAAAAAAATTTTTTTTTTTCTTAATACTGAGTCAAAATTATTTTAAAATAATGCAAAATCTTAAAAGAAGTCCGTTCGGGGCAGCAATTTTTAATTAATTATAAGTTGTTTTGGAACTCAAGTGGTTGGTTACACAATAGGAACCTCTGTAAAAATGCGCGAATTATAAAAGGTTTTATTGATTATTTTTTAGAATTTGTATTTTAAAATATTTAGTATGTTATAATGATATATTTTATTTAATGTTTCTTTTTTAATCACATTATCTTTTATGTTAAAGCCTTCTATTTTGAGTTATTAGGCTTTAATTATAATGGCTTTTATTATACGTCAATTTATTTTTGTTTAATTTTTATCTAAATTATTTTTTAGATTTTTGCAAATAAATTATTTTCGTTGTTTACGTGTTTTTTCGTTATCTAAATCCAATGTAATTAAAATACTTTTAAAATTTACATAAGCATCTTAAGACTATAATTATTTTTCTTGTTATTTCACTATGAGCTTATTTTTAAAATTAAAGTTAATTGATTTTTGTTTTAGACTTTAATATTTTGATTTTCATGTTGCCGCACTGGTTTTATGCCACGTCGGCCTTCTCTGACAAGCAAGTTTAATCACGTGTCTATTATCGTTAAATATTTGTAAACATTTTGTGTTGGTCTTTTATTTACGATTAAAAAAATAATGGGCTCGAACCATAGCATGGCCGAGTGGCCAATCTCATGATGCGCAATGCTTTCGTGTATTTTCTGTATTTTAAGCTTTTTAAAAATTTTGTTAATAATTTTGTTAATTTATTTATTATTTTATCAGGAGCATACTTGCTTTATGGATTTGACTAGAATTATATAAAATAATATAATCAATTTTACAATTGCAATCTTTTATAATTTTATTTGTTTATTTTATTCGCTTGTTTATTTCCTTTTTATATTCATAATTTAATGGCTGACATTGATTTAATGGTACATTCTTTAATTAAGCGCCTTTAAATTTAGAGTTTTGTATTAGTTCATTATTTAAACAAAATTATTACTTGTAGGTTTCATTAATATTGAAACAAACAAATTAATTCAAATTATTTTTTTAAGTAAAAATAAAATAACAAATTTATATTTTTAATAAAATCTTTTATTAATTGTTATTAATTTAGCAGTTTTACTTATTTGTTATAAACTAAAAGCTGTGTTAGCAACATTCGAGTACATGCTTTAATAAATCCGCATCAATCATTTATTTTTTTTGACAATAAACTAACAGTAAAGCTATTTTTTTAAAGTTTTTGTATAAAAACTTTCTTCTTTTATTTCCAAACAAATATTTTTCCTTAAAATGATGTTTAATTACTTGTTCTTTTTATTATATTACATATTTGTAAACAATCAATTTTTTTAACATAATTAATTAATATCTTTGTTACTAACAAAATTCAAGATTTTGTTATCCATCAGAGACGCCTGGTTTTTATTTTTTCTTTTATTTTTTCTGTTAAGTATAAATTACATAGATATTCGTTATAAATATTATGTTGTTATAGAATTTATTAAAGTAAATTTATTAAATGTTATTTTTAAAAATGTTATTTGTTTATTTTTAATATCTTATATTACCAATTGAGTCTCTGTAGATGATTTAACAAATAACGTTTTAATTTTTAGTTTTATTTTATTAATGTTAATATATTGAACTTTTCTTTCCAAAGATGCCGTTTATTTAGGTGTGAGAATCATATTCCATTGATTAGGGCAAACGTGCAATTTAATATTTTTAAATGATTCTGATTCCATTAATATGTTAATTTTGATTTATTTTAGAGATGTTTGTCTTAAAATCTATTTTAAACTTCAAATGTTAACAGATTCTAGGTACGCTTTTCGCTGGAATAAATAAAACGCGCAAAAAGGAATAATCCATCTGCATCAAAACAATCAAATAAAATTAAATATTTTATTAAAAAGCTAAATTATTATTTTATAATTATTGCAACTAAAACATTTTTGCACTACAATATTTTATTACAAAAAAGCATCTTTACGGTATCAAGTTTCAACAAAGATTTTGAATAAATATCAAAACAAACAATATTTGAATATGTATGCCTAAAGATAAAGGCTTTTAAAATATAAAACGTATGTTCAAATTTGTTTATTTAAATGAAACGTTTCTAAATTCGAAATTTTTATATTTTCCTAAAGTATCAATTCTTTTTGTTAAATATATCAAAATATTTTTTTAAATTAAATTAAAAACTTGTTAATTTAAAAATATTGCAAGTTTGCAAAATTATTGACTTTTATTAACAATTAAAAATTCAAAATATTCTTTTTTATAAAACTATTATTTATACGGAGCATCAAAATTTAAAGTTTACATCCGTTCAAATTAAGTCAATAAGAAAATTTAAAAATGCCTTTTTATATAAAACATAACGCGAACCTTTTCTAAATATTACATAATTTTAATTCGGAACTCGTCAGCTTAATGTTATTCAACCGTACAAAGCTTAATTAATTAACAAATTATATTTATATGTATAAAAAATCAGACTCAGTTTATAACTTTTGGAAGCTGGCTTCTCCCATCTTGTTCTCGCTATCCAAAATTTCAATTTTGAAAAGGTTATATTGTGAAAAAAAATATAGAGTCAAACAGAGTAGGTTCAAAAACCCACATTTGGGGTTGGCTCATAGCTCAGCTCCATTCAAAAGAAGGCAATATAACCAGAAAAAGAAACCATTTTATAGATCATAAAGGTGATATTTCAAGTCATTATTATATTTTGTTTATTTAAAAAAAAAATTCTTATTCAAAAAACAGATGGGACCAGAACTTATGGCACCCCCTAAATAGAGTTAAAATTTGTAGTTGCAAAATATATAACATAAAATGGATCATTTATTTTGTTTACAACAATTTATAAAAATATACAAGCAGCGTGTTTTTAAAAATACAAATTAAAGTTTTCTTAAATGGTATTACTTAAATATAATATAATGAAAAAGAACAATTTTAAAGTATTATACAAATACAAAAGAAATATTAAAATAAAAGATTATTAAATTAATTTTATAAAATCTTTAAAATAATATTTTAAAAACTAAACGGTTGGCTCTATCGTCTGCGCGCACAATCGTAAACGTCGTATGCGAAGCAACTGCCGCAGAAGAAAACCAAACTAAACATAAAATTATCCGTTTTGACGAATTGCATAGATAATTCCTCACTCGTATTTTATATTTATTGTTTGCTAATTACTCTAGTATACAACAGCAATCGTAAACAAAGAAGTAATGTTCAACAGGCTCCACAAGAGTTAAAAAAACTAAAAAGATAAATGGTCAGTCCTTTATCACCGAATTAAAAAAAGTTGTACTTTTAAAAAACAGTTTATAAAGAAATAATATAATTTGGCTTAAAAAGTATACAAAACCTAAATTATTTATATATAAATACAATCTTATGTTTTCAATAAAATTTTTCTTTTTTGCTGTTGGTTAATATACCGAATATTTGGTGGGCAGAATCAAATTGGTTTCAAAAAACGATCCGGTCTCAAATTTACTTACCGAATTACTTTATTTGTTTTTATTTTTGTGTTTATATATTTATCCTTCAACAAATTTTCCGGGCAATTTTAAGACTTTTCGGCGCAAAATCCAAACTCAAAAAATGGAGCATTAATGAAAACCATATTTATTAGTATCACAGTAAATTTTAAATTTTGTTTTTAAAGTCGTAAAAATTCAATTTTGTAAAATAGAGATTTATTATTTAGTAAGAATTTTGATCAATTTACGCACATTTTTTCTATGTTAATAAACCGTATAATTTTTTTTCATTTTCTTACATTGTTTTACAAAAATACATATATTAATGTCAATAATACTAAGGGGAGGGGGGATTTTTTTTTATCGTTGCCACAAGCTTTGTCCGAATTATATACGCCTACAATTTTTTCTTTTGTAAGTGGTAAAGTATAATTTATTTTATTTTATTATTAATTTAAAATGTGCTTAATATTATTAAATTTTTCCAAAAGAATATTATTTTTAGCACTAAATTTACTACATATTTCCAGTTGTTACAACGGACCATTACCGGAAAAGCTATACAAAATACATACTTTAGGTGTTTAACAGCTTTTGGGCTGGAAAATTTCATTATCTAAAAGACCAATTTGGTATATTTTATTTATAATTAATTATTGAATTAATTTATCTAACGTAGAGGGTGTTACTTACAAAAATCCTAGTAAATAAACAAAAAAAATTTGATTCATGCTGATTATATTAATTTACTTGTTTTAATTATTTTTAAGGGTTTTCTTTTCAGCTTTTTTTGAAGATTCTTTCTATATTATAAATTTCGTCTCATGGAGTTTCTACTCTTTGCAGTTAATATAGAAGAATAAATATGTTATTGTTTGTAATTTAATTTATTTAATTTTTAGCATTTGATTTTGCCTTTCTTGCTTTAATATATTTCGGTATTTATTTTGAATGCGAAATATCATCATTGAAAAGGCGTTAAAAATGTTGATTAAACCTTTAATTAAAAATGTATTACAATTTTCTATTCAAACGATTGTCTATTTGTTTTTAATATTATTATTTCTTAGTATTGCAATACCAATTTAAAGATTTTATTTGTCATTTTAATATATATTTTGAATTTTATTTATTTCATTATAATGTACACCAACATCTTTGCTGTGTACCCCTTCATATCTGTTTGATCTACATTTGCACCCTATTCTAGTAAGATCTTTGTTGGGAGCTCGATGCCGACGGGCTTTTACGTTGTTAACTGGTTTATTCTATTTACTGCTATTTTGATATAAATTCAAATAAATATCGAAAATTATATTAATTTGTGTTAATTAATTGTCTTAATAGCATTTATTTTTAGTATCGTTGAAGTGAAATGTCATATTACTTTAGTAAATAATTTTCAAATCTATTTTATTGTTGCATTTGATAAAAAATTTAGTGAATTTTATTAATATTTTTATTTTTTGAAATAATATGCAAATTAAGTTTAGGTTTAATGAGCCTTGTGACTTAAAATATTAATTATAAAGAGTATAAATCATTATTATATATTGATTTAATCTTTCCATCTTAATAATCATTAATGTTTATTGATAAACTTATACTCAGATTTTAATGAGTTTATAAATTTTAGATATGATTACATAAACGTTGCTAATTTTTTATTTTAAAATAACAAAACTATTAATTTAAAAAAAACAAATTAATTATTATTTTTTAATCTTTTAGGATAATAATATATTTGACTAGAGTTTACAAAATTCATTTCAATCGCAAATTATGAGGAATAATTAAAGAATAAACTTGATTTTTATGGTTATTTTTTACTTTATTCGTGATTTTAGTAAACATTTTACATAATTTTTATAGTTGGTTTAAATTAATCTTAGATTAATTTTGCCAAAAATAAATTGTAATATTCAACGACTTATTTAGATAATCAAAAATCGTTTTAAATCAAACAGAAAATAAGAGTTTATTTATTTGTATGCAATTGATAAGGTCATAAGTTTATTAATTAAATTTTATTTGTTAAAAAATTTTTGTTTTAATTTAATCCAATACCTTGGCTTTTAAAATTATATAACTTTAATAACCATCTTTTTTGTTGAAAATTTATCTTGAAGACAAATGTGATGAAAAAGGTTTAATATTTTTTGAATTTAGCTTTAACTAGGCTGTATTAAATTTATTTTTAAAAAAGTACTTAATGTAATTTTTTATGGCATAACAAATTAAGTTGACTTCAATTCAAAGGCAATGTCTGAGCTTTTTGAGTGGCGGGGATTTGATTTAATTATTTGTTAAAAATTAATGGGATTAAGAATTGAAATTTACTATCGCGCTTTAGCAATTTTGTTTTATATCCATATATTGCAAAGTTGACAATTCGACCTCATGGAATCGTATTTCGATTGAATAATTTAGCTGGTTTTATTATTACTTTTTTAGCGGCTTCTCTCGTAACCAGATCTCGGTTGAAAAATTATTTTGGGGCATGTTGATAAGTACGCATAAATTAGAGAATTAATAGTAATTAATTTTAATTCAGAATTGTAATAAATTTATAAATACGGGGTATGGATCAATTATAAAAATAAGAATAAAAGCTTAATATTCATAAGTTGTTTATTATTTAAAGTATTGGCTCTCTGTTAACTTTCGAATGACCAAAACATTTGTACGATGAGGTCCACGTGCCAATTCAATCTTCTAGACGTCTATCGTATATGCCAGTTTAAAAATATATTTATACCATATATAATAATAATAATAATAATAATAATAATTTCTGATTGAAAATTACATCACGCAATTAAATTTTTCAGTACGTTATAACCATATTTCTTCCTACTATTTAGTTTTTATATTGTTATTTTAAAGAAATAAAATAGTTAATGCTTTAATTTATCTTAATATTTTGCACCCTAATCCATAGCGGCTTATTGCTCTGCGGCCTTGTACCTGGAGGGCCGTGACTCAGTGCAGGCTCTGCAAAACATTACTCAATCGATGGTCCGGGACTACCTCGCACTGTGCGGTGAACCGTTGGTACGAGATATTCCGTAATGGCCATGAGAACGTCAATGATCAGCCGAGACTCGGGAGGCCAACGACCGCTTGAAGGCTCCTAACTCGGGGAAATTTAGGCTGATGGATGATAAAGTGGATATTTCAAGTAATGATTGTATTTTGTTAATTTTAAAAATAATTTTAAAAACAGAATGAGACAGACACACCTTGAATAATTAATGATAAGCAAGTCATCACAATATAATTTTCTCTGGTTATGAATTATTTGTTTTATTTGGCTCTAATTTTTTTCTGCATATTCCTTTTACACAAATAATATTTGTTTATCGCATTTATTTTAATTTGTATTAAATCATAATTTGTGTTTACAATATTTATATTTTAATATATTTTCTTTTAATAATTCTTGTTTCAGAATGTATCAACGATACCGTTTATCCAATGTCTTCAAACCCCCAAAACATGAACTAAAAACCTAAAAATTAATAAGAAATTATCAACAAAACAAAGCTCACAAACAATTATGACCAAGTATGACGACTAGTTTTCAGTTTATCCCAAAATTTTAAACATTAAAACGTATAAAAAAATTTCTAAATAAATAATCGTAATAATTTTTTAAAAAGTCAGTGTCGAATTTAATGGTTCTTTACAAAAATGTATAAAAATTATAATATTAAATAGATATTATATAAATGGTCCAAGCTCTCAGAAAAACTTTAGCAGCCCTTAAACCCGGCAGTTTAATACAATAAAAAAATCCCTATTTACAATCTCACTCACGAAAATTATGTGTGTTGGATTGAATTAAACGAAATAAATTGGCAAAATTGTTTTAAATAATCAAATTCAAAAAATTTATATTTCCAAAATCATTAATTAATAAAAAAACTCAAAAACCTTTCCAAGTGATCCAATTCCAAAGGTCAAATAAATTGTATCTACTTTTTTGGTAACTGTCTTTCGTGTAATCGGTTTTTTTGCTGCCGAGGCTTTTAGTGCCGGCTTTTGCATTGTTGTCAACGAGTTAAATATCAGATTCCAACAAAAAAACTTCACGATTTCAAAGGTTAACATGGACAATATTTTCTTTGTGTTCTCTGAAAATGCCAACAGTCAGCCGGGTCGTAATGAAAGCCTGTCACGCTTGCATTTATAAATAATACAAGTACTTTACCAATCAGGGATGTCGTCCGTGTCAAAAAAAATGCGGACCAAGGAATTACGGAATCTCAAAAAAAAAAACGAAACGACCAAATACAAAATTTTATGGAACTTTCACGATCGATCCAAGCAACTTTTTATAATTTATTTAACTCATTTATTAATTAAATTTTTTATTATAGCACTAGATCCCGTCTAGGCTTGCGAGAAATTGGAAGGGGTTTTTCAAATTCCGTGTGATTTTTTCCGCCACCGGGATTATCATTTGTTTTTCTATATTAATAATCTGTATTTAAAAGACAAATGTTTTTAAATTAAAGTATTTATAATTGGTATTTTGTTAAGTTTTGTGACACAGGATGCATTAATATACGCTTTTTTAATTCATATTGCATATTAAATGGTCTTAAAAAGTCAAATTATTTGGAATAGGGTTATAAAGTTAACAAAGTAACAAATATTATTATTATTTCGGTGAAGATATATTAATTTATTTGATCTAAAAATTGTTATTCATTTTATTGTGCCATAAAACAATACTTGTAAAATAATAGCTAGTATATGGAGTAAAGGCAACTTATATTTATATATAAAATTAAAAACTTGGTGTTCATTCTTTATACTATTACTTTTTATTTATTAAATTTTATTTAGATAATGACGACTACCTTTATTAGTTTATAAGCCTGACTTGGGCCACGTGTGCAGAAACAATTTAAAGACCGGACGAATTATTTAGTATTATAATCAGATTTTGATTATTAATTCATAGATTTAATATTAAAAAATATTGACAATATTGAATAATGTTTAAAATAAAGAAATTGTATCCATTTCCGAATCTTATAAAAAAATTAAACAATTCTATTTCTGTTATTTATAAACAAATTAAAAAATCAATTACATTCATGCGAACTGCAATTGGGATGACGTTATCGCGTTAAAATGAAATACGTAGCGCTGAATACCTGCACCATTTTCCATGCAATTTTTAACATTTTTATAATAGAAACGTAACATTACAAAAAATGTAGTATTTCAAAATTTTAAAGAAAAAATTCAACGGGACCAAATATGTAAAAAAACTCAAAGTTTGGGGGTGTGTAAAAATAATTTCGATTTTTAAATAATTATTTGTGATGAATTTTTTGTAAATTACAAAAATCCCAACTTTAACATTATTTTTTTGGAATATGTTTTTCCAATCAAACTTAAAAGGTAACTTAAAGTTTTTTTTGTTAAATATGTTGAATAAAATTGTATACATTTTATGCTCACAAAATTGTGTCAATATATTAATTTTTTGATTTCCTCCATACGCATAGACACGCTTTTCAATTATTATGTAAATTTTCTGTTGTCATTTTGTTTATTTTTTAATTTATAGAATTTTGACGATTAATTAGTACGAGCTTTAAAACAATTTTCAAATCATTTTACTTATGGCGAATCAGATCCTCCAAAGCAGTGTTTTCGAACCACGTGGAAAGGATTATATTTTCTTTTATTTGTTTTAAAATTTATTTCACTGCGTTGAGCTTTAAATTGGCAATTTATCTCTTTTTTTTGTTTAAATACACCTTCAGCCTTTTCTTTAATCTGTATTTTTTAAACTGTGAATTTGCAGATATTCAATTTGTAATATGTGATTTTCCATACTTCATTAATTTTGATTAAATGATTTTGCTCAATATATTTGATCCTAAATTAGTTTTTAACTTAAGCAATGCAAGTTATATTTATTTAAACATAGAATTAATAGACAAGTTTTAAAGAAATTTTTTGATTATTGAGAACATTCTTGATTAAATTAAAAGATGCATTCATCGTCAATAAATGATTTAATAATAAAATTTAAAAAATAGTACAAGATGTATCGGTTTACGCAATATAAAAAATATTTGTTTTGGCATTTTTTAGTTCTAAATGAAATATAGTATAATTTTTGCTAACAAATATCTTAACAACTTTGAATAACTAATTTTATTATTTGTTATCTAAATAATTAAGATTATCAATGATTGATTCCGGAGGCCGCCAAACGCTCTGCTCGGAACGGAAAAGGCATAACAAATACGCGAATAGTATTAAAAATTGTAATAATTGCTTATTTAATAAAATGTAATTGATTTATATTTTAGAGATATTGCTTTGTGAGGTTTCGTGCGTTTATTAGATTATTGGGGCACCAGTTCTGCCACGAATAACCAATTTGTGGAGCCATATGGTTTAACCTTATATAATTATTGCGTTGCTTGGAAATTGTTTCAGTTTGTTTGCCAAATTACTTTTATAGACAACATTAAATTTTTGTTATCTTTTTATACTTGTCTATCGATGGTTAATATTTTCTATAAATCGTTTACATTTTATATGCCAATTATTGGTTGATGTGTTCATGGCACGGTTCTGGTGCCATTTCAGAATTTTGATACTATTTGTTATCTATTTTAAATGATTAATTTTAATTTTAATTCTTCCACTACCGTAGGTATAATCAATATATTACGTTTTGTGTTTAATTTGAATTTGGAATAAACAGTTTAATATATTAATACCTTTTATTTTTGACTTAACAATTGGTTTAATTTTTTTATTGTAATATACAATTATCTAACATAATTATGTCTATACATTTTTTTTTGTGACTATTGTCAGAAACAAAAATTCTAATAGCTTCTTCATTTGGGTGTAAAACTATATATAAATTTTTTTAAATTTAGGCTTTATTTTTGGCGAAAATTACTCCATTTAGCGGAGAATGAAGTCATATCCAGTCTTGTGGACGATGGTCATCTCATCTTGTTGTGTTAAATAACCGATGCATAGAAAGCAAATTTAATTGTTTCTTTTTAATTTGGCGACAAATAATATTATTGTTTTTATGATTAGCAATTTAGAGAAACAAAAGTATTTTAATAAAATTTAACACTCTAGCTAGTAATTAAACTTTACTTAGTCTTAAAATTTTGATTAAATAATTAATCACTTTTGAATTGATTAACAAAATAATCGACTAATTTATTTTTAATTAATATTGTTATAATTAATTAATGCATTAGTTTAATTTTATAAATTTTATCAGAAATTCGGAATTTTTTTATGTATTACTTAAAGTGCATTTTTTGAAAATTTTTTTATTTGCTCATTAGTATTCTAATATTACATTATTCAGCTTGATAAAATAATAGATGAATTATGTCTTATTTGATTTCCAAACTTTCCATTGTTAATAATACTTAAGAATTTAAAAAAATCTTTATATAATTGAGCGAGGGCGGATTTTTTTTTGAAAAAGTATATATGATGCTTTAATTGTTACTTGTATTGCATTTGAGTAATAACGAACATTTTATTAAAATAATTAGTACCAAGATCAATTATTTTATTTTTAACTTGAAAATGTCGAAATATTATTAAACCTTTAAAATTTGACTACCCATTCCGACCTCAAGTCAAACTCTTACATACCGGACCAAGAAACATTTTTTGTACTTTATTATGTCCCCAACTTATAATTAACCAACCCCCACTCGATCCGAGCAAACCCCATCGTTTTTGTGAAATTCTCCCAAAAGTCCCAAAAAAAAGTGTGATTTTTCGACATTTTGTGCAGAGCAGATTTCGAACATGGTTATACCTACCACCCCACAACTTATACCATTCGAACCCAAACTTTATCTAGTTGTGCCGTTTCTCCAAAGCCAATCCGCCAAAAGCATTCTTTAAACCACTTATGCCCCTCCAACTGCAACTTGGTAGGCAAAAAAGGGCTGCGATTTGAGGGCAAATTTTCAGACAAATCTAACCACACAAAAAAAAAGTGTAGTTCGTTTCCCCCGGCACCTCAAACAGAATTTCCCTATAGTATGATTAACTGTAGTGGCAAATTTTCTAAAAAAAAATGTTTTCTCCCTTTAAAAAATTAAAAGTTAATGTCAATTTTTCAGCAAGGCTTACAAATCATATAAAAAATATAAAAAAAAGAGAAGAGAGAATGAATTAAGTCTAATATTTTTTGAATAAATTAACTAAATTCATTGGAAGGAGCTATATGAAAGAATAATTTCTTGTCGTTTGTTTTACCTGATTTTGATCCCCAGACCGGAATACATACCTTTTTTCGAAAATTTAAATTTTTGCAAAAATAATTTTAACCCCAAAAAAAATTACAATGAAAACAAATAATGCTCGAATTCATGCTATTTCAACGAAAGCATGTGGCGGGAGGCTCATTAAATCTTATAAAAGAGCCGGAATGACAATTTAAAACTTTTTCGAATTTTCATTTTTTTCTTAACAGGGATTTACAAATTTTTTTAAAATTCATATCTTTGCTTAAAGTTGGCCAACGGTTTATAAACTTGGAGAAAAAAATGGAGAAAAATAAAGAGAATTTTTACGCTTGAGTTATTTTCAAAAGTTTGCAAAATCCAAAAAATTATGCCCAATTTTGCAAAAAAACAAATTCAAAAATTGGGGGGTGGGGCTCTATTTTAGGGAATGGTTCTATTTTAGGGGGGGGGGGGTCTATTTTTCAACCCCCCCCCCCCCCCAAAAGGGGGTTTCTATTTCAGGGGGGAGGGGTTCTATTTTAGGGGGGGCTTCTATTTTAGGTTATACGGTATTTATACAAATCAACTATGATTCGTGAATTTTTAACAACAAAATTATTTAACAAATTGAATATTATTAAAGTATTATATTTGCCTCTCTCTATCCGCCTTGATTTTTGTAAAATTGATTCCAAATTTATTTTTTTATTTTTTTCTACCAAATATAGCTTGTAAAATGAGCTACGTTAACAGTTTACATGCCTATACGATTGAGTTTTTACTTTCTTTTCACTCATTTAATTGTTTTTTAAAGTAAATATGCTGTTTTCTTATAAATCAGATCAGCGAAATATTAGTTCTTTATTATACAAAAACTTTTGAACTTTACTTTTGTTAACTAAAAAAACAATGTCAATCTTTAAATATTTCTTAAAATAGTTTTAGTAGATTTGGTTAAATTTATTTAAAAAATTATTTTATTTTGGGCAAGCCTTTTAAGCATACCAATGTCTTTAATTGTTTTTTTGTAAAAGCTTACATTTTACTTTTACGCCTTTTACTCATTACTTAATTATTTTATTAAATTTCATAAGCTTATTTTTGCAAATATAAAATTAAAATAGCAATACAAAAAACTGAATTAGGATATTAGTTCCTTTTTCATTAAGTTGCGCCATTTTTTGACCATGAGAATGTTTGTCTCACTCAACTCGATTCGAACGTTCTGATCAGTTCGTTTTTTTCTTCATACGAATACAACTTGATTATGTTTAAGTTTTAATAATTACAATAATTAATTTTTGTAAAAGGATATTATTTTAGTAATAGATTAAATAACAATTGTTTTTAATTTAAATTAATTGTCTTCGATGCTTTTTGCTAACTTGCCATGCCTGGAACATCCATTATTATTTATTTAGTATTTTTATTTGGCGACAAAGCCTTTAAATGTTTTTTTGAATAAAATTTTGTATAATTTTTTTGCTATTCAAAATTGTGTTGACAAATCTGGAAAGTTTTTGTGGCTCCACGGTTTTAATTTATTTGACAAATTTTTTTTTCAATAAATAAACTGTAATATTAATTAAATGTTATGGATTAAGTTCATTTATTTCATTTTGTGAAAACTTCAACAACAATTAATTAATTTCATGAATTAATCATAAAGAAACGGTCCAATTATTTAATTTTTAAAATATTGTGCAAAAAATTTTTGTACATGAATTATTCAAAGAGAAAAAATGAGAAATAATAATTGTTTTTTAAAAGTTTATCATATCGTAAATGTTTTTATTTGTGATTCTTCGATTTTTAGTTGAGAAAACAGATGCTAAGGAATTTTCTATTTATAATAAATTTTTTGGTGTAATGATATTGCATGTTCATTTTGTAATTTACAGATTAACTTTTTTAATTTTAAAGGTATGTTTTTGACAACCCATCGTCTAAGGATTATATTAGTATTATGTTCTAACAGTGTATATTTTTTATCTTTTATATTGATTATGCTCGAATTGGTGTGGGTTATTAATTATCAATTGACATTTTCATCTAAAGAATATTTTCGGCCACCGTACTATATAGCAGCCCTTTGCTCTTAAACTATTTTACGCATTTCAAAAGAAGTAGTGATTTGGAATTTTATGCAAACATCGATTTATTTAATTTTGAATCAATATGGTCCACATAATGTTTTCGGGAAGTCTTCATAACAATTGTAATTA
This sequence comes from Globodera pallida, assembly GCA_020449905.1. Classification (NCBI taxonomy): domain Eukaryota; kingdom Metazoa; phylum Nematoda; class Chromadorea; order Rhabditida; family Heteroderidae; genus Globodera; species Globodera pallida. The sequence continues at coordinate 2,465,606 of JAIXHY010000016.1, forward strand.
ATTCAATTTTATATAAACAAAACATAGCTATTTCGTTTAATATTTTTACTTAATTTTGCAAGCATTATAAACGACTTTAACATAAAGATTATTATAATTAGCGTATAGATTAAAATGTTAAATTTGTTTAGTTGATACGTGCATTGAATAGCTCATGGTTTTTAGCGAAAAATTGGTATTTTATTTATTGCATTTTTTATTTTTTTTATTTAGTTTTTTTAAAACTTTTTATTCTATTCAAAATTAATTAATGTTTCAAAATAACAACATTTTTAAATATTTAATTCTTGGCACATAAAATTTCTTTTTGAAAATTGTTCTTATAAATGTATCTTTATGTTAATTTCTGTTTTAAAAAAACATCGCTTTATTTATTAATAAAACATTTTCCCAGATTAACTACAGCTGGCAAATTCTTGCAAAGTGGTACTAAATATAATAAATTTAAATTGTATTGTGTTGATTGAAACTTAAAATTGTTTTAAAAACTTATGTTTTTTCTCGGACTATTGTTTAAAACCTAAAATTACGCGACGCTGAATTAAAAATATGCAGCTGAACTGAATACGCTAATTGCTTGTTAACAATTCGAAATATTGTCCGAACGACTGGATGCACAATGGAGACTCCACGACCAAATATGTAAGCTGCTGGTCATTTATAAAAAATTGATTAAATTTAACATAATGATAAGAATGCAAATTATTTTTGTTATAAATAACAAATATGAACAATTTCTAATTAATTAGAAATTTGCATACAAATCCGCGTTTTTAAGGATTTGATTCCAATTTGGGCACATTGCTTGGGTTTGTGAATCCATTAAAGATTTCAATATTTAAAATTAATTTTGAATTTAATTGTACGTGAGCCTATGATGTTGTAATTTTGCAATACCACTTCAAGACAAATTCTGAGGCTTTTTTCTCCTTATGTACGTGTTTTATTTTATTTTTGAAGACATTTGACCACCTTCTCTTAAAAGAATTCTTAAACAAATAAAAAAGCTCTTTGTCTACAAAAGATTATACGTCAAAATTAATGTTTTATTTATAAATGCACGGGTTAAGAAAAGTTTGCCGTTGGGTGTAAAATTAATCCACCGAGCTGTGGTTGTAATAAACCGCACTCATATGCCATTTCGCTGTATAGAGAGTATGTTAAGAAATATGAATATGTCCATCTTTTTTTAAAAAAAGCACTAAACATTAAAAGCATTAAAACACGATGAGAAATTTTTACACGGTTTTAAAGTTTATCGGCGATGTAGTCCGGTGGTGCCGGGAGAAAAAAATAAAGTTCTTACTATTTTTGTTAAGGTACAATTTGAAGTTACAGTTTACTTACATATAATTTGATTTGCTTTAATGTTTTCATTAGTTTGGGTAGAGATAGGATAGTGTATAAATTCTACTTGGTTTGATAGGTCCTTAGCAAGTGTTGTCAGGCGCTTAGCTTAATTATTAAGATATTAACCTTTTGCTCAAGATAGAGAACATTTGAATATTATTTAATTTTTTTCGTGTTTCTATTTATTTATTGATAAGATATTCTACAAAGAAGCTGAGTCGGCTAATTGCAGCGCCGGTGCTTGGGGCGGCCGTCACTTCGCATGGCTCATCGCGCATCTGGCTGTTTGTTCTCGCCATCCCGCGGTTCGTCCTCGCCACCCGGCGGTTTGGCGGCCTCGCCATCCGGTGGTTCAATGCCAATTTGTAATACTTCACTTGCTTTTGCTTGTTAACATTCACCCAAGCCCATATTGCAATAGCCGAGTACAAATAATTTTTTTATATTTAAATTTTCTTAATCCAATGACATTTTTAAAAATTTTAATATATTCTTTCATAAACACTTGCTATTTTTCAATTAAGACCTTTACAAATAATCTTAATTTATTTTTTGGTTTTTCAAAAATTAAATGTCGATCCTCTTATTCAACAGCTTCTTGGTTCGTTGAAAAAACTATTTTTATAGGGGGTTTAACTAGAAGCTTAACTCACCAGAAAATCCATGGTCATAGTTAAATCTTTATTACGCATATAATATACTTACAATCAAAGTACTTTTCACGGGATTAGCAAGTTTTTTTTAAAGTTTCAAATGTTAAATTATACGTTATGCTATTGTTTAATCTAGAATATAATATTGAATATATTTTTATTTTGATTGAAAATAATGTTTTGTAAAGTGAAATTTCTGCATTACTTATTAAGTAAATTTTTTGCTGCAAAAGCAGATTGGTTTTTTAAATTGTTTATTTATATAAATAAAAGCGCTTCCAAAACTTTATAATAAAAGGCCTTTTCATTCGTTTCTTTAACATAATAAAAGTTTACTGTTGGCTTTTCTAAACATATTATAGTACTCAGTCCTATTTCACATTATTTTATTTAGACAGTTACAAATTCACTTTTTTATAAATTTGTTAGCGGGTTTTTTTATTTAAATTTTTTGAGTAAGATTTCTAGTTGATGGACTCCGTAAGTCCGTGCACGTCTCTGCGCGGGCTACATTTTCCACTGAAAAAAAGATTTTAGTTTGCTACATAAGAATTAAATAACTATCTAAACTGATATTCAGATTTGCATCTACTTAAAATCTATTAAATGCAAAACTTTAGCTGCAATTGTTAACTACGCACATCCCAGTTGGTTTCATTATGTTCTGTTTATTTTGATGCATATTTAAGTTTTAACTATTAAACATTTAAACAATTACGAGATTTAAAGGTTTTTGTTAATAAAATATGTTTTTGAAAAATGTGAACTTTTTTGCTCAAATATAGCGATCATTTATTTTTTGTAACGCTTTTAAATGTTTTACACACCAAATTTTTTTCAGTATTCCAGAGTTTATAAATCTGTATAAAAAATTAAGCTTGGATATTTTTTGATAAATTAATTTAAATTTATAAATATATCGAATATTTTGTTATACTTTATGAATGTTATTTAATCATTTAAACCATAATTGTTCATATACTAATTTAATTACATATTAATAGAGATGCTCATATATTGATGTTTAACACATATATCTATTATTCCTAAAAATGAAAAATTTTATTTATTTGTACCAATGACGCAGGTCGATCAATGCCCAGCAGATGGTTAAATTTGACCTGAGTTGCAAAAAATCTTCCGGCACAATTGTTGAAGCGCGGGTCATGGCAAGTGTGGTTGCATATATTAATAAAGAATATTTAAACATATGTAATTTATTTGTTTTGGGTGATTGATTAACATAGATTTTGATGCATTATTATAAATATTAACTATTTTTAAAATTAATATTTTTCCAAGCCAGTTTTTTCAAAAAACGATGATATAAACATTTTATTTAATAATTTCTCTTTTTTGTTGAAGCGATTATTGTTTTGTTTTATGGTTAATCATAATTTTGTCAATTCACCATTTTCTATTTTTGTACATATGTAAACATAATTTATGTCTGCACAAATGATCCCGCATTGGCATAATTCTAACCTTGTTCTAGAGTGCAAGAGAAAAAACAAAAATTTTAATAGGCAAAATGATTCATAATATATTATTTGCAACTTTTTTTTATACAATTTGTTGTTTTTTAATCCGCAAGTATGTTTTGGTTTTGCTTTATGAATTTTGCATTTATTTCCTTTATGATTTTATTGAGAAAGTTTAAAGTCGAAATTTTAATAATTTTAAAAATTAATGTATTAATTTTATTGTCTAATCCATTCTTTTCGTGTGTTTTTGTCGCAAGACAAATGTAATTTGAATAAAAAATGTTTTAAATTTTTTAATTCGGAAGCGGCAAATAAACTAAAACATTTCTAATTGCTAAATTTTTGTGATTACATTAATATGAATACGACCGAAAAAATTTTTAACATTTACAGCTGTGGTTTATATAGATAAAAGGTGTTCACCTGAAAATATTTCCACATTTAGACAAAATCACTATGGAATTCGTAGAAGTAGATAATTTTCTTACTTAAGAAAAAGCAGAATTCAACTGTATTAAAGACAAAAACATTTTTAACAAATATAATAAAATACCACAGGCTTTCTGGATTTTCTTTCCTTATATAATAATTTTAATATTTATAATTATAAAGGAATGAAATATTTCTCAGATAAAAAGATATTTTAATATTAATTATCGATAAACCTTCAAGAAACAAGAGTCGGTCGAAGGAAAAACCTTCTAGAAACAAGAGTTATAGAAAAGTATTTATAATTTTTTCTTTTTCAATTAATTATGGGCATTGACAGCAGCGGAATAACAAACACAACAAAAAACGATCGCAATGTGTGATGATCATTTAGATATATATTATTAACCTTTGTTTTTAGATTATCTACCACAATCGGAGACAAAGTTACTTTAATAATGAGTGTAATATTAAACTATATGTATAAAACTAGAAATATACCTTATTTGTTGCATATTTGGTGGCTCCAAAACCTGGCTGCAAAGATGACAACAAAACCCTGCAGATCCAAGTATCGTGATTAAGGGGATTTAATAAAATAATTAATAGAGAATACATTGTTTTAAATTTAAAATTATCATCATGATTTTTAACAAAAACTAATCAGTTCATTATCATTCTGAAATAATTAATATCCACCCGGTTGTCAGATTTTTTAATTAAATAAGGAAACGATGAATATGCGAAAAAAATTTCTGAGTATCAAAAAATAATTAAATTGATAAAGGCTCGCCATCGCTCCCAAACACTATATTGCCAATTGTGTTCTTTAGGTGGCAGTAATAATTTTAAATAATTCATTCAATCTCATCGTATAAAAAAAGGCTCTTAATGATATTAAGATTCATCATTCCAATGTAGTAAAATAAAAACAATAAAACACATTTTATTGGATTTATATTTTAGGTAAATATAATTGATTCTAAATTAAATACATTTCTATATTTTTTTATCTAACCACTGTATTAATTTTTGTAATTATCCAAATAGAATAATTTTCGAGGTAGCTCCTGGACGCATATTTTGTCTCATTCCCGGAGAAGGGAACGTCGAAGCGCTTCCAAATTTTGTGGGGCTTGGCACAGGCCCTTGACTCCAAAATTAGCCACACAGAATAATTCATGGGGTTAAGTCAGGAGGGTAAGGGGTCGGTCATTCCTAAGCACCGATAAAACCGGAAAAATTGGCCCTGCAGCAGTCCTGGGTTTCTTTTGCCCTGTGGGCCGGAGCGGAGTCTTGTTGGAAAATCCATTCCCAATTGCCGAAATGGCGGGTCAGGGAGTTGTTCACTGACCGGGGTCTTCCAATGCATTTAAGGTCCTTAGTTCCCATGCTCACTAAATTATTTATTTGCACTTAAATGCATTTTTAGGTTACCGGAATTTTTTTAGTGTCCGACTGATGGTGCTTTTTTGACCCAAAAAAGGATGGAAATTTTTGAAGCAGGCATTCCATTGTTGTGTAGCGATATTTTGAATCGCGCTTAAAGTGCATGATAGAGAATTGATTGGGCTACAAAATGACTATAAAAATAAAATTTTGTTTACAATGACATGAGTTATATAATTTTGAAAAGTGGTGCAGGAAATTTGGGTTACCCTGTATAAACACTAAATAAATTGATTTCTGGAATGAAATCTTAATTTATTAATATATATTTTTGTAGGTTATAAATTTAACGTCGAATGTAAAGTTTTTTGCATTAAGTTTTACGTAATACCTAATTAGAAAATCAATAAAAATAAAATAAAAAAATATATTTTTTAAATAGTAAAAACAGTATTCTAAAAAATTGCATTCATATACAACTCTTTATGACCATCTTGCAATATAGCCTCTTTTTAAATTTATGTAAATCGATGGGATTTTAAATTTGCATGTTAATTATCTACAAAGATTTTATTGTTTTTATGTTTAAATTATATTAAAGCTTTTAGCTAATAAATAAATTAAGTTAACTTTCAGGAAAAATTGTAACTAAATAAGAAAGCGGTTTAAATGCAAATTAAACAACGCAAGTTTATTATATTGCCAGATGCGTACTATTTTTTTTATAATGTTACAAACTGCTATAAAAATTTGATTTAAAAGTGAGCTATTTGTAAAAATTCTAAATTATCCGTCAATTTTAGAGAAATATATAAATTCAAAAATTTAAATTTGTCGTTTATCCATTTAATTTGACTATAAAAAGAAAACCAGTGACTGACACTTCAAAATCCAAAATAACTTATCAAAATATAAATATTGATTTAAAAGCTAAAAAGCATAATTGTGTCGAAAGTAAAAAATTAATAAATTAAAGTCAATACTTTAATAAGATACTACTAATTTTATACGCACTACTTGTTTTATATGTAGTGGTACTAATAGCTACCGCACAACATTCAAGATGGTGTTTACTCATAAAGTAATTTTAAAAAAGTAATATAAAACTATCTGGGAAAAATTACATTAAAGGATGGGCTCCACAAAAAAATCATTGAAGATCGATCCCACGCTACAAGATTTATTATTAAAAGAGAACAAATATTTAAATTAATAACAAGCTCTTGATAAAATATGCATGAACATAAAAAAAAGTTAACCAATTATATTAAAGCCTCAAAGAAACGGAAGTTGAGTTTTGAACTTGCGATAAATAATCCAAATTTTTTACCGTTGTAAAACGATTACATCTTATCAAATTACTAAAGGGCTTTTTAAAGCAAAAAATAGTAGAATTTACCAATTCTCTTCGAACTATGCCTTTCTGAATTTTTACATAATTTTATATAATTGAAAATGATTAAATTAACTGCAACGAAGTTGTCAAGAAAACAGGTGGGCTGATTTGCGAGTAAAAAGAGAAACAATAAATAATAAAACTAAAAAAAACTCTAATAAATTTAAAGTAAACTAAAATCTTAATTAAAAATTACTTATTCAAAGATAAAAAATCAAAATGTGTACAAATAAAATAAAATGAATCTAAACAGCAACCATTTACGTCTATCGTACAAATCAAATCAATTAGCTTACCCAAAAAAGAGTAAAATATATATAAAAATAATGTGAGTTTTTATTTTTATATTATTAAATATTTTCTAAAGGCTGCAACAAATAAAACTTACGATTCCATTGCAACCTTTGTAAATATTGGTCTGTATGCATTCAACAAGACTAAGGCCAACGTCGAATTCTGACTTTTTGGGGCAGCTGCCAATTTAGTCAAGGCCCAGTTTTTGAGTACACATAAAGTTAAAATTTTTATTATGTTCTAACAAAATTATAATATGCCAAGATTAAACCAGAGGAGAGTCGGGCCCTGAGCAGGTGGCGGCAATCCAAATAAATCATCTAAAAAAATTAAAATCATTATCATACATATCACCCGCTCTCTATAGGTGAGCGGTGGAGTCAAAAGAAAATTTCAACTTTAATTAAAATAACGATTTTGCAAAAAGTATTAAAATAAAAATAATAAAATCAATCTAGAAATTGGATATTTAAAACATTTATAAAGTTTATGAATAAATTTTTTGGCAAACAATATTTGATAATTTAGAAGAGGCTACAAACCCACCGCACTAAGTGAGCTACCGCTTGTTCGTGTTTTGGCTCAACACCGCAAAATCCCTAAGAAAAATCTTTAAACAAGACAGGAAATGAAGTAAAAAAGAAAATGACTCTGGAATATGATAACTGTACTAGAAAGTGATGAATCTGGTCTAATTAAATGTAAAAGCCCTAAGTTGACGCTGAAGAGTCAGTCACCAGAGACAACCCCAACAGATTTAAACACAGTGGAATTAGCAAAATATAAAGCTCACGTCAGGCTTAGAAAAAATAAATTTAATAATATAAATTATTTCCTTATCTTTTTTTCATCTTCATGATAAACCAGTAATTAATAAACACAAAAATAAAATAAAATAATTTTAATTTTTCAATATCTCTGGAAATGTTTTATTCGTTAACAGGATAAACTTTAAAAATGAATTTTACAATAAACGTTAATTGAAAAATTACAAGAATATTAAATTACCGTCGAGCTCATCATCATTTTCAAAATTGTTAACCAAAACAAATCAGTCACAAAGTAAAAGCTTGGTCAAAACAATTATAAAAAATACAAACATAAAATGTAAGAAAAAAAATCTGCTATGCTAGAAACAGATTTAAAAAGTATTAAGTTTTAACATATTAAAAATAAACAATACTTTTGGCCTTAAAGTCTAAGAAAAAATAAGACCATCGATTAAGTAATGTTTTGCAGAGCTTGCACTTGTTTTGATGCCAGAAAAAATTCTTTATCTATTAGGGTGCAAAACATTAAGATAAATTAAACCATTATCTATTCTATTTCAGGGCTCGGATCGGGTAAAGGCAATTCCCAAGGACAGACATGTTGATTTCCAAGGACATAACAGAAAAAAAGCGCAAAATTTTCGAATCTGCGATTTGCAATTTTTTATTGCGAATTCGGCTAATGTACACATTTTTAAAGAAGTATAAACGATATTTGGAATAATAGTTTCCATTAAACAAAATTACTTAAATTTATTGATAATAAAAATATAAATTTAAATAAAATCAAGAATTTTCGTTTTTGACATAAAAGTAGAAGTTTCAACAACATCGTAAACAAGCAAGTAAGGAAGGGTAAACATGACTCACAACAAATAAAACAATGATTTTTATAGATCTAATATTTATATAAATTTTATTAGAGAATAAAATTAAGCAATTATAAAAAAATATTAATAAATTGTTATAAATTTTTTTTGGCTTAAGTGCACTCAAAATTGTCATATTGTCAACAAGACATCACCAATTTTATGAAAAAAAAATGTGCAGCATAAAATAAACAAACAGCTTTAATATAATTAATAACAACAAATACTTTTAATTTAAAAATTGAAACTAAAATTGGCAATTGTAAGTGTACCTAAATTACGCAATAAGGAAAGTACTTTAATAAATTAAAATCTTTAAATCCATAAAATTTTAAATAAATTAATAGGCGTTTATCAATATCCCTTTGGGTATGATAATATGCATAGCATGCTAGCCATGATCTAATATTATAAACATGTGCCTTACCATTTTTACAAAATATTTTTAAACAATCTAATAATGTTTGCCCAATTAATGCTCAAGATAGGCCATTCTTCACAGAAAATCATCGGAGCGGCGGTTCCAAACCATCTGTTCCATAACTAGAAAAATTTTCAAAACTAACAGATGTTCACCATGGTGCACATTATCAGCCGATTAAATCGGTTGCCATTCAACTTTGCGTCGTTTAATGTATGAAGTAAAAAAAATAAATGTTTATATAAAATTTGAAACAAAATCTTTGTATCTAAATTTAGCTTTATATATAATTAATAATTACACTTTTGCACTTGATTTTAATTTCCGCTTAGAAGGTACCCAACATGGATAATAGCGATAATAATAAATAATATGCAGTCTAATTAATCGATAAACATGCTAAAGTGAAAAAATGCATATTTGAATTTTAGTTCACTATAAAAAATTACTGTTTTAGTCAAAGTATATTCAAATATAATAAAATGAGCAACAAAATTTAAATCTATAAAAATAACAAAAAATTAGCAGTTCAGTTGAAGCTATACTTCAAAAATTAATAAAGAAGAAGCCGCTTAAACTCAATATATAATAAAATATTTATTGTTTGATTAGAATTAACAAAAATGGTATACCTAAATATATCAAGGCTGTTATAAACCACGCCTTTTGTATTAAAAAATGTCTTTACTATCGATAAAAAAAATTTTTATATAATTTTAATTAGAAAAAAAAATTCAAAAACATAACACGTTAAAAATAAATTTGCACAAAATAGGTAATGATTCAATTGAACTCACCAACTGACGATTAATATTATATATAATAAATCATATCAAAATGGTTCATTATTTTATAAATTTATTTGTTATTAATATGAGACATAAAAAGGATTTTAATAAACAAATATGCACACTTACTTGAAAGCAAAAAAATGTTAAAAATGTTTTTTACTTTTAATTAAATTACGTAAAAAATAATTGCAAAAATATCTAATAAAGGATTTAAAGATAAAATCCCTAAATAATAAACGGCTCCAAAACCCATTCAAACGATGTCACCCACCTCAACCAATAACTTTTTTCTAAGCAATGTATTTAATGAAGAATACCGTATTACCTCTTTAAATCCCCCACGCTCTAAGAACCCCCACTTCTGAGTTGGTTTAAAATAATCCCCCATGGGGATTACAAAAGGTAAACGGTAAAATAAAAAGTTACTTAACTCTTGCGTAATACCTATATAAAAATTTTTGTTGTAAAATTAGAAAACAATAATATAAAAAAAATAAATTTAAAATAATATTGAAGAAAAAACATTCGAATACTACTGAACTTTGCAATGGAATAAGTACAATTAGCTAAAGCATTTAAAATATAAATAAATTATATATGTTGAAATGCAATAAAGATTTAAAAACGATTAGATATCTTTATTTAACAAACAAAGATACCTGATAAAAAATATTATCCAGTTAGTGCAACATTTCGTGGTACATGCTTAATTTAAAATATATAAAAAAATATATAACAACATTAATGTAAATAATTCTAAAAATCATTTAATTATAATAAAAAAATTTCTATTAAACAGTCAATTGAAAGTGTAAGTAAAATTAATAAATTTTTGTAGCAAAAACAATTTTTAAATAAATATTTAAAATTATAAAAAATTTAAATTATTTAAAATAAAGCTTTAAATACCTATTAAATTCCGCTAAGTTTCTTCATTCTTAAAATGCCTTCTCGAAGAACAAGAGATTAAAAGGACAATCCCGACCATCGGACACGTTTTTCCAACTGTACTACACTGAATTGGGGCCTAACTGGTAATTCTGTCCTTCCCACGCCTTATATTTCTATCCGGTAGATGATCTTTAAGCAAATAAATCTTTACGTGTTAAAAAATATTTCGCCCAACGAGAATACAATCAAACATAAATTGATTAAATATTATTTGAAGCTTTAACTTATTCTATTCAATATATTAAAAAATATACCACTTAATTGCAGTTAAAAATAGAAATTTTATAATTATTTTTAAAATTTTTGCTTTAATTGCTTATTTATTAAACTATTTACTTTCAATAAAAAAAAGATATCACTCTATAAATTAAAAACAATAGATGTAGCCAAAATTAAAATCAATATCAATTTTATGAAAAAAATGTGCAGCTACCTATAAAATAAACAAACAGCTTTAATATAATTAATAACAACAAATACTTTTAATTTAAAAATTTAACGATTGAAACTAAAATTGGCAATTGTAAGTGTACCTAAATTACGCAATAAGGAAAGTACTTTAATAAATTAAAATCTTTAAATCCATAAAATTCTAAATAAATTAATAGGCGTTTATCAATATCCCTTTGGGTATGATAATATGCATAGCATGCTAGCCATGATCTAATATTATAAACATGTGCCTTACCATTTTTACAAAATATTTTTAAACAATCTAATAATGTTTGCCCAATTAATGCTCAAGATAGGCCATTCTTCACAGAAAATCATCGGAGCGGCGGTTCCAAACCATCTGTTCCATAACTAGAAAAATTTTCAAAACTAACAGATGTTCACCATGGTGCACATTATCAGCCGATTAAATCGGTTGCCATTCAACTTTGCGTCGTTAAAATAAATTAACAACCACTTTTCATAGTTTGTTAAAAATTAATGTTCAGAAAGAAGTTAAAAATTTAATGTTTTGAGCGGCGAGTTTTGTTTAATACTATTTCCTAATCTTTTTATTTCCAAATTAAGCCTGTTCAAAATAAAATGCATTTAAAAAAGTATTGGAATAAATACTTAAGAAATGATTTGGTAGATTTATAAAATAATGGTATTAGTACTAGTTTCATTTTTGTAGAAAATTTTCAAATTAAAATTGTTTTTTAAATAGATTTAGGTAGCACATGCAAAACCAAAAATGAATAGGGTACATAAATGTTCGAAAACAATTTATTTGTTGCGTTGTCTAACAAAAAGTCTTTTTTTTTAATTGTATTTTTAAAGAAAAAAAATTTTGGTACTCTTTTAGCACTTTTGAATTAATTTTGTTTTAATTTTGTTTTACGGTGTATGTAATAAGTAGGGCCACGATTTATATGGAAATCCATATTTTTTCTGCGAACTTGAAACGGCTTCTAAATGCCATAAATAGTGTTTTTAGCTTTGGTTGGAGCTTCTAGAGCCCGTTTTATAATCCATATTTTCCATATTTCACGATTTTTATCCATATTCCATATTTTCATCCATATTTCGCCATTTTCAAAAAATTCCTTAACAAAAATGAAATAAAAACGAAAAATACACCCCCAAGGATCGACTTTTTAAATTTTCAAAAAATGCACCCCTAAAAATTGACTTTTTCGCGACTAAAAATTCTGCCACCAAAAATGAAAATTTTTAAAATTTCGCACATTTTCAAAAATTTTTCTGAAATGTCTTTAATTTGTATATAAATTTTTTTATTGCTCTTATTACTTCTATTAGGAAATCTTGCCCATTTTTTTGCGATATTCGAAAAAATTTTTATCCATATTTCGTCCATATTTTTCAATTTTTGTCCATATTTTGCGATTTTTCATCCATATTTTATGGCCATATTTCGAGATTTTTTGTCCATATAAATCGTGGCCCTAGTAATAAGTAATTATGATCAGATGATTAGGCCTTGTTGTCTTACAAGTAATAATATTTTCTTTTTTCTAATTTATCTTTTTATACAAAACAAAATTGGTACCCTTTTAGCACTTTTGAATAATTTATTTAATTTCATAGTTTTTAAATTTTGTTTTACGATTTGTTATTTATTCTGCAAAGGTTGTTAAAATAATCTTGGTAGTTTTAATCAGTTGATTGTATGGTAAAGTTATTTATTTAAAAAATGTAGGCATCATAAATTATATTTGAAATTGAATAGTTTTTATAATAAAAATTAGGTAATTTGTTTTCTGATAAACATTTTAACAATATTGTCTTTGTGTTAAAATTTTTTAAATTAATTTTTATATGTTATTCTTAACATCATTATGATGTAATTACTAATTTTAAATGCTCGCCTGTTCTAGAGCCGAGTAGATCGTTCCTGTGATGGGCCCCATTCTGCACCATTTGCCTTAATAAATTGCTTTGTGAATTAAGTAATCAATTTTGATGTTTACATTGAGAAATTTTTGGTTTTATAGTCATTTTCGTTTGCCTTTTTAATTATCATTTTTTTTTTTAATTTATTGCTTAAAGTGTTTTTAATGCATATACATTTTTAAATTTAGGCATTTGCGATTCTTCACATTTTATTATCTCTGCCATTTTTAAAAGTAACGTCGGCTTCGTGTGAAATATTTTTTAGCAACACTTTAAATTATATTAATTTTATTTAATATGCATATAAATTTTTAAATGGTGTTGTGGCAATGTTCCGAAACCATGTGCTTTTAAATACGTAGCTTTGCCGATACTTTTTTATTCCGTGTCAGTTGACCGTAATTAAATTAAAATAAATTTTTTTAGATAACAATGATATATTAATAAATATAAGAGTTGTTTTTTTAATTCGCAATATAGTTATTTTAAAAGCTCTATTTAAAAAAAAACAATTAATTATTGTCGAATTTGAATAACAATGTCAACAATTAGTTAATGAAAAATTAAATTAGGTATGCAATACGGGTCATAGGTAATTTAACAAATAATTAGTTTTTTATATAATTATTTTATTATTTAAACAGGTTTAGATAATTACGATATTTATGATATCTATAGAACTGCCAATTTTAAGACCAGTACATATTGTATTACGTTAGATTTATTTAAAGATAAATAGGTTTTTGAATTTTCACAAATTTTTCTTGCAGATTATGAAGTTTAGATCTATGGATTAAAACTAAGATCTTGAGACCTGTTTGTCAGGTGGAAGTTATTTTTTCATATTTTGATAACTTTTAATTTTTATGCGTTATTTACTATTTTGTGATTTCGTTTCGACTAAAATTTAATTTACCATTCAAATTAATAATTATTATTCTAGCTGAACTTACTAATTTAAAGTATTATATTGTAAGTAATTAAAAAATTAACGGAATCATTCTATTTGGCGAATTGTCTTTTTGCAATATCCAATTAAATCACTGTTTACATTTCATTTAAATATGGATACATTAAATTTTAAATAAATATAGTTTTTGTTCATGTAACATTTATTATAAAATTTTGCTTACTTTTTCATATTCTTATTTTTACATTCATCTTTTATAAAATTTATTGTCAAAATTGGATTGATTTTATAAATTTCGTAGTCAGTGGACATCGCGGGCAATGCAGTCAATTTAATTTGTTTTTTAATGCTTTCTCGAGCTTGATTTTGAAGCTTGTTGGTTGACCTCTGATGCTTCAAGTCCATTTAATTCTAAAGACCACCCGGTCGTTTTAGCATAATTCATTAGAAGCTAATAGATGTGCGTGAGAACCAAGCTTTTGTTTTATTAGTTTTTGCAACGTTTTAAAATATTTTTAAATTTTATTTTTGTACTTTTATTTGGCTTTATTATTTTTTAACTTTTGTATTTTGTCTATTTAAAACGCCTGTTTTACTTTTATTGATCCTACAACAATATAATATAACTTATAATATTTAATTGTTTAAATATATTTAGTTGAAAATATATCGGTCTTAAGTTAAAATTATTACATGTTATTCATGACAAGATGACTTACCTATTATAAGTGGACATTAGGACGTTGTCAATTATATCTAAAAATAAAGATTTTTTAGAATTTATTGGGTTTTAGAAGTATTCATTCATTTAAGTTACAAAAACTAATTTATTTAGCAAAGCTAAATAACACAATCAGATATATACCTTTTTGTCATTTTCATAAAACAATAAACTCATATAAAAAAAAGTAACGGCTTCGCAAAATTTGAACCAATAAAAAAGCAGGCGCAAAAAATTAGCGCATTTTTAAAAGTGATTGCAAATCTCTTAACAAATTGAGTCAAAAATTCAAAAGTTTGGGCGGCGCATTGGGTGCCGCCACCCCCCCCCCCCCCCGCCGCCCCCCCTTCACCCACAATAAATTCAACTTTGAATTTTATCCGAAACTTAGGAAGTAATAAATTAATTTTTAATAAAATGTTCAGCAAAAATTGATTGAAAATTCAGAATTTTTTAATAAAGAATGCTTCTTTATGATAATACTTTAATAAGTTTTATTAAAAATATTTTCTGTAAAAAACAAAAGATGCAAATAACCCGAAATGATGATAATTAATTTTTGATTCTTTAAAATTAAATTTATTCAAAATATTAATAAAAAATATTTTGTACAAAAAACATTTTGAGCCTTGACAAAGATAATGGTAAGGTCAATGTAATTACATATTTATTTAGCAATTAAATTTGCTCCTTTTTATTAATTTTTATGATATGAAGAACAAACTATTTATTTTTATGCTTTTATAATTTTAACATATGTATCAACATCGTCCGTTTTTATTGTTCCAATTAAAAGCATTTGCCGATTTTAGTTTCAATCATTAAATCTTTTGTTGTTAAAATGTTTCTAAATTACATTTTTGATTATATTTTTTGCTACTTTAACAAAATTTTCATTTTTGAGAGCGTAAATATTTCATTTATGTGAATAATTATTAAATTATTTTGATGAAATTGTGTTCGCTTTATTATACCTAAATTCAAATACTCAGTATGTTTGACTGTATTTATATTTTCTGAACTATTATGCCAATTGATATTCACTTAATCACAGAGTAGCAACCGAATCGTTTTATGTATAAAAATAGTTTATAACTTAATCGATGACTCCTTGAGAAGTCTTGAGACTTTGCCATGAGTTTTGAGACTTTGCCATGGCTTGTTGCAATATGTGTGCAAAGCTCGAATTGTTTTGTCTTGAGGTTCCCCATCTTTGCCTCAAAAATTGTATTTTATATTAGTGAAGTATAATTCGATAATTTAATAAATCGTTTGTTAGTTTGTTTTAAATAAACAATGTTATAAGTAATTTACTTATTATTTATTTACTTATAAGTTTCAATTTAAAATTATTCAATTTCGATTTTTATATTGGGTTTTGCTAAACTTTCTTGCTCATTATTTTATTGTATTTTAGATTCATATTTGATTTTAATATATGCTTTAATTTCATGCTTATCGTTTTTTTTTATATCTGGCATTTGACGCGATCTGCGTTTCGTCGTAAATTACAAGTTTTTAGTTTCGTAGATAATATCACTATCTCCAAACAATGCTTACTTTTTAATTAATTTTGTTCAACTATTGTTTATTAAAAATATAGTTCAAATAGCTTGTAAGCACAACCGATCGCATGATAATTCATTTTAAAGCTATTTGTTTTATTTTTAAATTTAAGAAGCATATTTAAAAGAGTTTTTTTATGTACATATTTTGAAAGCAGATATAATTCGTAATCACAATTATCTTAATAGCAGTTTAAACATATTTTCAGATATTATTTTAACAGAAACTTCAGATTAAGAAAGTTCTCTATCTCTATCGTGCGTTCTATTTTACCTTCTGCTTTTCCCCCTGTTTTGCTTTCTGCTTTGCCTTCTGCTTTAGATTCTTCTTTAGCATCATCGATTCTTTGCTCCAAAACAGCTTCTATTTTTTTTCACTCATTATCTTTTTTTTGTATGGACGTAATAATAATTTATTAAGGTTTACCTAAGCATTTTTGTTTTAATGCAATTACTTATATAAATAGAAAAACATCATCATTATTGTTTTTATGTCTTTTTTTTAATTAGACAAATATTTATATATTTTTGGATAGCATAATTATGAGTTTTTTTAAGTTGATAAAAATTAATGCCATAAAACAACATAATTTTTCGCGTTGTGTGACTTCTGTAAAAACTCAAGATTTGCTGAATTCAGCTTTAGATTTTGCATTTTAAATTTGTTTTTCTCCCATTTTTCTTATCAATTATTAAATAAAAAGCAAATTTGTTTTCTTAAAAGCTCGATTTTATTTTATTTTCTAAATTTAATTTTGTTAATAAGTATTAATTTTTAAAGATTTAAAAATAGAAATCTGCCTGGGATTTTAAGCGTCATGATAATATTTGATATTCATTTAAAAAGAAGAAGATAATTCGAATTAAATTCATTAATTTAATTACTTAAATACATTATATGACAGTAAGAAAATAGAATAAATCCATTTTTATTTATAAGTTTTCAAGTAGCAAGCAAGTTCTTATAATATGTAAATAATTTAAAAAATTATATTTACTCTTTGTTTATTATTTCTTTAAAACGTTTATGATGATAATAAACCAAATTGGCACTGTTTAATTGCTTGTTACATTTATTAAATTACTTGGCAAAGTGATTTAGCATATTAATTTAGATATTTATTTGTTTTTAATTTTGTTACTTCTTATAATCCCTTAAATCTTAACTTTATCTGTTAAGAAATAATTATAATACAATTGAAAATATAATTTTATACATTTATACTTTACTTTTATTTTAATATTAGTTTTTACATGTTTGTTTTTCATTTATAAACTTAATTTAAATTTAAAGGTTTATTAATAAAAACAGAAAACAAGCCGGACTTTGTTATATTTCAGCATTATTTCTTCATTTTAAAAATTAATTTATTTAAATTATTTTATTTCTATTTTTAAACAATAATTTTTTTTGCTCAAAATTTTTCTCGATATTAAAAAACCTTTTTTAATGTCACGGCGCAGTTATGTACGCGCTTCTCTCTCCAGACTTAAAGCAATCCATCAACAAAAGTTTGCGTTCTCTATATTTTAAAGTTTCAATAAGTTCTTTAATTTTTGCCTTTTTTTGTATAATTTCTGTTATTATTCATACATTTTTAATGAGCACTCTGATAAATTAGTTTCAGTGAATACGTTTTATAATATAAGTGAGCCGACAAAATATCAAACTACATAATTCCCTCTCTGCAATTTATTTGTTTTAATAGTTCAATGATTTGTTATTTTAAGACATCGTTTAGTTTTAATTTCATTAATTGCATATACATCAGTTCGGTACACCTCGATTCGGCGCGCACGATTCGGCGCCGAAGTTTGAAACTTATATACACGTTTTAAACTATATAATTTTTTCAAAAGACATGCTTTAGCTTGATCAAATGTTCAGCATACTGAGAGCCTGTGTATGATACCAAGAATGTTGGTTTGGTCAAATAAACAAAAAGTTATTTGGCGCCGAATTGTGCGCGCCGAAACGTGCGCGCCGAATCGTGCGCGCCGAATCGTGGTGACATCAGTTTGTACAATTACTTTGTTTTACATTTAAAATTTTTTTACAATTAATTAATATCTTTGTTTCTAACAAAATTCAATTAGATAATCTTTAACTAGGTTTTTTATAACAGCTAATTTTCAGCTTAATTTTATTTATTAACTTTTAGATAAGGTTCACGTATTTTGCAGAATTACCGCTGATTATGTTATCCGTGAAGACGCCCGGTTTCTATTTTTTCTGTTAGTCTAAATTACATAGATAAGTATTCGTTAAATATTAGTTATAGAATTGTTTAAAGTATATTTATTAATATGTTATTTTAAACAATGTTAATTGTTTATTTAATTGCATGTTCTATTTTTATTTTATCATTAATGGCATCTCAAAGGTATTAAATTGGTGTTTTGGATTTATATAGAAAAGGGTTCCGGAACCGCGAAAATTCGGAACCGCGGAACCGTCAATTCAATTTTATTGTTCAGACCGTAGTGGCCTGCCGGGTTAAGCAATAGCAACTGAATAGATTGTGGCTGTATGGGAATTTACTTGGCAAATAGGTAAATTTTGTGTCAAAAGGCTTCGCTAGTTTTTTCTTCAGAGATTTCGACCATAAAGAAATTTCAACAAAGTTCTCTAATTTTAAAAAAAGGATTGCAAATTTGTTTATATTAAAATTAAAGTTATTCCAATAACCAACATACTACATATGTATCAGGGATGGGCGGAATTCGATTTCCGACTTTCGACTTTTTTGGGGTCGGAATTCCGATTTCTAAAATGTCGGAATTCCGATTTTCGAATTTGTTGAGGTCGTCGGCGCCCATCCCTGGTGCGCATCCACTCTCGCCTTTTTATTGTGATAAACACAACAATGTTTATAATAGTTCAGAACCTTTTCGCATCATTTGTATTTAAACAAATTTCTGGTAGCATTTTATATAATAATTAAAGAATGGTACAATAAAATGTTATCTAACTACTTTTAATATTTAAAAATAATTGGATTTGAGTACTCTAAAATTGCTTTATGGTCTGGTAATACAAAACAGCGTCTGCGCCGTTGCTAGCAATTCCCTTAAAAATATCCCGTTGAATTTTTAAAAAAAGTTCCCGGACTTATTCCTTTCCAAAAAAGCTATAAAAAATTACATTTTGTTGCAAATCTCTAACAAATTAAGTCATTCAAAGGCGTCGCCTATCGGTTCCGCGGGCAATCCCACTTCAATTACGCATTACTTTTTTAAAAGTGCAGTTACGAGCACCTCTTCCACATTCCCTGGGTTTAAAGCGTTGTATATTGTCCGAACTCAGATAATATCAATATTTCTTATCCCATAAAACCCTCTATAATATTTACATTTTTGGTTTAAATAAAATTATTTTTTGTTCAATTTTTTCTACAACAATTGCTGAGCCATATAGCATTTTATTTTAGATGTTTATTAGTAATTTATTTTTTTTAAATTAAACATTGTAAGTTTAGATGCTCATTTATTTTTCTTCTAAATCGCTGTTAATTTTTAAATATCCATTATGCTTTTGATTTTGACATACATTGTTACTTAATTACTTTTTATTCATACACAAGGCTGCAATAAAATAAAAGTTTAAAATGTTAAAAATAGCAAATCACATTTGTAATCGAATCTTAAAAAAGCCGGCTTAATTAAAAGGATGGATAATTAAAAAATGAAATAATTTCCATGTTCAATTAATTTTAATGATAAATCAAATGAAAGGCGATAAGTTCAAATTAATTGGCTCAAGCGTTTAATTTAAAATATGTTACACATTAATTTGTTTTAAAAAACATAAAATATTCGAATTTTTATATTTTCTCTAAAGAACATGGTTTAAAAAAATGACAAATTATAAATAACGAGTGGACGAAGAATCAACAAAGAGTACGGGTTTTGTGACCTGACGGTCATATATTTACAAAATAATTAAATTATACATATTAAATGGTGTTTTTATTATTTAAAAAAGCTAACAATGTTAAATTTGAATATCAATATTAATTATAAAAATGATCGTAGACCAATACAAAATTGAAGTGAACAACAATAATAAATCCATGGCTACTTTTTGCAATATATACTTAAAGTAAGGTTATCAAATTATAAGGCCAAGTTGTAAGTAAACAAGCATTTATTAAAATTTAATCTAATAATCAAAAAATAAAGTAAAATAAAAAAATATTATTAATTTAATCACAAAATTAAGTCGTTGTTTAATAAAAACCAAAATATTAAAGTATTTATTTGGTTGGAATAATTAAGGCCGTAAATTTTAATATTTATTCAAACATTTGTCTTGCAATTAAAAATAAATAGCCAAGATGAAAAAACTGAAAGATATTTTACTTATCAGATTAAAGCCTAAAAGTCTTCTGGCATTCACTCTGGATTTCCAGATGAGCTCGACAAGAAAGCTCATCTTTACTGTAAAAAAATCAATCAACTTTTATTAAACAAATTTTAATAAATATTAAAAAAATTCAGCTTTATGAATACTTGATATTATAATTTTAATGTATTATTTAGCGCTTGTTCAAAACAAATAAATATAAATATTAATTGAAGAAATTGTCTTAAAACAAAAACCAGCCTCTAACAATTTTATTCTTTCTATTAATCTGTGTAAAAATATATTTGTCATTTATTTTAAAGTCAATCCAAAGAATGGTGTTCAAGGTGAAGTTATTCTTTTATTATAAAACAATCTTCTTGCATATGTTTAATTATGAAAAAATGTTTTACATTTTTTTATATATATAAATGCACTAAAACTAAATGATGTGAAAGATGAAAATAAAAATAATCATATTCAGTCTTAATAAAAGCATGTTTAAACTCGTGAAATCACCAACGCGCAAGTGACGTCATTCTTTCAGAAATCAAATTTAAACTATTATTAGCAAAAATATTAGAGAACTAAAACTGAATATAAGGAATTAATGATGTTTTTGATAATACGACTTATTGGATTAGCACGAGATTTTAAATTCATCAATCAAAGTCGCAATGCAAGGTATACTCGACGTCGTTAGTGTTCACACAATCAAGAAACTTGTTGGAGATCACATTTACAAGAAAATTAAATAATCAAATATTGAAAAAAGCTTAAAAATTTATTTGATTATGTTCGGACATTAATTACTTCTCTGAATATGGTGAATTGGAAATGGGGTCAAACAATGTTTTGATGTGAGGTGTCTGACTCTATTGCTCTTCATCATTTTAAAGCCCAGAAAAAATTTTAGAAAAAATCCCAAAAACATTTTGTCGTATACAGATTCTTTAGTTTGTTATAGCGCGTTAAAAAAAAGCAAATTTTACTATAAATATAAAGAAACAACATCATAAATAATTTGTTACCAATTATTCTCATGTATTTATAAACTTTAATTAAAAATTCTAATTTTAATAAATGATGGAGAAGATGAAATATTCAAATGTTTAAGTACAAATTATTTTTAAAATATTATTATTATAAATGGTTAAATTTCTATCACATGCAACGAAATTAAAGATTTTTATGATTTAGCTTCAGGAAAATATAATAAATTGCATGCTCTTTAATACAAAGATTTTAAATAGTACAGTATAATATGAAAAAATATTTACACGTCATTTTTAGTGGTTAATTTATTTGCACTTGATTTAATCTATTCACAGTTGAATTGTTTTCTTCGAATTTACATTAAATATGAAATTTATTTTGCACAAATTAAAGGCTTGGCACTGTCACGGAGTTTTGCCAAAGTGATAGACGGGGAACGCTTGCAATGCAAGAGTCTGTGTTACCGGGAAATCCATCTTATCAACTACAATTTAATTTTAATAAGTTTAAAGACAAATTTTAAATTGATTTAAATTCAAACCAAAAGCCTATTATAAATTAATAGTTTTGAAACTTACATCTTTTTAAATAAAACGGAAATTTTTTTCTAAATCACGAATAATATATCTATCTAAGTCCTAATTTATAAAAAATCTAATTGTTCAAATTATTTTAAAGTTAATCAAAAATATTCATAGCATCTTTAATATAATATAATGAATAAAGTAAAAACTGTTGGCCACGCTTGTGATTAAAGGTTTTAAAGAATTTCTATAATAAAAACTTACATACGAAAAAGTAATTCATTTAAAAAGGAGATTAGTAAGTTATGATGTGAAAATAAAGAAATCCGTATATGAAACTGAAATTAATTTAAAGCATATTTATAAATAAAGTAGAAAAGATATTGAATAAATTTAAACCCATGCATTCATTGAAAAAGAACATTAATTAAATACGCCAATAAATTAAATACTCTCGTCACTGGATGTCGTGCAACTTTTTAAACCAATAAAATTTATATATTAATATAACTAACGTGTTAATTCATTGGGCTCCGTCGGAGTTCAGTACCATTGCGCTTGGCTAAAATACAATTAAATAATTAAAACAAATCTTAAAAACAAATAAATATATGAAAATATATTTACATAAATTTAGAAAACAAGAAATAACTTTTAAATCATAAATTTTATAAATATTCATCTTTTTTTTTATAAATAAATTAAAATCCTTGAGTAAAACAAACACTCGGGATGAAACTATTTATTATTATAAATGCTTAAACTATATTTAGAATACACAACAACGCACGTCGACAGTGTGTCGAACATTGCGGGTTTAAGGCTGTAAGCCTTTGGTGAAATGCAGTCCACTCCGCATTGTTGAGATCTTGGCACCGGAGTAAAAAAGCTCGAAAGGCTGGTGCTTACATGGCCAAGTTGGGATTCGATCAATTGTGATCAAAATATTGAAAATTAAATAATGCAATTTTAACACTATTTATTTATTATTTTTTAAATGAAAAACCTAAAAGTTCATAACAATTAAAACAAAAAAATAAATAAAACACGTTAATAAAAAGCAGAAACAATTAATTGCTAAATAAATATGTTAATGGCTTTTTGTCAATTTTATATTGTAAGAAACAGCGTATAATATATATTTTTTGATGATGAAATAAAATAACATATAACTATTAAAGCAAGCCAATCAAAATATTCATAATCAATTAATGATTTAAAAGTAATTATTTGAATAAAATAATTTGAAATACAATTTTTATTTGAAACTTAAATTACCTTCAATCTTCTCTGATTATATGGATAATTACAGCAAAAGTAGTATTTTTTTTAAATGTACAAAGTTAAAAAAATATAAAAATAATTAATAGTAGATAAATTAAATATTCAAATACTTATTATATTCAAATCCCAACAGCCTAATATTAACCATTAAAAATAAAATACTTGTTTACCAAAAATTTAAAATAAGAATGTTTTTGTATAAAATCAAAAAAATTCTACATCTATTGAATTGATTAATAATCTTAAAAATAGGCATCTGCACAAACATCTGTTTCAGTTATATTTGAGCCGATTATCCCTTTAAAGAACGTAAAGGATGTGACTCATCAGCATAACTGTTATTCATTAAGAATTAACAAATTATTTATGGGTCGAGTTCCATTCGGTGAAATCAATCCGATTTATGTTGGAATGCCAGGCGAAAGCGTGTCCCATTCGATGAAAAAGATTTATTTAATATTTTTCTATTAAATGCGATAATAAATTTCAAGAATTGTTTACTAAAAATAATATAAATATAAATTAAATACAAAAATAAACTATAAAATATGAAACATTTTCACCTAAAGTGGCAAGCAATGATCGAATTCTCATGCTTTTTGATTGATTTTCAGCCCCAAAAGCAATTTCTGAAAAATTTTGTATTTAGGCGTTGCCGATATGCCGATAGGCGGCGCCAAGAAAAATTTTGAATTTTCGACTAATTTGTTAAGGGATTTGCAACCAAAATTTAAATAAATGCGGTAATTTTTTGAAGCTTTTTAGGAGTGTACTTTTAGGCAAGAAATCTGCAAAATACGCGTCTAAAAAGCACGAAATTCTATGAAGGATCCTGACAAAAAAAAAATCGAATTTTATTGTAATTTTACAAAAAAAAAATTAGTGACTTTGGCAAGATAAATTCGAATTTTATTTCATTTTTCTTAAGAAATTTTTTTAAAAAAAATCTCGAATTAGGCACAAAAGTTCAAAAAAGTCGCCAAATGCGAAAAGAGGCTCCAACCCAAAATAGGCTTGAGAGTTTATTTTAGACACGAAAGCCTAAAATAGGTTTTCCTAGGTATAATAAATGGCCTAAATTTACGGGGACGGGGTCGGGGTGACAACCCTAGTTTGTGCTATTATTACACAAATTATGCCATTTTTAAGAAAGTATTGCTAAAATTTCATACATTAAACTAAACTACAATACAAATCGATAAACCCCTTTAAAAATATTATTATTCGTAGTGAGTGATTACAAAACATTGGAGGTGTCATCGTTTTTTTAATAAAATATAATGCCGATTTTGAGAAATAAATTATTTATATTATTTTATTTACCATCCAACGTTATAATGGTTAGCGCACATTGATATTGGTGGCTTTTGAATCCTTCTGCCAAAATACGCGTTAGCCGAATAACCAAAATCGGAACGTTAATTAATTATAAGCGAAGGATTTGTACTAAAACTAACCATAAAGTTGATCTCTCTTATGAACAAGCGCCGCACCCGATTCAACCTCCAATCAAACCTAATAAATTATACTTATGGGAGTGAAAGAATTAAACCAACAAAACAACTCCGTTTTCGCATATTGCAGCAAAATTTCTTAAATATTAAAGAACGAAAATTAAACAAATCGGCCAATATAATGTTGTAATAAAATGTCTAAAAATGAAAAAAACCATATCTGCCGTGAAACTTATGGGGACAAAAATTATCAAACAACCTTCGTCGTCCGTTTTATAAAGTAATTTGAATTAATGTATGAAAAAAATATAATTATTTCAATAAAAAATATGAAGATGTTATCATTAACTTTGTAAAAATTTCTAAACAAGTTTGGTGTAATTTCTTTATTGGCTTGCCTGCCTTTTGGAAATGATGCGAGAAAAAAACAAACAATAACTAATGGCTTTTAAACCAACAATTGGTATCTAAAAAATTGGACCGGTGATATAAAGGAAGGCTTTAACAAACAAAAAAATACAATACACACATACAAAAAATTATAAAATTTTAAGATTAAATTACAAATTTCATCTTCAACTGAAAGTGCTCGACATAAACTGCCGTACCCATTAAAAAAAAATACGCGCTTCATTGTGCTGAGAGGGCATCACGAGTGTAAAAGTCGGGCGCACCTTTTTTGAAATGTAATGTAATTCTAAACTTTGAGGCCAGCGGGCAAACTTGAAGTTGGTGAGGAGGTTCATCCAAGAAAGCAGGGTCAGTTGATTTACCCTCATTAAAATACTCAAAAATTTAACAAAAAAAAAAATATTAAAAAAACGTCCGGTAATAATTTTTAACAATATTCTTAGAGCAAAAAACTAAGCGTCGAAATATACACAAAAAGATTGCAATTTAAAAATAAATAAAATTTCTAAAATACTTAACTTGAATAATATACAATAATATTGAAAAATAGTCATTTTAATATTTGTCATTGAAAGAAAACCTATACTTATTTAATAGATTAAAAAAATTGTATTATATGATTAAAACAAATACTTTTTAAATCACAAATCACATATTTGCTATGTCTAACGACACAACAGAATGAATATGTAATAAACTCAGCAATGCCATAAGACCTTTGAGTTCATGGCTATGGCAGCTGGACCGGTAAGCATATGATAATAAATTTTAAAAAAACATAGATTTACCTAAATAAAATGGAACGAATTTAAGTTTTAATAGATTTCGATGGAAATTTAGATTAGGGTTGGCACCCCGCGTGCGGGGATGAGAATTGCGGGGTCGGGGTTTTGCGGGGGCGGGACTGTCGGGGTCGGGGTCGGGGTTACCCAAATCGGTCGGGGTCGGGGTTGCGGGGTTTTTTAAAAATTTTCTTCAAAATTTTAGAGGTCAAATTTTTGTTTTTTTTTGAATAATTTCCAAAATTTATTGACATTAGAGCCGATAATTTTTTAAATTTGTTCTTATTTTGAAAATCAGGGCTATGTCGAAACTGAAAAGAAAGTCGAAATCAAAAAGCGAAACTAAAAGTTCGAAATCGAAATGAAAAAAACATCGAAAATCGAATTGAAAGTAAATCAAAATTTTTTTATGTGACTAAAAAATTATTTTATTAAAATAATTTATTTTAATAAAATATCGTTTGATAAATAGTCTTTTTTTTCTATCAGTGGCCCTTTTTAGGCTTAAAGCTTTTGGGTGGAGGGGGGGGGGGTTGGCGGTGCCGATAGGCGCCGCCAAGAAAAATTTTGAATTTTCGACTAATTTGTTAAGGGATTTGCAACCAAAATTTTAAAAATGCGGTAATTTTTTGAAGCTTTTTAGGAGTGTACTTTTAGGCAAGAAACCTGCAAAATACGCGTATAAAAAGCACAAAATTCTATGAAAGATCTGACAAAAAAATCGAATTTTATTGTATATTTTATGAAATATTTTTCAAAAAATTAGTGGTCGTAAGAACAAAAATTCAGAAAGATGTGATGAATTATTCAAAAATTCATCTTTACACGCATTTTAATCAAAAAATATTTGGAAATTTATTTAAAAAAATTACATTATTGGGGGAGAATAAGGCCAAATAAAAGTAAATAAGTGGTTGCACTCAAGCGGGTTCGAACCCAAACGAAAACTTGACAGCCAAACAGACATACCACCAAGCCACCAATTCTATATACGCATTTTTGTAAAAGTTCATAAATTTTTTGACAAAAAGTACGCGTCCACCACAATCAAGCCCTCGGAAAAAATGAATTATGTCATGCAATTATGCCATCTTTAGGGGTGTATGTTAACCCCGACCCCCGACTCGGGGTTAGGGTTCGGGGATCGGGGTTTGCGGGGTTGGAGGTGTCGGGGTCGGGGTCGGGGAAAACCCCGAAAAATGGCCTAAATTTGCGGGGTCGGGGACGGGGTCGGGGTCGGGGTGCCAACCCTAATTTAGATGCATAACTTATAAAAAATAAAGAAAATTAAATAAATAAAAAATATGTCAAACAATATAAAATCGATTAATTTGTTTAATCAAAAGCCTATTTAAATAAAAGCTTTTAAAAAACAGCATAGATTTTGTTTAATTGTAAACTTCCAATTAAAATTAATCTTTGGGTGAAATTCACTTAATTAAAATAATATATAATAAATTAAAGTTAATTTTGTAAAATTTATTAACCTAAAAAACTCTCTTTAAAACACATAAAGCTTATAGTCGGGCAAAAGCCTTCCTCGTACAAAAGTGATTAAAGAAATTTAGGTAAATAGAAAATAATTAAATAATTTATTAAACTGATATAAGTTCAGTATCGATGTAACAGTGTTAAAATTTGAATTATAAATTTGAAACAATGACTGTTTTACGTGTTGGCAAAAAGTTCACTTAAGATATTTAATATATGCTGGTAAACTTGTTATTATAATTTAATGTTTTTAATACTTTATAAATCTCTAATTTTAAAGTTTGTATTGATGTTACACATTTTTTGCTGTACGGATCAATCGTATTCGATGTTTGAACACACAGGTTTATTTTTGATAATAATATGAGAGATGCGTATATTAAGAACTAAAATTTACATAAGGGTAGTATTTTTATGGTTCCGATTATTTATTAGGTAAGCCACTAATCATTAATTTGTAAGTAGATTAAATATAAAATGGCCCAAAAATAAAATAAAAAATATGGTACAACTCGTATTAAAAAAAAGAATGGTTCCGAAAAAACCGTGAAATTTCTCGAGTCGAGACTCAAGACCGATACACTCGAACATCCCTAGAGAATAACGTGGATTTCGGCCAAAATGTAGCAAACACAACATCGCAGCAGTCTTTTACCCATTATAAAATTCATCCAAATAAGTTTTAATGATCGTGATCAGATTAAAAATTTAGAAAAAAAATAATGCATGAGTCCCGTTTTTCTTTTACCCGGATCTTTTTCTAAAAATAACGGTCTGATCCAACTCGAATTAAGTACTGCGATATGTCCTTTTTTTAAGATTTGCCCTTTATTTGAGATACGCGTAATTATTAAAAACATTTTAATCTCAAAAACTAAAAGTTAAAATAAACATAAGAGCTTTGGCTTTGGCCATTTGAATTTTCAAAAGGTTGTGCAAAATTCCGTATTGATTTCTGTTAATTGATTTTAATGCAAGAAAAATTTTATGACAACATTGCCTTCATTGAGCCAGCAAAAGCGCAACACGCGGAACCTGTTTAGAACAGTAATTTTTATAAAATAATTAAACTGAATTTAAAATTATTTGAACAAACCATATAACAATTTTTGAAATTGGTACACAGACCGGTATTCGGTATTTTCCGCAGTTTCCGGCTTCATTTCAACAGAATTAAAAAAAAATATTTTTTTGATAAATCGAAAAAGGGTCCTTCCCCCATTGTAAAAATTTAAGTTTAACATTTAAATTTTTTTAAATGGAGAAAACATCTCGAAAAGTATGCATTTTTTAAACTTTATTTTATTTGATATGTCAACTTTAAGCTGAGTTTTGCATTTTTTTTATGATTTAGGCTCATCGGACCTTTGCCCGATTTTGGCTTACTAGGCCTTATGTCCTTTTCCAAGACCGGATAAAATCCTAGCTAGCTTTTTAATAATTAGAATTTAATAAACTTATAAATTTCAAATAATCATGATTCTATAGACTAGGGTTGAGCGGGACTGGGATCAGTACTGAAATGTATTTTCCGGGACTGAAATTTAGTCTCGGTCTCGGTTTTTCCCAAAAGTCCCGGTCCCGCTCAACCTACTATAAACTATATTAATTATCAAACCAATATATAACAATTGTATTTTATATCTTAGTTAAATGCAAATAGTTCCTAAATTAAATAATACCACAATTCATTAATACCAAACTTTAGACTGAAGTATATTATATGATTAATTGAGACATTCAATATAATTATTCTATTATTACAAAAAATCATAAAATTAAATATTATTTGACACCAATTTGATATTCTTATCGAAATCAAAGGTACACTATTGACCGATTTATATTAAGGAAAAATTAGAATGATCAAAGACAATTTTATTAGCTAACAGCTAAGTTTATTTATTTCCAACAAATTGGGAAAAACTTAACGCCGACGTGCCAACATCGACACACAAAATTTATGCGCCTCACCGTTAAAGAAAAACAATAAAAAAAATATACAAACCCAATAAAAAAGCTGCCATGTTATGAGGTTTAAATATTTAATGAATGACTGCTTTTACCATCATTAATAAGAATATTTAAAATAAATATTCGAATATTTTTTAATTAAAAATGCGCGCAAAAAAAGAATAGATACAAGAATTTTTGAAATAAATTCATCACATCTTTATAAATTTTTGCTTCACTTTCCTTAACAAAGATTGCCAATTTTTGTAAAAATTTCTCCGGCGGCGCCACTCTTACGTAAACCAGTTTTTTCCCTGAAATTCCGAAGCAAAATTCATAATTTTGCTAATTTTGATGAAATTTCTTAACAAAAATTCAAAAATTTTTCTCGGCGGCGCCTATCGGCACCGCCGACCCCACCTCCCCTACCAAAGTAATGCATAATCTCAAAAAAAAGAAAGATAATGATAAAATTGAAGTTAAAGACAATAATGAAGATATTTTGAATAACAAAAAATTTTTTCTGTTTTACCATTGAACATTACTAAAAAATTTTTGTTTGAACATTACAAAAAAAATTTTCTCCCTTGAAAAGTCCCGGTCCCGGTTTTTCTGGTTCCGGTAAGTCCCGGTCCCGGTTTTCCCCAAAAGTCCCGGTCCCGTACAACCCTAGATTTAAATAAAGAAACTAAAAGTTCATTTACAAATCTACAAATTGCAAGATATTAAATGGAAAAAATAAAAATTCTTATTTAATTTAAAGTTTTTTATATTTTCTTATTTTGTAAATTATCCGATTAATATCAAACAATTAAATTATTAGTAATATTTTAAAATTAACAAACCTAAATATTAAATTTTAATGAAAAAACATATAAATTTTCAGATGATAAAACGACTTCATAAGCTGCCGCTAAGTCATGGGAGCAAGGAGGAATGGGCGGCCAAATTGCATTGCGAACTTGGCGCGGCCGAGCCCTCCCGCGCATGGGAGTTGGCGACCGCAGAGCCCCAGATAATGAGGAAGTGCTAAAAGGAATGGAGAAAATCTATCTAAAATGTGTAAAATAAATACAAATTTATATTAATATCCTCATAAAAAATCTCACTACAAAACAAATAAATATAAATATTAATTGAAGAAATTGTCTTAAAAACAAAAACCAGCCTCTAACAATTTTATTTTTCCAATTATGTGTAAAAATATATTTGTTATTTATTTTAAAGCCAATCCAAAGAATGGTGTTCAAGGTGAAGTTATTCTTTTATTATAAAACAATCTTCTTGCAAATATGTTTAATTATGAAAAAATGTTTTACATTTTCAGCATATATTATAAATGCACTATAACTAAATGATGTGAAAAATGAAAATAATTATATTCAGACTTAATAAAAGCATGTTAAAACTCGTGAAATCACTACGCGCAAGTGTCGTCATTTTTTCAGGAATCAAATTTAATGAAAATAAATGTTTAAAAAAATGATTATCAATAAAATAAAAAAATTTTTACTCAAAAATTATTCTATCTGTTAATTTTATTTAAAAATATAAAATTCTTATGCTACATAACAAATTAGTAAATTTTATCAAATATTGCGGAGAATTAGAGAATATAAAAATAAATTTTAAAAGAGTCGCCATGAGAAATTAAAAATAATTTCAATTGCTATAAATTTATTTATTTGTAAACCTGCGACCTCAAAACAAACGGCTGCGCCTTCTAAATATGAGAGGCAAAAGCGAATCTTAGCTGTCCGGAGTTCGTTCGACCCATGAACGCAAATTTGGCATTCCAATCTGTGATTTGAGATTTTTTGTGTTGATATTATTATGAGCGCCAGAGGACAGAACAGTTGGGGCCGCTCATGCAAAGCTTAGTTGCTTGTCTTCTATATTTTAAAAAAATTTAACACCTTTTGAGGCAGTCGTCGATTTAGCTGATAACCAGTATTTAAAAAGTTTTAAATATTGATAGACAATAAAAAAATTAACGTTCATTAAACAAATTATATTGAAAAATTTTTAAAATTAAAATAGATCAAAATGTATAAATAAATTTCAAATATTAAAAAATTATCCGAGGACTAATAAAATTTAAATGAACAATAATTATAAATAACTGGACTATTTTTAGCTGAAAAACTTAGGTTGTTAATCAATCTATCAATATACCAAATCAAATCACCTTATTCTCAAATAAAAAAAATTACATTATAAATCAAAGTCATAAAAACAATTCATGTTCACGGTTTAATAAAAACCTGATTAAACGTATGAAAATAAATAAATATAAAAATTAACAATTTCAAAACATAATAATATTTACACGATCGCTTTGGACTCTTTAAGCTTACAACGTGGCGCGCATTGCGCACCAAAATGGGACATACATTCGGCCATGCTATGGTATGAAGCCCGCGCGAGCGTATTTCGCAGATGAGAATTGTATTAATTAACAAATAATGAAATTGATTATCTAATGCAATTATTAATAAAAAAATACATCAAAACTATGAACTTATTTTTAAATATTTATAGAGTTTTGACCTAATTAAAAAAAAATTTCTTATGGATAAAAACATTTGTAATTATGTACAATATAATTAATTTGTTACAACTACCCAATGATCAATTCATAATTCATAATTAAAAAATGTTAAAAATTTCTAATATTTTTTAATTTTAATGCTGGGTATATAAAAAAATAATTAATAAAGTCACATAAAATCAATAAAACATTGTATTAATTAAAGTCAATATTGTTCAAATAAAAAAATAATTATCGAAGAAATGATTATGGGATGATAAAATCTGAATTTTAAAAAAGCTGACTGAATATGACCTGAAAAATATTTTATTGATTTGTGCTATTGCTATTGAAAAAGATTAATCGATCACTTTAATTTTATATACTTTGTTCCAATAGATTAATTTTGCATTATTCGTATTTTTTTACAATATTAATTATTTTCTTTTAATAATTCTTGTCGGAACCAGTATTAACAATACCGTTTATCTAATCTTGAAAAAATTGGTATTGCAAGACATAAGAATCTTTATCTTTGTATACTTTATATTAATTATTATGTTATATTTAAATTATGGGGTAAGAATCTTATTTTGCAAAAAACGATATAACCTGAAGCTTATAAAAAAACAATTACGTTTTATTACTCATTATTATTTTAAATTAAAACATTTTATTAAGTTGTTTAAAGATATAATTTTTTTATCGATTTAATAAAAATGATTAACCAAATATTAGATGCACTCAAATTTATCTGATAAAATATAAACGGCTTAAACTTCATTAATATATTGTTTCACACATTGTATTTAAAATAATATTTAACAAGAAAAAGGTTAGAAATATTTATTAAATTTATTGAAAAATAAAGCATATTAATTGAAAATAATGGATAATGTACTAATTGATAACTCTTTTGTCAAGCATTTAGCATCGGATCTAAATTAAATTTAGAAATTAAATCAATAAATTAAATTCTTTTAAAAATACAGATGGTTAATAAAAACTAAATAAATCATACAAATTGTAATATGGTAAATATTTTAATTAATCTAAAAAAAAATATATATAATTGCCTGATATCAAAACAAAATTCAGTTTAATTTGTCAAGTAAAAATAATATAAATAATTAAACTTAAAAATAAAAGCAAAAATTAAACGACAACAATCCATAAAATAAAAAATTTTAAATCATAACACAATAACAGTAATGAAATGATTTGTGGATAGTTTAATTATAATAATAAGTTTTAATACTTTATTTAATCTTTAAACAAACAAAAGATTATGAGGCCTGAA
Organism: Globodera pallida; assembly: GCA_020449905.1. NCBI lineage: Eukaryota > Metazoa > Nematoda > Chromadorea > Rhabditida > Heteroderidae > Globodera > Globodera pallida. The sequence continues at coordinate 2,499,015 of JAIXHY010000016.1, forward strand.
AACGAAAAAAATGCAAAGCTTTTATAAACATTCAATTAAAAAGTGTAAAAGCATGATTTGCTTGTCTCTCTTTTTCACGTTAAACGATAAATAACAAATGCACAAAGAAAACCACTAAGCGTTTATGGTAACTGGCTTCAACAAAAAGTGCTGAAAGGGAGCAAACTTCTAAGCTAAAACTTACAAACTTACTATAAAAAAAATTTAGCCCAATTTCCGAATATATTAATTAAATTTTATAAAATAACAAATAATTTAAATCTTATAAAAATATTTGATAATGCAAAAGACATTTTAAAAATAAATGATAATTTTAACAAAATTTAAAACTAAAAAAGTTTTTTAATTATTTTGTTTGTTAAACCAGGCTTATCAATTTAACTTTTGTTTTTTAGTGATAGAACCAAAAGTTCATTGCTTCTTCGGAAAGGATAGTGCAATGAAAATCAGCAGAATGTTGGCCAGTAATTGTAATTCAAAATGATTATAAATAACTTGTAAATACAGATGCAAAATTATTAATATTTAATTTAAATTAAAAATTATTTTTATGCAATGAGCAGATGCTTCATTAAATATTAAAAAATCTACAAATATTTTATACATCTAAAGTCAAACATACATCGTGAATTAAATTGCTAATTTTTTTATAGCTCAAAGTCAAATAGAGTAAAAAACAAAGAAAAGAAAACAAAATATTCTATAAAATTTGGTCTGGTTAGCTTCTCCTGGGCGTGATCGAGCCGCATGGCGAAGCCACTTCTCACTAACAGCGCATCGGCTCATCCTTGCGCGTGCTTTGAAGCACCAATGGGTTGAGTACAAGCACTTAATATAAAAGAAAAAGTCATGAATTAAAATGCCAATTTTTTTATAGCTCAAAGTTAAATAGAGAAACAAGCATAGAAAACAAAACCAAAATATACTATGAAATTTGAAGAATATTAATATAATTTATAACCACCAAATAATTAATAAATGTATGCTCAAATTTATGCAGATATAAAAATTTATATATATACATCCAAAACTATGATTCCAAGATGCGCCCATGAATTTCAATATTTGATATTTTAAAAAATTTGATCAACAACTCACTCTTCTGGAACCTAGTTACTTTTATAAAATAAAATATTAGAGATTTTGTTGAGGTCCGAAGTCTAGTTAAAGTATAAACAGAAACAAAATTAATTCTGCCAATCACGTACAACAGAACAGAAGTTTTGATGTAACTTTACAAATCTACTGGTTAGATCAAAAAATAATAAAGTTTTATAAAAGGCATATCAAAACATCAATTTTTCAATCAGAATCGAAAACGCACCGATCAACGAGTAAGTTTAAATTAAACGTATATCCTATACTATTTAGAAATTAATAAATCCTTTCGACTTTTATAACTCAATAAAATAATTAATACCGGTTTTATCTCACCGTTAAAGTTTTATTAATTAAAAACATTAAAAGTTAAATACCCAAAACAAGTACTTAATTCATATATCTGACAATGAAAGTGAATTGAGAACGACATTTTGGTAGAATGGAGCACATTCTCGTAGTCAAACAAAAAGCGATAATTTATAAAAGAAAAACAAATATTCGAATTATTGTTTAATGTTAAAACTCCAAAATAAGTAACAAATTAAAATAACGACTGGAAAAAACAACTCCATTATTAATAGATTTGAAAAAAATTAATTTAAACATCCTGAAACCCCATTTTATTGGTGATAAATTGATTGCTTTAATATGCCAGGGCTCCAGAGATTGAGAAGGATTTGTACAAGAACTAACCATAAAGTTGGTCTCTCTTATGAACAAGCGCCGCACCCGATTCAACCTTCCGATCAAACCTAATAAATTATACTTATGGGAGTGAAAGATATAAATCCCATAACTTTTTGTAAAAATGCTATCTCTATATTGTAAAGCTCAAAGCAAATCTTTTTGCAAAATATGTGATTAAAACAAATTAATGTTGAATTATATATTAATTAAATTAAATGAATAAAATTTGCACAAAATTGTTTAACTCGATTTAAAAAAAGTTACATTTAAAAAACACAAAATAAATGTAATATAAAATTGTTTCGCATAATTAACTTACAATACTACAAACTTAAATATAGAAAAGTCGAAAAAGTGCATAATCTAAAAAACAGTAATATATATAAAAGGACGAAACGGCATTTAAAAATTTATAGTAATTTTGTATTCTTATGGTTTTTATTTGAATTTTTATGCGTTTTAAATCAATAATAATACCAAATAAATTTAACAACATTTTAATCATATTTCTATAACTTTGAGGAAAGTCATTTATAAATGGCGCGAACGACGAAAAGTTTTACCAAATCGTGTACAACATCATTTTATTACTTTAAAAAGCCCGGACACAAATCATAAATACTATTTGAAAAAGATGTTCTATTATAAATGTCTTATGAAGCAATTTTTAGTAAAAATTCAAATCTAAAAATTTTTATAAAAATGATTAACAACAATTTTCGATACTTTTTTTCTTTTTCTGGTTTTTTTTTATAATTATTAAGCAAATTATTTAAAATCAATTAATTTAAAAATAAAATTCTAAAACATTATAAAACGATGCAGCAAGTGTGGCGACTTATTCATATGCTGCTCAGCAATTCTAAATATATAAATCAACTAAAATAAATTAAAAATTCAATATTCTAAAATGTTTGTAAAATAATAAAAATAAAATGAGATTAATATAAACTCAATTATTAACCTTAAAATTTAAAAGATCTATAAATTATGTGTGCCAATTACTTTAAATATTATTTACAATTTTTTAGATTGTAGAAACGACCGTTAATAGCGAAGCATGCTTAACGATTACCGATCGGCACAAGTTAACTTTAAATATTCCTAATTACATAAAATACATTTCAAAACCGTTTATCTATCTTTATAGAAGGCCAACAAAACAAATAGGAAAACAAGAAATAACTTCTTAAAATATTAATTTAAAAATAACTATTATTTAATTCAATTAATGTGTTATTAGGATACGATTAGCACGATAAGCCGGTATAAATGTATAAAATTATATTAATTGTATCAATAATTTTTTAATTTAAGTTATGCAATTAAAAGATACATATATGCCAGTTTTGGAAAAATTTCATCAAGTGCAAATTTGGTGGGCGGAGCAGAAAATTTATTTACAAAATATGAAGTAACTTGATATAAAAGGTAAAAAAAGCCAACCTAAACTTTTAAATTGCAATATCTTTATTATTAAATTAAGTCTATATTTTCGAAAATTATAAAGCATTTTATAAAGAACACAAGTTAAATGCCAATTGTATGTTCAAATATTTAAGAGAATGGCGTTGTTTTTTGCTATAAAAAATTTAGCCTTTTGATTTGAAAAACCATTTAATTCAATTATATACAATGACCAAATATTTCTTCGGAGAATTCTTTCTTATTTACGATAAAATTAACTTTTTGAAATATTAAGTCAAACCATTGTGCCGAACGAAGAGAGTACGAAGATTGCACATTTTCCGTAAAGCGAGCACGCACGTACACAGGTCTTTTAACAAAAGTTATAAATTTTTAATTTATACAAATAAGATTTAGATAAAAATAAATAATATTATTTTATATGTGTAAAATGATCTACATCTATTGTATTGTCTATAATTTTATTAATATCAGTAACTATCATCTATGTAATTACACTATTAAGGCGAGTCATAATACTAGATTGTGCAAATTGTTTCAGCTAAAAACAGCTGAGCTAAACAAAAAAAAATTGCTCAACTATATTTTTTATTTAACTAAAAAACATTTTTTTGTTAAAAACTAATATGTTGATCTGGTTTCTTCAATTGAATTTTTATTTTTATTACAAAGTGATTTAATTGCTTTATTTAATTAAGCTTTTAGACTAGACAAACTTTACTATTTATTTAAATTAACAAGTAGTAAAATTTTTTATTAGTTTTTATGCAAGTAAGTTTTAGCTTCTAATTAAATGTTAAATACAATTAAAGTAAATTTTGAAAAAATGTTTAATACAAAAAATTTTATTACGACATTGTTTATGTTAATGAATGTTTAATAATAAATTTTTGCGTAATTTTAACAAAATTATTTTTTGCAATTTATTTTCATTCTTTTTGGCAAATTCTTTAATATTCTTAAATTAGCTTGGTAAAAATTCTTGCTAAATGGGTAATAAAACAAAAAGACAAATGGAATGTGGACAACGATTTTACTTATACCTTGACTCTTATTGGTCAAAATAATTAATATAAATTTATTTAAAAAAGCATGAACTCAAAAATTATAAACCATCGACAAATATCCGTTTCGAAGAAGAACCATAAAAAGGAAGGAGGTAATTAATTGCTTTATTAAATCAATAATTTTATAATTGATAACTTAATCACTCTCTATTATATTATATGGAATGATTGTAAAGCATCAAAAAAATAAAAAATAAAAATTCTAATTTAAATTTGCAAATTTTTATATTTTAATAGTTTTCTTTTTAATTAAGAACCTTTAATAAAAAGTAAACACTGCGCAGCGCTAACGGTGGGAAATGCGCCTGGCAAGCTAGCCCTTTGTGGTACTTTTTGTTACTTTAATTTAAAGTTTTATCTATTCCTTTTATAAATTCAGTGCATAAGTTAAAATATTCTTATTAATTAATTGAGTTTGATTTAACAATTTTTCAAAGAAAATTTTAAATAAAAATAAAAGATATTATTCACTTAAAAAAAAGTAAAATAGAAATAATTTATGAACGGCAAAGCCTTTATAAACTAGCACTGCATTACAGACTGCATAAGTAGGTTATAGTGAAAATAAAAAATAACAAATAAAAAGTAAGTAAAAAATTAATTATGGAAAGCGAAATCGTTGTAAATAAATTAATAAAAAGACTATTGTGATTAAAAGATTATTAACTTTGCGATGAATGATGAATTTGTCCAGCGGTTTCAGGTAGCAAATATAAAGTCTAAATTTTAAAAATTTGTGGAGTTCACCATGTGGGTATGACGCTGACGCTTTTACACCCGTTTTTGTAATTTATTTTTTTGTGATTTTTCAAAAAGAGATTTTGAGAATTCTGGAAGACGGGTGTGTCGGCGGTGCTGATAGGCGCCGCCGGGGCAAAAAAGAAAATTTTAGTGAACTCAATTAGGAAGATGTGCCTAAAATTTGTAAAAAATCATCAACTTATAAGGTTTTCTACGTGATTTTTTTGTTTTTCGACAAAGAATCAGTAAAAAAGAGTAAGATAAGGCACATAGTTCAACCACTGAGCCATACGAGCATTTTGTGAGCCAAAAGATATATTTTACTCAAATTTTTTTGGATACTTTTCCCTAAGAAAATTAGTAAAATTTGCCAATTTTTCCCCGGGCGGCGTCTATCGGCACCGCCGGGCACTTCAAATTAGTTTAAAACTAAATAAGTTTATTCAAACAAAATAAAACAAAATATTATCTTATACTCTATTTTTCATTTAAAAAATCAAATAACATTCCTTTAGTCTTATAAAAAATAAGCGAAATTTTTATAAAATAGTAAATTTGTAAAAAAAGAAATAATTCAAATCTATTAAGCCGTAGAAAGGCATTATTAAACAAAAACAAAGCCTAGTATCTATGTGCTATAAAAAAAATTATAAAAGAATACATTTTGCCAGTGCCATTTGTATTGGAGTACGACAATGAATACACCAATATTATTTTGCTTAAAAGTGAGTAGAAGCAATTATTTAATAAAGATATTTATAACAGAATAATTACAAATTCAATATGAAAATAGCTGTAAAACCGCGTAATTTAAAATAAAAAGAACAGAACAACCACCATTATGCGTTCCATGAAGTGGTACGCCCTTGTCCTGTGGCTCAATTAGCCGATAAAATATATTTTTAAAAATGAATGATAATTTTTACCAAAATTTAAATAAAAAAAGTTATTATTAAAAAAGTATTTTATTAAAATAATTATTTTACACAACTACTATTATTTACTTCTTGCGGTTTATCGAAAAATTAATTAATACTTAACTAAAATACTACGAGTTTGTAAATTTATTTAAATACAAATGATGCAAAAAGGTTCTAAACTATTAGAAACATCGTTGTATTTTATCAATGTAGATTTATAAAACGCAAATGAAAAAATAAAATGTTTTTGTTTATTTGAGATAGAGTTTTAAAATCTATGAGTTTTTTAATGAATAAGTCAAAACACAATGAAAATAATATAATATGGAATTCCAAATATTAAATTTTACTAAATAAATAGTTATAAATATTCAAATCACAACAACAGTTTTCAATTTTAAAAATAAAATATTTCAATAAACATAATTTTAAAAAACTTATAAAGCTTTTGCTAATTCAGTTTTATGTATCGACCTCGCTGTTGTTTGAAGCGGGATTTGTTGTTTTGTACCCGTCTTTCCACAAAAATTCAGCCACTTGGGCTGAGACAAATTGAGGATTATTATCGGTCACCAACAACCAGTGGATCGACCTCGCTACAAATTACGCGAGCCTCGTCATTTTGCAATGATTTGGCCGAGTTCATTCGATGAATAAACTTGTAGTAGGAATCACTTAATATTAAAACATCTTTCAGGATATGACCTGCAAGGTCCGCATGCACTCTTTCAAAAGAGATAAACGATATCTATTTTATTATTTGCGATAGATAAGAAAAAAGGTTAAAAAATTATGATAAAAAATTAAAACAAAGTTAATAAATATAAAAATCTATATAATATTTACCCATAAAAAAGACCATAAAGGAAGAAAGCTGGCCCATGCAAATACCATTTTGTATAAATAGGAGAAAAACTTAAAACAGTTATAAAAACAAAAAGACAAATCAAAAGAAAAATAAGCATAATTAATAAATAACTAGAAAGAACATTTACTAATAAATATAATTTTTTGTATAAAAACTTAAGAGTTTGCAAAATAAAATTTATCTTTGCATAAATATTTAAAATTAAAAGATTTTAATCAAAAATTTATACCTTAATAAAATCTTTTTAAATATTTTTATATGTTGGTAAAAACAGCATAAAGTAATCATTATTATGAAGTTACAACAAACTTTTGGATATAAATGAATTTTAACTAAACCAAATTTAATAATATAGCGATTTTGGTAGCTTTTAAAGTCATCAGTAAACAAAAAAAGAAAATTTTAGGATTAAATATATGGCTGGAATTTGATTGGCAAAATAAAAATAAAAATATTTTATAATTTATAAATGTATTATTGATTGATTATAAAAATTCTATTTATTGGCTTATAAAATGATGCACTGTTGTATTAAAATTAAAGCTGGACTACAGCACTACTCAACAGTGTACTGGCCCAACCCACCACCCCCCCTCACCAACACACACACGAGTGCCATCCAAACTGAAAGCTGATATGCATGTGGTGTCCTGAGTGTTTGAAAATTGTGAAAAATAAATTAAATCCATATTTGAACAAAACAAAGTAAAAACCATTGTTCGATTAATTTTATCAGCAAAAATTTAAAGAAGTTTAAAATAATATTTCTTCTAACGTACTTTAATTACAAAATAAATAAATATACAAATGTTTTACAGATTCAATTCAACATGACAAGATGAAGAACATGAACGCTCGATCGTTTGGCGCAGCTAAAACGTATTATAATTATATAAATTTATATTTCAAAGATCACTCTTCCAAGTGATTTCTTTGTTCAAATACGTTATCCTTAGCAAACGCAGAATGCGGATATTTAAATATGGCTTCAAGATTTCGCCACTTAACAACACACAATTTAAAGATTAATAAATAAATATTAATACTAATTAATAAATAAATATTAATACTAAAGTAGTATTTACATTAATGTTTTTTGTTAATGCAAAATTCTTAATTTATAATAAAGTGAGAAGCAAGTCATTAACCAATTCAAAAACTAATGACTCGAATTGCGAATTGAACTACGGTAAAATTTGATAAAATTATTAACATAATATTATTCTGCATATTATTAAAAAAATAAATAAAGCAATAAAAGTACCCTCAAAGGAAATCCTAAAAGATTATTAAGAAAAGAAATATGCTTATGCAATATTTTCATAAATCTTAATGATTAATTTAATAATTAAAAGAAAATATTTTTAATACAGAAACCAAAATTCTTTTAAAAGCTCAATCGCTATAAAAAAATTTAAATTCTATTTAATACTGGTGACTTTAATACAAAATAATTCTTTTTATCGGCAAGAGTTTAAAAAATCTAAAAAATTCATAATATAATGAGAATGCACCGTTTATTTTAATTCCAAATACCTCAATTATATTTAGCAGCATATACTATTTGCAAATTTGCGATCTTAAACAATAGTCAATTTTAATTTAGTGGTATTAAAACTAATTTAAAAATTAATTATGTCAACATTTTATATTTTAACAAAAAATTTAAAAAATAAACGTAATTATATTCTTAAAATTTTTTTGTCAAAAGTAATCAAATACAAAAGAAAACGAGTATACCTTTATTCAAAATGATTAAACGAATATCGAAGCTCTCAATTTCATTGGTGCATTTGAAGACGCGCAAATTCAGTCGAGAAGATGGGTCCCTCCGGCAATTTAACCTTAAAAGAAGATTGATTGAATTTAAAAAAATATATATGTAAACAATATTATTTTGAGAATGCATTAAATCTTAATCAAATATTTGATTATAATTTCTTTCTTATTATCACATCTGTGATTCGTCGAATAAATAAATTGTCATTTAAACAAATAAAATGCTTAACTTTAAACGTTAAAAAAATAATTAATAAATACTTTGCTAGTTTTTAACTAAAATAAATCATATTAAATAAAAAGGGCTAAAAATTTTAAATTATTTACAAAAAGATTGTGATAAAAAATCTTTGTAGTGAAGCCTGAAAACGATGGCCCCTCCCTTCTTTGCATTTGGCATTGTGCTGCGAGACAAACTCGGCGATAATGAGCCGCGCTTCATTGAGCTTAATTTTTTTCAGTGAAAATTTATATTTAATCTTCAATTATGTAGATAAATCATGTATAATAAGCATTCGCCAATGATAATATTTCAATCAATAGGCGCCAGCGAACAAGCAGCAATAATAATGAAATTTTATAAACAAAACATTTTATTGAAATATGGAATTAAATACATTCAACAAACTTATTTATTTAAAAAAATGGACCAACATATTTTAAAGCAATATTTAAATTAAATAACTCTAAAAAATAAATTTTAACCCTTCGACAATTCTTCGCGTGTTGCGGTCCACAAAAGTGGACGTTAATTTTTGTATTCAATATTTTTACAAAAATATTATCAACAACAATAAATAATAATGTTTTTTCTGAGAAAATTGGCGCAGAAGTTGAGTTGAAAATCTCAAAAACAACAATTTGATTTAATTATTTAAATTATCGAAGGTGTGTAACAACAATATTAAACATTTATTAAACTTTTTATTTTTTTGGAAAAAAAAGTTATATTTTAGGGGTGTATTTTTGGGTTTTATTACATTTTTCTTAAAGAATTTTTCCAGAAGAAAATTTTCTCCAAAATCAATTTAGGGGTCAAATTTTAATGGTTTTTGACGGAATTTTGTCACCCTTTTTGAGGAGGTTGAAAAATAATGTCGCATGTGGAATTACAACAGTATATACGGTAGGTATAATCAAGTAACAATAAATAACTAAATTATTAGGCATTATATTAAATCATGTAAACATACGATTGCATTCATACTTTTGATCAAAAAAAAAAACTCCGAGGAGGCAGGTATTTTCTTTGATTTTTTCTTATTTGCGATTAAATAAAGTTTAAAAAAATTCGATCATTAAAGAAACAAAATAAAATCAATAATAACAGAAATCTTAAAATAAATAAAAATTAAGCTAAATATTTTGGACTAAATAATGAAATTATAATTATTTTTACAATTGTGACACTGTTGTTGGACTCTCTTTGAGAAGCGTTATGTGCAATAAAAAACAAGTTTGAGACATAAACATCTAATAAATTAAAGCTTAATATGCTTAAAGCTGAAAAACATTTACATTTAGCAAAAGAAAGATCTTTAATATATTAATATCGATTCTAATATAAAAATTATGAGAATTATAACCATATTTTTTATTCAAAACAAATAACTATATTTATAAAAAATATAAAATTAAAAAAAGTAACCAAATATTTTTGCATGATTTAGATTGAAAAGAATCAACAAAATTAAATGAAGAAATCAATTCTGAATGCATTAAATAAAAAATTAAAATCGATAGACAAAATAATCATTGACAAATTTTGTTAAACGAAGCGAGTGTGCACGAGACGGGTCAGTCATCTGTGCTTTTGATCTTGAGACCATGCCTTTGTACGAGCTAAAAAACTATTAACACAATAAAACTCAGTTAACTTGAATAATTAATATAGATAAGAAAATATTCCTCAAACTTATAACGTTTTCATTCAATGATATTTAAAACGAACGCTTATAATTGAAAAGAATTAACGAAAATTAATATAAAGTTTATGTGATTTAATAAATTTATATCAAAATAGCAGTCCAGAAATACACCAAATATTTGAATAATTGATTGATAAGGGCAACGTTTAAATTGATATTTTCTTAAGATAATGAAAAATTTATACATTTAAAATAAATGTTTGGAAAATTTTATCAAAACTTTTATTAGAAAGGCTGCAACAAAAAAATTGTTTAAATTATATTACTTATATAGAAAATTAGTACTGAAAAATAAAATCTTAATTGGCATTAACTATTTTGATAAATCATAAAAAAAAAGACGTCGATTCTCGCAGCCAGTTACAAAGTTAGCCGAAACACTCGAGACTGGAAAAAACAAGAGTCTGGAAAAATGTAGCAAAGTTTTCGAGCCTGGAAAAATATTTGTTTGATATAAAGCATAGAATAAAAAACGGTGTTTAAAATGTAATTAATCAATGAGTTATATATTTTACTAGAGCAAAATTATTAATTATAATTAAGAAGCAATATCTGTCAGTATTGTTCGTCGATCCGGATTTGCTTCTATAAGTTGAATGAAACAAATTTCTTCGCATTAAATAACATCATTGTATAAAAAATTAAAGAATTTTATTAAAAAGAATTTAATTAAGTTAAAAATGCATGTTCAATGCTATAATAATGGTTAAAATAATTAAGATTTGATCAATTTATAGTATTATTAAAATTGAATGCTAATAAATGATAGAATTTATTATTTTTTAGTAGAAAAAATTACACTCATTTATCTATTAATATTGCTATAGACAAACAAATGCTATTTACATTATTGTAGGACTCTTCTCGCCCCCTCTTTATATTTTATCGTTTGAATTTCGAAAACATTTCAAAGGTCTAAATATCCCAATTGATATTTCATTTCTTTTGGATTTTTGCTTGTATTCATGTCAGATATCGTTTTGTTCGCAACGTTCGATTATTTGTTGAGATCAAAACACATTTACTTTTTTTATATCCAAATCATGCATCTTGCGCTTTAAGCATTTAAATTCTAAAAATCATCATTTTGTTTGTTTATTATTTATTTGCAAATTTATATCTATTTATTTAAATCTCTTGGGTCCGTGTACAAACATGCTTTTCATTTATACTGAAAAAAGATTTTTTATTTGCTATATAAAAATTAATTTATGTTGACTTTTGGTATGCTACCTAGTTAAAATTTATTTTTAAAAGCTTTTTTCTTTATTTTCAAATAATTTTTACAAATTTAAATATTTGTAAGTTAGATATTATTTTTAAAAATTATTTTGACATAAAAAAAAATAACAGTAAGAAGGCATTAGGTATTAACTTTTTTATTATTAAATAATTTTTGGTTTGTGTTGTATAGCAATTTGCAAGCATGGTCACGGATTTTTACTAGCCAAATTGGCATAACAAAAAATAGCGATATTAAATTAAAAATAAGCTTAATAACTCTATACAAAAACCAAAATAATAGCAAATTATCTTTGTTTTAATATTTAAATATTTGAGTAAAATTAAAAATTCTATTATTCATTTTCTTTAAATGTACACAAAAATACTGTTTAATAATCTGTAAATATTAAATATAATATTTTTCTCTTCATTAATAATACATAAGTTTTTATTACAATTATAAAAAATCATTAGTTTATAATAGTAATTATAATTTTTTACTGAATAAAAATTATTCTGATAATAATTTTACAAAAGCTATAAAAAAAAATTAAATATTGAATATAACTTAAATTTATGAGACGGCCTCTTTGAAAGCATTCAGCAACGAGAGCACGATAAAATTCGTCTTGACGGCCCCCTTTGGAACTCTGACCCACTCAATTAGTAATTCAATAAAAACACATACACCGAATAAAATTACTGTAGCAAAACGGTACACGACATTCGAATTTTCCGGTCGCGGCAATGAAGTTAATATATTAATTATATATCATTTAACACGCGAACTAACAAAAATACCTAATATCTTCAAGTGACTTTTGAAAAATTAAAAAAAATATCGACAAATTCATAATTTAAAGTCATTGGCATTTATTTATAGATAGTTTTTAGAAAAAACTACAAACATTTTCTAGATTATTAAAAAACATTATTTATTTTAGCGCAACAAAGCACGATTGGCAATTCACGAGATTGGCCACGTGTTCAGTTTTGCTTAAGGTTTCTGTAAATGCATAAATCGCCACCATATAACAACTGAACCGTTGCAAAACCCAACATAATGTTATCAATTTGTATGTTTTAAGAGTTACAAGCAATTTTTGACAAAATACTTCAACAAAAACATTGCTTAAAAAGGTATTATTATAAATTTAATAATAAAATAAAGTTAAGATAATTTTGTAAACTAAATAATATTGATTTAAATCTACAATTTAAGTAAAAAGAAAGAATTAAACACCATATATTATCACAAAAATAAATTTTAAAAATGATTAATACCAGGGAATGTCGTAAATTATGAAAGTCAATCAAATGCCAAAACCCACAAAACTGAATGAAGGATTAAGATTAAACTTTTTTAATTAAGTTAATGTTATTAAAATTAAATTGAGAAATAGTGTTGACAAGAAATCGAATTTTAACATATTTAAAAATAATATTTGGTAATAAAAAAAAGACGCAAGCCAATGAAACATAATTTATTAGGCATTTAAAATTACAATTTTATTTTACTCACCTGGATTGCACGGGATTTTGCGAACTCAGGGTTTGCGAAATTTTCGCTTTGTTGCTGCTTGCTTGTACGGCGGTTTCCAGCACAAGTCCCCCACAGCAAAAAAATGTCCAAACATAACTTTTTTCTAGGCTACAAATCTATAAATTTGGGGGCCAATAACTAAAACGATTTTTATATTATTTAATAAAGATATACTTTTAATAGCGAACATTAATCACACAATTAAAAAACTGGAAAATCATTTATACCTAATTAATGAAATACTTAATTCAGCTATTTTTTATTAAATCCTTAATTATACTGTACGAAATAAATATTTACATAAAAACCAAAAATATAAATTAATTACAAACTAACTAATTTGCCCAAATTATCACAATAACCAAAATAAGTATATAAAATAAATGTTAAGCGTTCCTTGTTACTAGATTCAAATATGCGAATGACTGGACTATACACATAACAATCTAAATAAAATAATTATTTAAATTCGCACTTTTTACACATAGGTAATCAACAAATTATTTGAAATTTATAAATTACTTAATAAAAAAAGATAAAAATACATTACGTTTGTAATTTAATTTTAATAAATATTATCGCCTTCATAATTTTTAAATTATAATTAAAATATGATTTTTATTATAATAAATTTGTTAATTATAAGTAAATTAAACATGAGAGTTCAAATATATCTTTCTTAAAACACTAAAGAAATAAGACGATCTCCAACAGATGACACCACACGTGGTCTTGAAACCAAAGACCGGAAAAACAATATTTCCCAATTCAAAAAAATGTTTGCTATCTAATCGCTAAATTCTAAAATAAAGATAAATTTAGAATATTATTTTCTATAGTTTATGAAAACGTTAAATACGCATTTGAAGCTGAAAAATCATAATTTAACAAAACTTTATTTAAACAAATCTTATTGATAATTTCATTAATCATGATAAAATGTTTACAAATATAAATATCAATTAAAATTATTGAAAAATTAACTAAACGATTTTAAAACAAAAAAATAATAATAATATGTAATAAAATTTAACGGTGGTAAAATTTGAATGCATTAAAACGATTATAGTCCATGATATTTCTATAATATAATTGCTTAAAATTAAACTCAAAAATGCATTGATTCAGATTAACTTAGAAAATAATTTAATAAACAAATATTACAATGCGAGATGAATTAAAATAATGTAAACATTAATTTTTTAAGGTTGCCTTTGTGCCAACGATGTGTTTTTTCTGTTTTACTATAGAAACATCAGTATATTTGCACTTAAGTACCAAAAATCGCATTATTTTTTTGTCTTTCTTTGGTAATACACATTAAAAAGAAATTACTATAAAATAAAAATTTTTATTTTGCGTTATCATTTACAAAGAATTCCAAACAATTCATCGGCATAGACACGCAAACAACGCAGTCGTCATCATATCATGCAGATAAGCGAAAAAAACTCGAGAGATTTGATAATTCTACTATATGTGGCACAAAAAAAGAACAACATAAATTTAAAGTCATACAAAATCTTAATTAAAAATAACTTATAAAATTTATAAATAATTTAAAAAGCTAAATAAAAATTACAACAATAAGACCCATCGCCAAAATGTGTAACAAAAAATCAATAAAAATGTAAAAAGCAAACATTTCAGTCCATCGCACCCCAATAAAATTAGCTTATCTAAATAGCGTAAAATAAAGAAATGTGAAAAGAACATCTATATAAAAATACTATGAAAAGGGTTTAAAAATTTATGGTTAGAAGATGTAAAGGTTAAATACCGATTATTACCTTAAAATCCAATAATTAACAAAGCCAGACAGCATTATGCGTGCAAAAAAACTAACTCTAGGCGCAACTTTCTATTGATAGGGTGTAAACCATAATTTTTTTCTTTCGGATGGCATCTGCTAAAATTATTTTGCTTAGATAAAAATTCGCCAAAATAAATTATAAATTAAAATGCAAAAGCAGTTGTGGGGACAGATAGCGAAAAGATGGTTTTCAACGAGAGCGTTGGGCATGGGCAAGACGAGGCATAATAATTTTATTCAAATTTCATGAAAAGTTATGAATATGGTTAATAATAAATTTTTATTTTTCATTAATTTTTTGTTGGACAAAATCACAAAACCATAGGGGGGCCCTTTGTTTTGCAACATTCCTAATTTTTGGAGCAATTTTCACAACAAATCTTCTTCAATCTTCAAAAAAATTTTCCCGGTGGCGCCTATCGGCGCCGCCGGACCTTTACCAACTCCTAAAAAGCTGCAAAAATTGCCGTATTTTATGGCTGCAAATTTCTTAACAAATTACAATTATTTGTAATTCCTTATTACCGTATATACTCTTGTAATCCCCCAACCTCTAATAATCCCCCAACCTCTAATAATCCCCCATCCTCCGCGAAGGTTGAAAAATAATCCCCCAACCTCTAATAATCCCCCAACCTCTAATAATCCCCCACCTCAATTAACAGTCCGAATCCAATTTTATCACCTTTTTCCACTTGGTAAAATTTGGAGAGATGTAACGGGGGATAAACTAGGTATGAGTATGTTCTAAATTAAAAAAATAATTCATCGTCTTCGCCAACACCGCCAAGATCCACATTATTCTCATCTTCTGACAAGCCCGCTTCTTCCTCATCGTTTCGTCCGTCCTTCATCGTCTCTTTGCCTCTGAACTCACGAAGAAGCTCAATTCCTCGGGCCCCAATCGATCCATTGGGTTTGAAACACGCAATGCGATCGTCTCCAGACCCGTCAATCGTCGTAGTGAGACCACAAACTTAATTATGAAAAATGATGATGATTGAAGTAACAAATTTACAAACCCTCAAACGACTTGATGATCAGCTCCTTGGACAGCTCCTGCCACGATCGATCCACCCAGTCGAGAACGATTTCCAACGCCGGAGCCTTAGGGTTTCCAGCAGCGGTGTATTCCTGCCTATCGCCATTGGTGATCCACAAACTGTAGTAGTGCCGGATCCGCTCCTTAAAGGGTTTGTTCCAGCAAACGTCGGGTGCCTGCAGAATAAGTTTAGGAAAAGTTAAAAACCGAAAAAATTACCTGAACGAATTTGGTGCAGCCGCCTGGAATATACGCCGCTTCGACGCCCAGTTCCTTCAAGACCTTTGTAGTCCCCGCGCTTTTGTGACTCGCAAATGCATCCCACACAAGCAATCGCTTTCCACTGAACAGTTTGAGCCCGATGATTTTGTGCAGGTAGTCCTCCGTTGTTCCATCATTCATCCAAGTTGATCCAGCAAAGTTGATGGTCAACTTCCCTCTGTACTGCTGCACAATCTTTGGCACCGGCCGCTTTCTGTTGACGAGCACGTATGGCATCAGCTTTCGTCCGTCGCTGCGCGCTGTCAAACATACGGTTATTCGCATCTTCTCGTGCCCTGTCGTGACGACCATCACCTAGTGCAAAAATGGGTTTCTTTAAAAAAGCTGAAAGTTAACTTCTTTTGCTCCCTTCGTCTCAATGCATCTGTTGTCGGGACAGTCGAACCACACTGCCGTTTCGTCCATGGCATAAATGCCAGAGAAATTGACATTTTGGCGGCGTTGTTCCACGTAGATGATGAACTTGGCTACCGCTTCTGCGTAGTTTGATGGCGGTTTCTGGCCGGCTGTTGTTCTTCGCCTCAGAACAAAGTTGTGCCTCTTGAGCAACTTCTCCAACCATCCGTTGGAGACCTGAGTTCAAAATATAAATTTAGCTTAAGTTTTGAAGTCCTTACACTTACCTTAATGTCAGTGTCGACGAACAGTGCAGTCGCCTTGTTCTTGATGATGCTTCTGGTCACGGGCTTTTTGTTCTGTCGCATTTCTTTGATCCAGTCGGCAAGTGTGGTGTCTATGTTCAGATGCTGAACTGCGCGTCCTCCTCCATCGAGTCTTTTGCGTTTCCCCCCACCTGCGTTCCTAAAAATATTTGCTGCTATACAAATAACATAAAATGAGAGAGCACTTACATTTGCTGGTTCAGTTTGCCCTCTTGCTCCATCCATTCCCGAATTGACTTTCTGTCGACGCGGAATTTCTTTGCAGCTGAGTTGATTGAATTCCTGCGCGCCCATTCAATCGCATCCAGTTTCTTCGTTGCTTCGTTGTTTCGGTGGCGTTTTCTATCCACTAGTATGCCATCGTCATCATCGTGCAGTTGAGGTTCGTCCTCATCTTTTTCACCATCTCCGGTTGCTTCACTCGGATTGCTAAAATAACTTCTGAATTAATTATTAATAGCAAGATGAATAGGTAGTACTTTGCAGCAATTTTGGTGCCTTTATTCTTGCAGTTGAAGCAGACTACTTGGGTGCCGTACCCTTCTTCTTCGCCAGAATCGCCACAAATTGCGTGACATGTCAACTTGCAGACGGAGCAGAAGTGACTTCCTTGATAATTAACTTTGCATACACAACACATTGAATCCATGTTGAAAATTGAAGGAGTAAATGAAGAATGGAAATTGTGTTGAAAAAGTGGACATTTTCGTGATAGATGAACATATCGCCAAACAGGTTGAAAAATAATCCCCCAACCTCTAATAATCCCCCAACCTCTAATAATCCCCCATCTTCTGAGTAGGTTGAAAAATAATCCCCCATGGGGGATTACAAGAGTATATACGGTATACTGCTTCATGTCCTCCTTATCATGTCCTTCAATTCTTCCTTGACCTCCTTCAATTCCAGTCAGCTGTTATGTCGCCATTGGTTGATTCGGTCAAAATTGACATGTTAATTTATTACAAAATCTGATTAAAATGTTTTAATTACATAGTTAATGGAAAACATAAAGCCAAATATGTACAAAACAAAGAATTTTAATTGAATATTCAACTGTTTTGAATGAAGTTATGTTTTTAAATATTGAAGGCGAAAATTCCTATAATATTTGAACGGATGTTACTTTGGGCAAATGTTGGCCCAAAAACGGGGGATGAACATTCACTTTATTAATCTCATTTTATCATAAATTTAAATGTTTTATTTTTTTCGAGCAAAATTTTGACCCCGAATTGTGAGAAAGAAAACAATTTATGGGGGGGGGGGGAATGACCGTACTTGGCATTGAAAAATGGGAAGGAAGAGACGCAGAGAGTTGTAAGGCAGAAAAGAAAAAAAAGCATAGAAAAGAGGAGCGAGAAAGAGAGCGGAGAGAGAAACTGAGAAAGTGAAAAGAAAAAAAGAGAAAAAAGCGAGAGCGTTAGAGAGAAAACACGCAAAGGCTGCACTGTGGCGCACGCCTCGCTGACGCGTACGCCACTCGCTGCTCATTTGCTGCGTAGCTCTGTCCATTGGCGTGGGGAGTGAGAGAAAGATGAAAGAAGAAAAGAGTGAGAGCAGAGAAACTAGATACAGTAAAAAAAAAGGAAGGGAAAAAGATAAAGTTCAAGGGGGAAAATGCCGAGAGGGAAAACTAAAAAGATGGCATTTTTAACAAATATGTATAAAAATTAGAAAGTAATATAAAAAATCGAATTATCGGCCAAAACATTTCTTTTAGCTTTGATTTTATGCAAAAAAATGAATTTTAAAATCACAAAATTGGTTTAGCATCATTCAAACGGCGAAATTTTAGGCCAAACACATGGTTTTTGGGCATAACTCGCCAAAACTAAACTGCAGAAAAAATAGGTTAAATTCTAAAAAGGTGTTTTTGTTTATACCCCAACCCAAAATTGCATTAAAATTAATGATTTGACAACGGTGTCCGGGTATTTCGCCCATTATTGAAAAACGAATGGTTCGCCCATAGAGGGAAAAAATACGTTTCACAGTTAAATTTTTTTAATAAAAGCTTGTAAAGATTTAGATAGATGGATAAATTTAAATTTAGCGAAAGTTAAAGAACCCCAGATTTATAGGTAAGAACAGCCTCAAATAAAAAGGAGGCAAAATAGTGTCAAAAATTAAATTCATAAAAGCCAAACATAGTTATGAAAAAATGAGCATAAAAATAACAATATTGGCTCTTAAAACTTCTTTTTGAATAACTTTCATATATGGTCACAGCTTAAAAACAGTTAAATCTTATACCAATCGATTCCTCTCTAAGCTTAACGCATGAATCTGCAAAAATTTTTGCGCGGACGCAACTTTGAAGAATGTTATGGCCGGGTTTTGAATCGGATCAAATTTTAAAAGTTAAGGAAAAACCGACTTTAAGTGACAAAAGCCGGATTAAATAATGAACTCTTCAGGAGCCCTCCGTCTCGCCCCACCAACTGGCCGCCGTAGTCGAGTGCAGGCATGGTCACGGATATCCGGATCTCCGGATATCCGCGGATATATCCGGATATGGATGGATACGGATACAGAATTTCAAAAATGTGACGGATACGGATGGATACGGATATGAAAAAAGCCACTTATCCGGATATATCCGCTATATATCCGCGGATATCCGGATATGAATTTCGAAAAATTAGACAGATACAAACGGACACGGATACAAAAGGCACGGATATATCCGGACACGGATTTAAAAATTTGTATCCGTGACCATGCATGGTCGAGGGTGCGGTACTTTGGCTGCTATATTTCCACCTTACTGTCTAAATTTCCCCCTATCGGACTTTGGTGTTACTCAAAAGTTGTTTTCTTTATTTTCAAAAATTCAAACCGGAGGATTTATAATACTTAATAATATCTATTAGTATTATTATTTAAGTGTTAAAATTAGGAATTTATTCGAAAATAATGTTAAAGCTCTACAAACAAAAAATAAAATAAAAAATAAAATCGCAGTTAAAACGTGTAATATTTAAGTATGTAAATTTTGTAAATATCCAAACAAAAATATTAAACGATTATAAAAAAATTAGAAAAATGAGCAATAATTCGACAATTATTTTTTTCGAGTGAGCAGTACGGTTCCGGGATAAAAAAAAGCTGGAGACCAAATGCAAATAATACACAGTTCATAGCATTCAAATAATTCTTCCATTTAACAAAAATTGCAATATTCACCGGCCTCGAGAACAAAAGCCCCTTTAAACTTAGGGAAAAAAAACCTTTCTTTTGTTTATTTTTTTTTTAGTTTTTTTTTTAAATTGAAAGGTTTTGAACTAAAACAATAAAATAAAATGTTGTAAAGAATAAATTATTATATTTTTGTCTTAATTTATTAAATGTCGATTAACAGATTTTCTTTTGCAAAATCAGATACTATACATTTTTAAACTAATATTGTAAATACAGCATTCGTACCACGAATTAAAAACAGCCCTCAAATCAGTCAAAGTAATATTAATTGTACTTTTTAAATAGTAATAAAGCAATTATTATTTCAATAAAAACTTTTAATTTATCATATTTAAATTTAAGTGAATATTAAACCACTTGATATCTAAAAGTTAATTAGTAAAATTATTAAATAATTCAAAATGTAAATTTGTAACCATCATCAGAGGAGGAGGACACAACGAATACTTGCTCGCTAAATACAACACATGCGCTTTATTCTTATAAAATTACTTTAAAAACAGTCATTAAAAATTGCACTAAAAAATTACAATTTTTTAAAGCTGAAATAGAGAATTTTTGTTCACATTTATTTTTTTTAGAATTTTCAACCCCTTACTTTTCGACAAAAAAGTAGTAGCTTTTACTTTTCGACAAAAAAAGTAGTAGCTTTTTCGGCAATCCTTTGGAAGTGGGATCACTACAAAAATATAATTAAAACATTTTTAAATGTTTACAATTTTAAATGTATTTTTTTCTAGAGTAAAAATATGCGAAGAGCACGAATCCGGGCTTGAATATTGCGAATGTTAAGCGAACCCGAATTCGACCATTTTTGAAATTTCTAAAGCAACTTCTTTTTTTTAATTTGACTAGCTTTTTATATTGCATATTTCAACCTCATTAACGATTAATTTGTTTTGTTCATATTTTAACATTTTACCTTTATATTAAGTTTATTAATTCCATTCACATTTGATTATCGTCAAAATAAAAACGGTTATATATAGACTTTGGTTTGGTTTTATTTGTAAAATCAAAAAAAAATTTGTAAAGCATAATAGCATTAATTTTAATATATTATACAAGCAAAAATTCGGAGGTTTTATGAAAAATTTTAAGAGAAATCGCGCAGTACGAGATTAATCAAAATAAAAGAATAATATGAAGTAAAAGAGACAAAAATTATATTTTATTCAAATCAAATGTATCTAAATTTAAAAAAAACAATTTAGCCATCCATAAAATCAGAAAATAGGCTTTGATTTGTTAGTAAATAAGTAAACGGAATTTAACAGGATTGACCTAATATTTTATTTTAAAAACACAAATTAAGTTTTCATAAATGCTAGTATAAAAACGAACAATTTTACAATATTATGGAAATACAAGAAAAATACTGAAATAAAATCGTATAAAATCTAAATTATGTTAAAAACATAAACATTTATCAATATAGTAAACGAATTTACATTTACATTATATATTAAATCGTTGTTTTCATTTTCCGGACGAGAACTCGAAGGGCAATGGAATCTGTTTAATGTACGATTGATATTGAATGAATGCATGAGGATTTAAAAAATAAAAGGCTTCCAAATAATTGTTGAAATATTTAAAATGTTTCAAAGATTTTTATCGATATTTATTTGACATGGCTAAAATTATTATTAATACAAATATAAAAAAAGTTACAAACCTGGCTTTGATTTTATCTATAAAAATTTGCAGTTTATTATTGCTCAATTGCAAAAAGGTTTAAAATTAGAGATAACGAATAAAAAAAAAGTTAAAAAAGCAATGTACAATTTAAAAACCCCTCATATTAATGATAGTATGGGCCTCAAATAATTTGATTTTAAATTTTTAATTGCAACTCCGCAACATCTAACCGATCAAACGCGGAAAACCCGGAAAACATGGCTTGCCTAGAAAATTGTATTCCTAAAAAATTATGTAATAATTAAAAATAAAGTTTTAGATATATTATAAAGAAAACACATCATGTCTTAAAAATAAACAAATAGCTAAATTTGAGCGATTGGTTAAATCTCAAAAAGTTCAGAAGTTATATCAAAAAACTTCAGATAAAAACTACTTAAACTATTTTAATAATATTGAATATACAAATTACATGCCAAATTATTAAATAAATAAACTACTGAAAAACGTTACTTATTAGTTATACAATTTAATTTGCGGCAAAAACATCATAAATTTATAAATTAGAAAGAAGTATTATTATAAAATATGATTAATTTTAATTACCAACGAAATAATATTCTTTCATTTAGCATAAATTAAAAATAACAATAGGATAAATCAAGATTTTATTTGAAAATATTTATTAATAAAACCATATCATAAAATTCTAATAAATCTGCTGCTGTCGCAAAAAGGACGAACAAAAGAAGCATAAATAAAATTAAATGAAAAAGGAGTTTTAAACTTAATTAAATAATAATAATATAAAAGTTTTAATAATGCAATCATGAATCAGAAACATTTGTAATTATTACATTGCACGTTGCCATGCGCTTTGATTTATAATAATTATCATTAATTATTAAATAAATTAGCAAATTTGACAAAAAATTATTATTATTAGACAAACTTACAACAAATTTTTAAATTACAAGCAACCGTATTGACTGTAATGTCTACATTTGGATAAAAATTAAACGTTGATCAGTAAAATCAGATATGTCTTTATATCAGTATATTTATAAAGGTTATCTATATGGCATTAACATACACTAATAAAGAAAATGTAATTAAAAATTTGAGAGTAAAATACTCTAATAGGAAAAAATTAAATATAATAACGAAAAACACAATAAATTCTTGTCTCACAAAATATATTGTATGTTCATTATAATGGGCAATACTTTAATTTAACAAATAAATCGTATATTAACAGTTATAAAAAGGAGAAAAATTAATTGCTAATAAATATGTAATTAGTGGCCTCAAACTATCATCGACAACTATCATTAAAAAAAAATAAATACCCAAATTTAAAAATACCTATAAATTATTAAATTAAATAACATTTAAGGAAATGCTTCTTGACGACATTTATTGCGCTTTCTGGAAGTTTATCCAAAAAATAAAGTCATTCAATTTTTATTGAACAATTCATACGGCCTAAATACACCCACAAAAATAAAATATTATTTAAATATTATTAAAGTTATAAGGGTTTAAATTCTAAAATTAAATTTTTTTTTCTTAAAACTTATACACACCTAAAAAAAATAATTATGAATTTTAAATTCGGTTCGTGCATGCATTCATAACCTTTTGTGAAGTTTCTAATCTTAAATGTAAATTCACACTGGATGGCAATGGTTATAATTATAAATTAAAAATTAAAACAATTTTAACCCATATTAGAACACAATAGTTTCGATTTATATCAGTTTAATAATAGTTAATAATAATGTAACCTTATGTTTTCATAGAATCATTAGTAATATTTAAAAGAAATTTTTACATAGCATAAAGGCACAATATAAAAATAAATAATTAAAACTAGAAACGAATATTTACGCAATTAAATTGGGAATGAATTTGAAAATTTAAAAAATTATTTCAAAATTAATCAAATTTATAAATGCGAAAAACATCCAATAATCAAACATCTGAAAGAATATAGATTATTCTTCAATTGTTAATCGTTCCACACAAATAGGTATAGGAGATCGAGATAAAATTTGATTTGTTATGGTAATTTTCCTTTAAAAATTTAATTTAGAATTTTTTGCTCATTTACTTTAGGAAACAATTTAAAAATAGAAACTAACAGCAACATAAAAAAAGATAAAAAGTTAAGAAATTAATAATAAAATATGATTAAAATGAGTTTCATTATTAAATTTTAACAAATAAGGCCTTAACATTAAATAATGTCTTCTTTTTAAAATGATCTTAAATAAGAGAAAGATCAAAAGAACATGATAAATTTTAAAACTATAATAATATTATTATGTCGGCACCGAAAGGGCCCATACAGTGCTTGAAACGCAGGCGGACTGCTTGATTCGGGGGGTCAATGCGAATTGCCCGATCTGTAACAAAATTCCAAACTAATTGGTTTCAACGCACTAAATTTTAAAAAAATTGTCAAACAACACTCTTTGAAAGTGGGAAAGGCGAAAAATATTGACAAAATAATGATTACCTAAATACTTTTATTTATTTGTGAATTGTCAGTTTTCAATTACTTTACATGCTTTTTGATAAAAAAGGCCAAATAGCCAAGAAAAATTTTAAAAAGCTTTAAATAAATAAACTTTTCAAATTTTTCCCAATCATTTTATCACTATTCGTTTCGTCACTATCATTGTCGAAAAAAGATAGATAATATATTAAAAAATTCCCCCCCCCCCCGATCATTTCGTTTTTAATTTGTTTTTTGATAAATAAAAAAAAGTACAATTGTTCTACTTTTTATACTGCGATCCAACATTTCAATATTATATTTGTCTTTATTGAATTTGATTTCCGTTTTACGAACTGAAGGCAAGTGTTTACCTTCCACCAGCGAATGAGACGTGTAGAAGTTTTTAAACAACGTTTCCAAGAATTAATTTTCAAACCATCATCTCAGAAAATGGTTTTAAATGCTAATTTAAAAAGAACTAATATATACTTTAAAATGCAAATGTTTTTAAATTATGCACTCACAAAATCTCCCTTGAGCTGATTTATTCTTTTTAATTATTTAATTTAAATAACATTCTGAAATGAAAGGATATTGAAAACAGAGTCGGGCACCGGTTTATCCCTTCCGCTTGACCCCGAATTGTAAGAAGAAAAAAAACAATTTATGGGGAAACTGCTGCTTCAGAAGTCTGATCCTGAAATGGGAAATGTTAAAAAAAGTCCGAAAACCGGAATTTAAGACACCAAATTCAGCAAAATTTTGGGTATTTCTATCTTATCAGGGAATGGCGCCAAACCGAATGAATTATATACCATTCGACTCCGCTCGCCGAGCTGATTACGAATCCGCAAAATTTTCTTGCCGGAAAAAAATTATGAAGAAAGTTATGGCCCCTCAAAGCTGCGAACGCCCATTTTAAATTGGTATCAACTAGGGTTGGCACCCCGACCCCGACCCCGTCCCCGACCCCGCAAATTTAGGCCATTTTTCGGGGTTTTCCCCGACCCCGACCCCGACACCTCCAACCCCGCAAACCCCGATCCCCGAACCCTAACCCCGAGTCGGGGGTCGGGGTTAACATACACCCCTAAAGATGGCATAATCTATTTTTTCCGAGGGCTTGATTGTGGTGGACGCGTACTTTTTGTCAAAAAATTTATGAACTTTTACAAAAATGCGTATATAGAATTGGTGGCTTGGTGGTATGTCTGTTTGGCTGTCAAGTTTTCGTTTGGGTTCGAACCCGCTTGAGTGCAACCACTTATTTACTTTTATTTGGCCTTATTCTCCCCCAATAATGTAATTTTTTTAAATAAATTTCCAAATATTTTTTGATTAAAATGCGTGTAAAGATGAATTTTTGAATAATTCATCACATCTTTCTGAATTTTTGTTCTTACGACCACTAATTTTTTGAAAAATATTTCATAAAATATACAATAAAATTCGATTTTTTTGTCAGATCTTTCATAGAATTTTGTGCTTTTTATACGCGTATTTTGCAGGTTTCTTGCCTAAAAGTACACTCCTAAAAAGCTTCAAAAAATTACCGCATTTTTAAAATTTTGGTTGCAAATCCCTTAACAAATTAGTCGAAAATTCAAAATTTTTCTTGGCGGCGCCTATCGGCACCGCCAACCCCCCCCCCCCCCCCCCTCCACCCAAAAGCTTTAAGCCTAAAAAGGGCCACTGATAGAAAAAAAAGACTATTTATCAAACGATATTTTATTAAAATAAATTATTTTAATAAAATAATTTTTTAGTCACATAAAAAAATTTTGATTTACTTTCAATTCGATTTTCGATGTTTTTTTCATTTCGATTTCGAACTTTTAGTTTCGCTTTTTGATTTCGACTTTCTTTTCAGTTTCGACATAGCCCTGATTTTCAAAATAAGAACAAATTTAAAAAATTATCGGCTCTAATGTCAATAAATTTTGGAAATTATTCAAAAAAAACAAAAATTTGACCTCTAAAATTTTGAAGAAAATTTTTAAAAAACCCCGCAACCCCGACCCCGACCCCGACCGATTTGGGTAACCCCGACCCCGACCCCGACAGTCCCGCCCCCGCAAAACCCCGACCCCGCAATTCTCATCCCCGCACGCGGGGTGCCAACCCTAGTATCAACTAAACCAATTAATCGAAAAATGCTCAAGACGTTTTTGCCTTTTTCAAAACTTAAAATTAACATTTAACATATTGAAAATACAAGCAGTAACATAGTAGAGCACGCACAAATACCCTGAATTTTCAAGACTTCTTAGATTTTTTGGCCATAACAGTATAAGTATCAAATTTAGGAAATCAAAAAAAAATTGTCGACTTAATAATGAACATAATCATTAAGTTATGAAACAGCGAATTTTCCAAAAAAATTTTTTGGAGAATCTAAGCCAAAGGGTCGAAATAATTAAAAAAAATTGTTTAAAGGTTTTGGAGACGTTGCGCCGACACACGCTGATGCTCATGAATCAACCGCCGGAATTTGCTGGCGTCTTCGCACTGATGAAGGAATGATGTGGTTTTGGCGGCCGAAGTTGTTGGTGTATGATCAATAACATTTATTCCAAAATAATTGTTTTATGATGAGATTGAGAATGTTAAAAAGTTTTCCTTATTTCGGACCTCTAGATCTTGTTTTTGTTCTTCCATGCCCTTTATTTTTGTTTGATGGCACCCCTGATTTAAACACATTTTTAGAGGTAGTTTGGGGCGAGAAATAAGAATATGACCTTCAATTTATCGGAGTTTGCAATTTAAAACGGGTTTATTGTTTTTACGTTTTAGTTTCGAAAAACGGATGCCATAAAAATGCCATATACGAATAGGTTGCCTAGTTAACATGACGAAATTTCGACTAAAAACCTAAAAGTACTATCCTTACAGAATTCAAAAAAAAAATGGGTCAACGATTAAAAATGTTCCTTTAATGAGGGAGAGAAAATATAAAGGCCGAAAAAAACTAAATAAGTGCGCAAGTCCACAGAAAAATGAATTTTATTACTCGATGATGCCATCTTTAGGGGTGTATCTTTTTTCGTGTTTTATTTTGTTTCGTACAAAATTTTTTTCGTCCTAAATTTTTTTTTCAAGATTTTAACAATGTTTTAGTAATGTACTTTTTTCAGAAAAAAATTTTTGTTTGGAGCCCTGATTTAAAATTCACATTTATGCCAAAATAAACGTTTTATCAGTTTTAAACGTTTTAAAAGTTTGTTATTAGTTGCTGGCAGGTACCACAGCAAAAAAAAATTTAGATTTTAGGATATCTCTTATGAAATTTGTCAAAATCAAAAGGGTCTCCCATTTTGTCTATTTCAATTTCTGATTTCTTGTTATGATCTAGTTAAGTAAATTTTCAATATTTTTCCCGTCCCCACGGGATTCCCTTGAAAAATTCGTTTTAAAGCGGTTTTTGAATCGGTTGAAATTTTTTTAAATTAATGAAAAAACGACCTTTAAGTTTTCTTTAATAATTGTTTTTTTCATTGATGATTCAGACAAATTATTGAATGGAAATGAAATGAAATGGCGACCAATACAAAGGAAATGAAAGGAATTTTTTTTGTCTTATGTCACAAAATAGAGGCCTTTTTTAATAAAAAAATTATTCAAAATGAATTTTTTATACTTTCTCCCAATGGTTATCGCCTTATTTGGCCTATGGGCATTCGCAAAAACGTTTTCTTGCGACGAAAAATGGTCTAAATTTGGAATAAATTGTTACAAGGTTTGTGAAGTTTGATTGGAAATTTTAGAGAATTTTTTCAAAGGTTTTCGAAGAGCGTTCCAAAACGAGTTGCGAAGCGTCGGATGCCAAAGTATTATTTGAGTAACTTCACAAAATTGAATTTTAGTAAAATTTCAATTTCACTAAAAAATTTGAAATCATCTTTTATTCAAGAAAAAATATTAAAACAATAAAGAAACCCGAAAGCTTTAAACTAGTAAAATTCGAATTTTACTGAATTTAAAAATTTTACTAACTTTTTATAATATCTGAATATTTCAAATTTTACTAGGAAAATTCAATAATCTTAATATTCAAATAATACGCCAGCATATACTTAATAATTTGAAAATATTTTTAGCATTTTGAAATTCGATTTAAAAATATTTTCCAAAAATGTTTGATGGAATTCGCCAATCCCTGCCCGGGTCAGACTGAGTTGATAATGCTAACAATGTCACGAAGGCACGGCTTTGAGAATCGGAAGGGCATTCGGCAAACGTGGATGAACGACTCGGTGAATTTATGAAATCTAAGAAAAAAAATTACAAATATATTTTAACTTTGCAGGTCCCAGGAGAAGTGATTCGCTTTTTGATTGCCGATGCCGGGGAAGGAGAAACTGCCGATGTTCAAAAGAAATTGGAGCAGGAGCAGGCCAAACATGGCGATTTGGTGTTTCTGCATGGCTTTGTCGACATTTACGCACATATCCATTTGAAAGTATTCGCCGACATTCAAAAAGTTTTACAAAAAGTTAATTAACTAAATTTCAGTGGTACGGTGGCCTAGAATGGCAACAATCGTTTTGTGCCAATGCCAAATGGGTGATGAAAGTGGACGACGACGCGCTGGTGCATTTGCGACGTTTGGCCCATTGGACGGAGAAAATATTTCGCCCAATTGTTGTCCAAAATCCGCTGGTGTATTTTGGAGAAATTTTCCATTTATCGCCTCCACAAAGGAATCCAGAAAGCAAATGGTCATTAATATTAATGATCGATGGATGCCATTCCTTTTTAGAATCCCCAATTTCAGGCACGTATTTAGGGGGGGGGGGCCCTTTTGTTTTGCAAAATTCGTAATTTTTAAACCGTTTCTTATAAATCTCTCTAAAATCTTCAAAAATCAGGACAACTTAACATTAAATTCAATTAAACTTTTAAATTCATTTTTATTTTTGTGCCTTTTAGTTTCTTAATGACTTTAATCAATCAATATGCATCAGGGATGTGCTCTGGTCGCCTTTTTAAAAACCAGAAATCAGAATTCTGGTTGCATAAAAAAAATCAGAAACCAGAAAACAGAATTCTGGTCCCCATTTTAAAAATCAGAAACCAGAAAACAGAATTCTGGTGCCCAAAACGACCAGAAATTCTGGTAAATCAGAAAATCAGAAAAGAATTTTTTTTTAAATTCTACAAATTTTTTTTTTCAAAATCTTAAAGTTTGGAGCAATAATAAATATCTTACCAAAAAAAAAAATTTGGGTGGGAGGGTAAGCCAAAAACGTCGATTTTTAGAGAGTGTTTTTTCTTCCGATTTTCGAATTTTTTTGAAAAACTGCTTCACTTCTGCTGGGGTGAGGGTCGGCGGTGCCGATAGGCGCCGCCGAAAAAATTTTGAACTTTTAGACTCAATTTGTTACGGGATTTGCAACCAAAATTTACTAAATATGGTACTTTTTTTTGAAGGTTTTTAGGAATGGGAGGGGCCGGCGGCGGAAATTTTTTTTGAAAATTTAACAAGATTAGTTAAGAAAATTGGTCCAATTTCGTAATTTGGCCGGTTTTCCATTGAAAAAGTCTGAAAATATTATAAAAATCAAACAATTTCTTCCAAAACTAAAAAATTTGATCAAAAAATGGCGTAATGTTTATGCCAAATTTGATAAAGAAATGTATAAATTTCAGATTTTTTTTCTGGTTTTTTCTCTAAAAAATCAGTAAATCAGAAAACAGAATTCTGGTCGCCTTTTTAAAAACCAGAAATCAGAAAAAAGAATTCTGGTGCCCAAAATGACCAGAAATTCTGGTAAATCAGAAAATCAGAACAGAACAGAGCACATCCCTGATATGCATGCACATAGTTCAGTGATTGGAAAGTTTCGCAAGATAAAAGTTTAAGGTACATCTCGGAGGATGTGTACCCCGAGGACATGTACCCTGACTTCATGCAGGGCACCGTTTATTTGACCACTCCGGCAACGATTAATGCCATTTTATTGCATACCCGGCAAATTGACGGATTTTATTTGGATGACGTGGTTTACACCGCACTGCTGGCCAAATTGGCCAATGTGACCTTATCGGATCAGAAAAAGCACATTATGTGGCGTTTCGTCGTATGCAAATCATTTTTTTAATTTTGAACATTTAAAACCTCTTTTTTACAGTTTGATGAGTGGGGTGGCGAATGTGAAGACGGAGTGCCGATGCCGGCTGCATTTTCAGTCAATGGAACAAAACTGAGTGATTTTGAGGATCAATACGGGCGACTGAAGTCGCTAATGTGCAAGAAGAAGCACTAAACGATCTCTCTGCTTATCCTTTAATTTTCCAACTTATAAAATAATCGAATGACAACAATAAACCAACTAAAAGTTTTCTCGACGCCGACCCCCCCCCCCCCCTCCCATTCCAAAGAAATATTTTAAATTGCGCTCGAATAATATAAAAATGCTTGGAAAGTATTAAGTGCTTAAAGTTATACAAAATAGGCAGCTAAAAGTTTCAATTTATCATATTTTTAATTCATTACGCAATGGGAGTATATTGAACCTGTTCCGTAGTGTTTATCATACAACAAAAATTATGAGGAATAAAGATTTAAATAAGCGCATTTTTATAATTTAAACACGCGGCTAATCAATAAGTTCAATTATGGTTCCTGAATATATCCTTCTAACAAATAAGTATTTCTATGAGATATTCTAAATGACTAAACACCTCTTCCGGAGAAGGCAACGAGATTATAATAATAAGCCCAACGTTGTTTCTTTTTCTTAAAAATATTTTAGTTACATCGACCAAAGTGTCATCAAATTTGTCCAAAGCTTCAACGACTTTGCCATTAAAATTTCCAAAAATTGTTCATCTACTCAATCCTTAAAGGATCTCGTATTTTTCTCTTTTTTTGCAAAATCAGCTCTTAAAACTGACTTTTTCTTGAACGTTTATCCCAAAAGTACGAATTTTTTCCTTCACACAAAATGAGAAGATTGCCAAAAATCGGTTTTGCAACTGCGTAGATGTTAGTTAATAATGCAATTATATTACTTTTTTCAAGCAGAAATAGGCCTACGTTTAGTCCCCTAATTGTGCAAACAATATAAATAAACAAAGCAAAAAGTTGCAGTACCCGTTGGCAACTCCATCCGATTAACAACCCGTTGTCCGACTTAATTTATTCTTTTTAAATATTACTTTAATAATATTTTATTGTTAATAAAAAGTATTTTCTTTCTTTTATAAATTTGTTGCATTACATTTAATTCTCAAATTGCAGTTACGAGCCGAGAAGCTTTATTTTCCGAATTCGAGACTAAAGTGGAAAATAAAGCTAAAAGGTACAAAGGACTAATCATTCATTTAATGTCAAAAAACTATCAAATTAAAAAGGCATAATTTCGTTACTTTATTTGTTAATAATTACACTCAATAAAAACAGCTGAACTCGTTTGAAGTTGCGAGTAACGACTTGGACAAAGAAGTGAAACATTTGCAATTGTAAATTCTGCCAAAAAAAACATCATCGGCTGGTTGATAATCAACCGCTGGCCGATAGAGTTGAACAGAAACGAGCAGAAAAAAAACAAAATTAATTAGAAAATAAAATGTCATAAAAATGCGAAGACACTTTTCATCAAAAATGATCCATTTTTGCAATTTTCACAGCAGTTCGGTCGAAAATTTAATAAAAATTGTTCAAAAATCTTTTATCCTTTCAACCAGGTGTGCGCACAGGTGTCCGGATATCCGCGGATATATCCGGATACGGATCCGTTCGCACGCCTGCTTTCAACTCTAAACTCTCTCGTTCTAATAAAATTATTCCTGAATAAATGAAGTAAAGCATTTTCGAGGAATTGATTTAATGTTAATCCAAAATAGTAAATTATGTTTTTACCATTTACTGTAAAAAAAAAAATCTTCAATTTAAATTTAAATCCATATCAAGCGCCGCCTAGAAAACTTTTAAAATTTAGTTTGTTATTGTTGAGAGATTTCAACTAAAATAAGAATGGGAGGGGCCCGGCCCGAAGCCTTTCGGAGGGTTGGCGATTCCGAACTGAACCGTAAAACCGGGATTTTTTCGGGTTGGTTCTCGGTCCCGGTCCGAATAACCGAAAGGTTGCAGGGCCGGGCTCCCTCGCATTCTTATTTTTGGTTGATCTCTCAACAATAACAGACTAAATTTTAAAAGTTTTCTCGGAGGGCTTGATATGGATTTAAATTTAAATTGAAGACCAATAATGACTAATTGCTTTGTCATTAGCAGCTAAACGCTGAGCTCTCTCGTCGGAAATAGTAAAGTTGACATACTTTTTTTACATAATATTAATTATTAGGCGTGTAGAATTAAGAAATAAAATTTGTTTATACATATTTATAAATAATAAGTTTATCAACAATTATGGGAACGCAACTTCACATTGCCTACTTTCTATTGTTGTTGTTGGTGTTGGACTCTGGGGACAGTTCAAAGTTTGAATCGAACTACGACAACAAAAAGGATGCTACGATAAGGTGAAAATGCTTATTAAAATGCGAAATTCATAGTATTGAGCGTTGGGTCAGTTTGGATCTTTATTTTATTTTTAATATGGCTGAAACCGATAACTTTTGTCGATAAAAAATAAAAATTGAGAATTTATAGCGGTTTTTGAATCGGTTGAAATTTTTGAAAATTAAGGCAAAAACGACTTTTGATTACCAAAAGCCGGATAAATTAAAATGAAAGGCCGCTGGCGGGCCGACAACAGCGAGCATCCTTTCAACTGATTCAAAACTCGCTTTAAATTCTCAATTTTATTTTATCTACAAATTCAAAATCAGTTCAACATATTTCTGACAATTTCTGGAATTCAAAAATGTTGACCAAAAGGTCCCCGATTGGTAGCAGCATTTTTATTTGGATCTGAGCCAGTCCCATATAGTGTAGAAATTCCGTAAATTTACCAATTTTTACCTAAATCGGTAATTTATCGTTGATGGATCGGCAATCCGGTAATAAATCTAGTAAATGTTATGTTAATTTTACCGTATCAACAACCACTATTTTCCAGACTGCACAATTGGGGCGGCAACTTTATGTTTTGTACCCAAAACATTCAATACCCGCGGACCACCGCACAAGTGCAACAAATTGTGCGGAGGGCCAAAAAGTTGCGCGTTTTGGGCAGTCGTCACAGTTACAGCCAAATTGCTGACAGCTGCGACACAATTTTGTCAACCATCGGCATGAATTCGATCATTGCCCTCAATGCGACGGCCGCCACCGTAACGGTCCAACCGGGCATCACTTACACCGATCTGGCACCAATTCTTTGTAAGTTTGGGGGAAAAAGCGGTAGCGAATGGTAGGGGGGGACGGTTGAGTCTGTGCTGGGCCACATTTAACAACATCATAACTAGGGATCGGATTTTTAGGGACTAAAGGGCATATAATAGGGCCCCCAAAATCGGGACTAAAAAGCCCAAAAAGTGGCCTAGGGACTAAAAAATGTGCTAAACTGACTAAAACCAGTCAATTTTTGCATGAACACCTTTAAAATCCATTATTTTTTATTAATTTGTTCTTAGATTTGTAAATCTAATATTTTTCACATGATTGTAAAATTTTAGTAAAAAAAAACAAAAATAAAAATTTTTCGATAGGGACTAAAAACGCAAAAAACGACGAAATAAGAATTTATTCTCAAAAAGGGCGAAATAGGGATTTTTAGGGACTAAAAAGTCGCTTTAATTCAAAAATGTTTCTAAATGAACGCTATTTCTGGGTTTTCTCGTCAAACCCTGTTCGCAAAAAAAAATTGGTTAAACCCTAAAAATCCGTTCCCTAATTATGACGAGTGGCCCAGACTCACTCGGCCAGACCCAAACGTAGCTCCCGTTAGCGAATAAAATTATTTTTTTCTTTTTTTGTTGTTGTTTTAAACATTTTTTTTGACGTTGTGAACAGATGCCAACAATTTTGCACTTGCGAGTTTGGCCGAAGTTGCCGAAGTAACTGTTGCCGGTGCCACCCAAACGTGTAGCCACGGCAGCGGTCTTTCCAACTCGAATCTTGCCACCCACATCCGTTCCATGCAAATTGTGTTGGCCAATGGCACCCTGGCGACCTTTGGCCCGAACTGTCCCGAATTGAAGGCCGTCGCTTGCGGGTTGGGAGCGTTTGGCGTCATCACCGAACTTGAGCTGAACTTGGTGCCCAGCTTCGACACAATCAGCTACAATTTTATTGAGTAGGTCC
Source organism: Globodera pallida (assembly GCA_020449905.1). Taxonomy (NCBI): domain Eukaryota; kingdom Metazoa; phylum Nematoda; class Chromadorea; order Rhabditida; family Heteroderidae; genus Globodera; species Globodera pallida. Next base: position 2,533,658 of record JAIXHY010000016.1, read on the forward strand.
AAAAAACAAAGAATCTAAGAATAAACAATTTAGACATTTTGGCAATTCAATAATTATTTAGAAAAATTTCAATTTGTTTATTCTTATGAAAATTTTGGGTAAATTTGTTTAGTATGCCAACGCAAAACCTCTATGAGCACTTTGACGAGATTCATAATTTGGGTTACAAGATTTTGATGATGACGACTATGGCCAACACCAGTGCATGGACACGAGTGACGTAAGTGTTTAGGAAAAGAAAATGCTTAAAATATGGTAATTCGTCAAATGTTTTTTAAAATGGTTTAAATTTTGTGAATTATGTTTGTTTTTTAGCATCACAGTTGTGGCAAACTCATACCAAGATCAGCAAATTGCGAACATGATCTGTCTGTTTGGAGCACCTCGTGCATTTACACCGAGTCATCCGCTAATGTGTGTTGTTTGTTGATCTTCATAACTTTTGGCACTCCCCGACCCCGCGGGGATTCTCTTGTTTAGAGGAAGGACTTGAGGACCGATCGAGATTTGGATCGAGAATCTCGAAAAATCTCGATCAAAAAACACCGAGATTACGATCGAAAATATCGAAAAAGCACTAAGATCTCGAAAATTCGTCGATCGAGATTTCGATCGAGAATCTCGAAAAAATCTCGGCGAGAATCTCGATCGTTCTCGCTCTACTCTTGTTATTGTTAACAAAAATAAATTAAAATATTTAACCGTTTAGTAGAGAAATCAACAAGGTGGAACCGTGGTATTATGGTTTGATGTATTACCGACTTGGCTTATCAGGCAATGACGGAAATAAAACTCAAAGCGAATTTTTGTTGCCTTACAAAAGCGGTGTGCCGGCGCTTAGAGCTGTAAGCGATTGATTGCTTATTAAAAATAAGAATTTATTAAGCTCATTAGTATTACATAATTTACATAAAAAAATTGTGTTCATTTTATTTCATTCAGCTTTTTGTACTTTCGCCACAAATCCAACCTCTGATCACGGCATTAGTCGTACGAACAGTAAAAGGAGACGACCTTTGGATGTCCATGAACAACGGCAACAAACCAATGGTGGCCATTCAGTTCAGCTGGGTGGGCAATAGGGCCCGCGCAGTGAATCACGTACTTTCACAGGTGGAGCAGGTGAGAGAGAAAGAAAAAGTTTAGAGTCTGACCTGATCAGATCTGTTGGAATTTGGATCAATTCTGATAAATGACAATGCGACTAAGAGAGAGAGTTTAGAGTCTGACCTGATCAGATCAGTTGGAATTTGGATCAATCCTGATAAATGACAATGCGACTAAGAGAGAGCTTACAAATTAGAGTCTGACCTGATCAGATCAGTTGGAATTTGGATTAATCCTGATAAATGACAATGCAACTGATCAATTCAGTCTTTCTGTTTAACAAATTGATTAGTTGAGACTTTGAAACACAAAAGGTATTGGCCAAATTCGGAGCACGTCCGCACTGGGGGCAGCATTTTACAATGAACCCGAGACAGTTTCTGAAGAGAAGTTACCCACGTCTGTGCGACTTCAGGTGCAATGTTTTCTTAAAACAAAATTCGTTTAATCTTTTTCGATGTGTGTTAAAATATAAAATTTCTTATAAAAACATTAAGGAAATTGCTTTTTGTTATTATAAATAAACAAAATTAAAATTTAGAAAGTTGGCTAAAACGTTGGATCCAAAACGGAAGTTTGGGAATAAATTTCTAAATGACAATGTTTTCGATTGATCTGTTTGATTGTTAAATAATGTAATTTAATAACAAAATAGAAAATGTTATGTTGGAATATTGGATAAAAGTTTACATAGGTATTTTGGTGAAAGTAACACAAATTCACCGGTTTTTTATTAATGGAAACATTTAAAAATAATTTATTATGGCCGGCACATCGATTTGAACAGTTTAAATCACAAAATCTCTTTTTAATTTTATGTTTCATTCAAATGAACCAAAAAGTTTTACATTCAAATTATTTTCACTACTTTTCTTTTTGTACATTTAAAAGTGAATTATTTTTACATTTGGAAATCGACTTTTATTCTAAAAGAAAAAAACAAATAAAAATGGCCTAGATGTATGGATAAATGGATCTTTTTAATCGTTTTTTTGTTTTTACTAATTAAATTCAGGAAATTTGACCATTTTTCACAAAAAACACGCGAAACATTAGACTTTAACTAATTTGATTTTGTTTATATTTGGTTAATTTTTCAAAAATTTTTTTGCCTAATTTTTCCGCCGTTTTTCGCCCAATTCATTCATTGTCTGTCTTTTGCCTTTACAATGCGTCACAAATTCACTTCACTTTGTCCAATTCGTCAATTTGGGGCATACCGATTAAATTGGGTAATTAATTAATGGGGGGGGGGGGGGGGTTATTTGTTGAAAACGATTTAAAACATAAACAAATTGATCAGACAATTCTATTAAATCATTCATTTCAATTTTTAATTTTAATTTCCGTCCCGGGATCCCAAAAATCTCGTTGGTGCCAATGCCAACTAGACGGACGGGATCGGGATCCCCGGAGGGATTTCCCAATAAATATCAAATTCTTCCGGGATTAACGGGATTTTTTAAATAAACAAAAGTATGTTTAGATTAAAAAGTTGATTATTGAAGAGAATTTAGAAATAACGTGTTTTTAGTTCTGCTTTCAACAAGTACAATTCAATTTCCCATTTTTAACTCCTCTTTTAAAGTTTAAAAAGACTAAAAAAAATTTTTGTTGGTTAATTTTTTGTGAAATAGTGATTTTACGGAATTTAAAACATATATCCTCAGGCAAAGGTCGCAGGCAGTTTTAAAGATTTATAGAGAAATTTTAGGGCTATAACAGCGAATATTGGTTTTTTCCAAAAAAAAAAAAATTCATTGCCCACAGGGATTTTTTTTTTAAATTATCATCGAAAACAAAAAAGAAAAATTGAGATAGGTAACTGAAGGAACACTCTTTTTCCGCTTCAAACAACCAAACATTCGAGAGATTATCCAAAACAATTTTTAAAAAAATTTTTCAACAAAAATAAATTAAATGCACAAAAGCGAAGACCAAATGGGAAAGCATTGCCATAATCGATAATGACGACAAGTTCAGAGCCCATGACACAAATTTAAGATTGATTTGACACCAAACTTTTAAAATTGTCGTTCAATTTTCATTTGAGCGGTGTCTTTTAATACAGTACGCTTTTTACAATATGCTTAGGGTTGGTTTGAAAAAAAAACAGAGTTTCCAACCCGCACTTATGTACATAAAGCTTAACTGTTGTAAGAGATTGGCAAAATGGTACCCCCGACGACCTTCGGTACAGAGTGATCAGCTTCACGTCCTAAACCAATGCTCTTACCGTTTGAGCTACCGGGGCGTCCGTCCGACAAACAACAAATTCGTAATTTTGAAAGCCTATATGAGTGATTTTTTCCATTTTTAATCAGTGGACAACTGAGTCCCCAGTCAAAAAGACACTTTAGTCCCGGGTCTGTAACTCTTCAGGGAATGGTTGCCCAACAAAAATTTTTTAGGGTTCTTACATTGCAGACCGAGAGGAGTCGATTGATTTCGATTTTGAGTCTGGACCGTATGAACGATATTTACCGTTCAGCCAGTTGCTGGACCCATTCGCTTCCTTACACTGTTCGACCGTTGAAATGCTTCTTCAACAAATTATTTCAATTTTATTTCTGCTTATAACTTCGAACGCTTCCGTGAGTGTCAACAGAACAAAGGCGCGGCTTTTATCCAACGCCCGAAAACAGTCTTGGTTAAGAAGCCTTCCGATTCCTTAATTGCAAACAAAAAATAGGGAACGAAAATCGTTTGAAGATGACAGTTATGACGCAACAACGGAAGAAGTGGACTACAAAGACTGGGATGAGGGCAAATGGTCGAAGACGAATCGTCCAAAGTTTTGCTCCGGGGGTCTGCGGATTTTGTTAAAATTTGAACAAAACCAAATTGAAACGAATTATCATTTAATTCCAGCTGAGAAACAACAAATTTGCAATTGCGATTCGAATGGTGGCCAAAGTGTCCTTTTGTGTGCCTCTCAGAATTTGGCCACAACTGACGCGACATTGCCGCAAAATTTTACTCCGTCAGTTGTGCACATGGAGCAAAACAAAATAAAATATCTCATTAAGGGGAGTTTAATTAACATTTTGTGGTTTACTAATTAATATTTAAAGAACATATAAATATTTTAGGACAAAATTCTACCGGGCAAAGAGACCAATGTGTTGTCTTTGGACCTTTCGTCCAATTTAATATCCGACATTCAACCCGGCACTTTCAACCAGTTCACCAAACTGCAAGTTCTGATGTTGACCCACAACAAACTTGACAGCCAGCAGATCAGCGTGTATGCGAAGGAATAATATACCTAAATAAGGGAAAACAGAAATGAAAATTCAATTTGTTAATTTTAATAATATTTTGTTTTTTATTCCTTGAAGCGATGTGTTCACGCCCGGCTTGGGAAAGAGTTTGCATCATTTGTACTTGGACTACAATTTCATCACCACCTTGGACGAGGGCGTTTTTGGCAATTTGAGTAAACTGAAAAAGTTGGTGCTGGACGGAAATCGAGAAATTCAACTTTTGAGAGGGGTCAGTCGGCAAAGAAATTGCTTAAATAGTAGGGAAAATTGGTGAAAAATTGCGCAGGTATTCACCAATGCTTTTGATGTGTTGGAAGTGCTTTCATTGGACAAATGCGGCATAAAGGAGTTGGACGAAGACATTTTCGCGAATTTGACGTACAAAAAAGCAGGCGTGCTCACGGATATCCGCGGATATATCCGGATACGGACGGATAACGGATATGGTTTTTTGGAAGGTCACAGATACGGACGGATAACGGATATGACCTTAATATCCGCGGATATTCGGATATGGGATTTTGGAAGGTCACGGATACAGACGGATAACGGATATGAGATTTTGAGGACGGACGGATAACGGAAATGGGCTTTTGAAGACGGACGGATAACGGAAAAAATGGGCTTTTGAAGACGGACGGATACGGATACGAAAATTCGTATCCGTGAGCACGCCTGCAAAAAAGGGTCGAAATAATAAAGGTCTTTGCGCGCCCTGTCGCTGTCCGGCAACCCTCTGGACAGAATTCCGTTGGCTCTTTCGCCGCTCCACTCACTCACTCACTTCGCCATGTCCTCCACCAATCTCAAGGAGTTGAAGGAGGGCGCGTTTCAGACCACAGTGCCTGGGCTGGAAAAACTTTGTAAGCAAAAGGATTTAAAGTGTGAAAGATTTTGCAATTGAATTCGCGCACAGATATGCGAAAAATGAAATATTTGTGGAAAATTGGAACAAACGCGTTCACGGGATTGAAGAAGTTGAAGGTGGAATTATGAACAGAAAGAAGCGTTGTTATCAACCAAATTTACAGTTTCTGGACTTCGGCTACTCAACGAAATTGCAATTGTTGGAAGCAAATGTTTTTGGATTGGACCCGCCTCGCAATTTCAGCGAGTTGAACTTGCAGCAGTGCAATTTGAGCACTTTGAGTGCCGAGATTATGTCGCCAATATATTGGAAAAGCATGGACGTGATAAAACTGGAAGGAAATCCATTTGTAGGCTATTTTTTTCAACAAATCTCTGAAAATAAGCAAAATATTCAAGGTCTGTGATTGCAAATTGAAGTGGTTGTTGGACATGAAGAATGTGATGCGCATCATTTACAGGACGGACGAGCCGACGTATTCCATTCGGAATTTTTTCAATATTTGCAAATTTTAGCTGTAAATACCCATCCGACCTCGAAGGTCTCAGTCTGTACGACGCGAACAAACTGAACGACTTGTGTGAGCCGACTCCGTCCTCAACGGGCAAATTTAGTGTCTTCTTAATTTGCATGGTCATTTTGAAATTGTTTTTTAAATGGGTGGGGGTTAATCCGTTTCTGCTGTTTAGATTATCTCCGCTTCTTTGGTGGCGGTTGGTTTTGTCTATGCGAGACGCCGGTATAAGGCCAAATACGGATGGGATGTTCACTTTTCGCGCTTTGTTGGCGGTCAGAGTCATTTAGAGACGTAATTACCCAAGCTGACAGACTTTAATTAGGTTCTTCCGCCTTTCCCCGCGCTAATCAAATGGGCATTTTCGACGATGGAGTGGAGGAGAATGAAGCTGAAGAAACAGCAGCCTCAGGAGGGCGCTGAACGGCTTGAATTTGTTTGAGAGGGAGCAGCAGACCGATGCCATTGAAGTGGGGGTGGTCCCGCGCAAAAGCAAATGGAAGCAAACCGATGAATTTAAAGCATTGACCAATTGGTCACGTTTGTATCTAGGTTAAAGTGTTGCAAAAATAATCATTTGACAATAAACAAATAAATAAATAATTTAAATTTATTGCGGAAATAGTGATTTTTACGGAATTTGAAATTTAATCAAGCATATATCCTCAGGCAAAGGTCGCAGGCAGTTTTAAAGATTTATTGAGAAATTTGAGGGCTATCATAGCGCATAATTGGTTTTTTCCAAAAAATTTTTTTGCTGCTTACAGGGATTTTTTTTTTCTTAAATTATCATCGAAAACAAAAAGAAAAATTGTTTTAACTGAACGAACTCTTCTTTTTTCCGCTTCAAGGTCAAACATAACATAGGTAACCAACCTCGAGAGATCATCCAAAAAAACAGCGAATGACCCAAAAAAGCGGCAAATTTTGTTGTTTTGGATTAATTTTCTCAACAAAAATTCAAAAATTTCACGAATTGACCCTGGTCGGGGTCCTGGCCTCGGCTGCGCTCATAGAATATCTTTAATTCCGCTTTTTAGCAATTTTTATTTTAACGAGAGTTTAATATAAATAACAAATGAGGGCAAAAATAAAAACAAATCATCAAAAATGAAGCCTCCATTTCAGGGCTGGCTGTGTACCCAGAAAAGTTGTTTTGGGGGGGGGGGAGGGCAAAGCCAAAAAAGTCGATTCTTGAAGCAATTAACAAATCAAGTCAAAAATTTTTCGGTGGCGCTTACCGTCACCGCTGACCCCCCCCCCCCCCCCCCCCCCAGAGTTTTCAAAAAAACATATTTTGAAAAATTCGAAAGCCGGCAAAATTTCGTGCATTTAGCAAGTTTCTTAACAAAATGTTAAAAATTCTAAAAAATTTTGACGGGACCTTCCTATTTCGAATAGAGATTTTTAAAAAAGTGGCTAATTACCTAAGTCATTTTCTTATCTCACGTTCAAATTTATGATAAAAAGTCGGGGTAAATGGGGCGGCTTTTGTGCTGCTAGATAAAAAGTCGGGGTAAATGGGGCGGCTTTTGTGCTGCTACCGATCAGCCCCGCCATTTTCGTTTTAGCATCTCAATAATGAAAGAAAAGTGAATGTGTTTTAAAGAATGCCTAAAATTTTAGATTTACATTGCATACTAAGAATTCGATTTTTTTCCTATAAAAATAAATAAATTTTAATTCAATATTTTGAAATTTGATACAAAAAATGGCACACAACATTTTCTTACGCCTCCTCCTGCCCTTGCTCGCCATCAGCAGCTGGGCCGTTGTTGTCATCGGGAAATTGGCAATTGAACGTGAAGCATTGTGCAAAAGCGTGTCCAAGGTACACAAACTGTCAATTTTGTTTATAAATGCCAATTTAAAATTTGAAGATTTATAATTAATTTTTAATCAGAGCCACATTTCCATTTATGTCAATTTCAATTGGCACAATGACGGCATCTACCTAAAGTTTGTAAAACAAATTATTTTTTTTTAATTTATTTTTGAGCATTTTAAATGGTATTTTTACGAGATTTCAAACTAAAATTTTTTTTAATGAATCAAAAATTTCAAATTCAAACACGTTAACTTTTAAATTTAAAGAATTTACTTTTCACAAAAAACACGCGAAACATTAGACTTTAACTAATTTGATTTTGTTTATATTTGGTTAATTTTTCAAAAATTTTTTTGCCTAATTTTTCCGCCGTTTTTCGCCCAATTCATTCATTGTCTGTCTTTTGCCTTTACAATGCGTCACAAATTCACTTCACTTTGTCCAATTCGTCAATTTGGGGCATACCGATTAAATTGGGTAATTAATTAATGGGGGGGGGGGGGGGGTTATTTGTTGAAAACGATTTAAAACATAAACAAATTGATCAGACAATTCTATTAAATCATTCATTTCAATTTTAAGTTTTAAGTGGAATTTCTTTTTGGTAGATATCGAAAAGCCCCTAATTTTCTTTTCAAATTTTCGCGATTTTAAAGTAAAGAAAACGGGATTTTTTAAATAAACAAAAGTATATTTAGATTAAAAAGATGTTTTGAAGAGAATTTAGCAAATAACGTGTTTTAGTTCTGCTTTCGACAAGTACAATTCAATTTCCCATTTTTAGCTCCTCTTTAGTTTACCTTCGATTTTTAAAGTTTAAAAAGACTAAACAAATTTTTGGTTGCTTAAATTTTGATACTCCAAATTTATTGCGGAAATAGTGATTTTTAAGGAATTTGAAATTCAATCATAAAAATTTTTAGAGAATTTTAAGGGCTATCACAGCGCATAATTGGTTCATCCAAAAAAAATTTAATTGCTTACATGGATTTTTTTTCTAAAATTATCATCGAAAACAAAAAAAAAATGTTTTAACTGAACGAACTCTTTTTTCCGCTTCAAGGTCAACCATAACATAACCAACCTCCAGAGATCCAAAAAACAGCGAATGACACAAAAAAGCGGAAAATGTATTTGGACTAATTTTCTTAACAAAAATTTCACGAAATTGATATTAATAACCTTGACTTACACAAAGAGTATCAATAAAAAACTAAAAATGTTTACAATTTATATTTTATCTTTTTTAAAAATTTTTAAATAATTCCCGACCGCGGTCGGAATCCTGACATTAAAAATAGACCGGGATCGGGAGTCCCCAAATTTTGGGATTTTTATTCCCGATACCGGATCTCAAATCCCGGTCCCGAAATCCGACGTTTTATTAATTTAAAAATCCGAAATTGTCAAATTAAATTAGGAATTATTTTGACAATGTTAACTATCCTCCAACTTTGCGCAACACCTGTTGCTGTTGTGACTACACTGCTTCTGCTAGTTACTACAGTTGTAATTGATGGACAATACGATAGCGGTTACGGTTACGGTGCTTCCAGTCCAGCTGCAGTTGGTCGGTTTAGGACGAAAACATCAATAGGAGATGGCGTCATTTACCCCACAAATTAAGGAGGAAATGGCCAATTTGGTGCCAGGAATGACCAATTTCGTGCCGGAAATAGCCAACTCAGAGGCCAAAACAGTCAAAATAGAAATACGGATCAATTTGGTGGCGCATATGCCCAATTCAACTCTGGAAATCGACAATTTGGGCAAGTGTTGAGGTCATGTGATCAAAGAAATCCGTCAATCACCGCCGATCAGCTGATCAGAGCGGGAAGGCTGAATCCGATCGATGATTATTCTTCTCGACAAACATTGTCTTCGGCGGACATCAGCAGAACAATGGATTCCTCCGCATGTGTGCCTCAGGTTAGTGCAATTTTGATGGGTCGCGCTGTTGACTGATCAGTGGTGATCAGTTGATTGATCACAAGCTCCTGCCGACAAGATCGGCTAACTACTAATCAGCAGGCAATTTTGATGGGTCAGTGGGCGCTGTTGACTGATCAGTGATCAGTTGATTGATCACAAGCTTCCGCCGACAAGATCGGCTAACTATTGATCAGCAGGCAATTTTAATCTGCGTCTTCGCTGTTTTCAGATCAGCGCCGGCGGCGATTGTTCCCGCGCACTGTGCTACCATCTCGCGTACCGATCCATTGACGGAGTGTGCAACAATTTGGATTGGCCTGTTGTTGGCGCTGCCTTTAGGCCATTTATGAGGTGCGTTGTTTGTTTGCTTACACAATGTTCCATATTAGAGCCCGGACGGGATCGGAAGCATCCGGGGTCCCAATTTCGGGATCTCCCGCCCGCCCGACCATTTTTTGAAAATTTTCAATTGATTCGCATTAGGTCTCGTCCAAAAAATGGGCTTTGATCGGAATCGGATTTGGACAAAAGATCCCGAAAAATGGGTTTGCCCGGGCTTTAATTTTATTTGCGTTGACTTTTTGGAAGTGATTTGTTGCATTTGACCAGGCATCTGCCATCCGAATATGCCGACGGATTTACGGAACCAGCAGGTAAACAAATTGTTAAAAATGCTCAACAAATTCAAAAAAATCTCTCCTTAATTCTTTTTCCAGGTCTCGGCCGAAGATCAACCGCTCGAGATGCGTCCCGGCATCTGCTGGCCAACGCGACCGCAGTCATTCATGATCAAATCAACTCGCTGTTCATGCAATGGGGGCAGTTCATGGCACAGGACATGGCAAAAACAGTCCGATTTTTGGATTTCAAAATTCGCCAAAACTTGTTTTACTGTAATAATCAAACCAGGTGGGGCAAGGTCGTAAGAAAATGTTTTTAGAATGAAACTCTCAAAATTTTGATTTTTGGCTCAATTTGTTAAGAGATTTGCTACCAAAATTTTTTAAATTCGTCTTAGGGTTATCCCGGTCCGATCGGGATTTTGATTTTTCAAAAATCGGGATAATCCCGACCGATCCAGGCCAACTCTACTCCTGATTATTATCTGGCTAAATTTATCCCCCTAATCAGTTCATCTGAGTCAATTCAGACCCACCTATCGGCCGATACGTGTACCACTTGCGCACCGGTTGCCAACAAATGTGTGCCAGTGCCAATTTCAAACCAGGACACCAATGCAATGTGATGATTGATGCTTTTCCAAGATTTTGAAACTTTGCGTAATCTAAAAGCACAGGTTTCGCCAGAAGGGCTGTCTAACAATACCCAGGTCAGCAGCCGTTTGCGGCACCGGTGTCCAGGGAATGCCGCGCGAACAGCTCAACGAGAACACCGCATTTGTGGACGGCTCAACAATTTACGGATCAAACTACAAAGATCTGTAAAATTTTGTTTCCTAAGTTCTGATCAGGTCCGCCAACGGGTGTTTAGGTTGAAGGTGCGCGATGGCCGTTCTGGTTTATTGAAGATGTCGCGTTTCAACAACATGATGGTTCTGCCCTTTGACAGCAGCCGTTGCGGTGCAACAATTGGCACCTGCGCAGCGGCGTCCTTTGTGACTGGCGACAGTCGATCCAACATGGTATCTCTCTCTGATCACTCACTGATTTTACTCACTCTCTCTGATCACTCACACTCTCTGATCCCTCACTCTCTGAGCACTCACTCTCTGATCACACACTCTCTGATCACTAACCACTCTCTGACCACTCACTCTCTGATCATTCACTCTCTGATCATTCACTCTCTGATCACACACTCTCTGATTACTGATCACTCAATCTCTCTGATCACACACTCTCTCCCTGAACACTCAGTCTGATCAATTCGTTCCATATGAATCCGGTCAGTCTTGGTCTGAATTTGAACTCTCTAACCAATTTCAGTTCATCGGTCTTTCTTCTTTGTACATAATCTTCGCCCGGGAACACAACAGGCGAGTGGACATATTTTAAATATTGCGTTTTAATGATTTAAAAAAAATAATTATAAAATTACTTTTATCGTTTTTCTATAGAATTGCTCGTGTGCTTCAGAAGTTGAACCCCGCCTGGAGTGGCGACCGACTCTTCCAGGTTCGGGAAAGTGCCGTGCCAATCCCCATAAATCATTCTTGCAGGAGACTCGCAAGATTGTGGGTGCTGAGATCCAGGCCGTCCTTTACAACGAGTTCGTGCCCCTCGTGCTGGGCTCGTCTGCTGAACGTCTGCTTGGCCCCTACAACGGATATGAACCAAACGTGGACCCCAGCGTGTCCAACGAGTTCACCACCGCCGCCTTTCGTTTTGGGCACGGAACGATCGTGGTCAGTCGTGCTTGATGAAATGAATTGGGTTTTGATCAGGCTTTGATCTTCCGATAGTTTTAATCTGTTGGATCAGGCATGGATAATCAATCCATTCTTGGCAGGGATTAACCGGGTGCCAAAAAAATGTCCCAAACCGTGAACTGCAATTCCGGTTTCCAAAAAACGCTGGAATCCGGAATTCCAGACCCTAAATGTCAGGAATTCCGGAAATCTGAATTTGTGCAATTCTTGAACTTTTAAAAATTTGACTTTTGAATTTCTTATCATTTTCTCCCCTTTGGCGATTACATCACTAAAATGAACTCTTTATTGACTAAAAACGCACTTCTTAAAGACTGAAAATTTAAATATTTCAAAATGAGAAAATTCGAAACGAATCTTTAATTAAGCCCACCCCCTCCCGAAACAAAAAATTTCCGTCTGTAAATCTGGAATCCGGTTACATCTCTGATTCTTGGCATTGATCAAAGTCTCGACATGATTTGTCAAAAATAGATCGTTGAGTGACTGTCACAATGGCATTCCAAATTCAGGAGCAATATTCTCGACTGAGTGCCAATGAGCGGCCAATACCTGCGGGTCCTTTTCAATTCAATGAAGGTGAGGGGCATGTTAAAATTTTGAATTTTTAAATCGATAAAAATGCCGTCAATTTGTTTTACTGTAAATTTATACATATAATGGTGCCAAAAAAGACGAGATTGGTGTTATTTTTGGCACATTAAATGTAACCGCCAAACTTCTCCCCTTAAAACATCCCCCTGAAGGGACGCTCAAATCACAAAAGTTGCTGTTCGAGGGTGGCATTGACCCGGTGTTGCGCGGTCTGTGGAGCACACCAATTAAGCGACCACAACGATTGACCCCCGCAGTCACAGAGCATCTGTTCTCAAAGTAAACGATGTTCAAAATCAAAGTTAAACAGAGCAACTTTCAAGAAGGTAACTGGGACAAAAGAGCGAAAAGGCATTTAACAAAAATGAGACAAATGGCCGACTCGTTCAATAAGTGACAAGTTAATTGATTCGACAGAGTAATATTCTGGCTAATTAATAACCGTTTTCCACTCACATTTTGCACGAGTCGGTCAATTTAAAAAATTACCAATTTCTGAAGCTAAGAAAAAACGCCGTAACTCTTTAAGCACCGATCTCGGCACGATGAACATAATGCGCGGGAGGGACCACGGTCTTCCCAGCTACAATAAAATGCGGCAATTTTGCGGTCTGCGCGTGGCCTATTCTTTCGACGAGCTCGCGGAGTACATCACGGACCCCACAATTCGCAGATCGCTTTCCTCCATTTACGCCTCTACTGGTGTGTGGGGTGATTTGTTCGACCAATTGTTCAAATACGACGGGTCAAGGGTTAGAACTACGCAAAAACAGGGCTTGGATTAGTGTTTTATTATACGATTTTTTGAGGTTGTTATTAGAGACCGGACTTGAGCTTTGAGCGAGACTCAAGACGAGATTCTCGAAAAAAATGTCGATCTCGAAAAATCATGAAACTCATTTTATTCGAGACGAGATTTCTCGAGAATCTCGAGCCGGAACAGTCGAGATGTTATTGTCATTTTTATTAATGGGAACGAATCGGGGTAAAAGGAACGATTTGGGGTGGAACAAATCATCGACCAGTGCCGGTGTGAACCTCCAAATTTTTATGCCACAGATGACATCGATTTGTACGTGGGTGGAATGGTTGAGGACACTTTGATGGGTGCACTTGTCGGCCCAACATTTGCCTGCATAATCGGCAACCAGTTTAGGCGGAGCAGGGCTGGGGACAGGTATGTAATAGAGCTGTTTGAGACTTGAAATTACCGAGAGTCGAAATCGAGACCGAGAAATGACCCCGAGACTCGAGACCGAGACCCAAAAAACCCGAGAAATTTCTTGGCTCGAGACTCGAACCGGGACTCTCGAACAGCTCTAGTATGTAATAGGCATTTTTGGAAATGCTGACATGTCGGAGTCTCGACATTATTCTGGCGTTTGCAGGTTTTACTTCGAGAATCCGAACATCTTTTCGCCGGCACAGTTAGCAGAGCTCAAAAAGACGAGGTGGGCAAACAAAATAAGCTGGCACACTCGAGCGCCCGTGTTGTCGCCAAAATGAAACAGAAATTTTTATATCAAAAGTTGGGCACTTTTGGGCTTCAAGAACGGATTCTCAACAGGGCTGTGTCGAAATTTCGATTTTCGACCTTTTTTTCCTTTCGATTGTCGGGGTCGGGGACAAAAACCTTGACTAAATAAAGTCGGGGTTCGGGGACGGGGAGCTACCCTATTCTCAAGAACAACACCTTTATTTTGGCAGTTTATCGCGCATCCTTTGTGACAACGGCGATCGCATCACCCAAGTGCCATCCACGGCATTTTTGCTGCCATTTGCGGGCGGCTCCTCAGCGTGTGCCGAGTTGCCCCAGTTAGACCTGAACAAATGGCGAGAATAATTCTGTATAATCTTCGGGATCAGTGATCACCACTCGGATGAACAAACGACGCATTTTGTCACTTTTTGTATAAAAAATAAGCGCTTTGTTTGTGGATAATCTTAAAATATGTGATCGAACCTCTATTTTTGGTGGTCAACAAATTGCTCCACCCCCATTATAGTTAAATATCCAATTTAAATTGGTCAATGCCCCAAATTGACGAATTGGATTTAGTTAAAGTCTAATATTTTGCGTGTGATAAATAAACTTTAAATTTAAACCGTAAACTTTTGAAGATTTATTATCGATTTTCGACATGTTTTTAAATTTGAAATTTTATTACTTAATTATCTATTCAATTTATGAAAATCCCAGGCATGCGTTTTACAACACCAACAAAGACGTCTCAGGGAACTGTGAGTTCATAACCCAACTTATTTTGTTCTTTTTATTTTAATTCCAGTTATATTTGTGGTGACATTTGGCTGGGCGTTTTCACGTTCATCGGATGCCGAGCTCGGGCTCAAATTGGCACTGATCAGCTGGCGATTTGATGGGCTTCTTGGATTTTTTGGAATATTTTTATATTTTTCTCAACATTAATTTATATAAAATTTGGCTACTCTTTTATTTTTTTTCATCTTTAATATATATTTATATATTTTTTTGATTGTGTGTGATAAATAAAAAAATTATTTTTGCCTTCTTTGCCGGAGGCGATGAATGCCGTCGGCGTTGTCGTCGTCGTCGTAGTTTGATTTCAGTTGTTGGCATGTTAACGATGGTGTACCTGCTCGCACTTGCGCCGGCGTATAGCACCACTCGTTCCTCCTGGAAAAATGCTTATTTTTTTGTTAACAAAGAAAAAGTAATTAAACGATTAAAGCAACAAATTGTACTAATTATAAATTTAAAAAAGTGTTTGTTGTTACGCATTTTTGCGGGTCCATATTGCTCGCCCATTTGATCAACGCCGAATGGTGATCAGACAAAGGCATCTTTCGCATACGAAAATCGCAGTTTTCAACCCAAAAATTGTCGTCGTTGTGCTGCTGCTCATTGAGTGTTCTTGCTTCACAAAGTTTTTTTTTGTGTTAATTTTAGATGAAGCTATCATTAAGTTAAGAAGCCTTTTACTATTGGACAAATCTCAAAAAGAATGATCGCACCAGAAAGAGTAAAATCTCCGATTTTCGGGGGTTTGGTTCAGGAATGGCCGGATTCAAAAAGCGGAAACTATCCGGAAATATTCACAAAAATTGGCTGATTTTCTGGAGGTGATCAGTTCCAGACATAATTAACCTTTGAACTCTTTAAACATATTAAAAAGAGCAGTGTGAAAGTTTAATAGTTTTTGTAATTATTATTTGCAAAAAATATTTTTAAAATTTTAGAATTTAAAAATTTTGAAATTTTCTCGTCTCCGGAATGCCGGTTTCCGGACATTTTTTGTTTGGCATCCGGTTACATCCCAGGTCTAAATCGGCGCTAAGGTTTAATAATTGTTCTCAATACTTTCCGTGTTTATTTTTAACAAAAATATCGGTGGCATTTCAGCTAATAACTCGGCATGTGCCGCTATGTCTCCGTGGCGTAGTGGCTAGCGCGCCCGTCTGCCTGTCCCTACGGCCGTGGGTCCTTTTGGGCTCATTGTCGCGGGGGGTATACGAGCGGGAGATGCGTGGGTTCGAATCCCCGCCGGGACTTTACTTCTTTTTCCTCATATTTAATAAATTTAAAAAAACGGAATTTTTAAAGGAAACATTTTTATTTTATTTTTTTCAGATAAAACGACCAGGGGATGGTCGGAATTTCGTTGTTCCGTTCTTGTAGTTATACAGAAACTACTCATTTTACTAAATTTATTATTAAATGTTTCTTAAATTTTCATAATTAGAAAATTCTAAAAATTTTAGGGCAGCGCCGGCAAAAGAAAATTGAAATTTGGGGGGTTTTTATTAACATTTTTTGTCCATTTTTTGTTTATTTGTTTGGCCTCTCCGATGGGCACACTTTTTGGGTCAATATTTTCGGGAAGGTGTCCCCGGGAACGGCGGTGGCCGTAGGCGTCGCCCCTTCGAATTTGTTGTCCCATTTTATTGGAAAGGATTATTAATAATGCAATTATACACAAATTGAATTTAAAAACTTATTTTTAAATACAAAAATGCCGCCCGCCCCCCCCCACCTTTGCTTTTTTCCCATTTTGCTGCCCATCGAAACATCAAAAAAGTGTCCCACAACAATTTGCTTGTCCAGCCGACCAGTGGCAACAGCGCATCAAATTGGAAGGCCTTTTTTGGTTGTGAATATTAAAATTTAAATTGAATTTAAAACAATGTCCGGCTGAATGTCGTCATTATCATCGGCGATGGACAGCGCCAAAAGTCGGTAAAATGTGTTGAAAAAGCCAGCAATGGCGAACAAAGTCTGAAAAAGTTAAAAAAAATTGTGTTACTCCCCGACTCTCCGATTATTTTTGGTCGGAGTTTTGTTCCTCTCCGACTCTTTATTAAAATTTTAATTCGCTAATAAAATATTCATTTTCTAATTAATTTCAACTAAATAAAAGCATATTTAATATTATATATATTTATTAATGCAATTTAAAACATTTGTTTTTGCCAGAATTTACATAAACAGCAGCCGCCGGAGCAACTAAAACGGCGGCTTTTGTCCAAAGCCCAACCACCGCGACGGCATGAATGGACACAAAGCCAAGAAGGCAAATTTTGGCGGAGTTTTGAGTGCCGGCATCGAATGGCCAAATACTGTTGTGTTCATGGAACAGAAAGTGAAAATGGAGCAGCCCGGAGAAGCAGAGGAGCAGCCAACAGAGAATCTGAGGAAGCGTTTGAATTTCGAAAAAAAAAGTTCAAAAATGCCAAAAAAAACTGTTTTAATGGCACAGTGCCGCGAGGCGAACGGGTAGCGCCACCAGTGCACGGACTTCTGCAGCTTCAGTGAGCGACGAAAAAATTCGAAAAACTGCAAAATTATTATATTGTAGAGAGAGAGAGCGAGGCAGCAGTACCAGGGCTGTGTCGAAACGAACAAAAATGTCGAAATCAAAACTAAAACTTCGAAAATCGAAAGCGAAAATTTTTTTTATGTGATTGAAAACAAATTTTTTTTAAAATAATTTATTTAATAAATATTTTTTGAAATTTTCACTTATTCATTTCGCTGAGCAGTACAGCCAGTCCGCCGGGAACAACCGGCCGCGTCAGCCGTTTTGGGGCACCGGTGCGCGACAGGGATGTAACTCGGATCCCGGACTTATTTTTTTGGGAGCCGGAATTCCGGACTTTTTTTGGCATCCGGATACATCCCTGGTGCGCCCGGATACCTATATTGACCGGAGACCTAAGCGAGCATCGCTGACCCCCTTTTCCAAACGCATAAAAACTACCCAAAAAGGAGCATTGAAGCTAAAAAATTATTCTGAACACCGGTTTAACGGTACGGAGCAGGAGCTACTTTTTGCCCCCCAAACCAGCACCAATTAATTGTTTGTGACCGTTCTTCGTTGTTTCCGCTTCACGCGCTCCTTCCACCGAAGGTACTGCTCCAACTCGCGCTCATCCTTTTCCTGCTCATCGTCATGCATGCACGGCTTGCTGCAGTTGTTGCTGCTGCTGTTCCACACCAGCTCAGCTGCCTTCCGGGCCTTCATTTAAATCATTTTCATTTTTTATATTTTTGCAGGCAACAAAACACGCCTTCTCCACCATAAGCTGCTTCCGTGCGATTAGGTCGACAACGGCCGGTGGTGGCCGATTGGCATATTCCGGCGACATTTGTATTTAAAAAAGGACAAATTTTAATTAATCAATTAACATTCGCACGCACGCTTATTAGCCGAATAGTGAATGCCCTAATTAGAAAATAAATGTCGTTTCCATGGCGATTCAGTCAGCTTGCGGCGTCTTTTCATCTTCCCCCCCCCCCAAAGCCCACAGTTCAGTCGTCGGTAGAGGACGGCATTTTTGGAGTTTGTACTTAAAGTAGGGGGATGGTCCCGGGGGAGGGGGGGGGGGGGGGGGGGGGGGGGGGGGGGGGGGGGGAGGAGGGGGGAGGGGGGGAGGAGGGGGGGAGGGTTGTATCGAAAGAAAAAAAACATCGAAAATCGAAATTTCGATACAGCCCTGAGGGACGGGGAGGAACCAGGGATCCCCGGCCATTCTCATCCCCGTTCTAAACGCATAATTTCCAAGATTATATACTTTATTCAATCTAGTTCATGGCAGTAAAAAGTTTTTAGTTATGCGTTGTTAACCTTTTTTAACTCATCTTTTTCTTGTTACAAAAATAAAAAATGAATGCGCCCTTAAAATTTATCGGACCATCACAATGATAATCGTAAACTCTGATTAAAATTAACGAGATTTGAAATAATCATATTAATGAAATAATAATAATTATTATTATTATCATGAGTTAAGCGACTACATTTTTCTGTTATGTTCAAACAATTTGCATTTTGGTTTAATTTTATTTTAGCAGTAACACGTTGAAATTTACAAAATAATTGTAGAGTAAGTTCCATAGATGTTTTAACAAACTTATGAATGATTCATTTATTCATCATTGGAATTACATTGGCTGGCCGGGTAGGTAGTTAAAAATGAAGGATTGTTCTGAATGTAAGGACTTAGTATGGATTCATCAGTGCCGGATTCGTCATCATTGGATTCATCAGTGCCGGATTCGTCATCATTGGATTCATCGGTGCCGGATTCGTCATCATTGGATTCATCAGTGCCGGATTCGTCATCATTGGATTCATCAGTGCCGGATTCGTCATCATTTCTAAGGATCCATTGACTATCAAAAACACAGTCTGGATGTGTTTCAGCAGCAACGTGCCGCAGCGACGGACGGACTTTTTGCGTTTTGGCGGCAACACTGGAAGCATCACCACCGATTGGTCCTGAAACTGCTCCGTGCGGTCGTCCGTTGATGATGAGGTGGACACTTTAGAAAATTGGAAATGTTAAAATTTTTTAAAAATATTTTATAAAATTTTGATTGAGACTTAAAAATGTTTTTTTAAATATTTATTTACAGATGTTTTCTTCTGTTGACGACAAACTCCTGCTGTTGCCCATTGCCAATTTGTAGTGGATGAGAGGCAACAAGTTGTTGTTGTTGTTGGTGTCGGAATCGGCCTCCACATCGTCAAGCAGTTTGAGCAGCACAAGCGGTGGCATTCTTTGATCATCTGTAAATTGTTGCTGAGCTTCTTCTGTTTGTTGTTGCCGCTGTTTTTGATGCATTTTTGTGGCCCTCTTCAATATCGCATGTTGCGATTGTTGCTGCGGTTGTGGCTGTTGATGATGTGCGTTGTCGTTGTTGGCATTTTCAGTGTTGAAAAGGTTGCTGGGTGTCAGTTCGGCATTTGAAATTGGGCCAAATGAAGACAAAAGAACACAACAAAATGCCAAAAGCATCAGCACAGTGGGCGACGACCAACAACAAACTCTGCACACAATTTTATGCCGAAATGCACCAACTCTGGTGCTGTTGTTATTACACAAATTTGTCCCGTTGTTTGTGGCTGCTTCTGCTGTTGTGCCTTTGTCGTTGGCACAAATTGTTGTTTTTGTTGCATTTGTATCGCTTGTCCCAGTCAGTGCCATTTTTCGAACAAACAAATAAAACGGACCAATTTTGTTGTCTAATGTTTTTCAACTAAAAATAATTAATTAACTTGTGAAATTGAACTTTATTAAAAAGATTAAAATGTGTGTAAATTGGGCATAATCACAATATATTTTCAATTTTATTTACAATAGTTGTTCAAAAATTTGCAAAAGCATCGGATATGAAGGATAAATCAACTCCAAAAAAGCGAAAATGCGCGACAAAATTGAGGAACAAATGGCGGAAAGTGTGAGTGAAGTAAAAGAGAGAGGCGTGAAGAGAAAAAAGGAAGAAATGGCCAACTAACTGCAATAAGCGGGGAAATATTATTCCATTTATATTATTAGGCTTCTAAATAAAACCAGACAATTTAATGCAAATTGTTGAAGTGCAATTTATGTACAAAAACGTATGAGAAATAACTCGTATTACAGGTGAATGAGCGGAGAAAGTTGGAGTGAGCTTCTTTTATAGAGGCAGCCCCCATTCTTTGGGGTTTCCTTGTTTTGGCTGTTTCTCCCACCCAGATGGCCTATATAAGGAAGTCGAATTTATGCCAGAGACTCATTCTACCCAAACATATTTCTGTATCGACAACACCGCAACGACTCCGGTCGTCACATCTCATCCACTTCTCGTCATGGAGGTACTGGTTAAACTGCTCTACTGGATAAATGTCCCTTTTATAGGACAATGTAATGCGCAGTCTGGCCAGAACTGTCGCAAAGGGTTGCAAACACCCGGCGACTACAATCAATGCGACTGCGTGCGTTGTTCGACTGCCGAGGCGCTCTGCCGAAGACGGCGAAGAAGTTGACCGCCGTCGTGCTGGCAGAAGATTCTTCTGGGCGTGATCGAACCGCATGGACGACGTCACTTCCCACCAACAGCGCATCGGCTCATCCTTGCGCGTGATCTGAAGCACCAATGGGCTGAGTACAAGCGCGCAAGGGTGAACGGGCCGGACTACCCCCATCTGTAAGCTTAAAACCCATCTGCTAATCAAATAAACTAATATATTTACAGCTTTTGATTCAATGTCAAAGCGATGGCAGGCCACAAAAATCCGTGGCGGAAGTTCGTGTCTACCATCGCACACGAAACCATCCACTGTGCTGCGCTGACGGTGGGAAGTACGCCCGGCATGCTGCCCCGCTGCGGTGCCATGTGTGCTGCGGACAAGAAGACCATTTCGCCGGAGTTCAAACGGTTCTGCGATGAAGTGGCCTGCGTCTTCCCATTCCTCGCGGCTTATCTGGACATCTTCGAATAGTCTCACCAAATTTAACCCAAACGGCCCTCTTTAGGGCCACAATTTGACAAGTGGGCGATAAGTGACTTAGCTCAGTGCCACCGATACAGAGTGCCCCAAGCGTTAAAATACCTGGTACTCAAGTGTGTAAGACTTAGTACCCTGGTCCTAAGTGGTCCAAACGATAAAATATCTGGTACTTAAGTGTTTCAAACCTCAGTACCACTGGCCCTTAGTTGCCCAGGCCTAAAGATACCTAGTACTCAAGTGTTTAAAACTTAGCACCTTGGTCCTGAGTGGCCCAAACAGTAAAATTCCTGGTACTCAAGTGTCCAAACTTAGTACTCCTTGTCCTGAGTGGCGCACACACGTTACAATACCCTGGCACTCAAGTGTCCCAAGCTCAGTATCACTAGCCCTTAGTGACCCTGGCATGAAAATATCTGGTACTCAAGTGTCCCAAACTTAGTACCCTGGTCCTGAGTGGCGCCAAAACGTTAAAATGCCTAGTACTCAAGTGTCCAAACTTAGTACCCTTGGTCCTGAGTGGCGCCCAAAAGTTAAAATACCTAGTCTCAAGTGTCTAAACTTAGTACCCAGCTCCTGAGTGGCGCCCAAATGTTAAAATACCCGGCACTCAAGTGTCCCAAGCTCAGTATCACTAGCCCTTAGTGACCCTGGCATGAAAATATCTGGTACTCAAGTGTCCCAAACTTAGTACCCTGGTCCTGAGTGGCGCCCAAACGTTTAAAATACCTCATCCTCAAGTGTTCAAAACTTAGTACCGGCCTGAGTGGCGCCTAAACGTTAAATACCTGGTATTCAAGTGTCCAAAATTTAGTACTCTGGTCCTGATTGGCGCCCAAACGTTAAAATACCTCGTACTCAGGTGTCCAAAACTTAGTACCCTTGTCCTAAATGGCGCCCAAACGCTAAACTACCTGGTACTCAAGTGTCTAAAACTTAGTACTCTGGTCCTGAGTGGCGCCCAAATGTTAAAATACCTGGTACTCAGGCATAGCCAGAAATTTCTCAGGGGGGGGGGGAGGATAATTCAAAAAAGTGCGGGTTTAGGGGGTGTGTTTTTTGAGTTTGTTGCATTTTGCTCTGCCATCTTGTTGCTCAGGCAATGCAGAGGACAATTCTCGCATTTAATGTTTGAATAACATAAGAATTAAGGGAGAGCCTTACAGAGAATTCAATTAATATATTTTTCAAAATATATTTAAAATGATTAAAATAAGGTCGACTATTTTTCGATATACATACATATCAGGGATGGGCGGAAATTTATTTAAAAACGGAATGATTTTTTTAACGGAAAAAGCCAAAAAAAACAACGGAAAACGGAAAAGTTTTCAAATGAATTAAAAAAATATAAATAATTTATTTTTAATAATCATTCAAAATGCTTTTTTACGACACGATTCCATTAATTAATGTTCTCTATCCTATTTCCGTTTTTTGCAAGATTTGGCATAGGTGCAATTAGAAAACGCGTTTTGCATGGCTCTTAAGAATTTTATTTTTGTTTAAAAAATGGATGATTTTTTGTTGCTCCAATTCTCTGTTTTTTTAGTTTTTAGACTAAACATAATGTCTAATGCCATGGCATTAAACACATCGGATGAGTCGCAAATTCGACGTCGGCGTTTGCCGTTGGAATTACAATGCGAGGTTATTATTATTATTATTTTTGTTTTTTTAATTTAAATCACATTTTGTAAATTATTTTTGAGTGTGCCCGAGTAAAAAGTTTGAATAATAATCCCGGCGCTGTTTTTTTTTGTAATTTTTCCGCAAATGAAAATTTTAGTCTTTTAAATTAAAAGGGATTTTTTTCTTTTTGGCCGACCACCGAATATTTTTTCTGGACACGCCGGAGCATAAAATTTAAAGAAAACAATTTATTTTTTAGCAAATTTTGAATTAAATTTCAGTTATTCTCCGCCTTGCCTCTTGAACATGCCTCGCGTCTGCTGCTGTTGTCCAATCGAATCAACAACAATTGCATTTCGCATGTCCGAAAACTGCACGGAAAATGGAAGGTTCAAATTTTTAGGAATTCAGACTTGTCAAAAAACGAAATTGTGGGTCAGCAATACATTGAAATCGACCCCTTTTTTAGATAGCGCCATAATCAAAGCACACAAAAAAGTTTCAAAAAATTAAAAAAAATTTTTTAAGGAATTTTCCGATCGGCGCGTCAACGAGCTTATCAAGCGTTACCATTCCCAGTTGCCTGTCGAAATGAGAGCCATTGAAAAGGTGCATTATTTTTTGTGACATTTTTTTGGGCTTAGGCCCCCTCAAAAGTTTTAGTTCTTTAGGGAATTGTTTTTTGTTGCGATTTTTGTTTTTTTTGTGTGTTGAGAACGCGCACCGTTTGGACGGAATTTCCGGCCTGGATTATGGGGAAAAATGTTTTTTTTTTTAATTTTTTCTTGAGAATGGTTGGGTAGGAGTCAGTCGATCTTAGGGGGTGTATGTTTCCCATTTATTGCATTTTTGTGAAAAAATCCATTTTTGAAGGTGCGTTTTCTGTTTTTACTGCTTTTTTGTTAAAGAATTTTTAAAAATTCAATTTTTTTTTTTGAGAATTCTGCTTTTTTGGGGGGAGGGAGGGGAGGGGTCATTTTGTAATTTTTGACTCAATTTGTTAAGAGATTTGCAACCAAAAATAAAAATACGGTAATTTTTGAAGAATTTAGGAATGAGAGGTCCAAATTTTTTGAAATTATAACAAAATTTGTTAATAAAATTGGTCCAAAAATGATTAATTTTGCAAAGAGTCCCCGGCTTTTTTTTTCTCAAAAAATTTCGGGGGGGGGGGGTGGACCGGGCCCCCCCTGGCGCCAGCCCCTGTTCGTTTCTTCAAATCAAATTGAGTTTTTATGTTTTTTAATTAAAATTAATATTATAGGCGCATCTTGAAGTCAATCTGGCAGCGCAACAGAAAGACATTGATGAAGTTAAGTATTTTTGGTCGAAATAATGCAATTATGATTCATTTTCTCTTGTCTTGCACAAGCAAAAACAATCAAGCAATTTTCAAACATAAATTTTTTTGCGAATTCTGCTTTATTTTTAGGGGGGGGGGGTCAGAAAGTTTTGCAACCAGCTTTTAAAAAATACAGTAATTTTTTGAAGCTTTTTAAACGAAAATTGGTCCAAAAACGAATTTTGCAAATCGAAAGGCTTCCACTTTGGATTTTTTTTTTCTCAATTTTCCTATTGGGGTGGCATTTACCCCCGTGTACCACACCCCGTTCCTCACCCCCCCCCCCTTAATTAGGTGTGCCTGAATGTAATTTATTTTTGTTTTTTAAGAAAAAGAGAATTTCGCATGATCGTGCCAGACTTTCCCCGTGGGTGGGCGAGAACTCTGTGCTGCGTGCCACCGGCGCCGTCACGCGCCATGGAGTGATGACAGAACTGGTGAACAGCATCGCCCACATACACCGATTCATTGAAAAGCAAGTTTTTGGATTTGTGGACTTGAGCCCCCCGGGCAGGTCCCCACAAAATCTCGATCGACCAGATTGGTTGGTCAATTTTTTAGATTTTCTTACAATTCCCCGCAATATTAATGGAAACCACCTCCTCGACCCCCCGGGGCACGTACTTTCCCCAAGGGGGAAATTTAAGAAAAAAAACCTTCGTTTTGTTTTCGAAAATGAAAAAATTTTATTTTCTTCCACCCCTGCTCGGCAGGCACTGTGTTTACCCGCAATTTAACACTAAAAACATTGGGTTGTGTTTTTTTTACATTTATTTACAAAAAAAAACACATTTTTTTTTGTTAACAGAAACAAGAAGCAGTTGAAGGACGCCGATGAACGGGAAAACGATGTGGATCGAATTGCCAACAACATAATGTGAGCAATTAATGCCTTAAAAATTCCCCCCCCCCTTTTTTGTTGTTGTTGCTCGCCAGACAAAAACTTTCAATGTTTAACAAAATTGTTTAAAGCAATCCGGAAAGGATGGGACAGTTCGGTCCATCCGAACTCCTTCCGCGCCAAATTCCGCACGAAATGCTTTCCGCGTGCAGTGATTTGTTCGCTGAGCGCCTGCGTCGTGACTATGAAGCGCGTTTGGGTGCGACACGCGCGCGATTGGTCGAACTGAAGAGGGCACATCGAGAAAAGTGCGCTTTGAGTTTTTTAATTTGCTTAGTTAACGAAATTTTTTATTTTAAATTAATAAAAAAATGTTAATTTTTTTTATTCTGACTGTAGGCTTGGACAGTCCGGAGGAGTGAGGAGCTATGAATGGAGCACCGAAGTGCAAAAGCATCACGACATAATCATTGCTCAGTGGAAAACGATCAATGTGCACAATGTGTGTGTCAAGTGGGGTGGGGAGTGTTTTAGAAATGGGGGGGGGTGTGTGCGGGGGGAATTTTTTGAAGATTTAACGTAGGGTTGGACGGGACCGGGACTTTCGGAAAAAACCGGGACTAAATTTGGTCCCGGTCAAAAAAACCGGGACTACTGGACAAAAACAAGAAAAAAAATGCTTGGTAAAAAACCGGGACATTATAAGGGGATTTTTAAGGAACTTTGAAAAACCGGGACTAAAAGTTCAGTACCAAAATGGGGAAAAATAGACCATTTCAGTACTGGTCCCGGTCCCGTCCAACCCTAATTTAACGGTTGTTAAGAAAAGTCCCCCTCTAGTCGCTCATAAGATTTTGCCTTGGAGGAGGGCGGGTACTGATAAAAGTCGATTTTTAGGGATGCTTTTACCTTTTTATTGTATTTGTGGGGGGGGGGGGGGGGGGGGGGGGGATCAGCGGTGCTGATAGGCGCCGCCAAGAAATTATTTGAATTTTTTACTCAAGCGTCTATTTGCGGGTTCAGAGGTCCCCCCCCCCCCCCCCCGGGGTACGTTCTTGTGTACTGTATAAAACTAATTTCTCTCGTTGTTAAGGCGGCGGACACATTTGATGCAACTGTTTGGCGCGAGCGCTTTCTTGATGAGCTCAAAGCAACAAATGCCCTTACTGTAAGTTTTAATTATGATTAAAATGTTCTTTTTATTAAATACAAATTCCAAAGGCACTGAAAATTTCAATTAATGTTTTGTATTTTAAGGTTGAACCTGACGGCGAAGCCGGAAGATGCTCTTGCTTTCGTGGAGCGGCGCGATGTGACATTTAATGGTACAGTGAGTGTATAGTGCCAGTGCCAATCTCCCTCCCCTCCGTATTCTGTTGTTTTTTGACCTTTTTCCCGTGAATTTTTTTTTATAAATTGTTTTGTTTTTTTTTCAAAATAAAGTTCTGTATGCCCTTCGCCGCTTCCTTTTTGCCCGTATTTGTCGAAGGTGAAGCAACAAATGTGTTGCAACTCATTAAAATTATTTTTAACCTAAAATTGTGTTCTTTTTGCTCATTCCAGAGCCAATCTGGGCCACAGGGGGGTCCCAGGCTCACCACACGACGACCAAAATATCAATTTTTTGGTCTGTTAATAGCGTACTGTCGTATTTTTATTTCGATTTGACAAAAATGTTGTTGTTATTTTAGCAAATAGCGAAGATGATTAGGTTTTCGTTGAGTTTAAAAGACATTAAACACCCAAAATGTGAGCAATGCGAGAAGGAAGTGCCATTTGAAGACGAATTTGTAGTGGATTTGCCTGACAAGTGGTAGAACAATTTGAATTTTAAGGCGGATGACAAATTAAGAGAGCCCATTTTTAGGTCGAAATTTACAAAAAATAGCCACCAAAGCCACTTAATTTATTTTTCTCCAAGAGAAGTGGAGAAGAGCAGAGAATGATGCCCGTTTACCTTTTTTACCGGCATTCTTTTTTTTTGGCATCCGGTTACATCCTTGATGTACACCAGAAACCGGCAAAACCGATTTCTTGGGATCCCGGTTAATCTCGATCAATTCAAAAAAGGAATGGTCAGGATCCCCAATTCAATGACCCGGAGAAAATCCCATCCGGTCTCTGGGCCAAACCCGCACTTCCACATTGAGAAGAGTTTATGAATTATGTTTTCACCAGAGAATTTTTGACTTTTCTTCTCAAAAATCCCTTTCTTAGGGTACTCCACTTGTGATTGTGGGCATCGGTTCTTTTTTAATTTGAAAAATTTGGCAAAATGTCATTGCTAATTTTGAATATTCTTACCAAAATTTTTGATTGCGGGATCCGCACCACCAATTGCGGGCTTTTTTTTTGAAATCTTTGCGGGAGCGGATTTGCAGGATTAATCCCGCATCCCGCGCGGGATCCGCTCCCGCGCCGCGCTCTAACCTCCCCGCTGTCTGTCAAATATTCATTTGCCATTTATTCATCTTCGTCCGCCGCCGCCGCCGCCTCCGCCGCCGCCGCCGCCAATCGATGCAAATTGAACGATTTTGTGCCTTTTTAGGCGTCTATTTTGCAATTTTTCTTACCTAAAAGTACATAGCAACCTTACTTTGATAATTTTACCATGTAAAAACAAATTTTAGGCCATTGTTATTTTTACACACATTTTTTCATCACTATTTTTGCTTATGAACCCGGGTTTTGACCACTATTTTGGCACTTTTTTTCACTAATCTTATTTCCGATATTCAGAGAAATAATTAATTTCCAAAAAAAAATCATTAAATACATTTTTAAGCCTTTTTCAATTTTTAAGTAAATAAACACGGTCATTTCAAGCGAGAAATAGCGATTTACGTTCAACAATTATTCTGACTACAGTACCCCTAATGGGACGGTCAGTGTCGTGTGTTATGCATCACTCACAATGCTTCTTTAGTTTGTTATAGCGCGTTAAACAAAAAAACTGTATTTCATTATAACTTTTTCAAAAGTCAGCCAAATAAATCAAGAAGTTTTGATATCATTCGAATGCATGAAATTAGTAGAAGCTAGATATCAACAAGCAAAATCTGTTTTCAAAATTAGAGAAATCAAATTTTCAGCTTTATTTTTCGGTATAACTTTTGGATCAAAATGTTTGATTTGGTTAGATTTGAAAGAAGTTATAATAAAAAAAACTTCCGAAAAGGGGAACGAGTTGGTTTAGGCCTGTGTTGATGTACTTTTTTAGAAAACTTTTGATGGCCACCCTCATATATTAATGCACCTATTTCTCTCTTCATTACCCTTTTTTTAAATGGCATCCAGTTAGCCTCATTGAAATCATAAAAAATCATTTGGAATTACAACAAAAAAGAATGTCGGACAATCCGAAGAGTTTGGAGAAACGTAAAGAAATGTGAGTGTTTTTTAAGGGTCGGAGACGTTTGGGCCCTGCCACTCTAAGCTGAGCTTAGGCCTAAGCCAACCTAAGCTTAGGCTTAGGCCTAAAGCTCACCCTGAGCTAGCTTATGCTTTGCGTTTGCTGGACACGTGTGTAGAGTCGCACGTAGTTCCGTAAGCACTCATTTGGCAAACGTATAGAGGTGTACTTGCTTTATGTGTCAATTTCACTTTTCGTTTTTTTGGTTTCAATTGAATTTGACATTTAAAATACGTTAAAAAAGTGAAACCAGTGTTTGATGTAAAAAAATGCCCTAGATCAGTGATTTAAAAACATTGTAAGATGTGAAAATGAAAAAAGACCCTGGGGCCCCAACGTCCCGCTCCCTTTTTTAAATAGTCGAAATTTTGCATTTGTTTTAAAAAAATTGACATTTTTCAGAGATTGGAAGCGTAAAAATTTTGCTAAACTTTAACAAAACGGGGGCTGCTAATTGACGGGATCTAAACACCTCCTTTTCAGGCAATTTATAATACGAATTTTCAGTTTTGTTTGCGACGACGTTTTATTCGAGGTGTTTGCATTTTGTGTACATTTTGTGCTCGGACTGAAAGTGGCGTTGATCAGCGATCGATTTGATCTTTTGGTGAACGCCCATTTAAAATCGAAGGAATGGTCGTTGGGTTGGTTGGAAATTCGTCGCGCAATTAAAGGGAATGGCGCTGAAATTGTCAAATGCTTTGACAAAAGTGTCGAGCGTCGTCTGCCAATTCCGCAAGAGCCAATTCCCGACAAAGTGATCGGATTCGAACGACTGACCATAAGGTCGTCTTTCTCAGAATTAAATGTGTTTGATTTTTCACACCTAAAGATCGAGATTTTCAAAAAATTATTATTATTATATATTTTTATTAAATTTTTCCAAAGCATGTTTATGAAATTATGTTTACAATTGTAAGAGGAAAATTAATAACGATAGACGAATTTTGAAGAGTTTCACGGAAAATTGACTGAATTTGGTCAGGTTTAGCGCATTTTTAGTCCATATTTTGGCACTTTTTGGGGGTTTTGGTCCATATTGTGGCAGTTTTTAGTCCATATTTTGCGTTTTAGTCCATATAAATCCCATCTCTATTCATAAGTTTTTAGTTATATCGACCAAAATGTCATCAAATTTCTTCAAAGCCTCCGCCCACTTTTCGACTTCAAAGGCATCAATCTAAGCATTGTAATATCCGACAACCAAAGCCGCAGTTGGGAAATCATTTGGCGCCGGATTTGGCCATTGTTCAATGACAACATTTGCGGCATTTCTTTTTCTTGCTCCAAACTCTGCCGTTTGCGCCAATTCATTCCGGCCATTCTCGGCGATTGCGCTAAACTTCGATTGATCAATTGCGATAATGTTTTTTCCGCGTTCCCGGCCAACGGCAATGCCGACGCTTCTTCTTACCAAGCAATGGGTAAATGGTTGCACACGCCCCACAGGGACGGCCTTCCAAAAGTGTGTAAATGCGATGAATTTGATTTGGAAAGAATGGAAGCACTCCGAATGGTCATGTTTCATTTTGAATTTCTACTTTAAATGATAATTTATTCCATTTTAGGCATTTGCCAATTCGGTTGATTGTGTCAATTTCATCATCTGTTTCCGTTTTTGGTCTTCTGTTGGCATTGTGCCATTTGAGCTGAAGAATGATTTGACGGGGGAGCGATTGGTGTGCCGACGCCACGACAAAAACAAATGTCTGTTGGTGCGTTGCCCAATTGCGCGAGACGAGCACAAATGGGTCGAGTGGGAAAAGGAGGCAACTGAATGTGATTGGTATCCTCAGTGGAATCGCGTCTTCATTAACTTCAACGATTGGGCCCTCGGCGACGGGTACGGATTGATTTCAAACCCCCGGGGGGAGGGGGGTACAATTAGAGGGGGGGGGGGGGTCAAATGGTTGCTGGGTTATTAATAGGGCTACCATTTTTAGGCCTAAAACCCTTTTGGATCATTTATTCCGAAAGCGACTTGCATAAAATGCCTATTTTGGAGCTTTAGGTGCCTATTTTGGCATTTTTATGCCTTTGTGCCTATCGGCACTTTTTTGAAAATTTCTTAAGATTTCCGAATTTTTAGAATGCTTGACGCAAACGACGGTCCGAGTGAGCCCAAAAAGGCAAAGAACTCTGAGGGCGAATGGCTTTGAAAAGATAATTTTGTTTTAAAGTCGATAAAAAGTTAGGAGTTTTCGGGGGCGTAGAATCCGAAGCTGACCTAATTTTCAACCAATTCCGATCTCCCGACCAGAATCTAAACATTTTTTGGAAAATTCAAAATTTTCAAACCCTTCACAATCATTTATATCAAAAACATAACGACGAATGAAGCGAGCGATGTTTACTTAAGCTTTTTGGCTTTTAATTAGGGTTGCAGCAGGGGGGGGGGGAATTTTGAGAGCGGAGTCCTGTTCATCACGTAAAAAGTAAATAAAATCGAAAAACAAAGCGAATGAAATTTGGGTTGTTAAATCCAAATTTGATCCCGGTCAGAACGCTAATTCCGAATTTGAGATGTACGGATTCGATGAACATGTACGAATTGGGCTTATCGCCCAAATGAAACTGCTATTCCCCCATATCTGCTCAATCGGATTGTCCCGCTCCCGATGTTTTCTGCCCCAGGGTTTCCCACTCAATTTATTCTGATCAGTGAGAAGAGGACTTCTTCCATTTTTCTTAACAAATTCCATCAAAAATGAAAAATTTCAACCCCCCCCCCCCTTCAAACTGATCCAAAACCTATTAAAATCCTGCCACAAAACAGAAACAGGCAAAATGCTGATTTTTTTGAGCCGCAATCTCCCAAAACTCAATTACAAATATTTATAAAGGCAAGATTTCCGTAAAGGAAATTTGTTAAAAGTTACCCTATTTGGTACCGAAAAAGTACCGACAATTTTTTTTCGGTATCGGTACTTTACCGGAAAGAACCGACCGAAACTTTTTTTGGACTTTTTCGGTACTTTAGCGAATAGTACCGACCGAACTAGAGTAGACCGGGACGGGAGGGAAAATTGGGACCGGGACGGTGAAAGCCGGGATCGGGATTAAATTAGTCGCTTTTTGTTAAGAAAAATTCATATACTTTTGAGGACGCGGTTTTTGTGTGGTTTTTGTTTTCTGATTTATTGCTTGAAAGATCCTTATAAATATGTACCGGAGGCGCTGGGGGAAAATTTGAAATTTTTGACCTATTTCGTTAAGAAAATTGGTCCAAGATGATTACTTTTACCATAATTAGAAACCCGGAAATGGCATTTTTCTAATTGATTCTTTTAATCGAAATATTGATTGATTTCGTCGTAAAATATGTATACAGCCAAATTAAATGGGAAGCAAAACGAATTGGGAAAATGATTTTTTGATCGATAAAGAGAAAAGCGAAGTTTTAGTTCAAATGATAAAATCCATCGACGACCGTATCCTTAAACAGAACAAATAAATATTTAAGCATTTTTTGTCGCGAGGACCGAATATGGACAAATCGGCGACAGAATTGACGAATGAATAACTTGAATGATTGATTCAACTTTAACCGATTCAGACATTTTAAAATCCATTCAAAGCTCAAGATAAAGTTGAAGCTATCATTAAGCTAAAGCTCTGTTGGACAAAGCTCAAAAAAATTAGGTCAGAAACTTTCACAGTAGTTTCAAATCCACGAAAGCTTCCGATTGATTTTACTCTTCGGTGGAATGAAATTCTGAGGGAAGAAAGGTTGTTGGGATTTGTTTTTCATGAAATAATTGACAAATTTGAAAACAAATTGAAATGAAAAAATGTTTTGATCGACAAAGAAAAAAGAACAGATCTCAAAATGGATCGTTTTTGTTGGAATCCCCTCAACAGCAAATGCATAAATCTCCTCTTCTTTCAGTTTCTAAATGCCGTCGGCAATGGTGAATTTGAAATTTGGGCCAAAATTCGCTTCGATTTTGTCGCCAGCGGCTGACAACGTAACGCACGGAAACAAATCGGCGGCAAAATCGACAAACAAACGGTTCGTTTCTGCAACAAACGAATAAATAATTAAAAGGATAAATGCAAAATATTTTATGCATTACGAAAGCTAAAATTGCTAGGACTTAAATAAATTTGATAGATTTTTAAAATTTTATTATATATTTATTCTTTTTCTATCTCACCCAAACGCTGTCCATTCTTTGTGTAGATGATTTGACGTGTTGCCAAATTGACGCCGCATCCGATGACGTCACCGGCACCAAATTTAGGCTTTTTTTTGATGCAAGGGAACCCGTTCCAGTAGGAACATCCTTCGATCGCGTGACCCCAAAAAGCGCCCCAGCTTCCGTATCCGTAAATGCCCTCCCGAGCTCCGGAAATTTCGTCCAACGGCATCAGCTTAGTGCCGAGTCCAATGTGGACCGAGCTAAATATACAAAAACATTTTTTAGTTTAGCAAATTTATTTATTTATTTAACTTACTCTCCGGCTTTTAAGATTTTGACTTCGTAGTAAAAAATGCCGAATTGCCCTTTTGGAATTGGTCGTTCGGCGCGGACAGAGCGCTGTCCTGAAAGTTAATTCAAAAATGTTGTGAAACTTTTTAATCAAATCACTTTAACAGAATTATATTTACCATAATTCTTTCCAGTATACTGGGCAATCAATTGTTCGGGCTTAGAGAGTGTGAGGTCCTCGTGACATGCAGTGGCATCCCATCGATTTTGTTGTGGGATTAGTCCTAAAAAAATGGAAATTTATTTATTTACTAAATATTAAAAGCACAAAAAACTGATGCCTAAAAAAGGGAATTTCCGAATTCTGAACAAATTTTCTGTTAAAATTACCTTTTCCATTTATTTTGTCATCTAACACGCCAACTTTCTTCTGCAAGTCGATGATGTTCAGTTTTTGTTCTTTCTGATACTGCTCCATCTTTGCACTCAGCTCTTCCTTCTGCTGATTGATTCCCTTTAATTATTTAATTTACATAAAAAATTTAAAGAGCTGTTCGAGAGTCTCGGTCTCGAGTCGAGAAATTTCTCGGTTTTTTGGGGTCTCGGTTCTCGGTGTCATTACCGGGTCTCGTTTTTTGCACTGGTAAAGATTGACTTTTTTGGTGAGAGCTTTACAACTGAGCCTGAAAGTCGAAAAATACATAATAAATCAATTTAGTGACGCTCAATAACTATCACTAATAATGAAGACTGTACTGAATTTTCCATTTTGGGACTTCATTTGGATCTGGGTTTTATCAAGACTTGCTTATAATGGTCATGGTTCTTTTCCGACCGATACTCTTTGTTCTGTTTTTCGGAAAAAGCCCGTTCCCGTCCAACTTAAAAATAACTCAAATTATTTGTCCATATTTCCCACCTTTTCGAGCTCTTTCTTCGAACTGTTTCCCAATTCATCCATTTGCTTCTTAAGCATTCTGTCCGTTTCCTTTTGCTGTTCCTCAAACTTTTTCTTCTGTTCTTCAACAAACTGCCCCAAAAAGTTGTTCAGTTTCACTTCAACACGTTCATTGCATTGCTTAAAGTTGTATAAATAGTCCCGAGTTTTTTACATATATTTTTGTTCATTAGTCCCGATTTTTTGCCCGGGACTTTTTTTTTGTCCCCGATTCCCGGGGTTTCCAGTAATCTTGATCCCGTCCAACTCTACTTAAAAATCATAGCCTTGACGTTGGCTGACCCCTTTAAAGTTTAAACCCACTTGATCAATCGTTGTAAGTCTCTCCAGCAAAGTCTTCTGATCACTTTGCAACTTTTTGTTCAGTTGCTTCATCTCTGCGGACTTGTCAATGGTCTGTTGCAGTTGTTTCTGATACTCTTCCATCTTTGTCAGCAGAGCCATGTGACTTTCCATTCCTCCTTGAACTGCTTCATCTCCTTCTTGAACTGCTTCATCTCCTTCAATTCGTCTACGTTTTGCTTTTGTTGCCACCAAATCGCAACTGGCGCTTGAAGTTGGCGAATTGGTCGTTTGTTGGCGATCCAATTCGGCAATTCGGGCAAGCAAAAGTCGCTTTTCTTCGGATGGGTCCAAATTGTCGAAACTTGGAGGCCACCATTCTGAAACAATGGACGGTTAATTAAGGATTTTAATAAATATTAATTACTAGATCGATTTTCTTACCCGGATTAGCTGTTATGTCCGCCGCAGGTGTTGATTCCGTCGAACTTGACATATTAATTTGCTAGAAAATTCTAAATTTTAATTTCTAAAAATGACAAAAGCTTAAAACGGGTAATCCTGGGGAATGGAGACTCCGAATTTTTTTCAAAAAAATTTTATGGACGTTAGAAAATAATGTCTCGGGCCGATTCATGTGTTGATTTGGTCGAAAATGACATGTTATGTATGTTGAAACTGTTGTTTACTAAAAAAGAAATGAGTACACAAACAACGGCTCTAACTCTTAACTCTTTTTTTGTCTGCAGTTATTTTTGGTAATACTGTAGCTGGTCCCCCCCCTCCCCCCCCCCCCCATTTTTCAAA
The DNA here is from genome assembly GCA_020449905.1 of Globodera pallida. Taxonomy (NCBI): domain Eukaryota; kingdom Metazoa; phylum Nematoda; class Chromadorea; order Rhabditida; family Heteroderidae; genus Globodera; species Globodera pallida. The sequence continues at coordinate 2,568,613 of JAIXHY010000016.1, forward strand.
ATACAAATTAGTTTTCAAAGTCGATTAAAAGATTTTTCTAGGGGTATTCGAGGGCGTAGAGTCCGAATCTGATCTCTATTTCGCCAATTCCGAACCCCTGACCCGAATTCGAACAGAAAATTCAAATTTTCAGAAAATTAATTTTGGCCTCAAAATCATTCAAAAAGCGTCCGGAGTTCGAAATTGGTCGGCATGGATGTCAGATTCGGATTCTACGCCCCCGAATACCTCTAGAAAAAAAGAGCTTTTTTTGTCAATCACTGTCTATTTTGTTTTCTTTTGTTTTTCTGTTTCTCTTTCCCTTTTTTAAAAGTTTTCGTAAAAAAAACAAATTCAAAACGATACGTAATCAGCTGAAAAAATGGTTTTCTTTCAAAGTCGCTAAATAGGCGTTTCTAGGGGTATTCGGAGGCGTAAAATCCGAATCTGACCTGATTTTGACTGATTTCGAACTCCGGACCCGAGTTTAAAAACAAATTTATTTTTGTTTCGTTTTCATAATTTTTCTCCAAGCGTAGCCAAACCCCCACACCCACCATCAATTTGATATTTTTGCTTGTTTCTTAGGGTTTACGGTACTGCCGGTACGTACCATCGCCGCCGGCGGCATCATTGCCCAACCCCCTCGGGCATTTTGTGTGCACGCAAACAAGCGGATTCGTAACGTCAATCCCCCCACCCCCCCCCCCCCCCCCCCTGCATTCTTTTTTGCTGACAATTTGTGTTAGAATAAAATTGAAATATAATGTAATATGAAAGGGTGCCTTGTCCCGATCGTGCAGCACTAAATAAGATGCATGAGAAGTTGGAGTACAACAAAATTAATGTTTTTCGGCAATGACCAGATCAAATTTGTAACAGTTTATTTTGTCTTTTCTATAAGACACTTTGGAAAAATTGTTGTTTAGGTGCCCTAAATGTTTTCCCTCAAATCATAAACCAATCGAAAACCGATTAAATTCTCAATTTTTAATTTTTATTGACGAATTCGTAATCAGCGCATCAAATAACATATATTCAGACATTTTTTTAAATAAAAAATATTTTCAAAAATGTTGACCAAAAGGGTCCCCCCTATGGTTTTTGGCCATCTTGAAGGGCCATAACTTTTTTCATAGTTGCGTCCGCGCAAAAATTTTTGGGATTCATGCTCAGCCCGATGTTTGGAATCAATTGGTAAATGATTTGATGAAAAACATTCGGCACCTAAACGACAATTAGCCGAAAATTCGCACAATTGATGCAAGTAAAGACATAACGTTTATTGCATAATATCCCAAATGGAACAATAAACTCTGAATATCAGAATGAAATTCTCCAACTATTTACCGTTGGTCAGTTCGGTCAACATTCGCGAAAAACATTGCTAAAAAAGAGGATTTAAAATTTTACTAGTAAAATTTCTGAATTTTATTAAAATTCAATTTTGTAAGATATTTAAGTTTTACTAACTCCGAACTACAAATTTTGGCGGGACCGGGAATCCTGTACTTATCTCGCGGGAGTCCAAATCCCCGCTGGCTCTTATTCAAAGCACCTTCAAATTATCGAGTTGATAGCGCTCAACCAAAAGAAAACGGTCGATAAACGGAATTTCCACGCAATTCATCAGGTGGACGCCACAACGCTCTTTCAACCAGTCCACCTGGAAGTAGTCGGCCAACTTCAGAAGGTCGAGCACATTTTTTGCTGAATTTTTGGGAAGTTGCGGTGTGCGCGGCTTTAAATTGATCAGAAAAAATTACGATTCGGAAAAAATGAATGCTTGAAAGACGAGATGGATTCTAGAAAGTCCATGAACTGCTCCATACTGACGCCGAGCGCGTCCAAATTGATCGTTCTTTGCTGCTTCTCCTTCATGTCCACGCTGAGCATCCGATTAATCACCGGCGAGACGGACATCAGCTGATGGGCGCTCACCATCAAACGATCTTTTCCGATGAGCACTGTCAATTTGTCGTCCGGAGAGCTGAGCAGAGGACACGGACTGAACGAGTCAATACGAATATAGTCGACCCAAGGACGTAGCCAAAACTCAATCGATTCTCGTTTTTTGAAAATTCGGATAACAATTGAAGCTGGCCATTTGATGCCTTCAATAGTTCCGCCGCGGTTGAGTATGATCTTCTGAAATTATGGAGGAAAAAACTCCCAAATTTTCCATTGTTTTGACTTTCAGAACAAATTGCGTTCCCTGACTCCATTTCCACAAAACAATTTGTGCCAACGGCTCCGACGATTGAGAAACACCGCTAATGTCTTTAATCATAAATTGTGATGTAAAACCGTTCGTATAAAATTCACTAAAAATTTAAATGCTGATGTTTTATCGAGAAAATATTTACAGCGAAGCAACTGTAGTCAATTCACGGAATTTTGTGTAAGCAGGAAGATTGATGTCAGTCATCGTTTTTTCGTCAACAATAATGTAATTGTCGAAAATTTCCATTTGTTATTGAATAAGAATAAGCTGCTCGTCGGATTTTCAATTCGGGACGTGCTACATAAAAAAACAAAAATTAGTTGGGATTCCCGGATTTTTAATTTTATTGATGGTAGAAGTCAAAAACACAAAATGCTAATTTTTGCTAAACAATAAATGTTTATCGTGGTGTTTATTTGGCCACGACAATATTCCACTAGGGCTGAGATTTTTAGGTTCGAAAAATCTCGAAATAGGTACCTAAAATTAGGTGAGTGCCAAAATAGGCACTAAAAATCGGGTTCATAAGCAAAAATAGGTGTGAAAAAATTGCGTAAAAATAACAATAATGGCCACCACTGAGGAGTACCTATTTGGGAGGTGGCTGAGATAATTTTACAATTAGTGAGGGTAATTTTTTCCGGCATAAAAGTGAATTTAATTTCCGTCTGCTCTTTCGCTCACTTCTCCACCAATCGCCCGCCATTTTATGGGTCAGCATTTTGCCCAGCACATTCAATTTGAATGCAAAAAGTGACCTCTGCTGATTTCTTTGTGTACATAAATGAACTAGTGGAGACGCGGGCATGCATGGCGTGTGAACGGGCTGTCTCTAGCCGGTACCCCTATCCACATTCCGTGAACTTGCTCCGCGCGCTTCGCGCGCTCGCCCGCCCGCCAGTACTCCAGGGCGAGCCCCCTTCCCGCCTCTCCCCGGCTTTTTACACCGGGCAAGCCCCCTTCCCCTCCCTCCCCGGCCTTTTACACCGGGCACAAGCCCCCTTCCCCTCTCTCCCCGGCCTTTTACACCGGCCAAGCCCCTTCCCCTCTCTCCCCGGCTTTTTACACCGGCCAAGCCCCTTCCCCTCTCACCCCGGCCTTTTACACCAGCCAAGCCCCCTTCCCCTCTCTTCTCTGCCTTTTACACCGGGCAAGCCCCCCTCCCCTCTCTCCACGGCCTTTTACACCGGCCAAGCCCCCTTCCCCTCTCTTCTCTGCCTTTTACACCGGACAAGCCCCCTTCCCCTCTTTCCCCGGCCTTTTACACCGGCCAAGCCCCTTCCCCTCTCACCCCGGCCTTTTACACCGGCCAAGCCCCCTTCCCCTCTCTCCCCGGCCTTTTACACCGGGCAAGCCCCCTTCCCCTCTCTTCTCTGCCTTTTACACCGGGCAAGCCCCCTTCCCCTCTCTTCTCTGCCTTTTACACCGGGCAAGCCCCCTTCCCCTCTCTCCCCGGCCTTTTACACCGGCCAAGCCCCCTTCCCCTCTCTTCTCTGCCTTTTACACCGGCCAAGCCCCCTTCCCCTCTCTCCCCGGCCTTTTACACCGGCCAAGCCCCCTTCCCCTCTCTTCTCTGCCTTTTACACCGGGCAAGCCCCCTTACCCCCTCCATATTCCGTGAACTCGCTCCACGCGCTCGCCCGCCCGCCTTTACCCCCGCTCGTTCCGCGCGCTTCGCGCGCGCCGCCCGCACAACGGGCAAAGCCCCTTACCCCTCTCCACATTCCGTGAACTCGCCCCGCGCGCGCTCGCCCGCCCGCATTTTCTTCATTTAGACACTTTGTCCATTTTTTCGACACTTTGTCTTACCACTAAAACGACATCTTCCAACTTCCCCCCAACTCTCCCCCACAATTCCCGCCCTCCCCCAGCCATTAGACACTTTGTCACATAACTTGTCGACACTTTGTCGTGGAGCAAAAATTTTTTCTTTTCTGGAATCAGCATGTCAAACTACCCCCACTTAACCCATTTAGTCTTACTTTTTTCTCTTCAAATAATATCCGGGGCTATATACTACTGTCGTTTTGGCCCAAACCGGTTTGAAGCTTGTACCGGCCTCAACGCCGTGAACACCTTCAACTTCACGCTAGAGTCACAATTTTTTTTTTAAAAGATGCAGCAGCGCTTGCTCCATCTTTTCGTAACAAACACCAAACAGCTGCACATTCGGCTTCCGGGTGCTCAAATCGAAAAACCGCAAAAAATCCACCACCTCAAAACTTCAAACCGGTTTTACAAAAAAAAAAAGCACTGCCCAATTTAATTCTGCCAGGTTCAAAAGTTGCGCCTTGAGATGCTCTACAAAAAAGGTTCGGGGACCGAAGCGATCAGTTGCGAATTCGCTTGACGCAAAGACGGTTTACAACGGGCTACCCCCTATTTCCTTATATAAGGATAACTAGTGGAGACGCGTGCATGCATGGCGTGTGAACGGGCTGTCTCTAGCCAGTTCCCCTTTCCACATTCCGTAAACTTGCTCCGCGCGCTTCGCGCGCTCGCCCGCCCGCCTGTACCCCCGGGCGAGCCCCCTTACCCCCCTCCCTATTCTGTGAACTTGCTACGCGCGCTTCGCGCGCTCGCCCGCCCGCCTGTACCCCCGGGCGAGCCCCCTTACCCCCCTCCATATTCCGTGAACTCGCTCCGCGCGCTTCGCGCGCTCGCCCGCCCGCCTGCACAACGGGCAAAGCCCCTTACCCCCCTCCATATTCCGTGAACTTGCTCCGCGCGCTTCGCGCGCTCGCCCGCCCGCATTTTGCCCTTTTAGACACTTTGTCAATTTTTTCAACACTTTGTCTTACCACTGAAACGACATATTCCAACTTCCCCCCAACTCTCCCACACAATTCCCGGCCTCCCCCAGCCATTAGACACTTTGTCCCATAACTTGTCGACAATTTGTCGTAGAGCAAAAATTTTTTCTTTTCTGGAATCAGCATGTTAAACTACCCCACCTTAACCCATTTAGGCTTACTTTTTTCTCTTCAAATAACATCCTGGGTTATATACTACTGGCGTTTTGGCCCAAACCGGTTTGAAGCTCGTACCGGCCTCAGCGCCATGAACCCCTTCAACTTCGTGCTAGAGTCACAATTTTTTTTTAAAAAGATGCAGCAGCGTTTGCTCCATCTTTTCTTAACAAACACTAAACAGCTGCACATTCGGCTTCCGGGTGCTCAAATCGAAAAACCACAAAAAATCCACCAGCTCAAAACTTCAAACCGGTTTAGCGCAAAATAAATGTTCATTCCCAAGTTTTTCTGCCAGGTTCAAAAGATGCGCCTTGAGCTACTCTACAAAAAAGGTACGGGGACCGAAGCGATCAGAAGCGACATAAAAATGCGCAAGCCCGTATAAAACGGGCCCCCCCCCTTTTTCTTTATATAATGATAACTAGTCGTCTTCGTGCAGGCTGCGCAAGTAGCGGGAGGGCCGAGCCTAGCCGTTATCGAAATTGAAAAAAAAATTTTCAAAATTGAAAAAAAAAATTTTTTTGTAATGTTATGTTGCTACACATGGGTGGGTGTCTACATTGCCGTTTCGCTTGCTTTTCTTAACTACTAACAGCCGGTGGGCAATGGCATGCTGGTGTGGGCGGCTTTACCGTTTTTGAATTGGCTAAGACAAGCTATTACTTTATGAGACATTTGGCTTCCCTATTAGACATTTCTGTCTAATAGGTACTGACGCCTTGCACCACGGGAAGGTAGTCTCGACAGCAAGGCAACCCTCCCCTGAGCAAAAAGAGCTCAGGATCATCGGGCAGGAAAAAAGAACACATTTTTTTTAATTAAATAAAACAAAAAAATAAAACAGTGAATAAAAGTTATTTATTATTTTCTTGTTCTTCATCTTCCAGCATTCTTTCGCGGAGGAGTGTCTCACAGATGTTGAGCCCGACAGCAGCATCGTTCCGTGGGTCAGACGCATCCCATTCCAGATGTTGTCCCCCAAACTGTTCAAATCTGCCTCCCCGTATGCGTTGGAGTACTTGCTGCAATGCTCGTCTCGGCGCCATACGCGGCCTAATGATGGTCCCGTAGGCATCACGCACGTCGTGACAAAGTTGTTCATATGCACGCCTAATTTATGCTTTGAGAAAAAACATTGCTGACTGACTCACCATGCTCTGATAACAAAGTCGTTGTCTGGCATACGCGCTGTTGTTGCATTTTGGCTTTCCTCCTCAACATACGCGTTGAATGCTCGGAGATGGGACTCATTTGGTGGTCTAAAACAAATAAAGTTACAGATTTCCAAAAATATCATAAACATTATTGGTGTTATGTCGACTGACGCTCGACAAGTAGGACATGTGCGAGTCGTCGCGAGCCAACGTCTTAGACAGATGGTGTGGAAGACGTGCTTCACAGTTTGATGACATGGCAACTCGGTGACGAGGTCACCGCAAAGCAATGGCTCACGACAGATTTCGCAGAACGTCTCCTCTTTGCGCCATTTCTTCGACATTTCTCTGTTAAGAATGTGCATGTCGAGTGACGCGAAATGCGGGTGCGGACCAGGACCTGCATAGCATTATATAACTTTCAAAATCATACACTGCAAACCTTCATCCTTATCCTTTTTTCCGGTCGCGACCATTTCCTCGACATAATCGCCTTCCTCAAAGCGGACCCGCTCGGCAATAATTTCTTGGGCTCGAACAGCTTCGGGGTCTGGCTGCACAATTCCCATGAACTGTAGTGGCTGGACATTGACAGGTGTTGCGCGATTTTCATCTTCAATTGCACAATCTTCATCTTCAAGTGAGCGATCTTCATTTTCAAAGACGTGGTCGCCATCGCTGCCCAGTTCTTCATCTAGTTGGTCTTCCCAGCTACAGTCAGAGTTGGCATTTTGTTCTCCAACAAGACAATGATAATTGGGAAAAGGGTGAGTAGTGCCTTGATGTTCCTCTGAGGGTTCATTCCAATTAGTATGCTGTCGTTGCGCCTCCAATGCTTTCACCGTTTGTTCATGCTCGGCGTTGAGCCTTCTGATTTCATCCTCCATACCCCAAACAGACGGCTGGTTTTGCTGTCTGTTGAACTCGACCTCTTCTTCTATTAAAAGAATTAATTTAAATATACAAATTAGTTTTGCTGCTACCTTTTTGCTCGTAAGCAAAATTGCGCCAACGCTGTTGTTCCGCTAGTCCACGCTCTTCCCTTTCAATAACCTCTCTGTGTTTCCGGATCTGGTCTTCAACGTCAGCGTCGGCATCTTGAGAAGCCAAGTTGATCATTTCCTGGCAGAAAGCATTTATAGCAGCATCAGTTGCAAGACCTTTAAATAAAAGATGAAAACAATCAATGCGTTTTTATAAACTGACATTGTTCGTAGTTATCCAAGTTGCCTGATTCTATGGTAGACTGCCTCAGTTCACCGACTTCTGCTCGGAACTCGAGGTAACGTTCGCGGATGCGTTGCTCCAAGGCAGCTTCGCGGTCCCACATTAGGTTCCGGACGGCAAGTTCTTTTTGCCGTTGTATGTGCTGCTTGAGATGCTGTTCAATCCGTTGCAGTTTGGTCTGCATCTGTTGGTCTGCAGCTTTTCTTCTCTCAAATTCATTCTTTTCCTTTTGCAGTGCCGTTCCCTGACTTGTCGACTTTGATTGCATAAGTCGTTTGGTCGAAGCCGCAACAGTCTTTAGCCGCTGTTGTTCCCTGGCCGTAGAGATTGGTGCCGAGGATGTTGAATCAGACCGATGTTTCTCAATTATCTTTTTGCTGGCAACGCGATCCTTTTTATGCAGCGCATTCTTGAGTGCCGCAAAAAGCTGATCAGTAGGCATCCGCTGAGGAGAAGGGCGACGGATGGCCAGCTTGCGAATCGCCCTGTAACATTCAAATTATTATTGTACAGAAAGCTTATGTATTACTTTACGGACGATTTCAGAACGCTTTTTAGGCCTGACTCGCTCTGCTTTTGGGGCTTGAACTTCTGGCAATATTTGGCGGTCTTCTCCAAAGTGTCGTCGAGGTTGGTGATGTTGTCATCCCATGCCTTTAGAAGCCGATCAAGTTCGTTACCATAATGACGGAGTTGTTTACGCCAGTCGACAAGGCATTCCAAGCTTGCAGTGTCCGGATCCAGTTGCATCATTGTTTGCCATAAGCAAATCAAAGTCCAAACGCTGTTGTAAAGTTTGTCGGCGTATTCAAAGATATGCTCGCAACATTGCTGTTTGACAGATGGAAGGTCAGCAACGGCTGTTTCATCTATGAATGCTGTCAGCAACTTCTTTTGCTTCAATCGGAATGTTGGATCAGCGGCAGATTTGATGACTTGTTCAATTTTGCGCGCTTGTTCGGAACGCAGCTGAAAATGCTCGGTGACGAAATTGAGCTTCCTTTGCAGGCTCTCAATATCAGCACGCTGTTGTTGACGCAGCTTTAGATTAGTGCGCATTTGCACGTTGGTAAGGTTTGCGAAAGCTGCTTGTTCTGCGCGCAGGTCGTGTTGTAGTTGATCCATCTCCCATTTTAGCGGGTCCAATTGTTGCAAATTCAGCTGGATGACCTGCTTGGCCGCTTTGATTGCAAAGGCAACTTCGTTGTTTTCTGCTGATGTTGTAGCTTTTTTTTCTGGCACTGTATCGCAGACGGACTCGCTTTCAGACGGAATTGATTCGTCTAGATCAAGAATATCGCGAGCTCCTCCCTGGTCACTTGGCGTGGGTGGCCGGGCAGCCGATGGTAATGGCAAATGTTGATCAGTTTCCATTGCTACGTCTTCCTGTTGTTGGCATTCATCCCGCTGAATTGGCGCGAAGTTTGGTGGCATCAATTCAGCAGGAAAATGAGTTGGGTCCAAAATTATGTCTCTCCCTTCCTCCGTGTTATAGGTGCTTTGAACCTAAATAAAAATATGCAAATAATAATAAAGCTTAAATTTACAAAATTAATTGCTGTAAAGTGATTGACTCCGTTGTAGAACAACACGATGGGGTTGGCTACTTCTCGGGTGTCAATTTGTCCTGGAGCAAGTTGTTGACGCAATGTAAAATGTTGCAGTTGATCATGTGGAATGTTCCGAGGGACCATCTAATTTATAATTATAAACAGGTTTGACTGGCAGAAACTAATTTTTACCCGCATCTGCCCGTCAGGGAAATACACATGCATGTTCTGCGCACAGCGGGTGTCATTCCAGCGAAGTCCCAACTCATTGCATTGTCTTGCCGACAAAGTCGGACTTAGCACAACAACAGGGCGCTGCAAAAAAAGTGCAACCAAGATGCTGTCGTTGATTTGAGCCCAGTTTCTGTTTTGTAGTCGTAGAGCAGCATATTCCTCTAACGTCCCTTCATCGATCAGTTGTCTGCGCAAGCGCCGCTTGAATTCCTCATGGCTTGCAAAATGTTGTCTGGGGTAAAATTGTTGGTTGGCCAAAAGAAGCTTAAGGAATTCGAAGAGACGTTGACGAAACTCGGTGGTGTTGCTGTCGACTTCTTTGCCAAAAATGGAGGTGCAAACAGAGCTAAAGCTTGCAAATAAATTGTTACATTTTTTATTACAACCTAAAAAAGCAATTTCCATCTCCCGTTATGATGGTCTCATGTGCTCTAGCATCTGTCTGCTGGCAATGAGAGGTGCAGGGCTGAAGGTCCGCTTTTTCTTGCTGATGTTGAAGCATTGGTTGATCGCATTCAATGATGTCGCTGTCTATGCTTTGCTTTGAACTCAACTCAGGGTTGGCAGTCAGCTCGACAGGTTTTAAAGGAGGCAATGGTTCTGTTTCCATTTTTTCAAACTTTAGTCGTCTTGGTGTTGAGGTTGGACTTGATGTAACGCTGTTAGTTGCTGAGCTGTTGCGTGAGCCTCGTGACGAGCTTTTTCTCGCGCTTATCATACGCTTGAGCTTAAATGACTAATTTCTAAATTGAATCTTTCTAACTCAAACTTGGGTCCAAAGATCACGATAAAGACCCGCATCTGAATTGTCAAATGGCGTTAAGCGGATTTCATCAATGAGCTCCGCGTCCAAGGGGTTCTGCGAAATCCAACCGAGGATGGCCTCAAATGCTGCTTTTGCAGCAACATCGCGCGGGAAGCCAGATTGCTTTGTACCAATGCATGGAAAAGCCTGGTTAAAAATATAAGAAAGTAAAAAACCTATTAAAAAACTAACAATTGTTTTTGGCTTTTGCTCTTTTTCCGCTTTGATGGCATCGGACATTGCTTGCAGTGCATTTTTATAGCAAAGTTGCAATCCTTGGATGTTATCAAGTGTCGGAGCAGATCCTTGGACGATTGGCGAAACAGCGTGTGCAATGTCTTAGATTATGAATCGGAGTTAACTATTAAAATAAAAATAAGGACTCACATTCACTTTTGGTATGCAGTTTTCCAAATGTAGGCGTTACACCAACAAATCCATCAGTTGCGGGAGCAGCAATAGAAAAAACGGCATTCACAGCATCGCGGTACTCGCTGCTCGCTGGCTCGCTTGCACGCAGTATGGTTCCATTGCTGTCGTCACTCCGCTGATCGTTGACAATCATGTAGACGTCTTGTTTTGTGACATCGCCTTTGACAATCTTGATCTTTTTCAGACTGGTGATGCAGGTGTCGTCAGGAAGCTGTATTGGCGTGGACAGATTTCCAGATGTTCTTGGCCGTGTTGTCGGAGTTTTGAATACAGGAGGCGCCGGTGGAGCGGGCTTGTCATCATTATCGCTGTCATCATCCTTTGGAGGAGCTCGCGGGTACTATTGCGCAAAAAAGGTTGGATTTGGGCTCATAAATTAATTGCTACTGGATCTGCAGGGTCATTGTGATCAGGCGTTGGCGGCGCTTCCAAATCCTCCTTATCCAAAAGCTCTGCCATGACAATGTTCCTGACGCGACGACCAGCTTTCTTAGTGCAGACGCGAATGTTTGCCGAGTCTCGCACACGTGACAATGCGGTGTACAACTGTCCATGAGAGAAACACTGGGATTTGTCGAGAAGGACGCCAACGTGCAAAAGGGTTTGGCCTAAAAAACATCAAAATTATTTTGTCGCCCATTTCTTATGGAAAGAGAAAAGTTTTAGACTTTGCTTTATTAAAACTAAAATTAGAGCCCAAAAGATTTTTTTGAGACAAATAATCCATTAGCATGACCTTGCGATTTGTTGATGGTCATGACGCTCCCAGGTCTTAACGGGAATTGGATCCGCTCGCATTTGACGAGTCCTTCATTTGGAGCTTTTGGCTCGCCGCCGAACAGAAAGCGTGCAGCATGAAGGTCATGTTCCTCTCCTCTGTGCTTGCCGGTCAGAATTCTGCAGCCGATAATATGGTAGCCCAGCGAGCGAATTTGGACGCGTGTGCCATTACAGAGCCCCTCCTCCATCGACACGTTGGTGTTGATCATCATAATGGAACCGATTTTCACGCGCAGCCGATGTTCCGGAATGCCAGGAGGTGTCAACCGTTCCAGGTTCTCAATATTGATGTCAGCCATTGCGTTTTCCAAATCATTCGCATTAGCAACGTCAAGAACTGGAGTTGTCACGGCGGTATAAACGCGCTCTGTTGTCGCCAGTCGGTCCTAAAAAAATTATTCAGATATAAGCTTGGTACACAAGCAAACACCATTATAATGTTGTTGAGCTCAAAAGTTTCCCGATTCAAAGGGCACAATATTGCTCGGCCTGCAAGATCTTCCCAATTGTCGAGCGGGTTCTTGAGCAATTCATCCGGGAAAATGGTTTGGAGAAGTTGTTCTCGCGCAGGCTCTACCATGGTGACGGGTAATTTTATGCATTGTCTGCTGTCGTTGATGATGCCGATGCCGACGCGCTTGATGAAATCGCGATACCGTTGCTGACCAGGCTGGAGTCGATGGTTTGCGACCAGTCTCCGCGGTGTGAAATGTTGAAAAAGAGGTGAGTTCTTCACAGACGCATCAAGCTGGTCCAGATGACCACCACCAAGTACCACGGGCGTCAACTGCTTCCAGTCGCCTCCAATCACAACGGCCTAGACATTTTGATTACCTTTAATTTTGATAGAACCAAACACCTTTCCTCCAAATGGAAGCCTCTTTAGAAAGTCGGTCGGAGCAACGAATCTCAGCAGCCGATCTACATACTCCAATACATCACGGTGCTGCATGCTGATTTCGTCAATGATCATGCCGTCGATGTTGCGCAACATTTCAGCAAAATTGCTCTCCAAGTCAACGTTTAATGGCGTTGAGGAGTCGACATGTTTCGCACGGCAAAGTCGTTTGTGAACGGTCTGGCCTTCATAAAGGAGCTCAGCAGCGATGCCTGTTGTTGCCATCGGTAGAAAATTGAAGCCACCAGCTTTTACTTTTGCAATGATTTTCTGAAAAAAACCAAATTTATTTTTTATTTCCTGTTTAGGTTTCTCACGTTGTATGTGAATGTCTTTCCGGCGCCTCCTTCTCCTGTGACCATGAAGAGACGCGGAACAGCTTTTGTTAAAGCAGTCTCCGAGCCGCGTCGCAGTAACTGGGCAGTTTCAACACCTTTATAGATGTCTTCAATCAAATTATGTTGTTCAGCATTTGGTTTCGGGCCGTTGTTGAAAAGCCCCTCATAAAGACGCCGCATTCCAACATGCTTTTGGTCACCGTCTTCACGCATCTCTTCTGGTATTTTGTCATTGACCAGATCGTCACGGAAAAATGCTAACTGTATATTCAAAATAATTTATAAATTTTTGTTTAACAAAAATACCTGAAGGAAGTCATCCTTTGATAACGTGACTCCTTCGGGACGCGGCAATCCAACGTGTTCGCAAGCAGTCTCGTAGGTGTCGTCTGCCCTTTTGTCAGGGCATGGTCGAACGCCATTTGCCAGAAGGAACCACTCCAGCGAACGGAGAAGGTACTGTCGTTTGGCCTCCAAGCTTCTGTTGTCCAAGCTTTTGACAGTCAGCCATTCGGTGGCTATCTGCAGCACAAACTCCAACAGTTCTGCTGGCTTGGCCAAGTTCGCCGTCGCAAAGAAGACCGCCAGCCAGCGAATGCACTTTTTGGCGGTCTTTTTTGTCTCAAAGGCTTCGCATATGGTGCGTTTCCATAGTTCGTTGTCAGAAAGCAGGCCACGCGCTTGAGCCGCAGTTGCAAAGGTTGGGTGGACGATTCCCTTGTGTCTGCGCAGATCTTCCCAGCACGTAGGGTCCTCGACAACCAATAGTAACTGTCGGATTGCCTTTAATAGACAAATTTACCAAATGTAATCGTTAAAAAATTACCAGCAACTCAAGCTGCCCAGGCGAGACAGTCTTTAGCCGACAAAGCTTTTTCCCTTCACGCGCGCCCACTAAATAAGGCTGCCATTGTCGTTTGGTGCGGTCAAAGCGCAATTTTTTGTAACAGGTGGCATAGGTCAAATGCAGTGGGCCATCTTCGGGGGCGCGGTTGCGGTTGTAGGCAAAGTAAGCTGTCAGCTGAGTGACACGTTCTTCTCCCGTTGCGCGCCTTTCTTCTTCGCGCTGTGCAGCTTCACAGATGGCGTTTTCCTTTTCTTCTTCATCGGCAAAGTTCTGTTCAACTGCCACGAGATGTCCTTCAGGCCCATGGACATCAAGTTGATCAACCTGAATAGAGGAAAAATGAATATTTATGTACTAATAAGCTGCATAAAATAAATTAGATACCACATGGGATCGTCGCACAAGCGGAGTACCCCAAAGCGACATTGCGGCTTCTGCGGATGTAATGTAGCGTGCCAGTCTTATTTGGTGATATTCGTCGTAATCCCAAGTGGTGTCACCGTCCTTTTTGACTTGCACAAATGCCATGTCTGCACCTTTCATTACATACTTACAGATGTATTTTGTGCACCCATCTCCAGCCACGAACTCAACATTTATGCTGGAAATTTTATAATGTCATTTAGTTACTGACTTTTGTCCTTACTGCGAGCGGTATTTGGAAGATAGAAACGGGTTGTAGGCGACGACATGGGCGTTATCTTTGCGGATGGTTTTCCCCCAGCGATCCTTGTACTCGAACACTGCTCCATACTGTTCAGGATTTTGCTTCGCTGCGGCATCATTTGGTGGCGGAGGACGACGTCTGTACCGTGGGTAAGCGTTTTCCGAGTAGATGTTGTCGTACTCGTACGGTTTCTTTAATAATTAGAAATCACAAAAATCTTTATTTAGCTATTACCGGAAAATGTTTGTTGCATTTTCCACCCGCCGAACAACGCTTGGGCTTACACGTATGGATGTTCTTCGAAGTTATGACTTCGTACAGCTTCTTGCCAAGGACAGCCTCCTTCGTACGGCCAACCGGTTTGGGTGGAATTTCGGCGCAAACATATTCGTCGATGTAATCTTCAGGCGTTTGAATTATACCGCCGGCGCGCATACGTTCCCAATCCATGATGAGGCAGAAGTGGACGTGCGGCAAACCGCTGCAAATTCAATTTTAAAAAAATTTAAATTATCGCAAAAACCGTTTTTGATGTTCAACGGCGTAAAACCATCCTTTAACAGGCCCCATGACGCAACGCTCAGTCAGGTCTTTTTCCAGCTCTTTCAGCTTGTCAATGAAAAGGCGGGTTACGATGTCAGGACGGTCGAACCACTTTTGCTTTTGGCCATTTGAGTCGGTCGGCAACAATTCATCAAGTTCTGGGCATTCCGGGTCCATTGTGTACGTTATGAGCAGGTCCGGCTTTCCAATGTCTCGGCAGATAGTCATGCAGTTAGCGTATTCTTTCTGGTAAAACTGCTTTGATCCGCGAAAATGTTCGTCAGTCATTATGACACGCCCGATTTCGCCTTTCTTTCCTTAAAAAGCAATACCTTCTCTATCAAAAAAATTTTTGCTTTGCCTTGGCCATCTCGAAGTTTTTCCAGGTAGCTGATCAGAGCAGCAGGCCTAATCAGCTTCCTCCGGCCGAGCAACTGCTTCATATACTGGACTTTCCGCGCTTCAGACCTGTTGTTGAAAGTCACGGTGTAAAGCTGCGCCAAGCCGCCCCAGTCCCAAAGCCAGTGGGGCGATTTCCAGTTGGCGCCACGGATTTGCGCCATGTAGCGGAAGAACTGCGCTCTGGACACATGGTCGCGCCGGTGGAAATGTCGTTCATTGACGCTGCCCAGGAACTCTTCTTCTTCCCCAAGCTGAGCTGCTTCATCTATCAACGCGTTGTCATCTTTCCTAATTTGCTGAAACTGCTTGTCAAAATGTTCATTTTGATGCAATTTGAGTGGAATAGCGTCTTCTGAAAAGGAATGTTGCAAAAATTTTTTTTGATTATTTAAAATACTATGTTGAAAAGGTCAAAAGTTTTAAAAGAATTTTTAAATTTTTAATCTAGAGCAGTCAGAAAAACTAAATTTACCATAGCCGTATTGTCCTCGGGTAAATAGAAGCGGGAAAAGGGCTGGATCAATTTCGCGGTGCCACCACTTCATATTTGTTTTGCCAGAGCCCTTTCGTCCCGTAAGAACAACTTGATAGTCCATTGATGGGATGACGTTCTGCCCAGAGTCAATGTAGAACTAAAAAAACTACCAATTTGTTGTTTATTATGCTACAAACTTGAGCCACAAGATGGCTCCCCGCTTCTGTTTCCACGGCCAGGCGCCCCGGGTGGATTTGGCGCAAAAGGCTTTGTTCTGGCAACGTCACAGTAACCGGTGGCGCATCAGCTGCTTGCTCTTCGCCTTGTCGGTTCGTCCCCACCACCAACATTTTGAGATGAATTCGCTCGGCTTCCGGCATTTGATTGTACGTTTCTGCAGCAGTTTCGTACGCAGCAGCAAGCGGGTGGTATTTTCGAAGCAAATCGTGGAGGAAGATCAACAGGTCCCCCTGAAATGCTTAATATTTGTTTGAAAAAATAAAAATTCAAACATCAAGTGCAGAATTCGCCGCAATTTCGCCCAGGCGTTCATGTGCCTGCCCAGGCGGAATGGTGAACAGTTGGCCGCGCAGGAGCGGCATTGATCCATCCGGCGGCTTGTAATCCCAAAGGACATACTGAATCATGTTGTTGCATTTGATGATTCTGAAGATCTCCTCTTCGCCGCGGTCGATCTCAATATGCCCAAAAGAGATGTTGTTGTTGTATGCCAGCGAACGATCGATCAGTTCCCTTTGCTGGCGAAGTGTCGCGGTGTCTCGGTTGTAGAGAAGTGCGAGCAGTTCTTGCGGACGATCTTGCAACGTGTTGAAGCGGGCCAAAAGGTCCACTCTTCCTTTTGCACAGCACTTTGAAAAAGCTGTTGGTCCCGTTGCTTCGGTGTGAAATAGCAGAGCGTTGCAATGTTTGCACGTATAGGTGCCCTAAACAATAACATGTCAAAAAGGCTTGCTTACATTATTAACCTGGGCAATTGAGTCATAATACGTAGGCAGATGCTTAGCGGACTTTGCACCACAACCCAAACCAAGATGCTTGCTATTCGGTGTCGCGCATTTTATTGTCACAGGCGATAACTGCGGTGTTGTTGGTCTGCTTTTATCGCTGGCTACTGACGGAGACCGGCTCACTCTGCTGCTACGTCTTGGCGCCAATGAAAGAGGAGGAGGCATCAAAATGGAGTCCAATGCCACCTGCGCCATTTTTCCAGCCAATGATTTTGGAGTTGAGCATGTTTCATCACGACGCGGCCTGCCACCGAAACAACCGCGTTCTTTGATTTGGACTGGACACGGCTTAATAAAGACTCCGGAGCAATTGGTTCTTAAAATTAATTGTTTTTCGAAGGAATCTTCTCTTAATCCGGACTTTAGTTCGTAAGCACCCTGCCAAGCATCTCCGCATTCATGCGGGCAGGATTGAGGCGTTTTATGCGCGTTCCTTAAAAATCATAAAGTGTTCATGTAAGTTTAAAGGTAGTCTGATATAACAAATTCTCTATTAAAACATACCAACAATCCATGTGAAAATACGCCTTACAGCAAGGCATGTAAACCCTTTGTTCTTGTAAGCCATTCGCTTGAAGTTTGTAAAGACGGCTGCACAAAAAGCAAAAACCCGGATGCAAAAGTCCACAGCTTTGTTCCTGACATCTCCCTTTGTTTTGTTGAAGTCTGAATAAGTATTTGTAACATAATAAAACGGAAATAATTAGACTTTTGTTCTAACTCGTCGGCGTGTACGCTCAAATTTGCAGCAGTTTTCGTACAATAACATGCCGTTTCATAAAACCCGTAGCCCAACATTGTTTTACATCCGTTGCATCTTGTAAAATTTGTTTTTGAGCATTTTTCATTTGGACACCTCTTAAGAGCCGAACCAGCCAACCTGAAGTATTTTATTTGAATAATAATATTTTTATTTTCAATAAATTGAACATTGTATTTTTATAAAGTTAAACTTGCATCTTGACAAAGCATTGATTCCAATGGCACTTATGTCCGCAGTCAAGAAGAGCATATCCATCCAAGGCGGAGATAGCTTTTTTACAGTGCACACAGTTATTCCCTTTTTTGAAGCGACCAGTGTTTTTGTCATGGTTTAATGGATGCTTTTCGGATTCTAAAAATAATTATTTATTTGTATTCTGTATTTTTAAACAAAAATATTACGTTCGCTGCTAATGCCTAAATCATTGTTTAGATCCTGATGTGAGGAGCCAACAAAATCTTTTTGGGCAGTGACATCATGATCGGGCTCATGATTTTGAGGAACAATTGCTTCCTTTGACACATCCAATTTTCCTTGATCGGATTTGTCCAATTCCATATTGATAACATCAACTTAAATGTTAAACCAGCTTAGTAATTTTATACGACTTACATTCAAAAATTTTCTTCTGGGGTGAGTTGATGTCACCAAGGAATGCAGGCAGATTGCTAGCTACATCTTCCTGATTCTCTCTTGCGCGCTTTAGCATTGAGGGTGTAGTCGGCCGAGATGATTTTGGTGTTGTGCTAACACTTTCAATGCTTGACACAGACGAACGTGGTCCTATAAAAGAAATAGAGCGTGCTACCGGAACCCCCGACCAATCTTACTTCCGCGTTGGGGAAAGGAAAAATTTCCATTTGTGAATTTTTTCCACCAGCTTGAGTATGTCGGCCTTGGAACAACATTTGATCCAAATGTCTGGCACAATGCTGCAAAAGCGTCTTTTGAGTTGTTCGCGTCGCAATTGTACTTCTCTAACAAAAATTGATGCTGCGCTTGAGGCGTTCTTTCTCTGTCATCTCCGCCTCCTCTGGGGCGAACAGTTTGATGTTTCTTTTGTGCTGGTAATGGGAAAAGTTAATGCTTTTGATAAATTTGAGATAAACAAAAATAATTAAGATTATACTTTTTCGTTGGCCGTGCACATTTTTGTTGAAATTCTGAAACAATAGCCGTTTTTATATTAATATGTTTTATGTTAACATTTAAAATTTTAAATAGTTTAGGATAGAAGAAAGGCTACCGGCGACTTCACTTTGGTAAACGAAGGAGCAGGATTATACCAAGCATTATAACTAAAATAACAAAATAAAAAACAATTTTTAACACATACAAATTCACTCTGGCTCGGTATCCAAATCGCAGCTTGGCCACAGAGCTGCCAAATGCTGGTATTTGTTACTTATTAATTGGACGCTAAATTCCGTTACAAAGCGTGCAGTAGCATTTTTTCGGTCTTTTCGACGGCACTTAATATAAAGAGCATAATAATTTCATAACGTTAATAAAACACCAATTTTTTCTCGACACGTTGATTTCTATGACTATGACTGTACGACTTTTTCGAACGCTCACAGTGCTTAATCTTGAAAATAAATAAACATTTTATTCATAAAGAAAGGTATAGATTTTTTTACCGGTTGGTAAATCTGTTTTTCAACGATTTCTTCTTTTCGGTTAAGCGACACAGTAGAAACCAAAAAGTTTGTGAGTTTTTTTGCCTGTATAATTGGAAAGCTCTTACTGATAGTGTTATATTTTTTAATTACCGGCAACTTTAGGACACTCGCGAAAGTTTTCGGCACGCCATTTGTCAAAGCAGTCGGGTACACGGTAATATTGGTGATCATATTTTCATTCTAAAAACAATCAAAGTAGGCACTAAAAACTAAATTTATTAAGTTTTTGATAGTTTTAAATGGGTTATAAAACAACGAACCATCGTAGCAACGGGCTTAAGAAACAAACGCCAATGGCTTTCATCATTAAATTTTTTGTTGGACTCGAACACCCTTGGTACGGCATTGGCAGGCTAAAACAAAATCAGACACCGTTAAGTTTTTGTCTCTTGCCAATTAAGAGTTTATTCACCTTTACCATTTGTTGTGTTGGAGTTTTGACAGAAGCCTGCAATTTATTAAAAACGTATTATTTTTGGGGAATAAATTACAGAAGGACAAATTTTCACGTGACACATAAAAATACATTACACTATTCAAAGGCATACTTTCACAGGTGCGTAACCGATTGGAAGGGTTTTTTTCACTTCAGCTGCAAGCTCAGATTGAAGAATAGCCTTATTATTGAACAAAAATTAGGTAAGCTAACTTAGTATTTTGTGTTATACTTTGCCACAAACAATTTGATACCAGCTGTTTGTTGTGACTGTTGGCTGGCAAACTTGCTTTGGGCAGACAATAGTTGCCACAGCAGGCGCCTTTGGAGCCTATTGAAAATTGAGGTAGAACGAATAAAAAAATTTAGTAACCAAGCCGTAAATTTCCCTTTGGGCAATTCGGGACACCGGATTGTATGGCTTGTCGCAACCTAACAATTTTGTTGCGTCATTCCAACCACTGTTGTCGCTGGCACGCCAGACCGTTGGCGTTTTGATGCCAATGCCTTCACCGCGCTGTTGGCGAGCTTCTTTTTGCCCCTCCAGCTTGAACTCCCACAATTCGCGCACGAAATTATGGAGTAGGGACAGATGACCGGCTTTGTTTCCACAACGGGAAATCATGGACAGGAGCAAGTTTTTGCGAGCACAGTCATTCCGCCAGTTGCGCCCCTTTAAGTTGTAAGATGAAATTTTATTTTTTTTAATACGTAACTATTTTTAAAGTGTTATTCCTGATATCAATTGTTACTATTAATTCCCACTTTTATCGGTTTGTCAAAGATTGACAAATCAACATTCTGCGCCAGTTCAGGGAGATGAGTGGGTGGCGCGGGTTGTCGTTCAGGAGAACAAAAAATAAGGCGGGGCATTGCAATTTGGGGTAGGAAATAATTGCAGAATAGTTAAATCTGTAAATAAAAACGTCTTTTTGTATTAAGCACCTGAATTAATATAGGATAAATAATGATTAGTAAAGGCGTGGTGTAGAGCCACGGGATCCCGACGATTTGGAGGCCTCAGAAAATTTGAATAGGAATTCCGAGGCCTAAATGGGCCTGAAACGAATTCAAAGCATCAAAACATTTTGAATTGGGAGTCAAAGGCCTCAGAAATGACGGAAATCAGAACTCAGAGTCCTCGACAATTTTTGAATCGGGATTCCGATGCCTCAAAAATGACGGAAATCAGAATTCATCTGCCTTAGAAAATCTGAGTCGGAATTTTAGACCTAAAAGTTTTAAAATCGTATTCCGAGACCAACGGAATCGAAATTTCAAGGCCTCAGAAAAATTGAAAACGGAATTCCGGATCAATAAATAAATGTTGAAAATCGGAACTCAAAGGTCTCGGAAATTTAAAAGCGTATTTGGAGTTCTACGGAATTGAAATTTCAAGGCCTAATGTGGAATAGGAATTCCGAAGCCTAAATGGAACTGAACGGAATTCAAAACCTCACTTTTTTTGTAAAAATTTAACTTTTTGAAATTTTCACTGAAAATTTATCATACCGATTTAAAAAAATTTATAATTAGAAATTTATTTTTTGAATTTTTACTGAAAATTCATCATACCGTACCTTGATCAGTTTTGTTGAAAATTGACCAAACTTTTTTCATTTAGTTCAGTTTAATTGGTTCCGGTTTTAAGTCGGAACAAAAATTAGACCCGGTTTGACCGGCACAATAATTGGTTCCGTGTTTTGCCGGAACAAAAATTAGACCCGGTTTGACCGGCATAATAATTGGTCCCGATTTTTGGCCGGAACTAAATTAGACCCGGTTTGACCGGCACAAAAATTTTTCCCGGTTATTTTGCCGGAATAAAAATTAGACCCGGTTTGACCGGCATAATAATTGGTCGCGATTTTTGGCCGGAACTAAATTAGACCCGGTTTCACCGGCACAAAAATTTTTCCCGGTTTTTTTGCCGGAACAAAATTAGACCCGGTTTGACCGGCACAATAATTGGTTCCGGTTTTTTGCCGGAACAAAAATTAGACCCGGTTTCCGGTTTTTTGCCGGAACAAAAATTAGACCCGGTTTGACCGGCATAATAATTGGTCGCGATTTTTGGCCGGAACTAAATTAGACCCGGTTTGACCGGCACAAAAATTTTTCCCGGTTTTTTTGCCGGAACAAAAATTAGACCCGGTTTCCGGTTTTTTGCCGGAACAAAAATTAGACTCGGTTTGACCGGCATAATAATTGGTCCGATTTTTGGCCGGAACTAAATTAGACCCGGTTTGACCGGCACAAAAATTTTTCCCGGTTTTTTAGCCGGAACAAAAATTAGACCCGGTTTTTTGGCCGGAACAAAATTAGAGCCGGTTTGACCGGCACAATAATTGGTTCCGGTTTTTTGGCCGGAACAAAATTAGACTCGGTTTTGACCGGCACAAAAATTTTTCCCGGTTTTTTGGCCGGAACAAAAATTAGAGCCGGTTTGACCGGCACAATAATTGGTTCCGGTTTTTTGGCCGGAACAAAAATTAGACCCGGTTTGACCGGCACAAAAATTTTTCCCGGTTTTTTGGCCGGAACAAAATTAGACTCGGTTTTGACCGGCACAAAAATTTTTCCCGGTTTTTTGGCCGGAACAAAATTAGACTCGGTTTTGATCGGCACAATAATTTGTACTGGTTTTTTGGCCGGAACAAAAATTAGACCCGGTTTTGATCGGCACAATAATTTGTACTGGTTTTTTGGCCGGAACAAAAATTAGCCCCGGTTTAACCGGCACAATAATTGGTTCCGGTTTTTTGCCGGAACAAAAATTAGACCCGGTTTGACCGGCACAAAAATTTTTCCCGGTTTTTTGGCCGGAACAAAATTAGACTCGGTTTTGACCGGCACAAAAATTTTTCCCGGTTTTTTGGCCGGAACAAAATTAGACTCGGTTTTGATCGGCACAATAATTTGTACTGGTTTTTTGCCGGAACAAAAATTAGACCCGGTTTGACCGGCACAAAAATTTTTCCCGGTTTTTTGGCCGGAACAAAATTAGACTCGGTTTTGACCGGCACAAAAATTTTTCCCGGTTTTTTGGCCGGAACAAAATTAGACTCGGTTTTGATCGGCACAATAATTGGTTCCGGTTTTTTGCCGGAACAAAAATTAGACCCGGTTTGACCGGCACAATAATTGGTTCCGGTTTTTTGGCCGGAACAAAAATTAGACCCGGTTTAACCGGCACAATAATTGGTTCCGGTTTTTTGCCGGAACAAAATTAGACCCGGTTTGACCGGCACAATAATTGGTTCCGGTTTTTTAGCCGGAACAAAAATTAGACCCGGTTTTGATCGGCACAATAATTTGTACTGGTTTTTTGGCCGGAACAAAAATTAGCCCCGGTTTTGACCGGCACAATAATTGGTTCCGGTTTTTTGCCGGAACAAAATTAGACCCGGTTTGACCGGCACAATAATTGGTTCCGGTTTTTTGGCCGGAACAAAATTAGACTCGGTTTTGACCGGCACAAAAATTTTTCCCGGTTTTTTGGCCGGAACAAAAATTAGAGCCGGTTTGACCGGCACAATAATTGGTTCCGGTTTTTTGGCCGGAACAAAAATTAGACCCGGTTT
This sequence comes from Globodera pallida, assembly GCA_020449905.1. Taxonomy (NCBI): domain Eukaryota; kingdom Metazoa; phylum Nematoda; class Chromadorea; order Rhabditida; family Heteroderidae; genus Globodera; species Globodera pallida. Next base: position 2,591,633 of record JAIXHY010000016.1, read on the forward strand.
GACCGGCACAAAAATTTTTCCCGGTTTTTTGGCCGGAACAAAATTAGACTCGGTTTTGACCGGCACAAAAATTTTTCCCGGTTTTTTGGCCGGAACAAAATTAGACTCGGTTTTGATCGGCACAATAATTTGTACTGGTTTTTTGGCCGGAACAAAAATTAGACCCGGTTTTGATCGGCACAATAATTTGTACTGGTTTTTTGGCCGGAACAAAAATTAGCCCCGGTTTAACCGGCACAATAATTGGTTCCGGTTTTTTGCCGGAACAAAAATTAGACCCGGTTTGACCGGCACAAAAATTTTTCCCGGTTTTTTGGCCGGAACAAAATTAGACTCGGTTTTGACCGGCACAAAAATTTTTCCCGGTTTTTTGGCCGGAACAAAATTAGACTCGGTTTTGATCGGCACAATAATTTGTACTGGTTTTTTGCCGGAACAAAAATTAGACCCGGTTTGACCGGCACAAAAATTTTTCCCGGTTTTTTGGCCGGAACAAAATTAGACTCGGTTTTGACCGGCACAAAAATTTTTCCCGGTTTTTTGGCCGGAACAAAATTAGACTCGGTTTTGATCGGCACAATAATTGGTTCCGGTTTTTTGCCGGAACAAAAATTAGACCCGGTTTGACCGGCACAATAATTGGTTCCGGTTTTTTGGCCGGAACAAAAATTAGACCCGGTTTAACCGGCACAATAATTGGTTCCGGTTTTTTGCCGGAACAAAATTAGACCCGGTTTGACCGGCACAATAATTGGTTCCGGTTTTTTAGCCGGAACAAAAATTAGACCCGGTTTTGATCGGCACAATAATTTGTACTGGTTTTTTGGCCGGAACAAAAATTAGCCCCGGTTTTGACCGGCACAATAATTTTTCCCGGTTTTTTGGCCGGAACAAAATTTAGACCCGATTTGACCGGCACAATAATTGGTTCCGGTTTTTTGCCGGAACAAAAATTAGACCCGGTTTGACCGGCACAAAAATTTTTCCCGGTTTTTTGGCCGGAACAAAATTAGACCCGGTTTTGATCGGCACAATAATTGGTTCCGGTTTTTTGCCGGAACAAAAATTAGACCCGGTTTGACCGGCACAATAATTGGTTCCGGTTTTTTGGCCGGAACAAAAATTAGACCCGGTTTAACCGGCACAATAATTGGTTCCGGTTTTTTGCCGGAACAAAATTAGACCCGGTTTGACCGGCACAATAATTGGTTCCGGTTTTTTAGCCGGAACAAAAATTAGACCCGGTTTTGATCGGCACAATAATTTGTACTGGTTTTTTGGCCGGAACAAAAATTAGCCCCGGTTTTGACCGGCACAATAATTTTTCCCGGTTTTGTTTTTGGCCGGAACAAAATTAGACTCGGTTTTGACCGGCACAAAAATTTTTCCCGGTTTTTTGGCCGGAACAAAATTAGACTCGGTTTTGATCGGCACAATAATTTGTACTGGTTTTTTGGCCGGAACAAAAATTAGACCCGGTTTAACCGGCACAATAATTGGTTCCGGTTTTTTGCCGGAACAAAATTAGACCCGGTTTGACCGGCACAATAATTGGTTCCGGTTTTTTGGCCGGAACAAAAATTAGACCCGGTTTAACCGGCACAATAATTGGTTCCGGTTTTTTGCCGGAACAAAATTAGACCCGGTTTGACCGGCACAATAATTGGTTCCGGTTTTTTAGCCGGAACAAAAATTAGACCCGGTTTTGATCGGCACAATAATTTGTACTGGTTTTTTGGCCGGAACAAAAATTAGCCCCGGTTTTGACCGGCACAATAATTTTTCCCGGTTTTTTGGCCGGAACAAAAATTAGCCCCGGTTTAACCGGCACAATAATTGGTTCCGGTTTTTTGCCGGAACAAAAATTAGACCCGGTTTGACCGGCACAAAAATTTTTCCCGGTTTTTTGGCCGGAACAAAATTTAGACCCGATTTGACCGGCACAATAATTGGTTCCGGTTTTTTGGCCGGAACAAAAATTAGACCCGGTTTTGATCGGCACTAAAATTAATTTTTTATAATCAGAGGCTTTAGGGAAAAAGGAATTTTTTTGTTTTGAGACTTTTGGTTTCCTTCTATAATTTTTTATAGAAGTACTCACGCCCCGCACCGCGTGAAGGTAGTCTCTTTAGCGGGGCAGTCCTCCCCGTTGCCAATGGCTCTGGATCATCGGACAACTGCCAAAATGTTGCAAGTTATTTATTAAATGCAAAACAAATATAACAATTTTTCATAAAAGATCAAGAAATTTTATATTTTATATTTTTAATTCTTTTTTTCTTTATCCATGCCGTCTAGCAACCACTGGTCGTCACCCTCATCATAGCTGTCCTATATTTAAGATTAACTTGGGTTAAATTTTAGCTCTTACTCTCTGTCCAAGTGCCTTTTTTTTCTCCCAAGTATTGGCCTAGAAAAAGAAACAGCAAATTTTTAATACAAAATTTGGTACTAAAACAATTTTCCGACCGGGCTTGAGGAAGTCCCCTCGGCTAGATAAGCCGAATCATCACCTTCGTCAAAGCTATCCTAAATTTAAAATAATTCCTAATCAACTTGTTAATATTACTCTCTGCCCAATAGCTCTTTTAGACCACGGGTTGATCTAAATAAGCAAAAGTTGTAGTTAAGAATTTATTAAATTAACGCTATTAAAAATTACTTTTCACGATAAATTTGCAATTTTTATATTATATTAATAAGAAAGTTGGTACTAAAACAATTTTCCAACCGGACTTGAGGAAGTCCCCTCGGCTAGATAAGCAGAATCATCACCTTCGTCAAAGCTATCCTAAATTTAAAATAATTCTTAATCAAATTTGTTAATATTACTCTCTGCCCAATAGCTCTTTTAGACCACGGGTTGATCTAAATAAGCAAAGTTGTAGTTCATGTTATGCTTTCATTGATCTAAAAAAGAATTCAATTTAATTCATTCATTTGGACATTTTTAAATTTAGCATTTACGATATTTTATTTAGGGTGTTAACTAATTTTCCGAAATTTAAAATCACCAGGAAAAACTTTGCCAAACTTGGCCACTTCGAAAACCATTTCAGAATGTTTTTCTACTCAAAACCCCCAGAATTCTATGCCCCGGAATTGATTTTCTTCCTGGAAAATGGCAATTTGTGATCATCATATGGTGACTATTTTTAATCATGCTTGTGTTTTCAATTATTTTAATAATAAAAAAATTTTATTTTATAAAATGAAACTTAGTTGACACCCTAAGTATTAAAGCCGCTATATATTTTTTGTAATTTAGTGCTCTTTTTAGATCATGGTGGAGCACACTTAATTTACTCATTATTTTAAGAAAAAAACCCTACAAAACCTTTTGCCCTTTTAGGTCCGGCCTTTCTGGTGAATTTTCATAAAATTTATCCATGTTGGGCGGAGCAGAAACCGGGGCAGGCTGTGGCATCATCATATACTGTTCTAATGAACTAAATTTTACAAATTTGAATACATCAAACTTTTATGTTACGACAAAAACGAACATTTCATTTGGGTCAACAAATTCCAATTGAGGCACATCCTTTGGAAAAAGGATTCCTTGACTTTCATTTTGAGAGTTACATTCTTCTTAAAATTAAAAAATTGCAAAAAATTAAAATAAAATTACTTTTAATTTGCGAATAGTTTTGTTGGCTTGACATTTTGATGGATTTTTACGCAAAAAATAAATAAAAGCAGTGATAATCTAAAAAAGTAAAATTTATATTAAGGTACCAGATATACAAGATTGGTCTAAAATGTTTAAATTAGACAAAAGACAATGAAATTTCCTGTTTTTCCCGGTTTTTTGGCCGAAACAAAAATTAGACCCGGTTTTGATCGTCACAATAATTTTTCCCGGTTTTTAACCGGAACAAAAATTAGAACCGGTTTGACCGGCACAATAATTGGTTCCGGTTTTTGCCGGAACAAAATTAGACCCGGTTTGACCGGCACAATAATTGGTTCCGGTTTTTTGCCGGAACAAAATTAGACCCGGTTTGACCGGCACAATAATTGGTTCCGGTTTTTTGCCGGAACAAAAATTAGACCCGGTTTGACCGGCACAATAATTGGTTCCGGTTTTTTGCCGGAACAAAAATTAGACCCGGTTTGACCGGCACAATAATTGGTTCCGGTTTTTTGCCGTAACAAAAATTAGACCCGGTTTGACCGGCACAATAATTGGTTCCGGTTTTTTGCCGGAACAAAAATTAAACCCGGTTTGACCGGCACAATAATTGGTTCCGGTTTTTTGCCGGAACAAAAATTAGACCCGGTTTGACCGGCACAATAATTGGTTCCGGTTTTTTGCCGGAACAAAATTAGACCCGGTTTGACCGGCACAAAAATTTTTCCCGTTTTTTTGACCGGCACAATAATTTTTCCCGTTTTTTTTGGCCGGAACAAAAATTACACCCGGGTTTGACCGGCACAATAAGTGGTACCGGTTTTTTGGCCGGAACAAAAATTAGAGCCGGTTTGACCGGCACAATAATTGGTTCCGGTTTTTTGCCGGAACAAAATTAGACCCGGTTTGACCGGCACAATAATTGGTTCCGGTTTTTTGCCGGAACAAAATTAGACCCGGTTTGACCGGCACAATAATTGGTTCCGGTTTTTTGCCGGAACAAAAATCAGACCCGGTTTGACCGGCACAATAATTGGTTCCGGTTTTTTGCCGGAACAAAAATTAGACCCGGTTTTGATCGGCACAATATTGGTACCGGTTTTTTGGCCGGAACAAAATTAGAGCCGGTTTGACCGGCACAATAATTGGTTCCGGTTTTTTGCCGGAACAAAATTACACCCGGGTTTGACCGGCACAATAAGTGGTACCGGTTTTTTGGCCGGAACAAAAATTAGACCCGGTTTGACCGGCACAATAATTGGTTCCGGTTTTTTGCCGGAACAAAATTAGACCCGGTTTGACCGGCACAAAAATTTTTCCCGTTTTTTGGCCGATACAAAAATTACACCCGGTTTTGACCGGCACAATAATTTTTCCCGTTTTTTTGGGCGGAACAAAAATTACACCCGGGTTTGACTGGCACAATAATTAGTCCCGGTTTTTTGGCCAGAACAACTTTTTTGAATTTTTGCTCAAAAGTGATCAACCCGTAACTTGATCAGCTATGAGCAGAATTGGCCAAACTTTTTTTTTTTTGCTCAGCTTTATAAGCTGATTTTAATTATATAAAAATTATTTTTAAAAAGTTAAATTTCAAAATTTAACTTTTTTGAAATTTTGGTCAAAAGTGAAAATACAACAAATTTTGTGGTTTAGTGAAAACCCTTTTTTTGTTTAACTCAGCATATTATGCTGAATTTAAATAGCTGAAAAAATATTTTAAAAAATTTAAAACTTCAAAATTAAATTTTTTGAATCTGAGGCTTCAGGAAAAAAGGAATTTTTTTTTTTGAGACTTTTGGTTTCCTTCTATAATTTAAAATTATAGAAGTACTCACGCCCCGCACCGCGTGAAGGTAGTCTCTTTAGCGGGGCAGTCCTCCCCGTTGCCAAAAGGCTCAGGATCATCGGATATAAACGAAAAACGTTAATAAGAACTTTTATTTTTTTAAATTTTATACAAAAGGTTAGTGGTTAAAAATTATTTTGAAAATGAACAGTTGTCGCAAACTTCACCCTCTTCCATGTCGTCATGATTGCAGTTTGAAGTGCCTTAAATAAATTCATTTTGTGATTATTTTTCAGTGATATTAACCCTCTGACTGCTGTCTATTAATTACAGCCGAACATTCAATTTGCCATTCTGCATCCGTCATTGTAAAAATGTCGTTAAAATTATCACGCACTTAAAAGTTAATTTTATAATTAGCAAATCTAAATTATAAACCTGGAGACATGTCGGTAAGATTATTATGTGCTTAAAAGTTAATCTTTAAATTAGCAAATCTAAGTTAAAAACCCGGAGACGCTCTCCCATAATTTTCAGCCAGACGGGTTGCTTTGATTCTTAACATTTGGCGATTGGTCTGCGTCTCTGAAAAATTCTGTTGCAATTTTTTTTAATTAATTAATTTTATTATGCCTTTATATATTTCGGACTGAAGTTGTTTGTTGCGCTTTTTTAGCACGTCCAGCTCAGTTTGCTTGACTTCAGCTAAATTTGTTTGCAATGTTATTTAAACTCAGAATAATCGTAAAAGCTTTGCCTTTTCTTTTTTCACTTAGACATTTTTCTTTGATGCGCTTTTCTTGTCGAATCAAAACTTGCGCCCTTTCTCTAAAGCGCTCACAATGCACTTTTGCTTCTTGAAATCTGCGATGATCTTCCTTAATTTAAAATTTAAATACCAATTATTTTATTCAGTTCATACGTAAAGCGAGCCAATCGCTTTTTCCAATTTTCTTTGCTCACAATTCACAGCGCCAAATTTTTTTTCCTCAATACAGCGTGCACAAGTGTCCACAAACAGCTTGTCAAGGTCGTGATTGTGTTCCCCCAGGATTTTATCGATAATATCTAATAAATTATTTATATTTTTTGTTTTGTATAAGACCTTTTTACCTTTTTTAATTACAACTTCTTCATGTTCCAAACAAGTTGCATCCAAGTAATTTCTTTTTCCAGCTCTCAATTTTGCTTTTATTCCTTGCAACATTTTTTTTGCTTTTTCAAATTTGTCTTCATACGCCAATTGTTGAGCTTCTTTTAATTCCTTTTCCAAATTTAATGCGGCCGTCCATTCGTGGGCCACTTGATTTGATGCAACTTTGATACTGCTTGCAAACTTCTTTTTTCGATCAATTGCTTCTGAAACGTCAATAATAGCTTGCTTAATTTCATCAATTTCCATTTGCGATGCCATCTTTGTCAATCAATTATTTTTTGGTTATAAAGCTAAATTTAACAGATTTATAGCTAATTTTTCGATATTTCTACACTATATGGGAGTGGTTCGGATCCGAAAAAATACGACCAATCGATTCCTCTCGCCGAGCTGAGTCTGAATCTGCAAAAAATTTTCCGCTGAAACCACTGAAGAAAGTTATGACTAATGGTACTGAAGTGTACATTTTTCCCTTAATTTTGAAAATTTTAAACCGGTTTAAAAACCGCTTTAAATTCTCAATTTGTATTTTCTATAAACAAATTTGTATTTTTAAAAGCCTATATGAACGATTTGCCATTTTTAATAAGTGTATAACTGAGTCCCCAGTCAAAAGACACTTCAGTCCCGGCGTCATAACTTTCTTCAAAGTAGTTTCCGCGGAGAATTTTTTGCAGATTCAAACTCAGCTCGGTGAGAGGAATCGATTGGTCATATTTTTATTCGGTTCCGAACTACTCCAATATATTATAGAAATTGCAATTTTTCAAGTTAATAAATAAATAGAAAATCTGATATTATTATTTTGCACTATGTAATCAGTTGATTATGTTCTAAATGATTTAGATTTATTATAATTTTATGGTAAATATTTATCATTTTATTTATTTGTATTTAAAATATTTTATATTTGCTAGCACCATAAAGTGATGGCTAAAAAAGCCGGGAACAATTTAGTCTCGACAAAAACCCGGAAACAATTTTTGTGCCGGCCAAAAACATTTTGCCGGTTAAAAACCGGGACTTATTTATTCTCGGCCAAAACGACGGGAGCAATTATTGTGCCTTCCAAAAACCGGGCCCATTTATTCCCGGTCTTAGAACCGGGACCTATTAATCCGGCCAAAATAACGGGAACAATTTTCGTGCCGACCAAAAAATGCGGGACTAATTATTTTACCGGTCAAAAAAGCGGGACTAAAGATTTTTATATTTATATTGCCAAAGACTTATTTATGTATTATTTTAAATCAGGGGTGGGCACGGATACGAATTTTCGTATCCGTATCCGTCCGTCCTGAAAATCTCATATCCGTTATCCGTTCGTATCCGTGGTCATTCAAAATCCCATATCCGGATATCCGTCCGCGGATATCCGCATTTTTTAAGATTGCTCCAAATTTCGGGGAAAAAAATTGATTTTCAAAGCACTTTTTTCCGATCGTGCTGTACCGTCTGCTTAAAAAAAAATTGAAATTGATATGTGTATGAGAGCAATTGTAATTTCATTTAACTTTCTGTTCATTTTTTTATTTACTTTAATTATTAATATTAATTTTTAAATATAATTCTTGTCAACAATCTTTATTCATATAGCCAAAAAAGACGGGCTTCTCAGACGTGGCACAGCAGGATGGTCATTATCAGAATGTTGAGGAAATTCTATCCAATTGTTATTGCATTTAAAATTTTTTTCTGACTGCTTTATGGATGAGTAAACCATTTTTAAGGGCAAAATTAAAAAATTTAAATTACAAATAAGGCCTATACACAGCGCAAAATTTGGGTACTGTAAGCAACAAACTCTGTAAAAATATTCACATTCACACTTTAAGTGTCATTTATTTTTACATTAAAATGCGTTTCAATTAGTTTTAAATAGTAAAACGGCGATATGACAATTCGGCATTCAACTAAAATTTTAACAAATTTGCCGATCGATCATTCCTCTTAAAATGGGTAGCTCTACTGATGAGCTACATTTCCATGGCGACTTTTTTGCACTTTTGTGACTATTTTTCGCTTTTTTCAATGTCTTAAGAAAATGAAATAAATTAAAAATCCGAGCTCGGATTTTGTAAAAATAAAAATCCGAGCTTAACATTTTCAGAATTAATTGGGAGCGAGACTATCAAAATCAAATTTACAACCACAAACTTATTTTTAAGACTGAACTGTCTAATATTTTGAAAGTCTTGACCTCAATTAATCCCAAATTAGTTTTTTGGTTGATCAGTCTCAAAAATTTGGATTCCATAAGTACCACTTTTAGGTAGTCCTAGTGGTTTGTCGATATCCCTCTAACGATCAGACTCTAAAAATTGATTGTGATAAGTTCCGGCCACTAAAAGCCAGCTTTAGAGATTAGCATAATTATTTTTTTGAACCTGAAAAAGCTAGTTTAACCATACCGTGCCACGTCTGAAGAAAGCCCATCTTTATGTGCACACAGACGGATCTGTGTGCACAGAAAGTGCGGCTGATGCAAAAATGGCTGCCTATTCTTAAAGGAAATCAATAGCAAGCCACTATTACCACCCCCCCCCCTCAACCACGCCCCCTTAGCCATCGATTCCTTGGCTTTGTTTTGTGACCGGGAAGCCAATCGGTCAAGTCCTTCGTTCCGAAAATGAAATGGTTTATTGTTAAAATAAATTAATTTGAAAAAATTAAACAATTCTACGACAAATATAAATATATTATTTTAATAATGAATATCATAAATAATTGGAAAAAATTGTTAAAATAAATTAATTTGAAAAAATAAAACAATTCTACGACAAATATAAATATATTATTTTAATAATGAATAGCATAAATAATTGGAAAAATTCAATTTAGTTGGCAAAGTGCCGAAAAAATTGTTGAAAATTTCACAGTGACAAATTGGAAGAATTGCTGGAAGAAGCTGAAAAAGCATTCCGCGAAAGTTTCTTGTTGCTTTTGCTACAATGCCGTAAAAAAAATAAAGAAATAAAACGAATTTTTGTTTTAGAACATTTATGGAAACATTTACTGAATTTTGAGGCAATGAGAAGCCTCGACAATTTATTTCGAAGGTAATTAAAATATTAATTTTGTGCTTCATTTATTTTTATTCATAAATTTTGTTCTATTTTTTGTGAATTTCATTGAAATTGAGACAAATGAATATAATTCTCCGACGGAAAAATCGTTTCGTTCTTTTTCGGACGCCGAGTCCGAAGAGGCGGCCCTTTTTGAAGATGCCAATAGGACGAATGGAGACGAATTTGTTGCAGCTGAAACAAATGAATCACCGTAAAATGAGGAAAAACATTTGGGAAATAATGGAAAAAGTGCGGAAAATAATTCTGTGGAAATTTATGGGGAAAATAAAGCGAAACACGTAAAAATCGTTGGAAATGGACAAAGAAGCAAAAAATAAGAAAAATAATTTTAATTATAAGGAGAAAAAAACAAAAATAATTGGAAAAAATTGCACAGAAAAATATGCCTTTTGAAAGTGAAAATAAAACGAAAATTTTTAATTCGGAAGAACCAAAGAGACCACAAAACCAAATAAAGGCCAAAATCCTAAAAATAATTCCAAAATAAAATTGAGCAGTCCGCCAAAATCACAAAAAATTAGGCAAAAATATGGAAAGTGACTATGAATTTTCACAATCACAACCCGAGTCTTCCGCCGCCGGAGGGCCAACAAATTTATGCTGGACAGAATTAAAGCGATTGCGCGTAAAAAAATTGGCGGGTAAATTTATTTTTAAATATTTAATTTTTTTTTTGCTATGTAAGATTTATTAAATGATTTTTTAATGGCCAATTTGTATAAAGGCTTTTTGGAAAAGGAGCAAATAAATCGTCAACAGAACACCCAACTTGGACAAATAGAAGCAAATTCAACTGATCAGAATCCCCATTTCTCACAGAGGATTTCGAATCAGCTCGTTGAACTGAATCCAAAAATAACAAAATCAAAAAATTCGGACCAAAACTGATCATTGTACAGAATTGTTAAAATGGCCAAAACTGATTGTTGTGTTTTTGTGTTTTCGAAAACAAATTATATATATTTCGAATCAGCTCGACGAGCTGAATCCAAAAAACACAAAAACATCAAATTTGGATGAAAACTGATCATTGTGCAGAATTGTCAAAAGTGGCCAAAACAGATTTTTGTGTTTTTGTGTTTTCGAAAACACCAAACACATGGTTGGATTCGGCTTGACGAGCTGAATCCAAAAAACCTAAAATCAAAAAATTCGGACCAAAACTGATCGAGCTGGGCGCTGATCAAAAGCCAAGCAGCTGCAGACACGCGAGAGAGAGGATGAGAGAGCGCGCAAAGGGAGAGAAGAGACAGGCTAGAGCGACGAGAGGATTCGCAAAAATTGAAAAAGCTTGTACCGCGCGCAACGCCCAGCTCGCTCCAATTTCATGCTAGAGACTTAATTTTTTTTTTGTTAGACGCAAAACCCCTGGGTCCCCATTTATGGCCAACAGATGCCCCAGCTGCAGATTCGGCTTCGGGGTGCAAACGGCGAAAAAATGCAAAATTTTTTGGAGCAAAAATTTTCAAATCGATTTTTTTCGAAAAATAAGCACTGTCCGATTTTTTTCTGCCAGGTTCAAAAGATGCGCCTTGAGATGCTCTACAAATAAGCCGTTGTGACCCTCAGCTCAGAAGCGCTTCCGCTGGGCGCAAATCGCTTTTGTGTTCTACCCCCCCGTTTTTTAAATTAAAATTTTCGCTCAAAATTAATCAAACCGTAAGTTGATCAATTCTGATCGGAAAAAGTCAAACTTTCTTTTGATTATCTCAGCTTTTTAAGCTGATTTAATTATATAAAAATGATTTGTATAATTAAAATTTCAAAATTTAATTTTTTGAATCACTGAAAATTGATCATACCGTAATCAAATTTTTGTGTTTTTGTGTTTTCGAAAACACAAAACACATGTTTAGATTCGGCTCGACGAGCTGAATCCAAAAAACACAAAAACATCAAATTTGGATGAAAACTGATCATTGTGCAGAATTGTCAAAAGTGGCCAAAACAGATTTTTGTGTTTTTGTGTTTTCGAAAACACCAAACACATGGTTGGATTCGGCTTGACGAGCTGAATCCAAAAAACCTAAAATCAAAAAATTCGGACCAAAACTGATCGAGCTGGGCGCTGATCAAAAGCCAAGCAGTTGCAGACACGCGAGAGAGAGGATGAGAGAGCGCGCAAAGGGAGAGAAGAGACAGGCTAGAGCGACGAGAGGATTCGCAAAAATTGAAAAAGCTTGTACCGCGCGCAACGCCCAGCTCGCTCCAATTTCATGCTAGAGACTTAATTTTTTTTTTGTTAGACGCAAAACCCCTGGGTCCCCATTTATGGCCAGCAGAGGCCCCAGCTGCAGATTCGGCTTCGGGGTGCAAACGGCGAAAAAGTGCAAAATTTTTTGGAGCAAAAATTTTCAAATCGATTTTTTTCGAAAAAAAAGCACTGTCCGATTTTTTTCTGCCAGGTTCAAAAGATGCGCCTTGAGCTAAGCTACAAAAAAGGTTCGGGGACCGAAGCGATCAGTTGCGAACTCAGTTGCTGCAAGCCCATATACCACGGACTCCCCCCCCCTATCCTTATATAAAGATAACTAGTCGTCTTCGTGCAGGCTGCGCAAGTGGGCGGGAGGGCCGAGCCTAGCCGTTATCGAAATTGAAAAAAAAATTTTCTGAATTGAAAAAAAAAATTTTTTTTGTACTGTTATGTTGCTACTATGCTGGGCTTCGCCCGCGTACCCCACCCTTCAATAAACAAATCTAAATTGTATTAAATACTAAAAAAACTGCGAATTTGTCCCTATTTATTAGAGTTTATTGATGTGCATAGCACAAGTTTGAAGAGGGTTATGAATTTTTAAAGGTTTATTCAAATTTGAGGGAGCAGAATTTTGGCCAACTTTTGAAAAACTTTTAGTTTTGAAAAAATAAACCCCAATTTGTTCAGAATAATGGGAAACAATACTGTAAGCAGTTATAACACCTTTCTGAAGGCTTCGCATTGTAATATTGAATAAAAAGTGAATTTATAGGTGTTTTTGTGGTGTTGGATTTTTTAATAATTCACATTTTCACTCCACAAAGCCAAATTTAATTTTAAAATATGCAGAAAATTTTTTTATATTTATTAAAAATATTTCACCCTCCATATTGTTCCGTAATAAAACAAAAAAAAACATTTTCAGTCGGGCGGATCTGAACCCCAGGGGGGTCCCCAAGGGGGCTAGCGCACATCCAAGTCGCCACTGTTACCACTTGAGCGGGAAACCTTTCCAGCCACCAAAACAACACTCCAACTTGTTCAAGCAGTTCAGGCATGTAGAGAAGTGTTGTAGCAAATTTTACGGGCAATCCAGCAAGATTTATTTCATGCGGCTGCGCATGAAATGAAGCGAGTTCCACCCAGCAGAGGGGAACGCGCTCGCCCGCCCGCTTGTACCCCCGGGCGAGCCCCCTTACCTCCTCCACATTCCGTGAACTCGCTCCGCGCGCTTCGCGCACTCGCCCGCCCGCCTGTACCGGAGGGCTAGCCCCCTTTCCTCCCCACATTCCGCGAACTCGCTCACGCACTTCGCGCGCTTGCCCGCCCGCTAACGAAGGCAACGCGCGCTCGCCCCCCGCTAACGAAGGCTTCGCGCGCTCGCCCGCCCGCTAACGAAGGCTTCGCCCGCGTACCCCACCCTTCCTGAAGGCTTCGCACGCTTGCCCGCACACATTTTCCCCTTTTAGACACTTTGTCCATTTTTTAATCACTTTGTCTTGAGATAAAAACAACATATTCCAACTTCTCCTCTTTCGATTAAAAAAAAGCAAGCCTCTATCTCAAGGCTAAGCGATGGCGCTACTCGCTTTTAAGTTGGTCCGCCCCATTTTTATTATATATATTGACCCTACCTTATATGCAAAATTGAATTTTTTCTTTTCCACTTTTGGCAATTTAAGTTTATATATTTAGAATCAGAAAAAAATGCTGATTTTAACAAAAAAAACTTTGAAAAGCTGGTGATAAAATTGCCAAAGTTATGGTTTGAACATTTTTGGTCAAAAAAGTCAAAAATTAAAATTTGTTTTATTTACATTTCGGCAATAAACTCGACATTGAGTAAAGATAAAAAGACGAAATCAAGTAATAACTTGTAGAGCGTAAAATTAGCTATTTTACTAAACAGTTAAATCGCAAAATTTTTTCCCCAAAAAAAAGTTATTGATTTTTTAATGAAATTATAAAAAAATCTTGAAAATGGGCAAAATCTTTTTTTCAAATAAACAAATCGAAATTATATTAAATACTAAAAATACAGCAAAATTTTCTCTATTTATTAGAGTTTAATTGATGTGAATAGTACAAGTTTCAAGAGGGTTATGAATTTTTAAAGGTTTATTTAATTTGGAGCAGAATTTTGACCAAATTTTGAAAAAAAAACTTTTATTTTTGAAAAATGTATTCCAATTTGTTCCGGAAGATGTAGACATACTTAATAATCAATTTAGACACTTTTCTGAAGGCTTTGCCTTGTCATACACAAAAAAAACATGAAATTTATATTTATTAAAAATATTTTCACATCCATATGGTTGCGTAAAAATGGTGAAAAAAACATTTTCAGACGGGCGGATCTGAACCCCAGGGGGGTCCCCCTGGGGGCTAGCGCACATCCAAGTCACCGCCGTTACCACTTGAGCCAAAAACCCCGTACCCCACCCTTCCCTACGCTCGCTTCGCTCGCTTAATGCGGGCTTCGCCCGCGTACGCCATCCTGCCCTACGCTCGCTTCGCCTCGCTTAATGCGGCCTTCGCCCGCGTACCCCACCCTGCCCTACGCTCGCTTCGCTCGCTTAATGCGGGCTTCGCCCGCGTATCCCACCCTGCCCTACGCTCGCTTCGCTCGCCTAATGCGGGCTTCGCCCGCGTACCCCACCCGAAGATGCAACAGCGTTTGCTCCATCTTTTAATAAGCGACGATAAGCATCTGCACATTCGGCTTCAATATGCTCAAATCGAAAAAGGCCAAAAAATCCACCACCTAAAACTTTGAGGCGATTTTACAAAAAATAAAGTGGGCGTGCAATTTAATTGTGCCCGGTTCAAAAGTTGCGCATTGAGCTCCTCTTTCCAACGATACCAAAATCAGGCCGCTACATTAAGGATGAGATGACGACCTTTTTGATTTTAAGATGGGCCGCTCCGTTTTTATTATATATATTGACCTACCTATATGCGAAAATTAAAATTTTTTTCTTTTCCACTTTTGTTAACAAAAAAAACTTTGAAAGGCTGGTGATAAAATTAGCAAAGTTATAGTTTGCCCATTTTTGGGCAAAAAAGGCAAAAATTAAAATTTGTTTTATTCACATTTCGCCAATAAAGATTATATATTTAAAATGAGCAAGAAAAATGGATGATAACAAAAAAAAGTTTGTCAACTTTGGACCAAAACTGATCAAGTTATGGATCAGACAATTTCGCTTAAAACAACAAAAGGGTCCCCCCTTTGGTCGGGTAAACTAAAAACACTTTTTCCACCATAACTTAACATTAAGTAAAGATAAAAAGACGAAATCAAGTAATAAGTTGTAGAGCGTAAAATTAGCTATTTTACTAAACAGTTAGGTTGCGAAAATCTTTTCACCAAAAAAAGGTATTGATTTTTTAATGAAAATATAAAAAAATCTTGAAAATTGGCATAATCTTTTTTCCAAAGGAAACAAATCAAAATTATAATAAAGGACGAAAATACAACAAATTTTTCTCCATTTAATAAGCTTTATTTGATATGAATAGCATGAATTTGAAGAGGGTTATGAATTTTGAAAGGTTTATTCAAATTTGAGGGAGCAGAATTATGGCCAAATTTAGAAAAAATTTTATTTTTGAAAAATGTACTCCAATTTGTTCGGGAAGATGTAGAAATACTTAATAATCAGTTTAGACACATTTCTGAAGGCTTCGCATTGTCATACACAATAAAAAGTAAAATTATAGGTATTTGTGGGCTGTTTGATTTTTTAATAATTCACATTTTCACTCCACAAAGCCAAATATAATTTTAAAAAATGCAGAAAATTTTTTTATATTTATTAAAAATATTTTCCCATCCATATTCATGCTTAAAAAGAGGGAAAAAAATGTTTTCAGTCGGGCGGTTCTGAACCCCGGGGGGGCCCCCAGGGGGGCTAACGCACATCCAACTCACCGCCGTTACCACTTGAGACCCTTTTTGAATTTTCACTGAAAATTGATCATACCGTAATCAGATTTTTGTGTTTTTGTGTTTTCCCCAACAAACTATATATATTTCGAATCAGCTCGTTGAGCTGAATCCAAAAAACACAAAATCATCTATTTTGGATGAAAACTGATCATTGTGCAAAATTGTCAAAAGTGGCCAAAACAGATTTTTGTGTTTTAGTGTTTTCGAAAACACAAATCACATGGTTGGATTCGGCTCGACGAGCTGAATCCAAAAAACACAAAAACATCAAATTTGGATGAAAACTGATCATTGTGCAGAATTGTCAAAAGTGGCCAAAACAGATTTTTGTGTTTTTGTGTTTTCGAAAACACAAAACACATGTTTGGATTCGGCTCGACGAGCTGAATCCAAAAAACCTAAATTCAAAAAATTTGGACCAAAACTGATCGAGCTGGGCGCTGATCAAAAGCCAAGCAGCTGCAGACACGCGAGAGAGAGGATGAGAGAGCGCGCAAAGGGAGAGAAGAGATAGGCTAGAGCGACGAGAGGAGTTGCAAAAATTGAAAAAGCTTGTACCGCGCGCAACGCCCAGCTCGCTCCAATTTCATGCTAGAGACTTAATTTTTTTTTTGTTAGACGCAAAACCCCTGGGTCCCCATTTATGGCCAGCAGAGGCCCCAGCTGCAGATTCAGCTTCGGGGTGCAAACGGCGAAAAAGTGCAAAATTTTTTGGAGCAAAAATTTTCAAATCGATTTTTTTCGAAAAAAAAGCACTGTCCGATTTAATTCTGCCAGGTTCAAAAGATGCGCCTTGAGCTAAGCTACAAAAAAGGTTCGGGGACCGAACCGATCAGTTGCGAACTCAGTTGCTGCAAGCCCATATACCACGAACTCCCCCCCCCTATCCTTATATAAAGATAACTAGTCGGCGCGCGGGCATGCATGTGAATAGATAAAGGGCCGTTTTCTAGCGGCTTTGAGGAAACAAACAAATTAAAAAAAAAAAATTTTTTTCAAAATTTAATTTTTTTTTCAGTGAACTCGCTCCGCGCGCTTCGCGCGCTCGCCCGACACATCTTTCCCTACGCTCGCTTCGCTCGCTTAAGGTGGGCTTCGCCCACGTCCCCCCATCCTTCCCTACGCTCGCTTCGCTCGCTTAATGCGGGCTTCGCCCGCCCGCATTTTCTCCTTTTATACGCTTTGTCAAATTTTCGACACTTTGTCTTACTGCTGAAATACCGCTGAACGACATATTCCAACTTTCGCCAAATTCTCCCCCACAATTCCCACTCGCCCCCAGCCAGTAGACACTTTGTCACATAACTTGTCGACACGTTGTCGTAGAGCAAAATTTTTTTCTTTTCTGTAATCAGCATGTCAAACTACCCCACTTTAAGCCATTTAGGCTTAAACCTTTCTTCTCAAAAAATTCTTGCATCTTACACTACTGTCGCTGCGCCCCTAGCCATTTTTTGAAGCTCGTACCGGCCTCAGCGCCGTGCACACCTTCAACTTCACGCAAGAGCCATGAATTTTTTTTAAAAAGATGCAGCAGCGCTTGCTTCATCTTTAAGTAAGGAACGCAAAACAGCTGCACATTCGGCTTCGATATGCTCAAATCGAAAAACTCCCAAAAACTCCAAAAAATCCACCACCTCAAAAGTTTGTTGCGATTTTGAAAAAAATTTTCTTTGGGGCGATTTAAATCGGCCAGGTTCAAAAGTTGCGCATTGAGCTCCTCTTTCGTTTACAAAAAAAAGCAAGGCTCTAAACGCATTTTAAGTCCGGCGGGAAACTTGATTTAAGATGGGCCACCCCGTTTTTATTATATATATTGACCCTACCTATATGCGAAATTAAAATTTTTTTCTTTTCCACTTTTGGCAATTAAAGTTTATATATTTAGAATCAGAAAAAAATTCTGATTTTAACAAAAAAAACTTTGAAAGACTGGTGATAAAATTAGCAAAGTTATAGTTTGCCCATTTTTGGTCAAAAAAGTCAAAAATTAAAATTTGTTTTATTCACATTTCGCCAATAAAGATTATAATTTAAAATGAGCAAGAAAAATGGATGCTAACAAAAAAAAGTTTGTCAACTTTGGACCAAAACTGATCAAGTTATGGATCAGACAATTTCGCTTAAAACAACAAAAGGGTCCCCCCTTTGGTCGGGTAAACTAAAAACACCTTTTCCACCATAACTTAACATTAAGTAAAGATAAAAAGACGAAATCAAGTAATAAGTTGTAGAGCGTAAAATTAGCTATTTTACTAAACAGTTAGGTTGCGAAAATCTTTTCACCAAAAAAAGGTATTGATTTTTTAATGAAAATATAAAAAAATCTTGAAAATTGGCATAATCTTTTTTCCAAAGGAAACAAATCAAAATTATAATAAAGGACGAAAATACAACAAATTTTTCTCCATTTAATAAGCTTTATTTGATATGAATAGCATGAATTTGAAGAGGGTTATGAATTTTGAAAGGTTTATTCAAATTTGAGGGAGCAGAATTATGGCCAAATTTAGAAAAAATTTTATTTTTGAAAAATGTACTCCAATTTGTTCGGGAAGATGTAGAAATACTTAATAATCAGTTTAGACACATTTCTGAAGGCTTCGCATTGTCATACACAATAAAAAGTAAAATTATAGGTATTTGTGGGCTGTTTGATTTTTTAATAATTCACATTTTCACTCCACAAAGCCAAATATAATTTTAAAAAATGCAGAAAATTTTTTTATATTTATTAAAAATATTTTCCCATCCATATTCATGCTTAAAAAGAGGGAAAAAAATGTTTTCAGTCGGGCGGTTCTGAACCCCGGGGGGGCCCCCAGGGGGGCTAACGCACATCCAACTCACCGCCGTTACCACTTGAGACCCTTTTTGAATTTTCACTGAAAATTGATCATACCGTAATCAGATTTTTGTGTTTTTGTGTTTTCCCCAACAAACTATATATATTTCGAATCAGCTCGTTGAGCTGAATCCAAAAAACACAAAATCATCTATTTTGGATGAAAACTGATCATTGTGCAAAATTGTCAAAAGTGGCCAAAACAGATTTTTGTGTTTTAGTGTTTTCGAAAACACAAATCACATGGTTGGATTCGGCTCGACGAGCTGAATCCAAAAAACACAAAAACATCAAATTTGGATGAAAACTGATCATTGTGCAGAATTGTCAAAAGTGGCCAAAACAGATTTTTGTGTTTTTGTGTTTTCGAAAACACAAAACACATGTTTGGATTCGGCTCGACGAGCTGAATCCAAAAAACCTAAATTCAAAAAATTTGGACCAAAACTGATCGAGCTGGGCGCTGATCAAAAGCCAAGCAGCTGCAGACACGCGAGAGAGAGGATGAGAGAGCGCGCAAAGGGAGAGAAGAGATAGGCTAGAGCGACGAGAGGAGTTGCAAAAATTGAAAAAGCTTGTACCGCGCGCAACGCCCAGCTCGCTCCAATTTCATGCTAGAGACTTAATTTTTTTTTTGTTAGACGCAAAACCCCTGGGTCCCCATTTATGGCCAGCAGAGGCCCCAGCTGCAGATTCAGCTTCGGGGTGCAAACGGCGAAAAAGTGCAAAATTTTTTGGAGCAAAAATTTTCAAATCGATTTTTTTCGAAAAAAAAGCACTGTCCGATTTAATTCTGCCAGGTTCAAAAGATGCGCCTTGAGCTAAGCTACAAAAAAGGTTCGGGGACCGAACCGATCAGTTGCGAACTCAGTTGCTGCAAGCCCATATACCACGAACTCCCCCCCCCTATCCTTATATAAAGATAACTAGTGGAGACGCGGAGGGCATGCCTGAATGAGTGTAGTTGCTGTCTCTAGCAGTTTAAGCGACGATTCGAACAAAAAAAAGTTTGCTCGATTTGGACCAAAACTGGCAGAGTTATGCATAAATCAACTTGCCCCCTTCCCCTCCCTCTCTCTGCCTTTACACCGGGCCAGACCCCTTCCCCTCTCTTTCTCTGCCTTTTACACGGGCCAGCCCCCTTCCCCTCTCCTTCTCTGCCTTTTACACCGGGCCAGCCCCTTCCCCTCCCTCTCTCTGCCTTTTACACCGGGCCAGCCCCCTTCCCCTCTCTTTCTCTGCCTTTTACACCGGGCCAGCCCCTTCCCCTCCCTCTCTCTGCCTTTTACACCGGGCCAGCCCCCTTCCCCTCTCTTTCTCTGCCTTTTACACCGGGCCAGCCCTTTCCCCTCTCTTTCTCTGCCTTTTACACCGGGCCAGCCCCTTCCCCTCTCTTTCTCTGCCTTTTACGGCGGGCAAGCACTCTTAAACACTTTGTCCAAAAAGTGTCGACACTTTGTCTGGATTAAAAAGACCTTAATATTTCGTGCTCAGCTCATAAAAGTATCCCACCCTACCAAGTTGCATCCCCCCCAACCACAATTTCGACACTTTGTCCAAAAATTTGTCGACACTTTGTCTGGAACCCAAAAATTTTCCCATATTCGTGATCAGCACATCAAACTACCCCACCCACTCAGTTTTAAGGGTGCAACGGTAAAAAAAATAAAATCTCGCGCAGAGCCCCTTCTGATCAGATGCTGATCTGGCCAGGGGTAAAAGCGGGGTCACCCCTTCAAATTTGTCTGATCGCCTCCAGTTTTTTTTTAAAAATTCCGGAACCGCCGGCCGCATCTTTTCGCCACGGACACCTGCTCAGTGCAGATGCGCTGCCAAGCTGCACACGGGAATAAGCGTCAAAAAGTTGACTGATCAAAACTTCTGATCACTTTTGGGGAAAATTTTGCCACAAAAGTACCCTTACGACCGCGGTGTTTGTGATGCACCGCGAGCTCCTCTACAACTTTGCAAAAGAAAGCTAAGCTGTACACCCGACCCAATTTTAGTTCACGGGCCTTTTGTGTTGGGCTGCCCCTATTTCTTTATGTATAGATAACTAGTGGAGACGCGGGCATGCATGTGAATAGATAAAGGGCCGTTTTCTAGCGGCTTTGAGAAAACAAACCAATTTTAAAAAAAAAATTTTTCCAAAATTTAATTTTTTTTTCCATGAACTCGCTCCGCGCGCTTCGCGCGCTCGCCCGACACATCTTTCCCTACGCTCGCTTTGCTCGCTTAAGGTGGGCTTCGCCCACGTCCCCCCATCCTTCCCTACGCTCGCTTCGCTCGCTTAAGGTGGGCTTCGCCCACGTCCCCCCACCCTTCCCTACGCTCGCTTCGCTCGCTTAATGTGGGCTTCGCCCACGTCCCCCCACCCTTCCCTACGCTCGCTTCGCTCGCTTAAGGTGGGCTTCGCCCACCCCCCCCCCCTTATACACCGGGCAAAGCCCCCTTGCCCCCCTCCACATTCAGTGAACTCGCTCCGCGCGCTTCGCGCGCTCGCCCGCCCGCATTTTCCACTTTTAGACACTTTGTCCATTTTTTCGACACTTTGTCTTACCACTGAAACGACATATTCCAACTTCCCCCCAACTCTCCCCCACAATTCCCGACCTCCCCCAGCCATTAGACACTTTGTCCCATAACTTGTCGACACTTTGTCCTAGAGCAAAAATTTTTTCTTTTCTGGAATCAGCATGTCAAACTACCCCAGCCTAACCTATTTAGGCTAAAACTTTTCTCCTCAAAAAACACTCTTGCACCTTATACTACTAACGGCCCCACCCAAACCGGTTTGAAGCTCGTACCGGCCTCAGCGCCATGAACCCCTTCAACTTTGTGCTAGAGCCATGAAAATTTTTTTAAAAGATGCAGCCGCGCTTGCTCCATCTTTTCGTAATGAACACTAAACAGCTGCACATTCGGCTTCAACACGCTCAAATCGAAAAACCACAAAAAATCCACCAGCTCAAAACTTCAAACCGGTTTTGCGCAAAATAAATGTTCAGTGCCAAATTATTCTGCCAGGTTCAAAAGTTGCGCCTTGAGCTACTCTACAAAAAAGGTACGGGGCCCGAAGCGATAAGTTGCGAACTCATCTACCGCTAGGCCCATTTACAACGGGCTACCCCCTATTTCTTTATATAAAGATAACTAGTCGTCTTCGTGCAGGCTGCGCAAGTGGGCGGGAGGGCCGAGCCTAGCCGTTATCGAAATTGAAAAAAAAATTTTCTGAATTGAAAAAAAAAATTTTTTTTGTACTG
Organism: Globodera pallida; assembly: GCA_020449905.1. Classification (NCBI taxonomy): domain Eukaryota; kingdom Metazoa; phylum Nematoda; class Chromadorea; order Rhabditida; family Heteroderidae; genus Globodera; species Globodera pallida. Next base: position 2,613,555 of record JAIXHY010000016.1, read on the forward strand.
TTATGTTGCTACTATGCTGGGCTTCGCCCGCGTACCCCACCCTTCAATAAACAAATCTAAATTGTATTAAATACTAAAAAAACTGCGAATTTGTCCCTATTTATTAGAGTTTATTGATGTGCATAGCACAAGTTTGAAGAGGGTTATGAATTTTTAAAGGTTTATTCAAATTTGAGGGAGCAGAATTTTGGCCAACTTTTGAAAAACTTTTAGTTTTGAAAAAATAAACCCCAATTTGTTCAGAATAATGGGAAACAATACTGTAAGCAGTTATAACACCTTTCTGAAGGCTTCGCATTGTAATATTGAATAAAAAGTGAATTTATAGGTGTTTTTGTGGTGTTGGATTTTTTAATAATTCACATTTTCACTCCACAAAGCCAAATTTAATTTTAAAATATGCAGAAAATTTTTTTATATTTATTAAAAATATTTCACCCTCCATATTGTTCCGTAATAAAACAAAAAAAAACATTTTCAGTCGGGCGGATCTGAACCCCAGGGGGGTCCCCAAGGGGGCTAGCGCACATCCAAGTCGCCACTGTTACCACTTGAGCGGGAAACCTTTCCAGCCACCAAAACAACACTCCAACTTGTTCAAGCAGTTCAGGCATGTAGAGAAGTGTTGTAGCAAATTTTACGGGCAATCCAGCAAGATTTATTTCATGCGGCTGCGCATGAAATGAAGCGAGTTCCACCCAGCAGAGGGGAACGCGCTCGCCCGCCCGCTTGTACCCCCGGGCGAGCCCCCTTACCTCCTCCACATTCCGTGAACTCGCTCCGCGCGCTTCGCGCACTCGCCCGCCCGCCTGTACCGGAGGGCTAGCCCCCTTTCCTCCCCACATTCCGCGAACTCGCTCACGCACTTCGCGCGCTTGCCCGCCCGCTAACGAAGGCAACGCGCGCTCGCCCCCCGCTAACGAAGGCTTCGCGCGCTCGCCCGCCCGCTAACGAAGGCTTCGCCCGCGTACCCCACCCTTCCTGAAGGCTTCGCACGCTTGCCCGCACACATTTTCCCCTTTTAGACACTTTGTCCATTTTTTAATCACTTTGTCTTGAGATAAAAACAACATATTCCAACTTCTCCTCTTTCGATTAAAAAAAAGCAAGCCTCTATCTCAAGGCTAAGCGATGGCGCTACTCGCTTTTAAGTTGGTCCGCCCCATTTTTATTATATATATTGACCCTACCTTATATGCAAAATTGAATTTTTTCTTTTCCACTTTTGGCAATTTAAGTTTATATATTTAGAATCAGAAAAAAATGCTGATTTTAACAAAAAAAACTTTGAAAAGCTGGTGATAAAATTGCCAAAGTTATGGTTTGAACATTTTTGGTCAAAAAAGTCAAAAATTAAAATTTGTTTTATTTACATTTCGGCAATAAACTCGACATTGAGTAAAGATAAAAAGACGAAATCAAGTAATAACTTGTAGAGCGTAAAATTAGCTATTTTACTAAACAGTTAAATCGCAAAATTTTTTCCCCAAAAAAAAGTTATTGATTTTTTAATGAAATTATAAAAAAATCTTGAAAATGGGCAAAATCTTTTTTTCAAATAAACAAATCGAAATTATATTAAATACTAAAAATACAGCAAAATTTTCTCTATTTATTAGAGTTTAATTGATGTGAATAGTACAAGTTTCAAGAGGGTTATGAATTTTTAAAGGTTTATTTAATTTGGAGCAGAATTTTGACCAAATTTTGAAAAAAAAAACTTTTATTTTTGAAAAATGTATTCCAATTTGTTCCGGAAGATGTAGACATACTTAATAATCAATTTAGACACTTTTCTGAAGGCTTTGCCTTGTCATACACAAAAAAAACATGAAATTTATATTTATTAAAAATATTTTCACATCCATATGGTTGCGTAAAAATGGTGAAAAAAACATTTTCAGACGGGCGGATCTGAACCCCAGGGGGGTCCCCCTGGGGGCTAGCGCACATCCAAGTCACCGCCGTTACCACTTGAGCCAAAAACCCCGTACCCCACCCTTCCCTACGCTCGCTTCGCTCGCTTAATGCGGGCTTCGCCCGCGTACGCCATCCTGCCCTACGCTCGCTTCGCCTCGCTTAATGCGGCCTTCGCCCGCGTACCCCACCCTGCCCTACGCTCGCTTCGCTCGCTTAATGCGGGCTTCGCCCGCGTATCCCACCCTGCCCTACGCTCGCTTCGCTCGCCTAATGCGGGCTTCGCCCGCGTACCCCACCCGAAGATGCAACAGCGTTTGCTCCATCTTTTAATAAGCGACGATAAGCATCTGCACATTCGGCTTCAATATGCTCAAATCGAAAAAGGCCAAAAAATCCACCACCTAAAACTTTGAGGCGATTTTACAAAAAATAAAGTGGGCGTGCAATTTAATTGTGCCCGGTTCAAAAGTTGCGCATTGAGCTCCTCTTTCCAACGATACCAAAATCAGGCCGCTACATTAAGGATGAGATGACGACCTTTTTGATTTTAAGATGGGCCGCTCCGTTTTTATTATATATATTGACCTACCTATATGCGAAAATTAAAATTTTTTTCTTTTCCACTTTTGTTAACAAAAAAAACTTTGAAAGGCTGGTGATAAAATTAGCAAAGTTATAGTTTGCCCATTTTTGGGCAAAAAAGGCAAAAATTAAAATTTGTTTTATTCACATTTCGCCAATAAAGATTATATATTTAAAATGAGCAAGAAAAATGGATGATAACAAAAAAAAGTTTGTCAACTTTGGACCAAAACTGATCAAGTTATGGATCAGACAATTTCGCTTAAAACAACAAAAGGGTCCCCCCTTTGGTCGGGTAAACTAAAAACACTTTTTCCACCATAACTTAACATTAAGTAAAGATAAAAAGACGAAATCAAGTAATAAGTTGTAGAGCGTAAAATTAGCTATTTTACTAAACAGTTAGGTTGCGAAAATCTTTTCACCAAAAAAAGGTATTGATTTTTTAATGAAAATATAAAAAAATCTTGAAAATTGGCATAATCTTTTTTCCAAAGGAAACAAATCAAAATTATAATAAAGGACGAAAATACAACAAATTTTTCTCCATTTAATAAGCTTTATTTGATATGAATAGCATGAATTTGAAGAGGGTTATGAATTTTGAAAGGTTTATTCAAATTTGAGGGAGCAGAATTATGGCCAAATTTAGAAAAAATTTTATTTTTGAAAAATGTACTCCAATTTGTTCGGGAAGATGTAGAAATACTTAATAATCAGTTTAGACACATTTCTGAAGGCTTCGCATTGTCATACACAATAAAAAGTAAAATTATAGGTATTTGTGGGCTGTTTGATTTTTTAATAATTCACATTTTCACTCCACAAAGCCAAATATAATTTTAAAAAATGCAGAAAATTTTTTTATATTTATTAAAAATATTTTCCCATCCATATTCATGCTTAAAAAGAGGGAAAAAAATGTTTTCAGTCGGGCGGTTCTGAACCCCGGGGGGGCCCCCAGGGGGGCTAACGCACATCCAACTCACCGCCGTTACCACTTGAGACCCTTTTTGAATTTTCACTGAAAATTGATCATACCGTAATCAGATTTTTGTGTTTTTGTGTTTTCCCCAACAAACTATATATATTTCGAATCAGCTCGTTGAGCTGAATCCAAAAAACACAAAATCATCTATTTTGGATGAAAACTGATCATTGTGCAAAATTGTCAAAAGTGGCCAAAACAGATTTTTGTGTTTTAGTGTTTTCGAAAACACAAATCACATGGTTGGATTCGGCTCGACGAGCTGAATCCAAAAAACACAAAAACATCAAATTTGGATGAAAACTGATCATTGTGCAGAATTGTCAAAAGTGGCCAAAACAGATTTTTGTGTTTTTGTGTTTTCGAAAACACAAAACACATGTTTGGATTCGGCTCGACGAGCTGAATCCAAAAAACCTAAATTCAAAAAATTTGGACCAAAACTGATCGAGCTGGGCGCTGATCAAAAGCCAAGCAGCTGCAGACACGCGAGAGAGAGGATGAGAGAGCGCGCAAAGGGAGAGAAGAGATAGGCTAGAGCGACGAGAGGAGTTGCAAAAATTGAAAAAGCTTGTACCGCGCGCAACGCCCAGCTCGCTCCAATTTCATGCTAGAGACTTAATTTTTTTTTTGTTAGACGCAAAACCCCTGGGTCCCCATTTATGGCCAGCAGAGGCCCCAGCTGCAGATTCAGCTTCGGGGTGCAAACGGCGAAAAAGTGCAAAATTTTTTGGAGCAAAAATTTTCAAATCGATTTTTTTCGAAAAAAAAGCACTGTCCGATTTAATTCTGCCAGGTTCAAAAGATGCGCCTTGAGCTAAGCTACAAAAAAGGTTCGGGGACCGAACCGATCAGTTGCGAACTCAGTTGCTGCAAGCCCATATACCACGAACTCCCCCCCCCTATCCTTATATAAAGATAACTAGTCGTCTTCGTGCAGGCTGCGCAAGTGGGCGGGAGGGCCGAGCCTAGCCGTTATTGCAATTGAAAAAAAAAATTTTCAAAATTGGAAAAAAAAAATTTTTTTGTAATTTTATGTTGCTACACATGGGTGGGTGTCTACATTGCCGTTTCGCTTGCTTTTCTTAACTACTAACAGCCGGTGGGCAATGGCATGCTGGTGTGGGCGGCTTTACCGTTTTTGAATTTGAGGGAACAAACAAATTTTACAAAAAAATTTTTCCCAAAATTTAATTTTTTTTTTTCCCGTGAACTTGCTCTGCGCGCTTCGCGCGCTCGCCCGCCCTTAGACTCCGGCCAAGCCCCCTTCCCCTCTCTCCCCGGCCTTTTACACCGGCCAAGCCCCCTTCCCCTCTCTCCCCGGCCTTTTACACCGGGCGCAAGCCCCCGTCCCCTCTCTTTTCTGCCTTTTACACCGGGCGCAAGCCCCCTTCCCCTCTCTCCCCGGCCTTTTACACCGGCCAAGCCCCCTTCCCCTCTCTCCCCGGCCTTTTACACCGGCCAAGCCCCCTTCCCCTCTCTCCGCGGCCTTTTACACCGGGCGCAAGCCCCCTTCCCCTCTCTCCCCGGCCTTTTACACCGGCCAAGCCCCCCAAGCCCCCTTCCCCTCTCTCCCCGGGCTTTTACACCGGCCAAGCCCCCCAAGCCCCCTTCCCCTCTCTCCCCGGGCTTTTACACCGGCCAAGCCCCCTTCCCCTCTCTCCCCGGCCTTTTACACCGGCCAAGCCCCCTTCCCTTCTCTCCCCGGCCTTTTACACCGGCCAAGCCCCCTTCCCCTCTCTCCCCGGCCTTTTACACCGGCCAAGCCCCCCAAGCCCCCTTCCCCTCTCTCCCCGGGCTTTTACACCGGCCAAGCCCCCTTCCCCTCTCTCCCCGGCCTTTTACACCGGCCAAGCCACCTTCCCCTCTCTCCCCGGCCTTTTACACCGGCCAAGCCCCCTTCCCCTCTCTCCCCGGCCTTTTACACCGGCCAAGCCCCCTTCCCCTCTCTTTTCTGCCTTTTACACCGGCCAAGCCCCCTTCCCCTCTCTCCCCGGGCTTTTACACCGGCCAAGCCCCCTTCCCCTCTCTTCCCGGGCTTTTACACCGGCCAAGCCCCCTTCCCCTCTCTCCCCGGCCTTTTACACCGGCCAAGCCCCCTTCCCCTCTCTCCCCGGCCTTTTACACCGGCCAAGCCACCTTCCCCTCTCTCCCCGGCCTTTTACACCGGCCAAGCCCCCTTCCCCTCTCTCCCCGGCCTTTTACACCGGCCAAGCCCCCTTCCCCTCTCTTTTCTGCCTTTTACACCGGGCGCAAGCCCCCTTCCCCTCTCTCCCCGGCCTTTTACACCGACCAAGCCCCCTTCCCCTCTCTTCCCGGGCTTTTACACCGGCCAAGCCCCCTTCCCCTCTCTCCCCGGCCTTTTACACCGGCCAAGCCCCCCAAGCCCCCTTCCCCTCTCTCCCCGGGCTTTTACACCGGCCAAGCCCCCCAAGCCCCCTTCCCCTCTCTCCCCGGGCTTTTACACCGGCCAAGCCCCCTTCCCCTCTCTCCCCGGCCTTTTACACCGGCCAAGCCCCCTTCCCTTCTCTCCCCGGCCTTTTACACCGGCCAAGCCCCCTTCCCCTCTCTCCCCGGCCTTTTACACCGGCCAAGCCCCCCAAGCCCCCTTCCCCTCTCTCCCCGGGCTTTTACACCGGCCAAGCCCCCTTCCCCTCTCTCCCCGGCCTTTTACACCGGCCAAGCCACCTTCCCCTCTCTCCCCGGCCTTTTACACCGGCCAAGCCCCCTTCCCCTCTCTCCCCGGCCTTTTACACCGGCCAAGCCCCCTTCCCCTCTCTTTTCTGCCTTTTACACCGGCCAAGCCCCCTTCCCCTCTCTCCCCGGGCTTTTACACCGGCCAAGCCCCCTTCCCCTCTCTCCCCGGCCTTTTACACCGGCCAAGCCACCTTCCCCTCTCTCCCCGGCCTTTTACACCGGCCAAGCCCCCTTCCCCTCTCTCCCCCGGCCTTTTACACCGGCCAAGCCCCCTTCCCCTCTCTCCCCGGCCTTTTACACCGGCCAAGCCCCCTTCCCCTCTCTCCCCGGCCTTTTACACCGGCCAAGCCCCCTTCCCCTCTCTCCCCGGCCTTTTACACCGGGCGCAAGCCCCCTTCCCCTCTCTTTTCTGCCTTTTACACCAGGCGCAAGCCCCCTTCCCCTCTCTCCCCGGCCTTTTACACAGGCCAAGCCCCCTTCCCCTCTCTTTTCTGCCTTTTACACCGGGCGCAAGCCCCCTTCCCCTCTCTCCCCGGCCTTTTACACAGGCCAAGCCCCCTTCCCCTCTCTTTTCTGCCTTTTACACCGGGCGCAAGCTCCCTTCCCCTCTCTCCCCGGCCTTTTACACCGGGCGCAAGCCCAAAGTTTCTAAATGACCTCCTCTTTCGATTAAAAAAAAAGCAAGCCTCTATCTCAAGGCTAAGCGATGGCGCTACTCGCTTTTAAGTTGGTCCGCCCCATTTGTATTATATATATTGACCCTGCCTTATATGTAAAAATTAAATTTTTTCTTTTCCACTTTTGGCAATTTAAGTTTATATATTTAGAATCAGAAAAAAATGCTGATTTTAACAAAAAAAAACTTTGAAAAGCTGGTGATAAAATTGCCTTATGGTTTGAACATTTTTGGTCAAAAAAAGTCAAAAATTCATATTTTTTTTATTCACATTTCGCCAATAAAGATTATATATTTATAAAGAGCAAAAAATTTGGATTCTAACAAAAAAAAGTTTGTCCAATTTGGACCAAAACTGAGCAAGTTATGGATCGCACAAATTCGCTTAAAACAACAAAAGGGTCCCCCCTTTTGTCGGGTAAACTAAAAACACTTTTTCCAACAGAACTCGACATTGAGTAAAGATAAAAAGACGAAATCACGTAATAACTTGTAGAGCGTAAAAAGACCTATTTTACTAAACAGTTAGATCACAAAAACCTTCTCCTAAAAAAAAGTTATTGATTTTTTAATGAAATTATAAAAAAATCTAGAAAATGGACATAATCTTTTTTCTAAAGGAACAAATCAAAATTATAATAAAGGTCAAAAATACAACAATTTTTCTCCATTTAATAAGCTTTATTTGATATGAATAGCATGAATTTGAAGAGGGTTATGAATTTTGAAAGGTTTATTCAAATTTGAGGAGACGAAATTTTGGCCAAATTTTGTAAAACTTTTATTTTTGTAAAATGTACTCCAATTTATTCCGGAAGATGTACACATACTTGATAATCAATTTAGACGCTTTGCTGAAGGCTGTGCAGGTTTATATAATACAAAAAGTGAATTTAAATATATTTTTTTGATGTTTTATTTTTTATTAATTCACATTTTCACTCAACAAAGCCAAATGTAATTTTAAAAAATGCAGAAAATTTTTTATATTTATCAATAATATTTTCCCATCCATATTCATGCTTAAAAAGAGGAAAAAAAAATGTTTTCAGTCGGGCGGATCTGAACCCCGAGGGCCCCCCAGGGGGGCTAACGCACATCCAACTCACCGCCGTTACCACTTGAGCCACTTTTTGAATTTTCACTGAAAATTGATCATACCGTAATCAGATTTTTGTGTTTTTGTGTTTTCCCCAACAAACTATATATATTTCGAATCAGCTCGTTGAGCTGAATCCAAAAAACACAAAAACATCAAATTTGGATGAAAACTGATCATTGTGCAGAATTGTCAAAAGTGGCCAAAACAGATTTTTGTGTTTTTGTGTTTTCGAAAACACAAAACACATGTTTAGATTCGGCTCGACGAGCTGAATCCAAAAAACACAAAAACATCAAATTTGGATGAAAACTGATCATTGTGCAGAATTGTCAAAAGTGGCCAAAACAGATTTTTGTGTTTTTGTATTTTCGAAAACACCAAACACATGGTTGGATTCGGCTTGACGAGCTGAATCCAAAAAACCTAAAATCAAAAAATTCGCACCAAAACTGATCGAGCTGGGCGCTGATCAAAAGCCAAGCAGTTGCAGACACGCGAGAGAGAGGATGAGAGAGCGCGCAAAGGGAGAGAAGAGACAGGCTAGAGCGACGAGAGGATTCGCAAAAATTGAAAAAGCTTGTACCGCGCGCAACGCCCAGCTCGCTCCAATTTCATGCTAGAGACTTAATTTTTTTTTTGTTAGACGCAAAACCCCTGGGTCCCCATTTATGGCCAGCAGAGGCCCCAGCTGCAGATTCGGCTTCGGGGTGCAAACGGCGAAAAAGTGCAAAATTTTTTGGAGCAAAAATTTTCAAATCGATTTTTTTCGAAAAATAAGCACTGTCCGATTTTTTTCTGCCAGGTTCAAAAGATGCGCCTTGAGCTAAGCTACAAAAAAGGTTCGGGGACCGAAGCGATCAGTTGCGAACTCAGTTGCTGCAAGCCCATATACCACGGACTCCCCCCCCCTATCCTTATATAAAGATAATTTGAAGCGATTTTGCAAAAAATTTTCTTTGGGGCGATTTAAATCGGCCAGGTTCAAAAGTTTCTAAAAGAGCTCCTCTTTCGATTAAAAAAAAAAGCAAGCCTCTCTCTCAAGGATAAGCGATGGAGCAAATCGTTTTTAAGTTCGTCCGCCCCGTTTTTTTTATATATATATAACTAGTGGAGACGCGGAGGGCATGCCTGGCGTGTGAACGGGCTGTCTCTAGCTGTTTAAAAGACGATTTGAACAAAAAAAAGTTGACTCGATTTGGACCAGAACTGACCAAGTTATGCATAAATCACCACCCTTGTAGACCGGGCAAACTCCCGTTCACGACGCGGGCTTCGCCCGCGTTCCCCACCCTTCTCTACGCTCGCTTCGCTCGCTTAATGCGGGCTTCGCCCGCCCGCCTTTACCGGAGGGCGAGCCCCTTACCCACTCCACATTCCGTGAACTCGCTTCGCTCGCTTAATGCGGGCTTCGCCCGCTCGCCCGTACCGGAGGACGAGCCCCTTATCCCCTCCACATTCCGTGAACTCGCTCCGCGCTCTTCGCGCACTCGCCCGCTCGCCTGTACCGGAGGGCTTGCCCCCTTTCCACCCTCCACATTACGTGAAGGCGCTCCGCGCGCGCGCCCGGTTGCTAACGAAGGCTTCGCGCGCTCGCCCGCCACTAACGAAGGCTTCGCGCGCTCACACGCCCGCTAACGAAGGCTTTGCACGCTCGCCCGCACGCATTTTCCCCTTTTAGACACTTTGTCCATTTTTGCATTACTTTGTCTTGAGATGAAAACAACATATTCCAACTTCCCACAAACTCTTCCCCACAATTCCCACCTTTTCTCAGGCATTAGACACTTTGTCACATAACTTGTCGACACTTTGTCGTAGGAGAAAAATTTTTTCATTTCTGGAATCAGCATGTTAAACTACCCACCCTTAATCCATTTAGTCTTAAACTTTTTTCCTCAAAAAAATTCTTAGACCTTACACTACTGTCACTTTGCACCAAGCCGCTTTTTGAGGCTCGTACCGGCCTCAGCGCCGTGCACACCTTCAGCTTTGTGCTAGCGCCATGAAATTTTTTTTAAAAGATGCAGCAGCGCTTGCTTCATCTTTTAGTAAGGAGCGCTAAACAGCTGCACATTCGGCTTCAAAGTGCTCAAATCGAAAAACCCCAAAAAGTGCACCACCTCAAAACTTTGAAGCGATTTTGCAAAAAAGTTTCTTTGGGGCGATTTGAATCGACGCGGTTCAAAAGTTTCTAAAAAAGCTCCTCTTTCTTTTAAAAAAAAAAGCAAGCCTCTATCTAAAGGATAAGCGATGGAGCAAATCGCTTTTAAGTTGGTCCGCCCCGTTTTTATTGTATATATTGACCCTACCTTATAGGTGAAAATTAAATTTTTTCCTTTCCACTTTTAGCAATTTAAGTTTATATATTTAGAATCAGAAAAAAATGCTGAGTTTAACAAAAAAACTTTGAAAGGCTGGTGATAAAATTGCCAAAGTTATAGTTTGAACATTTTTGGTCAAAAAAGTCAAAAATTCAAATTTTTTTTATTCACATTTTGCCAATAAAGATTATAGATTTATAATGAGCAAGAAAAGTGAATTCTAACAAAAAAAAGTTTGTCAACTTTGGACCAAAACTAATCAAGTTATGGATCAGACAATTTCGCTTAAAACAACAAAAGGGTCCCCCCTTTGGTCGGGTAAACTAAAAACACTTTTTCCACCATAACTTAACATTAAGTAAAGATAAAAAGACGAAATCAAGTAATAAGTTGTAGAGCGTAAAATTAGCTATTTTACTAAATAATTAGATTGAGAAAATCTTTTCCCAAAAAAAAGTTATGGATTTTTTAATGAAATTATAAAAAAATCTCAAAAATGGACATAATCTTTTTTGCAAATAAACAAAACGAAATTGTTTTATATACTAAAAATACAGGCGTTTTTTCTCCATTAATTAAGCTTTATTTGATATGAATAGCACAAGTTTGAAGAGGGTTATGAATTTTTAAAGATTTATTCAAATTTGAGGGAGCAGAATTTTGACCAAATTTTGAAAAACTTTTATTTTTGAAAAATGTATTCCAATTTGTTCCGGAAGATGTAGACATACTTAATAATCAATTTAGACACTTTTCTGAAGGCTTTGCCTTGTCATACACAAAAAAAACATGAAATTTATATTTATTAAAAATATTTTCCCATCCATATGGTTGCGTAAAAATGGTGAAAAAAACATTTTCAGTCGGGCGGATCTGAACCCCAGGGGGGTCCCCCTGGGGGCTAGCGCACATCCAAGTCACCGCCGTTACCACTTGAGCCAAAAACCCCGTACCCCACCCTTCCCTACGCTCGCTTCGCTCGCTTAATGCGGGCTTCGCCCGCGTACACCATCCTGCCCTACGCTCGCTTCGCCTCGCTTAATGCGGCCTTCGCCCGCGTACCCCACCCTGCCCTACGCTCGCTTCGCTCGCTTAATGCGGGCTTCGCCCGCGTATCCCACCCTGCCCTACGCTCGCTTCGCTCGCCTAATGCGGGCTTCGCCCGCGTACCCCACCCGAAGATGCAACAGCGTTTGCTCCATCTTTTAATAAGCGACGATAACCATCTGCACATTCGGCTTCAATATGCTCAAATCGAAAAAGGCCAAAAAATCCACCACCTCAAAACTTTGAAGCGATTTTACAAAAAATAAAGTGGGCGTGCAATTTAATTGTGCCCGGTTCAAAAGTTGCGCATTGAGCTCCTCTTTCCAACGATACCAAAATCAGGCCGCTACATTAAGGATGAGATGACGACCTTTTTGATTTTAAGATGGCCCGCCCCGTCTTTTTTATATATATTGACCCTACCTTATATGTGAAAATTAAATTTTTTCTTTTCCACTTTTGGCATTTAAAGTTCATATATTTAGAATCAGAAAAAAATTCTGATTCTAACTAAATAAACTTTAAAAGCCTGGTGATAAAATAGGCAAAGTTATAGTTTGAACATTTTTGGTCAAAAAAGTCAAAAATTAAAATTTGGTTTATTTACATTTCGGTAATAAAGATTATATATTTATAATGAGCAAGAAAAATGGATTCTAACAAAAAAAAGTTTGTCCAATTTGGACCAAAACTGATCAAGTTATGGATCAGACAAATCCGCTTAAAACAACAAAAGGGTCCCCCCTTTGGTCGGGTAAACTAAAAACACTTTTTCCACCATAACTCAACATTAAGTAAAGATATAAAGACGAAATCAAGTAATAAGTTGTAGAGCGTAAAATTAGCTATTTTACTAAATAATTAGATTGAGAAAATCTTTTCCCAAAAAAAAGTTATGGATTTTTTAATGAAATTATAAAAAAATCTCAAAAATGGACATAATCTTTTTTGCAAATAAACAAAACGAAATTGTTTTATATACTAAAAATACAGGCGTTTTTTCTCCATTAATTAAGCTTTATTTGATATGAATAGCACAAGTTTGAAGAGGGTTATGAATTTTTAAAGATTTATTCAAATTTGAGGGAGCAGAATTTTGACCAAATTTTGAAAAACTTTTATTTTTGAAAAAAGTACTCCAATTTGTTCCAGAAGATGTAGACATACTTAATAATCAATTTAGACACTTTCTGAAGCCTTCGCATTGTCATACAGAATAAAAAGTGAATTTAAATGTATTTTTTTGATGTTTTATTTTTTTAAAAATTCACATTTTCACTCCACAAAGCCAAATTTAATTTTAAAAGATGCAGAAAATTTTTTTATATTTATTAAAAATATTTTCCCATCCATAATCTTGCTTAAAAATATAAAAAACAATGTTTTCAGTCGGGCGGATCTGAACCCCAGGGGGGTCCCCAAGGGGGCTAGCGCACATCCACGTCACCGCCGTTACCACTTGAGCCAAAAACCCTTCCAGCCACCAAAACTCCACTCCAACTTGTTCAAGCAGTTCAGGGATGTGAAGCAGAGTTGTATCAAATTTTACGCGCTACCCAACGCGTTTTATTTCATGCGGCTGCGCATAAAAGGAAGCGAGTTCCATCCCGGAGAGGGGCAAAGCCGTTTTTGGCACTTTGGCTGGGCACAGCTCGGCTCATGGCATCGCGCCGAGCATGCTTGATGGCTCATTTGCTCATGCTCGTCGAGCTGTGCATCCCGTTATCAGAACATGCACCGCTACGGTGGATGTAGCGCATGCCATGAGCCAAAAAGTTAAAAAGTGCCATTGTGGGTGGGTTTGGGCACTTTGTGGCACGGGCGCCACAAAAGTGGGAGGAGGACGGGACCGGTGCCATCGGGTGCGCAACTCCATGCGCTACGTAAACGTAACGGTCGTCGCGTCGCTGGTGATGCAGGCAAAAAAGGTGGGGGTGGTCAAAGGTCAAATTTTAGCAAAAAAAAGGGGGGGTGAAAATGTTCGCCGGGATTTTGCAAAAAATTTTCTTTGGGGCACTTTGAATCGACGCGGTTCAAAAGTTGCTAAAAGAGGTCCTCTTTCTTTTAAAAAAAAAAGCAAGCCTCCACGTTGATGATGGTCGGTACTTCTTGTTGCTTTTAGGATGGGCCGCTCCGTCTTTTTTATATAAAGATAACTAGTGGAGACCCGGTGCCAGTGCTGTCTCTAGTCATTTTGTGGTTTAAAAAAATTTTTTGTCAAAAAATTCAAAAAAAAAATTTTTTATTTTTTTGTGATTGACGGTTTTCAAATTAGCAGTTAACTCACTACGCGCGCTTCGCGCGCTCATCCGCCTTTTACAGCGGGTCAACCCCCGTCCCCTCCTACATATTCCGTGAACTCGCTACGCGCGCTTCGCGCGCTCGCCCGCCTTTTACAGCGGGTCAACCCCCGTCCCCTCCCGCCTGGGCCTTCCTTACCTACGCTCGCTTCGCTCGCTTAACGTGGGCTTCGCCCACCACCTTGGACAATTTGTCCGAAAATTTGTCGACACTTTGTCTGACACAAAAATAATTGTCATATTCGTGATCAGCACATTAAGTTACCCCACCCTACCTCCCCCTACTCATTAAACTAAAAATTTCGACATTTTGTCCTAAAAATTGTCGACACTTTGTCTGACACAAAAATAATTGTCAAATTTGTGATCAGCACCTCAAGTTACCCCACCCTACCTCCCCCTATTCATTAAAGCGAAAATTTCGACATTTTGTCCAAAACCATGTCGACACTTTGTCTGACACAAAAATTTTGGTCAAATTCATGATCAGCACATAAAATAACCCCCCCTTAGACCTAACTAACCCAAATCTATTCGAAAAATTAAAAAGGGCCTAATACTACTGTTGACCCCGCCCCCAAAGTGATCAGACCACCCCAGGGGCTAAAGGGGGGTCACCCCTTCAAAGTTTTTCGATCACCTTCATTTTTTTTAAAAAAAACTCAGCTCCGGCAGCTCCATCTTTTCCCCAGGGACACCCACCCCATACAGTTGCGCTGCCAAGCTGCACAGCTCGAAAAGCACCAAAAAGCCGACTGATCAAAACCTTCTGATCAGTTTTACAGAAAATTTTTTCTCTTCGCATATTTTTTCGGTCTGGATAGAAAGTTGCGTCTTGAGATCCTCTACAAAATTGTTGGCGGTTGCGAAGCTCTAAAATGGGGGGAAACACGTTCACAAAGCACATGTAGGGTGGGCCCCCCTCATTTTAGTATATATATATAACTAGTCGTCTTCGTGCAGGCTGCGCAAGTGGGCGGGAGGGCCGAGCCTAGCCGTTATCGAAATTGAAAAAAAAATTTTCTGAATTGAAAAAAAAAATTTTTTTTGTACTGTTATGTTGCTACTATGCTGGGCTTCGCCCGCGTACCCCACCCTTCAATAAACAAATCTAAATTGTATTAAATACTAAAAAAACTGCGAATTTGTCCCTATTTATTAGCGTTTATTGATGTGCATAGCACAAGTTTGAAGAGGGTTATGAATTTTTAAAGGTTTATTCAAATTTGAGGGAGCAGAATTTTGGCCAACTTTTGAAAAACTTTTAGTTTTGAAAAAATAAACCCCAATTTGTTCAGAATAATGGGAAACAATACTGTAAGCAGTTATAACACCTTTCTGAAGGCTTCGCATTGTAATATTGAATAAAAAGTGAATTTATAGGTGTTTTTGTGGTGTTGGATTTTTTAATAATTCACATTTTCACTCCACAAAGCCAAATTTAATTTTAAAATATGCAGAAAATTTTTTTATATTTATTAAAAATATTTCACCCTCCATATTGTTCCGTAATAAAACAAAAAAAAACATTTTCAGTCGGGCGGATCTGAACCCCAGGGGGGTCCCCAAGGGGGCTAGCGCACATCCAAGTCGCCACTGTTACCACTTGAGCGGGAAACCTTTCCAGCCACCAAAACAACACTCCAACTTGTTCAAGCAGTTCAGGCATGTAAAGAAGAGTTGTAGCAAATTTTACGGGCAATCCAGCAAGATTTATTTCATGCGGCTGCGCATGAAATGAAGCGAGTTCCACCCAGCAGAGGGGAACGCGCTCGCCCGCCCGCTTGTACCCCCGGGCGAGCCCCCTTACCTCCTCCACATTCCGTGAACTCGCTCCGCGCGCTTCGCGCACTCGCCCGCCCGCCTGTACCGGAGGGCTAGCCCCCTTTCCTCCCCACATTCCGCGAACTCGCTCACGCACTTCGCGCGCTTGCCCGCCCGCTAACGAAGGTAACGCGCGCTCGCCCCCTGCTAACGAAGGCTTCGCGCGCTCGCCCGCCCGCTAACGAAGGCTTCGCCCGCGTACCCCACCCTTCCTGAAGGCTTCGCACGCTTGCCCGCACACATTTTCCCCTTTTAGACACTTTGTCCATTTTTTAATCACTTTGTCTTGAGATAAAAACAACAATTGAATTTTTTCTTTTCCACTTTTGGCAATTTAAGTTTATATATTTAGAATCAGAAAAAAATGCTGATTTTAACAAAAAAACTTTGAAAAGCTGGTGATAAAATTGCCAAAGTTATGGTTTGAACATTTTTGGTCAAAAAAGTCAAAAATTAAAATTTGTTTTATTTACATTTCGGCAATAAAGATTATATATTTATAATGAGCAAGAAAAGTGGATTCTAACAAAAAAAAGTTTGTCCAATTTGGTTCAAAACTGAGCAAGTTATGGATCGGACAAATTCGCTTAAAACAATAAAAGGGTCCCCCCTTTTGTCGGGTAAACTAAAAACACTTTTTCCAACATAACTCGACATTGAGTAAAGATAAAAAGACGAAATCAAGTAATAACTTGTAGAGCGTAAAATTAGCTATTTTACTAAACAGTTAAATCGCAAAATTTTTTTCCCAAAAAAAAGTTATTGATTTTTTAATGAAATTATAAAAAAATCTTGAAAATGGGCAAAATCTTTTTTTCAAATAAACAAATCGAAATTATATTAAATACTAAAAATACAGCAAAATTTTCTCTATTTATTAGAGTTTAATTGATGTGAATAGTACAAGTTTCAAGAGGGTTATGAATTTTTAAAGGTTTATTTAATTTGAGGGAGCAGAATTTTGACCAAATTTTGAAAAAAAAAACTTTTATTTTTGAAAAATGTATTCCAATTTGTTCCGGAAGATGTAGACATACTTAATAATCAATTTAGACACTTTTCTGAAGGCTTTGCCTTGTCATACACAAAAAAAACATGAAATTTATATTTATTAAAAATTTCACATCCATATGGTTGCGTAAAAATGGTGAAAAAAACATTTTCAGACGGGCGGATCTGAACCCCAGGGGGGTCCCCCTGGGGGCTAGCTCACATCCAAGTCACCGCCGTTACCACTTGAGCCAAAAACCCCGTACCCCACCCTTCCCTACGCTCGCTTCGCTCGCTTAATGCGGGCTTCGCCCGCGTACGCCATCCTGCCCTACGCTCGCTTCGCCTCGCTTAATGCGGCCTTCGCCCGCGTACCCCACCCTGCCCTACGCTCGCTTCGCTCGCTTAATGCGGGCTTCGCCCGCGTATCCCACCCTGCCCTACGCTCGCTTCGCTCGCCTAATGCGGGCTTCGCCCGCGTACCCCACCCGAAGATGCAACAGCGTTTGCTCCATCTTTTAATAAGCGACGATAAGCATCTGCACATTCGGCTTCAATATGCTCAAATCGAAAAAGGCCAAAAAATCCACCACCTCAAAACTTTGAAGCGATTTTACAAAAAAAAAAGTGGGCGTGCAATTTAATTGTGCCCGGTTCAAAAGTTGCGCATTGAGCTCCTCTTTCCAACGATACCAAAATCAGGCCGCTACATTAAGGATCAGATGACGACCTTTTTGATTTTAAGATGGGCCGCTCCGTTTTTATTATATATATTGACCTACCTATATGCGAAAATTAAAATTTTTTTCTTTTCCACTTTTGTTAACAAAAAAAACTTTGAAAGGCTGGTGATAAAATTAGCAAAGTTATAGTTTGCCCATTTTTGGGCAAAAAAGGCAAAAATTAAAATTTGTTTTATTCACATTTCGCCAATAAAGATTATATATTTAAAATGAGCAAGAAAAATGGATGATAACAAAAAAAAGTTTGTCAACTTTGGACCAAAACTGATCAAGTTATGGATCAGACAATTTCGCTTAAAACAACAAAAGGGTCCCCCCTTTGGTCGGGTAAACTAAAAACACCTTTTCCACCATAACTTAACATTAAGTAAAGATAAAAAGACGAAATCAAGTAATAAGTTGTAGAGCGTAAAATTAGCTATTTTACTAAACAGTTAGGTTGCGAAAATCTTTTCACCAAAAAAAGGTATTGATTTTTTAATGAAAATATAAAAAAATCTTGAAAATTGGCATAATCTTTTTTCCAAAGGAAACAAATCAAAATTATAATAAAGGACGAAAATACAACAAATTTTTCTCCATTTAATAAGCTTTATTTGATATGAATAGCATGAATTTGAAGAGGGTTATGAATTTTGAAAGGTTTATTCAAATTTGAGGGAGCAGAATTATGGCCAAATTTAGAAAAAATTTTATTTTTGAAAAATGTACTCCAATTTGTTCGGGAAGATGTAGAAATACTTAATAATCAGTTTAGACACATTTCTGAAGGCTTCGCATTGTCATACACAATAAAAAGTAAAATTATAGGTATTTGTGGGCTGTTTGATTTTTTAATAATTCACATTTTCACTCCACAAAGCCAAATATAATTTTAAAAAATGCAGAAAATTTTTTTATATTTATTAAAAATATTTTCCCATCCATATTCATGCTTAAAAAGAGGGAAAAAAATGTTTTCAGTCGGGCGGTTCTGAACCCCGGGGGGGCCCCCAGGGGGGCTAACGCACATCCAACTCACCGCCGTTACCACTTGAGACCCTTTTTGAATTTTCACTGAAAATTGATCATACCGTAATCAGATTTTTGTGTTTTTGTGTTTTCCCCAACAAACTATATATATTTCGAATCAGCTCGTTGAGCTGAATCCAAAAAACACAAAATCATCTATTTTGGATGAAAACTGATCATTGTGCAAAATTGTCAAAAGTGGCCAAAACAGATTTTTGTCTTTTAGTGTTTTCGAAAACACAAATCACATGGTTGGATTCGGCTCGACGAGCTGAATCCAAAAAACACAAAAACATCAAATTTGGATGAAAACTGATCATTGTGCAGAATTGTCAAAAGTGGCCAAAACAGATTTTTGTGTTTTTGTGTTTTCGAAAACACAAAACACATGTTTGGATTCGGCTCGACGAGCTGAATCCAAAAAACCTAAATTCAAAAAATTTGGACCAAAACTGATCGAGCTGGGCGCTGATCAAAAGCCAAGCAGCTGCAGACACGCGAGAGAGAGGATGAGAGAGCGCGCAAAGGGAGAGAAGAGATAGGCTAGAGCGACGAGAGGAGTTGCAAAAATTGAAAAAGCTTGTACCGCGCGCAACGCCCAGCTCGCTCCAATTTCATGCTAGAGACTTAATTTTTTTTTTGTTAGACGCAAAACCCCTGGGTCCCCATTTATGGCCAGCAGAGCCCCCAGCTGCACATTCGGCTTCCGGGTGCTCAAATCGGAAAACCAAAAAAATCCACCGGCTCAAAATTTTCAAATCGATTTTTTTCGAAACAAAAGCACTGTCCGATTTTTTTCTGCCAGGTTCAAAAGATGCGCCTTGAGCTAAGCTACAAAAAAGGTTCGGGGACCGAAGCGATCAGTTGCGAAGAACACGGAATACGGAAATTATCACTAAATTGCTTCGAAAAAGGACGCGTACTCAAGGGGACGAATCATTAAAACAGGGGCATTCAAATTGTAAAGATTAGGGTACCCCAAAAAAAAGTACAAATTATTAAAAAAGGACATATCGAAGCAATGCTGTACTAGTAAGAGTGTTCGTTTCTCGAGAGTCTTTGTACACATTTTTAGAGGGACACTAAAATACAACCAAAACTTTAAATTATATTCTTTTTCTGAAAAGTAAAAGGTGTGATTCTCTAGCAAACTTACAAGCTGTTGTATTATATTGTTAGCAATAATTGGGTGATATTTGACGGTCCGGATTTATCTGACATAATTTGTTTATGTGCAAAAATGTTTGGGAACAAAACGTACCCGGGAACGGGCCCGGGAACGAAACGTACCTCACTCAGCTGATAAATCGGACCGAACTTGTAAGATTTTGTCAAAAAGTCCAAAATCCGGCATACCAGACCCAAAAATGTCCAAAAGTCTGGAATCCCGTTACATCTCTGATTCTTGGCACTGACCAGTCTCGACATGAATTTGTCAAATTAGTATCAGGATTTGATTGACTGTCAAAATTCAGGAACAATATTCTCGACTGAGAGCCAATGGGTGGCCAATAATAAAAACCGGTCTTAGGATTTGAAATTTACCGAGATGATTTTGAAATTAAAAATCCCAAAATTTTGGGACTTCCGATCCCGTAAGTTTGCGAATTTTTCGGGATTCAGAATCAGGAGTCCCTAAAAACCCGGGCGGGATTCCGATCCCGCCCGGGCAAGAATACCCTTTAAAAATAGCACAAATAATTTTCCCTGAGGGGGAAAAATTAAAAATTTTCGGAAAAATGAGGGATTGAAATACCGAAGTTTTTTTACCCAAAATTTTAGGTAATTATATTTTGAAATGTTTGCCTTAATTCTAACAAAATGTGTCCCAATTTTAAATTCTTGCAGCCTTCGGTAACTAAAAACGGCTTGATGTCTTTTGCACCAACTGGCATTTAGCCTCCCCACTCACTTTCGGCTTACAAATATACCGAAATTCGAAGGGGCCGAAACCAATGTTATAAAATCCAAGAACACGCAAAATTTAAATTTTATTAAATCAAAAAACATTATCGTGTTCAACTAGTGGAGGCCTGATGCCGTTGTATGTAAATTTGGTTCTAAATTAACTACACATTGTGAGTTTATTGATAAC
This sequence comes from Globodera pallida, assembly GCA_020449905.1. NCBI lineage: Eukaryota > Metazoa > Nematoda > Chromadorea > Rhabditida > Heteroderidae > Globodera > Globodera pallida. The sequence continues at coordinate 2,633,851 of JAIXHY010000016.1, forward strand.
ACTAATTTTTATTTTATGTAAAACAGTGGAATATGTAAATAAAATAACTATTCGTATATTCTGACTAACAGATTGTCATTGACATGCCTCACTTTTAAAATAGCGCAAAATGTGTTCCATTGATCATTGTCAACCGCAAATTCCGCCATGAACGTGCAAAAGTCGTTTATAAGATCAGATAATCCTCCAACACTTTGCACTGCGTTCACCAACCACTGATCCCCCCCGCGGCGTTCCTTCAGTTGGTCATCAAACAGAATGCCGATTGTGGTCAGAGCCCTATTGTCCCAAGGCCCCAAAATATCGTATCCCTTAATCATTTCCACGCGTTGGTGTAAGCTGCGCAAATGCTCCATCATCAAACGTGTGCTTTGGTCGAGTGGGATTTGCGCTGAACATACAGTACATACCAGGGATGTAATCGGGTCGCGGATTTCCGGACACTTTTGGGTCCGGAATTCCAGTTTCCGGACATTTTTTTGGCATCCGGTCACATCCCTGGTACATACAATTAATTCTTCGGAAAATGTTGATCATAGGTCCCAGATTAAATTTTCAAATTTAATATTCTATTGACAAATTCGTAATCTGTGCATCAAAATTTAAAAAAAAATTGCTACAAATTTTGACCAAAAGGGTGTCCCCCTATGGGTTTTAGTCAATTCTGAGGGGCTATAACTTTTTTCATAGTTGCTTCCACGCAAATTTTTCTTCAGATTCAAGCGTTAGACTTAGAAAGGAGTCGATTGGTATATGATTTGGGGCATTTTGTTTCTGAGACCTATGATCAACATTTTCCAATTCTTCTTCTCATTTTCCGCAAAATTAGTAAAATTACCTTTTATTATGGTCGTCGATGTTGAAGCCGTCTCACGATCTAGCGGTTGGCAACTCCGTTGCAGGTCATTTTGTGCATTTATCCATTCCATAACACACTCTTTAAGCAACTGAAAGCACAGTTTGTCCCAAGCGTGGAATTGTGCCCATTTTTTGCTACAGAATCCGTTCACTCTGATCAGTCTGATCAAATTCCGTGCCACCATCTCCCGCCCTTCCTCATGCTCTTCCAACATTTTTGCCATCAACGCCCCGAATATGTCCAACAACTCTTTGTCCTCCGGGCTCATCCGTTTCTTTCCTTCGTTCTCCGCTTCTTCGATCAGATTCTCCAAATGTTTACTGTACTTTGAAGGCCGCCCTTTCGTACCGTAAGAATCATGACTGATCAGAAGCTGATCGCGAAAATCCATCAAAAAACAAAATGTGCGCCACGATTTGAACTTTTGGTCAAACAAAAATTTTGCAAACGTACAAAACTCCTGAAACAATTGCTGCAATCCCTCAATTTTCGGCACTTTGTTCCACAACAAAGTTTTCATTTGATTTTTTGTGCTAATTGACAACTCAGTGCCAATTTCTTCCAACAATTTTATGTTTTTTTCTGAAATACTTCCATTTTCGTTGACCATCAAAAAACGCTTAAATTCGTTTTTCAATTTGGATTCACTGTCCAAGCTCAATTCTTCTTCATTGTTCAACCAACGTTTGAATAGTTCAACACTTATCCAGTCACAAACTTTTTCCCAAGCCCTTAATAAATTTAGAAAAATGGAAAAGATTTTATATTTAAAACTACGCGCAATTTTTATTTTATGTTAATTAGCATTTTTTATAATAATTATTGATTTAATTATATTTATCACGCTTTCCAAAGTCCTTTTGTTCACCTGACTATTTCTTCGTCCGTGTCGTCTTTGGCCAAACAAAACTGTTCGACATGTTTTTGAATTTGAGCTATTTTTAGCGCAGTTTTGGCCATTTGCCTTCGATGGCTTTCCGTCAGAAAATTGCCGATTTTTATGGCCGTCTGTTTGTCTTCTTTGTCCAACTTTTGTTGGCCCCCGTTTCCCCCCGTTTGGCCATGGCCGTCCATTGCCCAAATTAAATATTTCAGCACCGCCCCAAACTTCCAAAGGTCGTCCAGCCAGTGCATGCGTCGCCCCAACACCTCCTCCAACATAACGGACGGCCTTTTTTTAGGCCACAAATTCCCCATTTCCCCACAGACACTCCTCCAACCCATGAACAGGGAGTGAATGTGTCTGCTCAAATCGATTTTCTTGAAGTTTTGATTTATTGTCGATTTGTATTTGGACAGTTCATCCTTCATTAACAAACAGAGAGTCCACAATTCGTAGAAAATGCCTTAACTTTTGTGCGTATATGTATGTTACCGTATATTTTGGAAATTCCTTAATTTACTGCTTTGAGCGGGAAATTCCGGAATTTCCCGGGCAATTTCGGAAATGCTAAAGTACCAGCAATTTTGAAATTCAATAAAAACTTAACCAAACCAAACGTAAAAGACAATATTTGAAACCTCTAAGCCTTTAAAAGCCATTGTTAAGCCAAACCTAAATAATTAGAAAATTCATGAAAGGTTATTTCCATAAGACTATGAAAAACCCCGATGTTGGGTGCTTTTGAACATTAAACTTTTTTAAAAACGGATTGAACCGCTTGATTTTTCTTTAAACGATTCTTCTCATTAATTTTTAGAAAAATCTTTCGCAAAAAAACACAGCAAGTGCAAAAATTCCCAAAAATTCACCGTGAAAAAACTGCGAATTTTGAATTGTTTCCAAATTGACATTGCCCAATTGTTGGGGGAAAACCCTCAAAAGTTCCATCGATTGGAGACAAAACAATTTGGGCCGCCCTTCTCTGTCATATTTGGTAATCTCCGCACCGATTTGTCGCAAATAAGCGGCTAAAAAGTACACTCTTTCCGTGCTCAGTTGGCCCCCGCCGTTTGTTTTGAGCCGGTCAAATGAGTCCAAAACAAATTTGGACGCTTCGTCCGTGTCGCCCAAAAGGGCCGCCATGGCCGAACATTCAGTTGAATTTTGGTGGTAATTGACGGTCCCCAAGACGCCAACCGAAAATAGCATTTGATTGAAAGTGAGCAGTGTTTGCACCGCGGCGCCCTCAACTTTCTCCGATTTTAGTGGCATCTGCAATTTGTGAACAATTAATTTTAAAACTACCTACAACTATATTTAAGGGACAATTTTCAGAAGTAGGGCTGGGATTTTTAGTTTTTTAAACTATTTTTTTCCTGAACGCCCTCTGCTCTGAAATGGAAAAAAACCATGTTTTTAGCTCATCGCGAGTGTCTTTAAGCGATTTTATTGGAATTATTTCATAGTAACTTCTTTTTTAGGAACTAAAATTGTTCGTGAAGAACTATTGTAGGCTTTTTCGGAAAATTCCTTAAGAAAAAAATGCAATAAAACCGAAAAATGCACCTCCTAAAGATCAATTTTTTCCAGATTTTCAAAAAATGCACCCCCTAAAAATGGACTTTCTTCACGACTAAAAATTCTGCTAACAAAAATGGAAATTTATAAAATTCTCCATATTTTTAAAATTTTTTACTGAATTGCTTTTGATATGCAATTTTTATCACAAAAATTAAATTTATTGATTATTATTTTGAATAAAAATTTTTGGCCACTTACACCCCTAATTCTGGCACTTTTTAGGAATATTTAGGCCATTTTTAGTAGAGATCGGTCCGATCGAGATTCTCGATCGAAATCTCGGAAATCTCGACGAGAAAGTCCGATCTAATTTTTAGTGCCTATTTTAAGGATATTGAACTACCTAACTTTTTTGGGGTTTTTTATGAACTATAAATGCCAGCCCTAATTCATAAGCAGTAATTTAAACAATCCAAAAAAAACAAATTGCCCCGCATTTGTCCAACGGAATTAAATGGATGTTGAGCCGTGAGGCTTTGTAAACGTCCATCTGGAAGGCACCATTATGGTCAGTCATCACTGTATAATAACCATTCAGACATTTCTCAAGCAATTTTTCATTGTCCAAAACCGACAACTTTAAATGCCATTGTTGCTGCTCATTGCCTGTCGCATAATGGCCATCATTAGTAGACCAACCATTTTGGCCAAAATTTGCAAATAATTTTTGTCGGGAACATTCGCGGGACAAATGGAAATTACGCAATTCATTTTGTTCCACCACCAAACTGTCAAAAAGCACAAATTTGTAGGGCGCCGGTGGCAAAACCTTAAATTAGCATTTTGAATGCTTAAAGCTAGCAATGAAACGTTTTTTAAGCAAAAGAGACCATTACACAGATTTTGAAGGCTTTGATATGTAAAGCTAACACTTAAAACTTTACAAATGTTAAACTCGCCTGCTTGACGGCACCGCCCAATTCGGCAAATACGGCGGAGGCACACAAAAGTATTGTCAAAATGATGAAAAAGTAATGAAAGTTTGATGGTCCAATAATTTTAAGTGTTTCGAACATTCTGTACACCAATATATTATTAAATTCGAGTTAATACAAAAATATGAATTTATTTGGATTTTCGAATAATGAGAGCAATTTTTTATGGATAAATCGATGGCTTTAAGAGAAGGAAATGGGGGGGGGGGGGTGGCGGGGAAGCATGGGGTAAAATCGACGGATGGACGACGTAGTCAGACAGTCAGCCATCTTTCATTAATTGAAATGAAATTTGTTTGGAAATTGCATAATAATGTCTTTATAAAAAACTAGCCAGGGTTTGCATATCTGCATAATTTATCGTAATTTTGTGGTCTTTAGACAGGCCGATAATTTTCTAAAAAAATTTCTTATCAACAAGATTCACCCCTTTTCGCAAATTTCCCGGCAACAGCGCCATCGTAAAAAAAGTAAACGGTTTTTCAAACTTTTTTTGAAGCAAATTAAGAGAAAGATTCTTTTCGTTTGTTTATTTATTTTATTTTTTTCACAAAATTTGTTTGAAGTTTGGACATTTACCGACAAATGATGTTTTTCTTTTTTACGCAGGGTCATCTGTGGCAGGACAAAATCCCTAATAAGCCAAAACCGCTCAAAATCACTAATAGGTTAAAAGCGGACAAAATCACTAATAGGTTAAAAGCGGACAAAATCACTAATAGGTTAAAAGCGGACAAAATCACTAATAGGTTAAAAGCGGACAAAATCACTAATAGGTTAAAAGCGGACAAAATCACTAATAGGTTAAAAGCGGACAAAATCACTAATAGGTTAAAAGCGGACAAAATCACTAATAGGTTAAAAGCGGACAAAATCACTAATAGGTTAAAAGCGGACAAAATCACTAATAGGTTAAAAGCGGACAAAATCACTAATAGGTTAAAAGCGGACAAAATCACTAATAGGTTAAAAGCGGACAAAATCACTAATAGGTTAAAAGCGGACAAAATCACTAATAGGTTAAAAGCGGACAAAATCACTAATAGGTTAAAAGCGGACAAAATCACTAATAGGTTAAAAGCGGACAAAATCACTAATAGGTTAAAAGCGGACAAAATCACTAATAGGTTAAAAGCGGACAAAATCACTAATAGGTTAAAAGCGGACAAAATCACTAATAGGTTAAAAGCGGACAAAATCACTAATAGGTTAAAAGCGGACAAAATCACTAATAGGTTAAAAGCGGACAAAATCACTAATAGGTTAAAAGCGGACAAAATCACTAATAGGTTAAAAGCGGACAAAATCACTAATAGGTTAAAATGCCTAATCAGCCAAATGCGGTCAATTGGCGCCGCATTTTTGCGATTAGTGATTTTGTCCTAGCGCCGGGTCGGCGTTCTCAAAAAAAGAAAATTTAAATTTGGTTTTGGTCGAATTTCTTTCTCCAATTACGCAGACTTGTCTCAGAAATGCCCAGATCTTCCGCTATGTCGACATTGCTTTGTTGCGGATTCAGTCTTTTAATTTCACGATATCGCTCGACGATTGCCAATTTTTCATCGACAGTGTGAGAACGTTTGCCTTAAATTAAAAGCAAAAATTATTTTGTTTTTTTAGTTTTTAAATAAATTAAAAACTTACGAGCCAGCCCAAATTTCTTCTTCCAACGGCTGATGTGTGCACGACTAACACACAACTTTTTGCAAATTTCTTCATCAATTTTTTTCGAACATGCCGAATTTGATTTGAGTGGAAATTTCTTTTTCATTTTATCAAAGTTTTTTATAAGCGTAAGTTTTTCGCGATCAGAATAAATATTGATGCGTCCTTAAATTAGAAGAATATTAAAACATTTTTATACAAAATGATTTAATTAAAAAGAAATTTTGAACTTTTGCATTGATTGAATTATTTTTTTTAAATTTTTTTGATTATTTTAATTAAAACAATAAAATAATGTATAAATAAATGTACGCGATAAGTATAATTCGCTCTTCCAATGATTAATCGTACTTGCATGTACGCCTAACTTTTTTGCTATTTTTGCCTCCAATTCGAGGTTTGAGCATGAAACAAATTTGGCACGACATTTCTTTTTCAGCTTTTCGAATTGTTCAATAATTTCAACTTTTTGGCATTCAGTGAAACACTTTTTTGGTTCTTTAAAATAAATTGTTAATTTAATCGTTTACCATATTATTATTTTTTGCGTAAATTTCATAACTTCAGCAAATATAATTATTGTTAAAACAAACCACACATCCCGGCACTTCTTTTAAAGGATTTAATCGTTTCATAATGAATTCCTAACTTTTGCGCTATTTTTTGATTAATTTCTCGTTTCTGTTTTTCCGGATATTTTTTTAAATACTTTTCCTTCATTTTCAAAAAACGCATAACAATTTGATGCTTTTTCCAATTACTATATTTTTTTTGTTTTCCTTAAATAAACATTAAACATTTATTTTTATTCTTAAAAAAAATTTCTAAATATAAAATAAAATTTAGTGTTAATATTTAAATTTTTAAATACTTGTGCTAGTTTTTTGACAATTTTCAAAATCATGGCTTTGTTTTTGACTTTCTTTGTTCGAATTTTGTAAATCAAGCATTGTTTCCTTGTCTATTTGATCATGATTTGTGCTTGTTGCACTGGATTGATTGGCTTGTGCCGACTGCTGCTGATCACTACTGATCAACCCATCAAAAAACTGCTCCAACTTGTTGTCAGATAAATCGTCCAATCCGTCAATGTTGTTCAACATGTGAGCGGCATCATCAAATTGTAAGTGCCGGTAAGCAGCGGGCGTTTGATTTGAAATGCTATTATTCCCCAAAAGTGATGCATATGGATGTGAAAAGTGAATTCCATTGCTTTCTTTTTGATCAGAAATTTTGTCAGAATCGATAAATTGAAAACCGGAAGAGTTTTGCTGATGGCCAATTCCTTTATGTGCCCGAGAAACTTCAGTGGATTCGGATGACGAATCAAATTGACCATGCAATTTGGTTGCATTTACCATAAACAACAAAAATAAAAACATAACAAAAACCCTGATTGAATATATTACAAATATAATTTTACGAAGTAAAAATGAAATCTTGTAAAATGGAAATGCCAAAACTGGAATAGATAAAATAAAGCCATATTTTGGATTAAAAATCGATGGATAATAATGAGAATAATGATTGAATACCATGCATTTTTATAATATTCTCCAAAAAATATTTTTTCTTTATTTTATTTAGTTTTAAAATTGAAAAAATTATTTGGTAATGAATTTACGTAAAATTTGATTTAATTGTTAAAGAAATAATACGTCCTATAAAATTTACAGGTTTATTAATTGAAATGTGTATTAAATGCGTTTGAGAATAGCGCCTAATAATGTCTAGCATAAAATTGAAATAATTATCAATTAAAATGTATATTGAATTTGTTTGTAAATTGCCTAAAAATGTTTAGCACGCGGGAAACTTTATAAGAAACTCAAAAATGGTAGGGCGTTTAAAAGACATTTAATTTAAAATAGATAAAATTATATTTAAAATGTTATTCTTAATTAATTTCTTCTTTGTTTCGCATTCAGTGATATTCATCGTATGATATGATCAAATATTTGATGTATTTTCCATGTTTTTGATCGGTGAGTTTATATTTCAACGAAATTGTAATTATTTTCCATCGGCTGTCTGTGTTCTTTGGACTCGAAATATGTTTACATAATAAATTTACCCAAATGCTCGTTCATTCAGAGCCAATCTTATCAAAAAAATAATCAAGACGACCAAATTTTCTTTCCATTTTCAAATTAAAAAATGTATGCCCCAAAAAGGCTTTAAAATAAAAATTTTCAGCTTAAAGAAATGTGTAAAAACTTATTCCTCCCTTTTCATATTTTAGAACAAAATTTGTTAAAGGCTATAAAAACAAAATGTCAGTTTCTGCTTTAAATCGCAACACTCAAAGCATTTGTGACAAGTCTGTTGAGGTTACGGTAAAAGAGTGTTTCAACTGGGACAAAGTTTTAATGATTGACAAATTTCATTCCGCAGGGCAATGCAACAGATGGTCAACAACACCTGCCAAGCCTTGGCCATATTGAGAAGATTTTTGTGAAGAAGGGCGACTATTTGGCCAAGGATCAACCCATCGTAGCAATTAGTGTCATGAAGATGGAATTTGTTATACGGTAGGTGGGGGGGGGGGAGGGATGAGTAATTAATTTTTCCAAGACACAATGTCAAATTGTGCCATTCTGCTTCAGGGCGCCTTTTGATGGCATCGTCTCAACTGTTTGTTGCGCAACGGGAGATGCTGTGATGAAGAATACCGTACTTGGGTTAATGAATGAGGGCATTAACAATGATCAAAATGTTGCTATCAAACCAGTGTTCCTGTCCTTCTAATTTGCCGGCGAAAAAAATGTTGAATCGGTCATAATGCTTTTTGGCTTAAAAACAAATATGGACTTTATTAAAAATTCAATGAACGCGAGAGGAGATTAGGATTGTTCGAGATTTGAAATTTACCGAGAAAATTCTCACCAAAAATCCCATCTTTAGGGGTGTAAAAAAGTCTGGTTTTCCGAGACTAAACACCCGAGGCTCGAGACCGAGACCCAAAAAACGAAAATTTCTCGACTCGAGACTCTCGAACAGCCAGCCTTTGTTTGTCTTCTTCGCGCTCAATTGGACAACGAACAAACAGTCAAATTCACGGCATCGACAACTGTGGGGCCGCGCAACCGAAAGGCCAACTCATCGCCATCAGACCATCTCAGCTCGTTATTTGAGCTCTCTGTTCTCTGTAGCATCAGGCCACGACTGTATCGATTTTTCTGTTCTATCATCACCGATGCATCGCGCAAAAAGACGAAGTTTTTGTTCCCCTCATCCACATTTTCACAATCAATCAATTGGAGTTAAGGAATTTTCAAAAATCCTTGTCTGTTTCTGTATGTATATGTTTTACCTAAATCGATCGAAAAAATTCATCCTTCACGAAATGGATTTTTCGGCCCAAAATTCGGCTTCTTGTCTTGTTTTCTAATTTTTATATGTATTAATTAAAAGTGCCATCTTTTCAGTTTTTAGCTCATTGGAATCGTAAGAATCATTTGGATTGCAACAAAAAAAAACAAATGTCGGACAATCTGAAAGAACCGGAGAAACGGTTGAAAGAAATGTGAGTTTTCCTTTGTCTATTTGCGTTTGCGGCACCTACCGTATACCTTTAATTATTACTAGGGTGCGGACTTTTAGTTAAAAAAAACTTGAGCATTAAACATGCTAATTTTTGTCGTGTGGTTTTGCTTTTTTTAAAACTTTTAGAAAATGTGGCCAAAAATACTTCTAAGGCCATACTACCATCGTGCAAATTTTCAGGCGATTTGGCCAATTTGGTAATTTCCAGTATAATAGCGCCTGTTCCAATTTGGCAAGCTTGAACAGGCGCTCAAGTTGAAAAAGGCGAATTTTTGTGAAATTACGCACGATAAAACTAAACAGTTGAAAATTTGCTCGATGATAGTATGGCCTTAGAAGTATTTTTGGCCAAATTTTTTAAGAGTTTCAAAAAAGCAAATCCACACGACAAAAGCATGTTTAATGCTCAAGTTTTACTTAACTAAAACCTAATTATTACTCAGGGTAATTAATTTCCGATCCTCCTCTAGGGTGGGTAATTATTAGGGACGGGCAATAATTAGAGGATAGGGATATACATACAGTATTCACCTCCTTTTTCCGTCCATTTTTAAACCAAACTTTTAGTTTTATTTGTGACGACGTTTTGTTCGATGTCTTCAAATTCTGTGGCCCTTTTGTGCTTGGACTAAAAGTGGCGTTGATCAGCGATCGATTTGACTTTTTGGTGGACGCGCATTTTAAAGTGAAGGAATGGTCGTTGGGCGATTTGTACATTCGTCGCGCAATCAAAGGAAATGGCGCTGGAATTTTCAAATTCATTGGCAATGAAGTGGAGCGTCGGCTGTCAATTCCACAAAATCCGCTTCCAGACAAAGTGATCGGCTTTGAATGCCTTCTGATAAGGTCATTATTGCCCGTTTAAATTGTTTTAAAGCCTTGAAAAGTAAATTTTTTAATACATTTTTAGTTACATCGACCGAAGTGTCATCGAATTTCTCCAAAACATTCGCCGACTTTTCGACTCCAACGGCACTAATCTTTCTATTGGTACAGCCAACAACAAAAACCCCAGTTGGGAACTCATTTGGCACCGGATTTGGCCATTGTTTAATGACAACATTTGCTGTTTTCGCTTGGATTCCTACAATCTTGGCCGTTTGCGCCAGTTCTCTCCGGCCGTTCTCTGCAATTGTGCAAAACTTCGAGTGATCAAAGCGTTCAAGCTTTTCCCCGAGTTCCCGGCCGATGACAGTGCCGGCGCTTCTTGTGGCCAAGCTTTGGCCAAATGGTTGCACACGCCCCGCGGGGATGGGCTTCCGAAAGTGTTGCGATGCTTTTTTCAATCAGCAAGAATGAAAGGACTCAAGCTGGTGAGTTTTTAAATGTATTTTATTGTTTAGAGAGCGGGTTTTTATTTTTTTAAATGTTTTTTTGCAGAACAGGGGATCATAAGAGAATTTTTCTCTCAGAATAGAGTTGGGGGGGGGGGGAGGTAGGGGAAAACTCATTTTTAGCGGTGCATTTTTTGTTTGAAAAAATTGTTGATTTTAAGGGTAGCATTTTTCGTTTTTATTGCATCTTTCTTAAGCGATTTCGGGAAAGTGCCTGAAATATTGAATCACTACAAAATTTGCGGAAAAATGCCTAAAAACTGCATTTTTCTCAAGAAAATGCCTAAATTTGATTATTATGAAAAAAGGCGAAATATTGATTTATTCTCAAAAAAACCAAAATATTGATTTATATTGACTAAAAAGTCGCTCTAATTGTAAAATTTTTCAAAACGAAATGGCACTTTTGGGGGTTTTTGGTCAATATTTAGGGGTTTTAGTCAATTTTTAAGTCAATATTTTGCGTTATTAGTCAATATAAATCAGCTCTCTATTTTTTGTAATTCTGGCTTAAATTTCTTTTTTCCTCTTAAGGAATTTGCCAATTCAACGGACCCGATCAATTTCATAATTCGTCTTCGGAGTTGTCCTGCTGGCATTGTGCCATTTGAAGTGGAAAACAATTTGACGGGGGAACGTTTGGTGTTGCGGCGCTTGAATGGAGACAAATGGCTGTTGGTTCGTTGTCCAACTGAGCGCGACGAAGCAAAATGGGCCAAGTGGGAGAAGGAGGCGGCTGAATGGGCTTTATCTTGGCAGTGGGAGCGCATCGACATTAGCTATGACTGCAACATTGGCGGCGAGTTACGTTTGTTTCTCTGTTTCAGACAAAAATTTTGAAGAAAAAAAATATCGATTTTTGAGTTATAAATAAATATTTTTTAAATCGATTCGAAAAATCCGCCCCCGTTTCTATCATTCTTTCGAGACAACTCACCAGATTCCGCCCACACCTAATTTCCTTTTTTTATTTTATTTTCAGAATGCTTTGACACAAAAGATGGTCTGAGTGAGCCCCAAAAATGAATGAACGGAGGACGAACGGAATTTGTTCTGCTGAGATATCAAATTTGTTTTTGTGCATTTTCGAGATTTTGAGAAATTGATTATTGGCGTCTTCGATTTCCTTGACAAATTATGCCAGAAAGGCGAACACGAAGGATCGGCGCGACAGACAATGAATTAGTTGGTTTTTTGTTTTGTCGCTCATGGCCCAAAATAGTGTCAAAAATATGAACAAAAAATCCCAGTAATTAAATCTAGAAACATTCAAAAACATGGATGTCATTGGTAGGGGTACCAACCTTATAAATTTTATGTCCTTATATTCAGTCCCCTCAAACAAAAAAATTGAAGTTTTAGACTAATTTTTGATTTCTCAGTTTCTTAAAAGTGCGATTTGGTATAGTGGACTACACGCCCTGAAAAGACCGCAGATTTATGCAATGAAGTGAATAAAACAAATTTAACCAAAAGCTAAAAAGGATAAACAAAATTTGAAAACAAAAACAAAACGCAAATAATTTCTTACGAAGAAAATAAAAATGGTTGAAAATAGCCGAGAGGGAACAAAAATATTGCGAATTAAAGGTTAAGTCACCATGCCAATGTTCTCCAAAATCAATAAAAAAAGAGATTACGACAGAGTGCGCCAATGTACGACGACGACGACGACGGTGGCGGCTGTTGGTCAAAACCGCCGGCACTTCCACTACTTATTTTATTTTTCATTGATTTTGCGTAACTCTTTTTTCGTGCCTCGACCACCTTTTGAACATTAATTTGCATCTGTTCAATAATACGCATATGTGAGAGAAGATGCCATAGCTGGAAGCGGGCTAAAAACACTGAAATAGGGACATATGGGACTAAAAACCCCTAAAATAGGGGCTAAACTTCCCAAAAGTGGCAAAATAGGGATAATTTTCTGGGCGGGTGGCCAAAGTATTATAGCCATTTTTGGTCAGATTTTCACTGTTTTCAGTCTGGCATTGCTCCGTTATTTTGACTTATTATGATTCATCATTTTGTAAAAGGCTACCAGATAAGCATTATTCATTTATACACTATTAAAATATATTTCCGATTTGGACAAATCTGTACTAAAAAATGAATAACAAATATAATCAATAAATTAAGCAAAGTCAAAAGACCGGACCGTTTTATGGGACGAGACACGGGTAATTTATATAACATAACACTCTTAATCTAATTAATTTGGACATACAATAGGTTTCTTAGCAAAAAGATAAATGAGTTATAATATGTGAATTCTTTCATTTAAAATAAGTTAAAAAAATTTTTTAGAAATAAATACAGCTTTGCATTTCAGCAGATGAAGAAAATTAAGCAGCAAAAAAAGTCAAGCCTGTAACGGGATTCGAACCCGTGACTTCCGGCTTCGGAGGCCGGCGCCTTATCCACTAGGCCATACAAGCGGACGAATGGGATGGCATTTTCCTTTCTATAAGTTATGATAAAAGTAGTTGTAAAGCTTCAGTTTTGCAGGCGCCCTACCAACTAGGCCATTCAAACGAATAAATAAACATTTTTGCTCTTATTTAAATGGAATTATTTTTGTGCTTTATCGTTTTAAAAATGTTTTGAAATGTGTTTTCATTCGCTAACATCACTAAAAAATAACATAAAATTAAAGGACTTGGCTTAAAATTTGCTTCTTAATATTTACAATATTCCGTTTTTTCGCCCGCCGGGGAAGGGATACAAAATATGAAAAAATGTTTTAAGCCCAATGAAAAATTAAAAAATCTAATTTAAAATTGTAAAAAAAATTAAAAAATGGAAAATGGCAAAAACGAAATGATTAATAATGCAATCTTTCAAACCAAATTTTAAAATGTTTGGTTAACATGTTCAGAGAAGCATAAGCTATAATTTCTGAATTACATTACTCATTGTGTCGTTTGGCATTTTTCGCTCCAGTTGCTTTTTGTTTTGCATGTGTCCGTCCATGCATAAAAATGACTCATTTTAATGTTTGTTGAAGATTACGCAAACACATTCATAAACTCAGATAAAAGTATACAGAGTGGTTTCAAAAACATTTATGTAATGTAAAATTTTATGTTATTTTTTTGGGGGCTTTTCTTTAAATTTTTAATATTTATGATTATCAAAGATCCCTCTTCCCTTCAAATTTGATAGTTTGGGTCAGAGATCCGCTCTTTTTTGCATTTTTTAAAAATTCTTGTGGGTGTTCATTAACCAATTTAGGAAAAAATAAATGGCTAGTTTATTTAGTCAAATCGAGAGCTGAAAAAATTAAGAATTACGCCGAATGCTTTGGATATATTACGTAAAAAAGGGCAGAATATTAAAAAAATGCTACACCGCTTGAGATTGATCAACAGATTATGAACCAAACCGAAACCGAACCAAAAGCTTTCGGTTTTAACCGAACCGAAACCGAACCGAAGCTTTCGATTTCAAACGGAACTGAATTCAATGTTCGAAAACTCCATTCCAGGCGATATTTTTAGGGGTGCGTTTTTCCTTTTTTATAGCATTTTTGTTAAGCATTTTTCCAAAAAATGTTCGATTTTTAGGGGTGCATTTACAGTTTTGTTCCATTTTTATTAAGCATTTGAAAAGGCGATTTTTTTTTGCAAATTCTGCTTTACTGTTGGGGGGGGGGGGAGTTTACTTTTGGGGGTGGGGGTGGGTTTACTTTTGGGAGGTGGGGGGGGGGGGGAGGGGTGTTGGCGGTGCCGATAGGCGTCGCCGAGAAAATTTTTGAATTTTTGTCTCAAATTACCTCGTTAACATTTGAAACCCGGAAACTGCAAGTTCAAAGCATAGTAATAAGGAATTTTGAAGGTAATAAGAGGCTCTTTCTGCTCAAAAAGCCTTGCTTCAAGCGCTAGATTTCTTAAAAATATTCTTGCAATGTATTTTTCATAAACATTTATTTATGGATTAAAAAATTCCGTCAAAAAAAGGAAGAAATCCACAATTTTTGATGGAAATACAATGAAGAGTTTTGCTATTTTGCATAGTTTATAAATAGAAAAATAAATGGAGTGATGCTAAAATATTTAAATCGGTAATAGGAAAGATTGTTAAATGATTAGAACAAATCGAGCTATTGTAGCCGCTTAATTAATTCATAATTGATCGAACCGTAAAATAGGATTTTTAATTAATTAATTCACATAATTAATCCCCATGATAACCCGAAAAAATAAAAACGTTTCCTCAAAAAGGAAAGAAATTGAGGGGTTTGCTTTCTTTCGTCCTCATTCATTTGCTTCCTTTGTTCTTCATTTTTCGCCGCATTTTTTGTGACGATTCCGCACACTTGGTCGGTGACTTTGGTCAACATCGTGCAAATCTCTTCTTCTTTTCCATAGCGGCCGAAAATTGTACATAAAGCCTGGATGTACCATGAACCATAGTCAATTCTGCGCGATGATTTATAGCGCGGAAAGGTGCTTTGGCAAATAATAATGTCCGCATTGATTGGGTTGATCCTTAATTAAAATTTATTTTCTGGATGTAATGGGATCCCAGTTTGGAATTAATGCTAAATTCAAGCTTTAAAAATAAAAATTTTTGATATTTCAAATTTGGTTACAAGTTTTAAAAAAATGTACAGCTTTTTGGCGGTCGATTCTCTTTTTGGATTGTAATCGGCTCTTAATTCAGAGCTGGAACTTGATAACTTGCGCTTGAAAACCAATCTCCAAATTCACTTACGTCCTCGACACGCTTGTATAATAAACTATAAATTTATTTATTCATTAAATTAATATATTGCATTAAATCTTGCCAATTTTGGTTTCGAAACCAATCTCCAGCAATTTTTTCCATTTAAATATTCGATGAAGTCATTCACGTCAATTGCCTTATCATCTCAGCCAAAAATTTGGTCATAAGACCCGTGTGTTAAGACGCAAACAACTGCGCTAAAAATAGAGATTAAATTCCTCTTTTTCAGAAGTTTCACCAAATTGATTTAATTTACAAATATTAGCACAAAAAGGGCTTTTATGATTAATATTATAAATTAAATTTTTGGCCAATTTACACCCCCTAATTCTGGGACTTCAATCATATTGGGCTTTTAAGGTCAAATTGTCATTGAGATTTTTAGGTGATAAAAATTGCAGCCCTTTTATTTACCCTATCAGCGCTGCTGTGATCCTTCAATTTTGAGAATTCATGCACCCAATACCGCATTTGCTTAAAAAATCACATTATAAAAAATGTAATTGCAAATAAAAATGATTGTAAAATTTCTATTTTAACATATTTTTTTTCAATGATCAATGTAATTAAAATTTAATGAATAAAAACCTACCGCTTCAGTGCGGTTTTGCTTTACTGTCACGTTATATCCAAAATTGTTCAAAAGTATTTCCAGGTTTTGACAGTCGAGATTTGTCCCTTCCTGTGGCTCATTTTTGATGAATTTGTAATTATTAAAGATCAGTGCAACACCTCTAGGCGACGAAAAATTGCGATACACCTGGTGATTTAATTGTCTATTATGTACATAATTGAATATCTCGTCCTCAACATACATATTTTTTATTTTTTTTTTAAATTCTTGACCGATTTCTGCTTTCTTTCCGCTGTGATCAACTCGACTAAGAAGTCAATTGGGCCATTATGGTCCGCATTTGCTAAAAAAAGAACATTACAAAAAAAGTGTCTTTGAACTTTGGACAGAGAAGAAAGCAAATGGGTGAGAAGAAGAGGGGCAGAGATATTGGCTTTACTGCCCGCTGCGGCGCGCGCGTCGTTGATGCGTACGCCTTTCGCTGCTCATTTGCTGCGGGTGCGCAGCTAAGAAAGAGATGAACGGACGGGAAAAAAAGGAAGGGGGCGGAAGGGAAGAAAGGGAGTGAGGCAAAAATGGGAAGGGAGGAAAGAAACGGAAGAAATGAAGAAAAGGGAATTAAAGTGAAAAAGCCAAATGGGAGAAAATGCCAAAGGTGAGAAATGCCAAAAAGGAAAATGCCAAAGAGGAGAAATGGTAAAGAAGAGATAATATCAAATGGAAAATGCTAAAAAGGAAAAATTCCAATAGGTAAAAATGCAAAAAGGAATAAGTGCAAAATGGGAAAATGTCAGGAAAGAACGTAAAGGAGAATGCCAAAAGGAGTAAATTCCAACGATAAAAAAAGCTTCGAAGTATTCAATCAAATTTGTTTATAATATATCGTACCTCTAGCGGTTGGTGCGCCTTATGATTTGTCAGAGCACTTTTCCGGGCTATGAATCATGGAGCAGAATTGGCTATGGTTCGTTGTACATTTAGGCATTATGTACAATTTTTGGGCGCTATGGCTTTTCCTTTTGTCGGAATTTTTAATCCATAAATAAATATTATGAGAAATCACATTGAAAGAAGGAAGACATTGATAAATTAGATCGCTCGGGTTTTCGCAAAAAAATTTAAAAAAAAATTGTACCTTACGTCAACTAAAAAGATGCAAAAATCAATAGGCAAAATGAATAGACACAGATGTTGAGCATTCATTTGTATGTATCTCATCTTAAAATTCATCGATTGCCCTTTTTCTATACCCAAAGAATGTCTTCTGTCGAGTATGAACAGGATTCTCCCACGCCATAATGGCAAAATTTATTTATTTTGGTATAAAAATGCATTTTAGTGTTTCACTACAAAATTTGGGAGTTTGCGATTTTGATAGAAACCGAGTAAGTGCCAGTTTTGGTTCTATCTCAGAAATTTCTAGTGATCAACTGTTAAAATAATACTTTTCTCTATCTTCTGGGGGTTTTTGTGAAATCATTTATTTCAAAATCGAAATTACTAGAATAATTTACAAATTAAAAAACCAATCAAATCATTCGATTCAAAAAGATGCAACTCTGTAAACTGGTTTATTTTTCATCCCAGTACTCATAACTCCAGTTTTGCTGACGGCATTTGCATTGTCCAACCACGGTCTGGTTACTGTAGTGGATTGCACTACCGTATTACTTGGAAAAGGAGAAACGGCGCTGTTGCTAACGAATTGTGGAAGCCATGGGAAATGTTTAAGAAAGCGAGTACGGTACTCGGTGCTAAATATATATGTTTTATTTCAAATATTTTCAAAAAAATAAACACAATAAATTAAGAAAACAAAGGCAAACAATAACAAAATCAGTACCTGACAATGTAAAGTACCGGGGCATTTGCGCTGTATACGGTAATTGTGAGGAAGGAAAATGCAATGGAAAATGCTGTTTTGATGAATACATTTACCACCACGAAATTTTGGAAGATCATGTTCACGATGCTTTTAATGAACACACCGATCAGGTTTAGCCCGATGATGAAGATCAGTGATTTGATCAGCTTCCGATTGTTCGAATTCACATCTACGAAATTAAATGCTCAATTCTAATGTTAAACATTTATTGAAAACAGTCAATTTTATTTATATTTATTTTTAATCCACTTTTTGAGGTCGCGTTCAGCCTGAACACCGTGAACCAGCACAAAGAATACAACACCATCAGCGTCCCGCTGAACGTCAGCCCGTTGATTTTCATCAGAGTGCCCATGCCGCCATTGCCCATTTCGTTTGTAGTGCAAGACAAAATGCTTTAGAAATTATAAATTTTTGTAATTCTTTTTAATTTTAATCAAAATTCCAAAATGTTTTTAATTTAAAATGGCCAAATTTTCCTTACAAATCTTTGCTGTTCAGGTAGTCGATGTAGTTAATGATGTAATCGTAAGTGGCATAGCAACATAAAACAACCCAAACAAATGTCAAATAATATTTTAAACGCCTCATTTTGTACCTTAAAAGAACAATCATAATTAAATTTAAATATTTTACATAATTTGTAATTATATAGTTTTTAACAAATTTTATTATTGCCCTACCAAACAGGAAACACCACACAACATAGGCGATCCACACCGGTGAAAACCATCGTCACTTGGGCCACATCTCCAAACAAACATGGCACAATCACATACCAAAAGCAGTATTCGTAACGAATGAATTTTATGCCGGAGAGGACAATCAAAAAGCTGACATAATATCCAATGTTCAAAATCAACGCAAAAGCACTCTCCATCGCTATCAAAATGTTGCAAATGCTGCGCAGACTTCTACAATTTAATGATTTTTTGTTTGGTTTATTATACAAAATAGCCATTTAAATTAATTATATTATATTGTTTTTAAATTCACTTGGATTTAACGGTGATGTACACAATGCCAAAATCAAAGAAAATTCCCAGTGTTGCCCACAAGGCCCGAAAGCCGTACACCCCGAGCAGAATCAGCCATTGCGGTCCATCTGCATCGAAATATTGATACCACTAAAACAAAATATTTTATTAATTATGATATTAGAAATTACCTTATCTGTTGATGCATTGTAGACCATTTGTCTGAAGCTAGTGAAACGGGGGCAAACAATATTTAAATAATAAATTAACCTTTTAAAATTTATATTTATTGTATAAAAAGATTAGAATAATTGTTCGAAAAATATATTTTAGGTTAAGCTGTTTCATTAAACAACGGTTTATTTGGGTTTTATTCTTGATTTTTTTCACACGATTTTCTGTTATGTGCTTTAAAATAAATACTACAACCATTATAATTTGGATTTTATTTGTTAGATTAAAATGCATTAAATTTAATGCTTTACTGGCATAAGGACACACGTTAAAGCTTTTATAACCTATTTTGTAAATTAACTTTTGCGTGCGCAAAGGTTAATGCGGCCGCTATATATCAAAACAAGCCCCATTTTGATAATTCATTATCATTCAATTCAAAGAACTCCAATTTATATTATGGCATGTTTTTGTTTTTATGGGTGTATTATAAAATTGAAATGCCATTATTTTGTGGTTCTGTGTTTATTTGGGACCTCACAGAAAGCCTTTAGCGGAAACAAAAACTTCACATGCACTCGGTGGATGACGAGAAACAAAAAAATATTCTATTATTTGTATCCCAACACTTCTTTTTAAATTATGAAAGATTAAAATTAAAAAGAAGATGATCTATTTGACGATTGACGACATTTCAACTGTTTAAATTGGATTAATTTGAATTTTTATTCCTTTGAATGTTTGGCAACTTTACACACACACCATTTGATGATTATCAGACACTGCTGTGCCAATGCAGGTGTTTTATTGAAACGAGACAAATTAAATGGTATTTATTCGTTTAACTCTCATTTTTATTTCATCTGTCAGCAATTTTGCGCAAATTGCTTCTGGTAACTTATTAGATATGAATGAAAGTGGCATTCACAAATTCATGTAATTTCCCATTAACATTTAATAAAAATGGCGTAATGTCTGGCGCATTGTTTTGAACTCAAATTACGGAAATTTTAAAAAAACCGTCATCATGGCAAAATGTTATTTCTTAATCAGTAAACCAAAAAAAGACAAATTTCGAAAATTTTGCAATAATTTTCTTAACAGAGATCGCGGTTTTCAAAATTTTGCCACCAGCGTCTTTCGGAGCATCACACCCATAAATTTTTTCGCCGGTGCTTACTAAGGATTTGGTCAAAAAAGCGCACTCATACGCTTTTGTTAAAGAATTTACTCATTTTTTAAATGTTTTAGATTTAAGATTGTCGATAAGCACCGTAGGGCAAAAATTTAGAAAAAGAATAGTCTAAATAACTAACTGCTAAAAGCGCTCATTTTAAGTTACATTTTTGGTAAACGGAATCTAGAATCCGGTTACACTCCTGCTGGGCAGGCCCTGGCAAACAGTTTTTATTACTCGTTTAAGTAACTCAAAATGTTTATTTACAAATAAAAAGTTTGCTGATAGTAATTGAACCATCATAAGAAATGGACATTCAAAAATGTTTGAATGCATAATAACAAAAGTAATTTGACGAATCTTTTTCTCTCATTATACAAATTTAAGCTTGCTACATAGAATTGTGACAACAGTGATTATTACCAATGATGTTCGAGACCTAAAATTTAGAGACTCGTGATCGAGACTTTTTCAAAAAACTTTTTAAATTTCAGGTTAAAAATTTGGGAAATTGGAAATTTTAGCCGTTTTATTGGGAGGGGTTTTTAGAGGGGACCATCGGCGCCGACAGACGCCGCCGGGAAAAAGAATTTTTTAATATCTTTGGGGGTTATTACATTTTCTTAAAGAATTTTTTTGTCAAGAAATTTTCAAAAGTACAATTTTAAAAAAAATTCTGCTTCATTTCTGGGTTCGGGGGAAGAGGTGGCGGTGCCTAGGCGCCACCGAGAAAAATTTTGAAATTTTGACTCAATTTGTTAAGAGATTTGCAATCAAAATTTTGAAAATACGGCCATTAAAAAACATTCAAATAAATAATAATAATGGACGGCAAAGGTTTAGTGATGCCATTTTTGAACAATTATTTATAATTTGGCATACGGTGGTTATAGCA
The DNA here is from genome assembly GCA_020449905.1 of Globodera pallida. Taxonomy (NCBI): domain Eukaryota; kingdom Metazoa; phylum Nematoda; class Chromadorea; order Rhabditida; family Heteroderidae; genus Globodera; species Globodera pallida. Next base: position 2,655,064 of record JAIXHY010000016.1, read on the forward strand.
ATTTTCAATGTTTTGTGAGCAAAATTGCCTTCATTTCAATAATCCGATGATCGGACATTATTCAATAAAAAATATAGCTCACAGACTGTAACTTGCCCCAATGTTGTCCAGGCCAAACACCAGATAGTTTTTATGTCAAATGTTTTAGGTATCATAAACGGTATTATACTATTAAGTAAATATATATCATGAAATTTAATAATAATATCAAATTTTTTTGTTTTTTGAATTAATATTTATTTGTATTTTCTTAAAGGTTTAATTTAAAAATTAATATTTTGTTTTGTTTTGGGTATAAATCTAAATAAAATGTGCGCTTGGACCTCGCAACGGTTTCAACAAAGTCCAATATAATGATTTGTTATTTTGGATTATGCAATACAAAAGTTTTTATTTTTTAATAATATAATACAAGGCCAATAAAGCATATTTTATATTATACGATTTGGTGCCTTGTTCGGAATAAAAAAAATTCGATCGATTATTTAATTTTGTAATGTTTTTATACAGTTAATTTTTAAGGTTTTTAATGTTGAGGTCGCCAAATAAAAAGCAAAAATTAAATAAATATATTTGTTTTCTGTGTTGATGTTATATATGGAGTTTTAATATACGAAATTAAGAGCCAGGTACAGAAAATTTATTGGGTTATACAGACCACATATTCATAAAATTATACTTGTATTTTTTATCTTAAATATTGTTGTGTATTCGATTAATTGACATTTTTTATGTCTTGCCCGGCTTTTTAGTGAGACACGAACGATATTTAACAAATATTATTTTAATAATTTAAAGTGACAAAAACATTTATAAGAAAGGGCTTTTTACATTATTTTATCATTATTATAACAAAGATTTAGTTTTAAATTTTTATTTGAATAGTTGAATAATTATATCATTTTATTTTTTGTTCAATTTATAAAATATTTTACGCACTCAGTTCATAGCGTAAAAGGATGTTACTGTTTTAAAGCATAATTTGCCAATTATTCTTGTTTGTCACATAAGAAAATTTTCGTATAAAATTACTCCATAAAATCGACTCCAAATTCCTTTACTTGTCAATCAATCGTCCGAGTTCCGTCTAACACCATATATAGAACAACAAATGGGTTCTGCATGGCGCTTTTTAGATTGAGAATCCACAAACACGATGTGAAACTCACGCTTGGCATTGCTTTATTTGGTAATATTTTAAACAGCATGCAATCAAATTTTTCACGCACGTTATAACTATAATTTTTGGCTTTTCTAAATTAAATTTTTGAAGTTTTTGTTTTCAGAATTCGTAATTAACTAACGGTTCTTATTTTTTAGCAGCAAATTGTTTCATTTAAGCAAATTCAATTTTTAAATTATTTTTTAAAATTTGAAGGCATTATTGGAGACAGTGAACATATTGTGATTTCTTTTTTAATAGAATGTTTTACTATTTTTTATGCTAGATTTTTTAATGCTTGTAAAATAATGAGCTTATATTTATTTTATCTCAAATCTCCCAATATTTTTTTAATAAATAAACCTATTTCGTCTTTTCAACGGTGTTTGACAAAATTAAAAATTTATTGATTTAAATAAACTAACAACAAGCAGTGCAAATAATAATTGTTTTATATCGGATTTGTTAGATTTGCAATTTTATTTATACGCAATTTACTTGGATAAAACATTTTTAAACTTTTTTTCAAATAAAGAAAATAAGTTTTTGGACTTCCTTGAAAACTTTTTAATTCATTGATAAAAAATGAACACAACGATCAATTAAAACGATAATTTTCTGTCATTATCCACTCAGCTGACAGGGTGACCTGACAATACTGACCATAACTGAAAGGGCCCGTCAGGGTCAGGTTAGATCACTTATGACTTGACTCATTATAAATTAATTTTTGTTGAACAATTAAAATGTTATGCTAATTCCGTTTTGACAGTGCGCGATCCAGCAATTCAGATACAAATTTGGAAAACTTTGAAAATTGTGTACACATACATGCCCAATCGCAAACTGGACTTTATCACGCCTGATTGCAATTTTCAGGGTTAGGACATTTATCAAAAAAGCCGGCCATCGAAACACTGTCATAAATATATTGTTTTAATTAAATCTATCAAAAATGTTTTTCAATTCCATTACATATATTATTAATGCTTTTATTTAATCACTTTTGTGGGCTTACTTTATTTATTGTAAATTAATTTCTTTAAACAAATATTTTTTTAAATTACATTTAAATGAAATTATTTTTTTTTAATGCATTTACTTTTATAGTCAACTTAAAATGTGTAATTAATTAAAAATGCAATTAATATTTTCTAGTTATTTCATTTTTAATGAGTAGTAAATTTATTAAAAATTTAAAAAACTTTTTTTTGAATAATTTTATTAATGTTAAAAAGTGATTGAAAGGTAGTTTGTAGTCTTTTTATTTAATCCTCATGTTCAAAGACGGTGATATGTATCAATTCTGGGATGACCTCATTTTATGTGGTTCCTATTAGTATGTATATGCTATACATGCATAATTAATAGCTATCACCTTTATATTATTATAAAATCATTAATACTTTTTTATTTACATTTATTTATAACTTTTGTTAACAAAAATTTAAAATTATTTTTTTAAATTTTGGCTCGATTTATAAATACATCAAAAACTTTTTTAAATTAAACAAATGTAAAAAATTTTTAGAATAAATATTTGTTTGTAATCAATATTTTTTTAACTTTAGATTATTATTGCGGGAATGAATTGAGTGTTTAGTAAACCATGAATGTAATTGAGATATTAACTTATTAATTTGCTTTTGAACTTAAAAATTTATGATAATTCCATTTAACACGCCATTCAGCAATTCAAATTAATAGCGCTTGGGAAGAATGATTCCATTTTAACGCATGTTAACTGAAGCCCCACACTGAACCGGTTGGTTCGCGATTTTGGGCATGTTTAATTATAATCTACGCTTCTCCATTATGTAAAACAATTTATTGAAAATTTGAATTATATTTTTACACCTAATAATACAACAACTTCTATACCTATTGTTTTTTCTTGAAATAAATTAATATTTGATCGATTTGTTCCAATTGCCCGCTTGGTCATTTATAATTTTTATTATAATGTATTCACCATTATATTTTGCTTAAAATTAGTTTTGGTCACTAACATAACTTAGCTTTTTAATTAGCGCGTATTGACAATAGATATGCACTGAATTTATTATAGAAATTCATTTTTTGAATGTTTGATGATTTTTATGCGTTTTGTTAATAAATATAAATTAACGTTTTATTTTTCATTAACATTTATTTTTTAATTTATTTTTGCTGGCATTTTGCTGGCAAAAAAAGGACACTACAAGATGTTCAAAAATGAAGTAAGTAAACCATGCATATAATTGAGATATTACGAAACATTCTTTTATGTTTGGGCGTGTTTAATTATAATTTACGTTTCTCCATCATGTATAACAATTTAATTTGAATTTTTTTAATTTTTTTAATTTAATTTTATTTATTATTTGCCTAAAACATTTTAACATGCTAAGTTTTACTTTATTCTAAATTTATAAAATTTTTTGGATTTAATTAAATTTAATAACGAATTCAGGACTAAAAACATTTCATTAATGCACGGCGCGGATTGTAATAGACATTGATTAGTGTTCTTAGTAATGATTGCATAAATATAATATATATGTCTATTATTTATATTTTTAAAATTTTTAATTGATTATTAAGCTTTTTTTGTACAATCATTAATAAACTAAAATTTTAAATAGCTGTTGGATTGTCGTGCTTATGTTACCGCTCTCGTGCAATCTTTGACTTCTAAGCCTTAGTGCTTGCTATTATATTTAAGTATTATAATAATTTAATTCAACAAAAATTAGTGTTTGAAATTGTTATCCTTAATTAATATTGCTTATTATTTCGCAGAAATAGTCTTTATTTCATTTTTTCAACAAATGGGTTAAATTATAATTTTTGTTGATTAAATAGTTTATCGTATAGATTGTTTTCTTTAATCTGGTGTTTTTTCCATAAATTTAAAGACTCAATTTGTCTCATGGAATATGTTTAAGCATTTTATCTCTAAATATAATTAATTGTTCATGTTGTCGTCATTCTCGCAGCTGCTGTCGCCACTACCTTCGTGGATCCCTCAGCAGGAGTTGTTCTTTTTAAGTCTGTTAAATAGTAAAGAACAAATTTTTAAATTTAATTTTTAATATTTTTTGTCATATTTTGCTGTGCAGCACATTATTTTTTTGTTCTGCTCTTTTTACATAAATATATTTATTAAAATAAGTATGACCATAGGCTTTCATAATGATTGAATTATGAACAAAGTTTACATACAAAAATATAAAATATAAATATCCACTCATCTACAATTGTTTTATTACATGAATACTCTGCTTATGCAGAGATTGGGAAATTTACTACAAAATCATTGATCCATCCGACTCCGTTTTCCTTCCATAACATTATTTTATGTATTGATTGCGATTTGTGAAATTAAAAGCATATTAGATCATAGATTGTGAACAAGTCCGAGCTTTATATTTATTTTTTCTTTGTATTGATTGAATTTAATTATTTAGATCTTTTTGTGAATTTACTTTTGAATTTTATTATTTCTTAATATATTAATTTATCGAATTTATTGACGAGAACACAGAAACGTGAGTCTTTGTTCTGTTGTTGACAAGAGTTCTTTCTGCCCCAGCTTCGGTGTACGTAAAAAGATTTTGAATTAAATGATATTAAATATTAAACCAAAGAAAAAATTTTATATTCGCAATTTTATTAAGAATTTTTCCTTATAATCTCACATCAAACTTAAATTGTGAAATAATTGTAAATTGACTTAGCCGACGCCTTTTCAAATTTCCAAATAAAAAAACTTTTTTTTTGCGTTTTTAAATATTTTTTGTTGTTTTTAACTTATTTTGCATAAATTCAAATTTTAAATTAGTTCACATGTTAAGGATTATATCTTCAATTAAATTTTAGATCTTATTCAACAATACGGGCATCCTTTCTATTTCAATGAATAGACATTATTTTCATTTTGTTGAAATTATTTTGTTTATATTAATATTTAAAAAAGTTGAAAAAACAATATATTATCATTTGCAGAATTAAATTGAGAAAAATGTTTATATATAAAATATTAAAAGTATTAGTAAATAAAAAAAGCAATAGTAATGATTTATAGAGTTTTATATTTCGAATCATTTAAATGAGGTAATTTTGTTTTTTAGCTCTTCATTTTTAGAGTAAATAGAATTAGCTGCTAAAAGTTGCAGTTTTTGTTAGATTTTTTTCAATGGTTTAGAACTAAAAAGATATTAACGATTTTAACAAATCATTTTCTTTAATTACAGCATTTTACATACATTTATCGGTGGTCATCCGTTTAACATTTTTATTTTTTTCAAATAAAGAAAATAAGTTTTTGGCCTTCCTTAAACTTTTTAATTCATTGATAAAAAATGAACACAACGATCAATTAAAACGATAATTTTCTGTCATTATCCACTCAGCTGACCGGGTGACCTGACAATACTGACCATAACTGAAGGGGCACGTCAGTGTCAGGTTAGATCATTTATGACTTTACTCATTATAAATTAGTTTTTGTTGAACAATTAAAATGTTATGCTAATTTCGTTTGACAGTGCGCGATCCAGCAATTCAGATACAAATTTGGAAAACTTTAAAAATTGTGTACACATACATGGCCAATCGCAAACGGGACTTTAATTCATTGATTAAAAAAATAAACTCAACGACCAAATTAAAATGTGCAAAACTTTCAGGGTTAGGACATTTATCAAATAGATTCAACTTCAATTAATATTTTCTGGTTATTTTATTTTTGAATTAAAAATAAAAAAAACTTTTTCTTGAATAATTTCATTAATTTAAAAAGTAATTGAACAATAGTTTGTGGTCTTTCTTTATTTAATCCTGATGTTTGTCTTTGGTGATATGTATGTTGTGATAACGCGCGAAATAAGCTGATCAATTGCAAGGTATTTCTTAATGCCATTTTATTTTAATATAAAGAGAATAAAGATAAAACCAATTTTATAATTAATAGCTATCACCTTTATATTATTATAAAATCATTGATATTTTTTATTTACATTTATTTATAACTATTGTTAACAAAAATTTAAAATTATTTTATTTATTTTTGGTTCAATTTATGATAAAACAAAAAACTTTTTGAAAATTAAAGATTTATTTTTTAATAAACATTTATTTAAAATAAGCTTTGTAATGTAAAATTAATTATCGTTAACAACTATTAATTCATAATTTATTATAGACGTTTTCTACGATAATTTATAGATCTTTATTTAAATTAAATTCAATGAATGTCGTAAATTTGTTATGTTAAATGTATTGCGTATTCATATTGCTAAAGACTATTGTTTAATTATAAAAATAATAAACAAAAACAACAAAATAACAGAAAATATTACAATCTTAAACAAATACTGTCCGGAGTAATGATGTCGTAACCCGTGGAGTATTGATGCCGTAACCCGTTAGGTCTTCGAATGTTGTCGTTCGTCTTTGTTGTTTTTTAGGTGACATTTATTTTTAGCTTCATTCAACCTCGACACAGCCGCTTCTTTATTATTACAATAAATGCTTCAGCTGAACTGTAAATTTTATTATTTTATTATTATTTTTTATTTTTTAAATTTTATTGTCATTTTGTCAACTACATTTAAAATCATTTAGGCTTCTCTTATTTGGAAGATAAAATAATGACTCAAAGTGATTCGGGTATTATTTTAAATAACTTATAATTTAAAAGCAGCTTGAATTTACCGAAAATATATATTTTAAAATAAATGCTACTTTTCGTAGCTTAATTAATTTGACTCATTTTTTGTCAATTATTAAACACTAATAACAATGTTGCCATTTTTAATGTATATTTATTCATAATAAGGTAATTACACAAATACAGATTGAATCGCTTAAAAATTATTCAGGTAATTATTAATGTATTTAATTTGTGTATTATTAAAATTAAATTCAATTAATGTCGTAAATTTGTTTTTTTTTAAATGTTCACATTGTTAAAGACAAATTATTATTTAATTATAAAAATAATAAACAAAAATAACAAAATATTCAATTTAAAAATCAAATTCTATAATTAATAAACATTTATTATTTTGCGTGATATATGAATTTGGTGAATGCAAATACTGTCGGGTGACAGCATATCGTATCCAGTTGACGATCGCCTTATGTTGTTTTTTAAGCAAAGATGTCAAATGGCTGTATTTAAGAGGGAAAGCAATAGGAAGCGACGCCGTTTTTAAGCGAATAGTTTTAGAAATACTTTAAAATTAAAATATAATTTAAGAGTAAGTCCATTGATTGTTTTTGAATAGAATTTTTTAAAATAATTTTTTTATTGTAAGTTTGAATTTCACTTATTGGGGAGAACGATTTCATTTTTACGCATCTTCTTTATTACTTAAATAGCCCCCGCCAAAACAGGGAGTGTTAAATGCTAGTTACATTTTTAACATTATTTCATATCATACTATTTAATAGATCAATTAATAGTATTTTCTTATATGGTTTATTTTTAAAGTTTCTAAATTAATATTTATTTATTGAATAAAAAGTTTTTATAGTAAATCAAGTTTTGGTCACTAACATAACTTAGCTTTTTAATTTGTGTTTTTGTTATAATTATTTAAATTATCAATTTAATATAATAGACTTTTAATATTTTTCTTAGTGCAAAAAAGTTATGTAATCGCCGCTTTGCACCAAGATATATTCAGTGATATTTTTTTAACTTTTATATTTTGACTTTTTTTAAGAGTAAAATATGTTTATTTTGATTAATTTAGTTTGAAAAATTTGTCAATAGTAATAAAAATATGTGCATATGTTTTTGATGTTATTGCTTTATTTGACAACTTTTTTAGTATAAATCCTCCAATTTTTTTTTTGAAACGATCTGGCCTAAAAATGGTAACATTTGAATTAAATTGTTTGTAATTTTTGGAGACTTGATTTGTTTATTGTTTTGATTAATAACAATATTTTAACATATACACTGATTTTAGAAATTGATTTTTTGAATGTTTGAATGATTTTTATGCGTTTTGTTAATAAATATAAATTAACGTTTTATTTTTCATATTAAATAATGCGAGGGAAATTATTTAAATCACATTTATTATTGTTATTAAAAGTTTCAAAGATAAAGATTTTTTCAATTTTTATAAATTTAATTTGCTGTTGAGCTTTGAAATCGGCGTAACAAATCGCTTATATAGCTGCTTTTCTCACATTTCAAAAATAATTTAATTTAAGCTTTTATATATTTAAAATAGTTTAAAATAAATTTTCAAATTATTGCATTAAAATATAAAATTTGGGGATAGACCAGCTGATTCTTCAAATTTCGGAACAAAAATTGTTAATTCTGAATAATTATGATTAAATAGCAAGATATATTAAAACACTCCGACTCATCATTTATATGTTATCATTAAAAGCTGCGATCCGTATTAAAATATTTTACAATCAAGATTGTGGACAAAGAAATTTTTAGAAAATATTTTGCATTTTAAATATTATTATTTCGAATTATTTATTTTACATACTTGTTTGGGCCAGTAAGGATTTTAAAGTTTTTTTATCTTTAAATGTAATTTGTTGTTGTTTGTAGTTCTTGCCGAATTGCCTCTATTTCCTTCTTGGATGTTGTCGACGGTGTTCTTGGAATCTCTCACTAAACAACAATAGTACGTAGCGTTGACTCACGCCAGGAATGCTTAATAAATATTTGATTTAAGTTCACATGAATAATTGGTTTAAAGGATTTTATTTTTTTCTCATTATTTTGTTTACACATTTTTAGCATATTTAATTGAATCCATTTAATGTGAAGCAACCTTTAGATAAGAAGAACAAATGATTGTGCTTATCAGGTGATTGATAGGCAAGCCCTTCACAATGATTCTTTATTTTTTAATTTATTCAATTAATTAAAAAATAATAAGTTTTAATAATGAAAATTAATTATTTAATTGTCTTTTTCAGAGTTTTATCATTATTGATGTATATGTGGACTTTAAAAGGATTTTTCAATTTAATATGAAATTAAATATATTTTAAGTTTTTAATTTTTGAGCTGTTTTTCTTTATTTTCTATTAAAAAAACTTTATATTATTTATCTACAGTATCTTAACAGTTTAATAAAACCAATAATTAAAATTGAACTGTGCCGAATTTTATATAAATTTGTCGTACTGATAAAAACTATCATTAGCATATAGCCGTTAAAAATGAATTATTTTTTTTAATCGTATTGGGGTTGAAGATGAATTTGCATTATAATATAATAAATTTTTTAATTATTCTTCTATTTTCTTGTGGAAGAGTAATCATTGAATTTTTGAGAGTTCGACTCTCATAAAAAGGTTTAATAATATAATCTGAGTTGCCCTTAGTTTTCATGATGATCGTTTTCGCGTGGAGATGTTGCGACTTGTTGCGACTCGTTTCAAAGATTTGTATTTACTTATAATTAATATTTATTTGTATTTTATTAGAAGGGTTAATTTGGAAAATTAGCTCGGTGTTGAGGGCACCTTATGCTCGTAGGTCGATGTCTCGTTGTTCTTTGATGTCGTCCAGGGCGCAATGACTTCCGGGCTGAAAAACGGAAAATTGATTAAAAAACTTCAAATATAAAAGCATTAAAAGTGTTTATAATGTAAAATAAACAGGTTGCTGTAGATTTTTTTATTATATTTTAAATTAAATGATGAATCTTTGATAATTATATTTTTAATCGAGATTTAACACTTTGATTTTCTCTCTAATTGTTAGTTATATTTGAATTTCATGAATTTCTTTGTAATAAAAAAAAGAGAATTATGCTTTTTATATTAATAGAAATTACTCATTTTATCATTTATGCATTTAGGATGTGTTGAAAATTAATATTAATTAAAGATTATGATTTCATCGAAAATGTTAGGGCGATTGTGTTTTTCAGCAAGAATTTTTTTGTGCGAATGGGTTAACGCCAAAATTTTTTGGTCCCTTTTTTCGATTTCCGAAACAAAATAGTTTATTTAGGTGGATGTTTATATTCGTTTAAAAAAATGTCAAACGAATAATTTAATAAATTTGTATAGTTCTTTGCCTATAAATTAAAAAAATAGTTCACTTATTAATTAAAAGTTTTTATGTTAGCGAATTTGCATTCTTTTTTAATCAAATAATATGTTTAAGCCACGGCTTAGGTTTGGTAAGAGCGTATTATTTATAAAAGTTGTTCAATAATAAATATTCACTCTACATTGGCGACAGTGCAACCGCTGCTAAAATGTAACACAACAACATTATTTATACATCACGTAACCAAACTTCTCACGCATGTGTTAAAGCTACATTTTTGGGGTTTATAAATTTAATTTTTTTTAAGAATAGTCATTTTTTAGAAATATGGATTCATTGTTTTAGGAATTTTAACTAATCATACTTATTTCCAAGCATGTACTTGGAAATGAGAATTTGGCCGGAGTGTTGAAAATTTTTGAAATTTGACTAAGGAACTCACGATTTAGCATTCAAAATTCAATAAAAAATGACGACATTTTATCAAAAATATGTGTGCTCTCAAAAATTGGATCTTGATTGTTTCTGTTTGCTATTTTCCAAGACATTTTTATTTAAGAAGTGTTAAAATTTGCAGAAATGTTCGCGACGGCCGGACCCCTTCCACATTATACTAAAAAGCTTCAAAAAATTACCATATTTTAAAATTTTGGTTGCTTTCAGACACTATTTTTTTTGCCCTTGATTTCTTTATTTTCGAAAATTTTTGATACGAAACTGATTTAGAACCTAACAACAACACTGAATTTTAAAAAAATGCATCTCTCTTCTTAAGCGAGCCAATCTTTATAAACTAGAGCCTAAAAATAGTGAAAAACTAAGAGAATTTTAACGTCAAAAAGTTATTTTCACAATTGTTAAAAATCCAAAGGTTTTGGCTAATTTTTTGCAAAAAAAATCAAAAATGGGGGGGGGGCTCTATTAGAGCATGGGGCACTATTACAGAAAATACGGTATTTACCTTCCATAATGTATATTAATTAAGACCACGTCTTTAAATTTTCATTTCAGTTTTATTGTTTAATAAATCTTTGTGCACAGTTTTAGCGTAATTTCCCTTGGATCATCTGCCTGCTTTTGCTTAAAACTTATTTTTTTTGAATAAAATATATAAGGTTGGATATTAAATTAAAGCAAGATTTTAGACAAATTATAATTTTGTTTGTTTTTATATTTATTCTTCGATCCAGTTGATGTGTTGCTTATTTCGTTATTCCAGCCCGCTTGATCATTTAATAATTTTTATTATATTGTATTCACCATTGTATTTTGCTTAAAATTAAGTCTTGGTCACTAACATAACTTAGCTTTTTAAAAAGCGCGTATTTTTGGTAAAATTTTTTTTTTGAAACGATCTGACCATAAAAACGGCGACAAACCTTTTATTTTTCATTAACATTTATTTTTTTATTTATGTTCTTGTTTCAATTCTCAACATATGCTCAGTTAGTTTATTATTAAAATATATAATGCGAGTTTTCCGTGAAAATGCCTAAAATATTGCATTTTTTTCATAAATTTTAGGGAAAAAGTGCAAAAATAGGAAATAAAAACGCAAAAACGGCGAAATAGGGATTTATTCTCAAAAAGGGCGAAATAGGAATTTTTAGGGACTAAAAAATCGCTCTAATTCAAAAATTTTTCAAAATGAATGCTATTTTTGGGCTTCTCTCGTCAAACCCTGTTCGCAAAAAAAATAGGTTAAACCCTAAAAATCTCGTCTGATAATAATTTGTTTTCAAATCTTTCTTATTGCAGATCCTTTTTTGACGTTTCGCCCGAAATTGCTTTACGATGACAACATCGCAATGTTTTTTTTAAAATTATTGTATTTATATTTATTATTAACTCGAAGTAAAGATAATTTAGCATTTTAAAAAGTTTTTAATAGGCGATTCGTAAAAAAAAAGAATATTTGACCGTTTAAATTTAAATTGTAGCTATCTTTTCGCAATTGGTACAACAATTTTTGTAAATGCTTAAAAAATAATTTGTTTTTAAATAGCCTTTTTTTACAGCAGTACAATCGGTTGGTTCGCGATTTGGGCGGGTGTGTTTAATTATAATCTACGCTTCTCCATTATGTATAACAATTATTGAAAGTTGAATTATATTTTTACGCCTAAAATACAACAACTTCTAGTAGTTAATAATTGCCTTGATAGTGTTTGATAGGTGCGTATTATTTATAAAGGTTTTATGCCTGGGGTTTATTTTTAGCTTCATTCAACCTCGGCACAGCTGCTTCTTCTTTTTACTTAATAAATGCTTCAAATATGATGTAATTTTTAAATTTTTTATATTTATCATTTGCTAATTAAACATTTTAATATGTTAACTTTTACTTTATTCTAATTTTATAAAATTTTTTGGATTTTGTTAAATTATTAAATAACGAATTCAATGTTTATCGATACTAAAAATATTTCGGCCGCGGATTGTAATAGACATTGATTAGTGTTCTTAGTAATGATTACATAAATATAATATATTGTTTATTATTTATATTTTTAAAATTTTTAATTGACTAAGACGATATTGTCACTTAATTTTCATGCTTTATTAAGCTTTTTTTTGTACAATCATTAATAAACTAAAATTTTAAATAGCTGTTGGATTGTCGAGCTTATCTTTTCGCTCTCGTACATCTTTTGCCTTCCAATCCTTAGTGCTTGCTATTATATTTAAGTATTATAATAAATTAATAATTTGTTGATCCTTTAATTTGCAGTAGCAAAATATTGGCCCAATATTATTATAAAATTAATATTTTTTAAAACTCGTTCAATAAATTGCCTGTTAATGTTCGATAAGTGCGTGTTATTTATAAGTTGTATGCCTGGGGGGTTTATTTTAGCTTTATTCAATTGTCTATCAATGCAACCGCGTCCGAATTCTGTCTAACACCCTTGTACAACAAATGGGTTCTGCACCCTTGACCAGCGATCTTTGCATAATTATATTTGAATCGAGATTTAAACACCTGTTTTTATTATTTCTTGTAATATTTCAGCATTATTTTATTTCATTTCAATTTAAAAGATTAAATTCTATTTTAAATAATTTTTTTGGTTTTTAAATTTTTAGAAAAACGATAATTTTGTTTATATTGACTTTTCATATTTATATTAATGTCTTTTATAAATTTCATGTCTTCTGGACGAACCGGAAAAAAGATGGACGGTCATCATTATTATTTATTTTTTATTGTAAAAGTATTTATTTATATAGCATCATTAATTGCTAAACAATAGCTTTAGGTTAATAAATATTAAAATTTTGACTGATCATCTTCATGTAATTATTAATTCAGGAAAAAAATATTTAAGATATATAGGTCAAATTCAAATAGTAAATTCTTATAGCAATGCTTCCCAAATCACGACTTTATCTTCATTGATCGTTTCAGCTCTGGCTTATTATTATTATTTATTATTATTTAAATAGTTTTAACTTTTTAGATAATCATTAATTTCACACACGCAATATATCTAAATAGCATAAAGTAAAGTATATATTAAATGCTAAATGTATTTTATAAATATTTTATTTTGTTTTGTTATTTGTTTATTTAAGGCCTTTGTTTTATATTTTATAATAAAAAATGTTTTCGTTTAAGTTTATATAAATGAAGTTAAATTTCTCCTTTTAAATAATTTTAATCATATTATAAAGGAAGTTTTTTTTGGCGAAAAAGCATAACTTGTCTGAAAATGGAGGTAATTTGTGTTCTTTTGTCCTTGGTTAATAAACCATTAAGTTTAATATTAAATTTTAAATAATTATAAGAAATCCCGCAACCGTTCCTCTTCCATTTATTGTTCGTTTAATTTTTATTAAAACAATGGTTTAAATGGTGGCGCATTAAAAACGCGCAGGATTAAACTAATGATCAATTAACTAAAGAATAATTTATTAAAAATTATTGGGTCTCATTTCTTTAGAATTAATTGGCTGTCTTATATTTCAATTCAGCCTAGTTCAGTTCAGCCATGTCTATAATCACATTTGATGGCTATCGTTTTTACAATTTATAAATAATTAAAAATTTTCTTTTAATTGTTTATAAAACTTTTAAAAAGTTACCCAAAAAGCTAACAATTATAAACTATGCAAAAGTATTTTCTGAAATATTTTTGCCTTTATTTATTACCAATAAAAAGCATACGAATTTTTGGTCAATTTTTGACATCAATACTTTTCAAAGACATTTTAAAACAATTAATATTAATTTAGTGCTTTAAATTATTTTTCCTATTTTTAGATAACTAAAATGGTTTTTCACTTGGAAGAAACAATGTTATGCTCAAAATATAATTTTTTTTTTTTTTGCTTTATTTTATTCTTCCATTTTGATTAAGCTCGTCCGTATTTTTTGCATTCACGGATTGGACTGAATCCTTCTTTGTTATCGTACAAAAAGATCCCAAACTTTGGTGAAATCCCAAAAAAGACTTTGTGAACAGCAATATTTTATTGTCATACGAAAATTCGTACACATTCTTATTGAATATCTTAAATTATGTTTTAAATAAATTAGTAGCAGTTTTTTATCCTTTAATTTTAATTATTTTGTTTTAAATAAATAATTTTTACATTAATGATTAAAAAATTTGCAATTTTCAACAAAAATTAGCTTACAAAAAATTTTACCTTTTAGTTGAAATTGACATTGAAATTAATGCCTATGACGGTGAGCTTTGGCTCCTTCTGTAGGGCTGGAATTCACTCTACACTGGAGTAGTGCAACCGCTGCTAGAATGTAATACAACACCATTTATACATTTCTCCTATATTCATAGGTTTCGAACTTTTTAGCGCGATCTTTTTAGCCACTCTTGTACAACTTATAGAATTTTACTTAAAATAAAGTTTATTTTAAATGTTTATTTTTTTATATTAGAATTTAATGATTTATTTTTTAATAAATTTAAAAATGGATTTTCTCGGTAATTTATTATATACATTATCTTCGACAGTAATAAAATATATAATTGTTTTTTCAAATAACAGGCAAGCCCGTTGTAATCAAGTTATTTCAAATAATATTGCATTCTCCGCTGAATCAATATTCGCTCTCGGAGGGAAACTTCCCAAAACTGGCATATTTTTCTCTCTATTAATTGCATAGCTTTATCTGTAAAGATAATTTTATAAATTTATTCTTTATTTATCATTTTAAGGGTTCTCTAAGTTTGTCTGTTCATTCATAAATGAAGTTTTTTGGGTTTATATAATAATGAAATGTGTGTGATGTTATTTAAACAAATAAAAAAATAAAAAAAATATATATGTGTTAATAAGCAAAATTAAATATTTTCATATTTTGTAGGTTTTTAATGTCAACATTACCAAATGGTGAAATAAATTTGTTTGTATCAATATTTTATTTTATTTGTATTACTTAAAAAATTCAGAATATTTTCACTTTGAATTTTAACTGTCATTTATTATAGACCAAATTCAATTATGTTTATTTTAAACAAAAATCGATTTTTGGAATTATTTTATTTAAGCAATCTCCATATAATTGTGCTCTTCATTGAAATTAAAACGAAAAATACACACCTAAAGGCCAGAATTTTTTTAACGGAAAATTTTCAATTTTTAACCAAAAAATTCTTAAAATAAAATTAATCCGTCCTGATTGAAAGATTTATTAGTCATACTTTAAGCAATAAATTGCTGTTTTTATATATCTTTCGAGCGCATTGCATTATTTTGACATTACCTTTTCTATTTATATTTGGTTTTCTCTAATCCATTAGTATTTACCTTCCATAATGTATATTAATTAAGCCCACGTCTTTAATTAATTTCTGTTTTATTGTTTATAAATCTTTGTGCACTTTTTAGTAGTGTTCGGCAAATGGGTTTTTTCGGTATTCGGTATCGGTATTTCGGTATAATACCGATACCGAAAAAATACCGAAATCTCAAAATTTTTTCGGTATCGGTATTTCGGTAAAATACCGAAAAAATACCGATACCGAAAAATACCGGTCAAAAAAATTCGGTATACCGACCGGTATTCGGTATTTTTTTTGGAAATTTGAATTTCATTTTGAAATAAAACTTTTATTCAATACTTATAATTGATTATTTGGCAATGTTTTGTTGAGTAATAAGCTTCAGCGTTTTCCGGGTTCATTTCAATTGAGTTTGAAGAGAAACTTTTTTTGATAAACCCAAAAGGTTGACCCTTGAGAAAATTAAATTTTGACAAAAATGTCACACATTTAAAAAAAAAAAGATTAATTTTTTGAATTTTTTAAATTTTATTTCACTTGAATATCTCAACTTTAAGCTGAGAGTTCATTCCTTAAAAATTCACCCAATTTTTGCTGAGCAAAAAATTAAAATTCTAA